>JANBXA010000735.1:46670000-47270000 GCA_030556225.1 Cricetiscus sungorus | reverse complement strand
TTGGTGTTGTTGTGCAAGTAAAGATAGTTTCCCTCAAATGTTGTGACCCTCCAGTATTTCTCACAATTCTCCTAGATTTAGATCAGGTACTATAAGATCTTCCAAGTATCATCTTTTTGCCCTTGATACTGAAAATAAAAACAAACTGCATAGCTCCAAATAAATATGTCCCTTTATCAACTGGTTGTTTTTACTGCTAGCCACATGGCTGTTTACTCTTTCCTACTCCTTGTTATTCTTATTCTATTTATTCTCGGATATTAAATTTGTTTGTTACATACACTATGTTTACTCTATAGTACATGAGAACATACTGGCTTATCTTATTGAATAAACTAGTTCTTTTGTTTACTCAATTACAGCGAGTGTCTTTTCTTCTGCAGACAATTCCCTTGCATGTAAGTCAACATGCTTGCCAGGCCTGCCTTCATGATTTCCAAGAGTCACGTGTGTACCACCTACAGGCTCCAGAGCTGATTCCATTAAGAGGACCAATGCAATTGCTCCTTCTTCTTCTCCGCCTTCTCCTTCTTCATTTTTACTTTTTTTCACATCTTAAATGAAGTGTTTATGTGACTGGACTTTTCCCAACATTTGTTGACTGGTTCTTATGGTTTTCTTTTAATCTGACCCCTGTCACTTACTTTCTAACAGCCTTTGGACTCTGAGATTACAGGACTAGTTCCCATATTGACCCATTGTCTAAAACCACATGCCACCGGTTAGAAAGAGAAATGCCAGCTAAAATGACACACCGGGAACTTACACTCAGTAGCTGTATGTTACCGACATCATAGATTTATTAAGCATTGGTAGGGTTCACCAGCTCAAAGTCACCAAGGAAGAGAGTTTATGCATTTCTAACAAGTGCCTCAGATGAGATTTATATATAATTGGCCATGTTTGGGTTAGGTCACCTGAGCCTGTCCAACACCCTCCTCTGTCACTATTTAGCTGAGCCTGGCCTTGAACTCATGAGTGATCCTCTGGCCTCAGCCTCCCAAGTGCTGGGTTTCTATGCATGTGGCACCATGCCCGGGCGCACCAGTTTCTCTTTGTCACTGACATCACTTTACCCTGAATCACTCAGATGTCTCCATGCCATGCAATGCATTGCTTGGTTCCTCGATGATGCAGTCTTGTTTTGAATCTCATCTGTGAAGATGGCCAGGGCTCCCAGAGCCATTTTCTTTAGATTTGTCATTTAACAATCAGTGGAGATTCTAAGCATGAATATTTTTCATGAGAATTCCATGTGTGCTGTTCACATCTGAGTAAGCTATCAAATCCTTTGCTTGTGATTCTTCTGAGTTCCAAATGTACGCCATGTACATGCTATGTGTTTCTCTAGATGTAAACACGGTCTGACATGCCTGGCTTGGGGGTGGTGGGCTGTTGCTGACATTTCCCAGTTTCCCAGCACGGAAGGAAGGAGTGGAAGGCACCATGAGGCTTATTCCCCTTTTCACTGCCACGTTTTGTTCTTCAAATGCCATCTTTACATGTCGATGTATACACACCATGTGTCTTCTACATGGGATTTAAGTCACCTCTCATTATATGCCCCGCAGCACATTTCTACTGGCCGTTCACATGATAGTCACCAATATTCTGTTTCTCAAAGAGCAAAGGTCGGGAGAGCCATGTCAGTCAGAATTATCGGGGACATCAGGGCTCAGGAACACTGGCGTTGGAGACATATCTAGAGGTCAGTGTGGGGACTGGCCACGCCCTCAGTCCCGTTGTCTCTACATCTGTTACATTTCCATCTCTGCCGCCTTTTTGCCTTGCATGTAGACTTTATGAACGAGTTTAGTTTTCTCATTTTTCACACAGCCCTTATGACTGAATTTGTGGGGGGCCTATTCTTAGCCCAGCCACAGAAAGCTCAGCTGGGAATGAGGAGAGTTAAGTGCTTGCCCGCCTGTTCCCCAGCCTCCCAGAATCCCGGAGAAATCAGGCACAGCAGGGAGAGGGAGTCTAGTAAAGCAGGAACACAATTATTGTCCCATAGCAGGCATCTTTTAAAGGTTAAAAAAAAAAAAAACCAAAAAACACAGAGCGGGAAAACAGCCAGATGATGATGGTTTTAAAGGTCAGCATATCACACCCTAGACAACCTACGCTTTTCCTAGCCATCATAAGCTGTTTAAGCAGTGACCTTATCAGGTGTGCAGGACTCACCCCCTTGACTTCCCCTCAGCGCCATCATTGACTGGCTCGTGTGCCCTACAGATTTGACACAAAATTACCCAGCTTTCCATCTTATGGACGCCTCTGCTTCTCAAGTTGTCTGCCCTGAGGACGGCAAGAGAGTACTTCTCTCCGTGTACCTAGGACAATTTCCCCTGTATAGGCTAGTCAAGGATTTGCCTCTGAGGTCAAAGCTGTGGCAGGTGGTACTCAACGATCACAAGTAAAGTCTGGTTGGGAGGGATGGCCTGGTGATTAAGACACCTGAATCCAGGTCCCAGCACCCGTGTTGGATGACTCACAGCCACGTGTCACTTCAGCTTCAGGGAATCCCACTCCCTCTTCTGGCCTCTATGAGCACTTGTACCCACATGGGCACATGTTCTTCCCATGCATGTGTACACTTAATTTAAAAAAAATATTTTTTAAAAGACGTAGAGCTTTATACAGAGGTGTCATGACAACCAGAGAGTGATCTCAGAAAACCCAGCTCACAGACAGTAGTTTTAAGAAGGGAATGGTATACTATAATGGCCTCTGATGCGCCACACTGGCCATTGATGTTCTGTACTGGCCATTAACACACTGCACTGGTCACTGACCACTTTTGCTTTTTAGAGGAAGGAGTGTTTAAGAGGGAAAAATCTTTTCTGTTCTGCCTGTCACATGATCAAATAAGCTGGCTGACAAAAACGTCTGTTCTAGAGTCTCCCAGCCTACCCCTACCACAGCTGCAGGAAAAGTCCAAGGAAGGATGTGTTGTTCTTTGAAAACAAGAAAGCAAAACAAAAACTACCATGAAGAGTCACCTCCAGGTACTGGCTTTAAGCCCAAGTCTTACTTTCCGGTAGAAATGACTTTATGCCACATAGCTTCTCACAGCCATTCAAACAAGGGTTAATGCCATGCTAGGGCTTCTGGCCCATAGACTTTCTGTGCATTCCTCATTTCTCCCCGGCAGCCTTCAACCCCAGACTCTCAAAAGTGCCAAGCATTTAACCCAAACATGGCAAGTCTGTGTCCTCAACAAAAGAAAGAGGAAATGGTGGGAAGGTGGTGTCTTGGGGTGTTAATTGGGGCATCCCTTCGTCATTCCCACTCGACTGAGCTTCTAGAGTGTATTCACTGTGCTAAAATATTATATCAGGAACACAAGGCATCTAGGCCTTTGTCCAACAACCTAGGGGGGAAAATTAGCAAGCCTAATATTTCATCAGGAATTCTTGGCTTAAATGGTATTTTAATAAAACTTAGCTATGCCTGCCAATGAAACACAGAGATGAAATAATGATTTATGGTTTAAATATTATATAACCTCTGTAACGTCTAGTACCATCTCATACGAAACAACACAAGAGAAATAAATTCACCGGGGAAAAGAACAGAAGAATAATATGACGTCAGCTTAGCCATTAATAGAATACATATGATAAAACCATCCTGTTAAATTTTTGCTACGAGGATAAGAGTAGCTGGTATATGCTGAGTATATATGATAGGAACCTTGTGAGCATGACCTTGTTTAATCTTGAAAAAAATCTGCAAAGTAAAATATTTTTATTTCCTTTTATAATTGAGAGTCAGAGAAGCCAGCTTGCCCAAGCTTCAGTGGAACCGAGAGGCAAATTTCAGCAATCTGGCTTTAAGGCTGTATTCTTAACCATGGAATCCGCTCAAGACTAGACTTGCGAGTTAATGTCTCTTGACAATAAACAATTTATCTTGTATATGGTACCCAATAAAAAATAGCTATGCGACTCTATTGAGATAGTAGTGACAGGGAACAAGAGGAAATTAAAAGGCTGGGTTATATAATGTTTAGCTTCCGTCACTTAGTGGATATGCAGTCTAGCATTTATCAGTTAACCCTGCATTCCTCTTTCTTCATTTGCAAAAAGGAAAACTCAAGCACGTGACAAACTGCTCCCTTTCCAAGCTGAGCTTCATTCACCACAAGTGACTGACAAAATGACAACATGATTAGAAAACAGTGTGAAATGTTAGTAATGAGACTTCAGGATATATATATATTGCATCTTACATATACACCTTACTTTTTTGAAATCACAGGATCTATTTCCCTTTAAAAATAAGTTTATAGCCATGCAGTGGTGGTACATGACTTTAATCCCAGCATTCAGGAGGCAGAGGCAGGTGGATTTGAGTTCCAAGCCAGCCTGATCTACAGAGTGAGTCCCAGGATAACCAGGGCTGTTACATAGAGACACCCTGTCTTGAAAAATTAGTAATAAATAAATAATAATAATAGCAATATATTGATGTCCTTATTCTGTGATGATGAAATTATATATTAAGGATGAGAAATTATATAATTACATCTCATATTATGAATGCCTCTGACGTTTTGGTAAGGATCAACAATGCCAATGTGTTAAGATAAAGTATAGCTTTCTTATGGAATTAAAAAGAATATAAACATCACATATTCAAAATTAAACTACGAAAATTAACAACCTAGAATGAATTTTTTAACTGCTGCAGTATTTTTTCTTTTTTTTGCCTTTTTTCCATTTTTTTATTTTACTTTACATTCCAACCACAGTTCTCTTTCCCATCCCCCTCACCTCCTCCACCCCCACCTCCCGCCCAGCCCACCCCCAATCTCCTTAGGTGTAAGGGCTCCCATGAGGAGTCAACATAGTCTGACACTGTAGGTTGGGGCAGGGCCCAGTTCTTCTGCCATGCGTTGAGGCTGAGCATGGCATCCCACCATGGGAATGGGCTCCAACAAGCCAGCTCATGCATCAGATTTGTATCATGGTCCTACTGCCAGGAGTCCCTCTGATAGTTCAAGCTTCTCAACCGTCTCCCACATACGGAGGGCCTGGAGTCATCACAGTTGTAGGTCTAGAGTTTATGAGTTTCCATGAGCTTGGCTCAGCTGTAGATTTCTCCATTCTTGGGCATTTACTCAAAGGATGCTCAATCATGTCATAAGGACATTTGTTCAGCACTGTTCATAGCAGCATTATTTGTAATATCCAGAACCTAGAAACAACCTAGATGCCCCTCAACCAAAAAATGGATAAGGAAAATGTGGTATATTTACACAATGGAACACTACTCATCGATAAAAAATGATGACCTCATGAAATTTTCAGGCAAGTGGATGGAACTAGGAAAAAACCTACTGAGTGAGGTAACCCAGACTCAGAAAGACAAACACAGTAGGTATTCACTCATAAGTGGATATTAGAAATAAGTCAAAGGATAACTAGACCGAAGATCACAGATCCAGAGATGCTAGTAACAAGGAGGACCCTAAGAGGGACACATGTAACCGTATTTTAATTCAGCGTTTTCCAGACACAATAGGCAATTGCACATATAAAGTCACAGTAATTGTGACAGAATATAAAAGTACTGTTCCATGCTCAAGACAGCCAAAATACCAGTTTGAAGAGGGAGAGGAGAGTGCCATTCTCATCTCTAGCTAAGGAGGCATCTGGTAATTGATAGTTGCTGAGAGAGACAAGCTAATTTCCATCAAGAGTATGGCTTGTGGTAGGTCATGGCTCATGGTAGATCCAGTAGGTGTCCAACACCCAAGAGTATACAGGTAGCACTAACTGGATTCAGTTGCCTTTTTTTTTTAAAGAAACAAGCAAATAAATGTGGACACAAAGTTGGATGGGTATGGAGAGACCTTAGAGGAGCTAAAGAAGAGGGGTAAAAATGATCAAAATACCATGTATGACATTCTCAAAGAATTAACTGTGTGTGTGTGTGTGTGTGTGTGTGTGTGTGAGAGAGAGAGAGAGAGAGAGAGAGAGAGAGAGAGAGAGAGAGAGAGAGAGAATGTTAGCATAAGGGCTAACAAAAACAAACTTTAAAGTATGTGTATTTGTTGATGGGTTTATGAAAACGTGCTCAGAAAGTTTCTTCAGGAATCAAATAAAAAGAACTATCTACCAAGAAACTGCCTGACAACATGCCGAGGGTGAGGGTCGAGCATCAGAAACTACTGGAAGGAAGATAAGTGGCACTGCCAATTTACAGACCTGGAAGGCTCTACCAGGGCTAAATACGTGTTCATAGCTTAGGTTGGGATTCCACATGCACACAGCTCAGCAGGTAAAGCAAGCAGAGAAACTGAGAAGTAAGCTCAGGCAAATGGGGTTACAGCCTCGCAGAGGCAAATTGTCAAGGCTGAGACATAGACCACATAGCCACCTCTGTGTGGCGCTGAATAGTTGAGTAGGCAGGTTTTTGGTTCTCGTTTTCTCTCTCTCTCTCTCTCTCTCTCTCTCTCTCTCTCTCTCTCTCTCTCTCTCTCTCTCTCTCTCTGTTTCTCCTGTGTGTGTGTGTACATACTCATACTGCCATGAGTACCAGCGTGCCCTTGGAGACCAGAGGTCACACGCGTGCAAGAAACACATACGCTTGTGATGAACTAGACGTGGAGGTGCGTAGCTTTAGTTCAGCATGCAGGATGCAGAAGCAGGTTGCTCTCTGTTACTCTAAAGCCAGCCTGTGAATTCTAAGGTGAATTCCAGTACCAGCTGGGGATATTTAACCAGTCTAAGCTAATCAAGCCAGCACTAGGGAGGGGAAGAGAGGTGAATCCTCGAGGATCCCTGGCAGTCAGCTCAGCCTCCTTGGCAAGTTTTAGTGAGAGATTTTATCACAAGAGAAGGGCAGCATCTGAGGAGCAGCATTCGAGATTGCTCTATGGCCTCCTATCCACATGCACACACATGTGTATGCATCCCTACTCACACACACACACACACACACACACACACAATGCAGAAATAGGTGGTGTCGAAGTTCTTACACACTTCCAAGGAGGGGCTGCTTCTGTTCTCCTTTGTTCTTTACCACAGAGAAGGAAGGCTCATCAGTTCTACAGAGGCTCGATACTGGTACCCAGAGCCAGGAAGGGTCAATTAGAAGTATTAAAATACATGAAATAAAGTAATAGTTCATCATAGAAAATAGACTCAATCTTAGGAGTATAAATAGCATTTTTTTTAATTTAGTGATTTAACTCACAGTGTTAACTGGGCAAAAGAAGAGTCACATAAACACGTGCGTTTCGCATAATTTAATTCGCCCTCCATCACTGATTAACATCTAAGAAAGCATAAAACACACTGTGTCAAAATGGATGACATGTAAGTTCTTTGCTCTGGAAGAGTTCATTAATGTCACAAGCAGAGAGCTATGCTAGTCACCTCCATTATTATTTATCATTCGTTAAAACTTACTGGCAATAAAAAATAATTTATATTGCAAGCAATGAAACAAAAGTTAAAATAAAAAAATATTAAAATTAAAAATACCAAATAAAACATAGGTTTTTTTAAAAGCTGTGATTATTTTTGGTAATACCATGTTATGGATGTCCTAGTCACTTCTCAACCCTCTGTGTACTCAGTTTTGAGAGGTGGAGCTTAATGTCTCTGTTCTACCCAAAAGGAAATAAGACAAGGTGACGAAAAAAGTCATGTTCAAAACCACCAACCAACCTAGGAAAGTTTCTCGTTTTGTTTTTTCAGAGCTGGGAATTGAAGCTAAGGCCCCAGGCATGCTAGGCAAGTGCCCTGCCCTGAACTAGACTCCTAGCTCCACCGGAATCACAAAGGTTCCTCACCCCAAGGCTCTGTGAACTTAATCAGTACCACCCCGACCCCACCCCAATCCCCACCCCCACCCCCCACCCCCCACCCCAAGCCCCACCCCCATCCCGCCCCCACCCCGCCCCCACCCCACCTCCATCCCCACCCCTACCCCCCACCCCCCACTCCCCACTCCCCACCCCTGCAACTTCTCAACTGCAGCAACAGAAACCAAACTGAACTCACAAACACTTTTAGGCTCAGAAAATCTCTACCTGCAGTAAAACCCCGGCGTTAGTGGTGGAAATAAAAACCCCTGGCTTCCTTGGGCTCAAAAGTCCTTTTAAGCCTCTCAGCTGTTGCAATAATCCCTTCTGTTGTTGGCGTTTTTTGAAAGGTGGTGATAAGCAGCCGCTCACCAAGGAGTTCTGGGAAATGTCAGGTTCTCTTTCCAGGCACTGCATGAGTCACTGGGTTTGAAAGCCCAGGATAGAGAAGGACATCTTTGGAAATCTCTAAGTGCTGAGCGCTCCCAGCAGAGCAGAGCAGATTAGAGGCCAGGCTCATGCAGATCCCCCAGATCTCCCCCCAACCCCCCCCCCCTCTCTCTCATCAATACCAGAGTCCAGGCCCTGGAAACGCCAACTGTTAACAGCATCTAGTCCTCCTTTCTCGGGTGGGGGTGGGGACTCCCCGCTTTATTTAGAAGTAGCATTTTGTAGCTTCTGTGTAGCAAATGCTCGCAGTGCCTTGGTTGAAGGAGCCACTTTTCTCTTGGTGACATTCACAAGTCCAGTAAAACAGACATAGTGACGCCTGAGTTCCTGTCTTATTACTAGTGTTTTGGTTGGTCCCTGTTCAGTATCTGGCATCAGTCAAATTTAAGAGCTGTGGAGGCACCAACATAACTATTGAATATATATACCATACCCCAAAGGTTGGGAAGATCTCAAAAATAACACCGTGCTTTATGTAATTGTAATAGATAGTCCCTTATTTTCTTAGCCTTACATCAGGAAGAGAGGTAATAATAGAAAGAATCTGGGGGTTGTACCTCCTCCCTTCCTACACTCCCAGCTGCCAAAACCAATTACCACATATTAAGAGTTCATAGGTACATGTCATAGGGCAGGCACTGTACAACTTGTCTTGCCTTTGAATATGCCCATCTTCTGTTCCTGCCGCAAAAGACCTAAGGTTAGATACTTTGTTTGTTGTTGTTGTTGTTGTTGTTTTGTATTTTTTTGGTTGACAGGGTTTCTCTGTATTGTTTTGGAGAATGTCTTGGAACTTGCTCTGTAGACCAGGCTGGACTCCAACTCACAGAGATCTGCCTACCTCTGCCTCCTGAGTGCTGAAATTAAAGGCGTGAGCAGCCAGTGCCCACCTGGCAGGTTAGATACTTTTAAGGAGGAGGGTTTATCTGGCTGTTTGGGGACTGAAAGGACAAGATCGAGCATACATGTACCCCGATCCCTAGAGAAGGCCTCAAGGAAGGGAATTCATGTGCCCAAGACCACATGGGCATGAAGCTAGAGATTCAGAACAACCTGCCCTCTTGGGAACTAACCTACTCCTCAAGACCAGCCTTGGTGCCCATCAGCAGAAGAATGGACGCAGAGCACACACAAAATGAAGGGGTACGATGGGGTGGCTCAGCAGGAAAGGAACATGTCCTCAAACCTGGTGGCCTGAGCTCAATCCACAGGGCCTGGCTCCCCAGAGCTCTCCTCTAACTTCCACGCTCAGGCCATGGCATTTGTGCCCAGCCCACACACATTGCGGAATAGCAATGGAAATTTTTGTAAAGAATGGCACTGTGTCATTTGTAAGAAAGTGGATGGAAGTGGAGATCTCCATACTGAGAGAAATAAAAGCAGACCCAGAAAAACAAATATAGACCTTTCTCTCCTACAGAGGACAGGGGTGTAGGGAGAGGGGAATATACTTCATGAAACCCATGTCTTTATACAATGAATTCATAAAAGCTTTGAGAAAATTTACCAACAGTAGTTATCTTGTGAGGACTATGCCTTCAGGAGTTGACCACCTCTTAAAAATCCCATCATTCCAGAGGCCTGAGAGATGACTCAGTTGATAAAAGTGCCAAGCAGTTTGGGAACCTGTGTTCAGAGGCCGGGTGCCCTGGTGAAATGCCAGGCAGGTGGCATGCATCGAATTCCCAGCGCTGGCAAATCAGAGACGGAACGATCCCTGGGGTTCACTAGTCAGCTAGTCTACCGTGAGCTCCAGACCAATGAGAGACTAATATCAAAAAATTAGGAAAATTCAGTCTAAGAAACAACAGCTGAAAATAACTTCTGACCTCCACACACACGCATACACATGTACATATGCACCTACACACATACGTGTGCACACACAGCACATAAACAGCACACACACACACTCACACACACACACTCACACACACGCACACACACACTCACACTCACACACACTCACACACTCACACACACTCACACCTCTCACACACTCTCACACTCACACACTCACACACACACTCACACACACTCACACACACTCACACACACACTCACACACACTCACACACACTCACACACTCACACACACTCACACACACTCACACACACTCACACACACACTCACACACACACACACACACACACTCACTCAATGTATTTCTCCATCTCTCACAATGCCACACCTGAGACCAGGTTGTGGCTCGGGAACTCTTGGAGGACACGTTCAGACAGTACCCAAACCACAGCACCCTCATCGTAAACTGAAACTTCTCACATCTCTGGATTAAAGTGTTTTGTTTCGTGTTACTGGAAGATTGTATACCTTCTCTTAGAGACAATTTAATTCGTGGTCAAGTCAAAGGCAAAGTCATCAGACACAAAGACCCCCCACCAACCTCCACTTGGTGTCACAGCCTAATCTACCCTAATCTGAGAGCTTCAGGCCCAGGGATCTTCTCTCCAGTGCTAAGATTAGAAATGTTCGGTCACAGCAAACTTCTTTCTGGAGCTTGAACTCTGTCTGGCCGTCTTACTTGCTAGGCCAATGTGTACTGATTGAACTGCCTCCCCCAACCCCTGGCCGATTGTTCATAAACTTTTATGGTTCGTAGTTATATAATCCATTCCTTTTGTGCTTAACAGACTACAGTCTCCTCTTCCCTCCCCAGAGCAGAGGGTTTGTTTTATCCTCCTAGATGCAAATAAAAAAGGCATTGGTTGGTATTAGCCACGCCTCTTGTGGCTTTCTGAGGCACGCTCCCTCCTGAGTTGGTATACTTGTACTGACCACAGTAGCTGAATGTAAATCTTTTTCATTTGCAATTCTGATGGATCTCTTTGACAAGATGAATGGCCTAAGAAAAAGAAGGGAAATTCTTACCATATGTGTGTAGACATACGCACCAGATACTATGAAGAGTTATAGTGCCATTCTCAATTGATGCTAACACTCTGAAAGTGACCTTGCAACATGATGTTTTGATTACTAGTTGCTGTAATGCTTTATTAAGCTGATTCCAAAGCAATACGTTCCCAAGTGGTTTAGACAAGGACACAAATAACGCTGCACACTGAGAAAATAGACCGACCACCATCCTGGCTGTCATCTGGAAGGCTTTCCAAATGCTGAAGTCCAAGAGTTGAAAATTCACAAGTCAAGTCACAGGCAAAGTCCTCAGACACAAAGACCCCACCCTCCATCTCAGAAGTCATTTCCAGGGCCCCTACCAACCTTCACTTGGTAGCCACAGCAGCAGGCAGTTGAGAAAGACATGGGGGTGTCGCCCCTCCACTGCCTGCAAGCATCTGACAAGCTTCATTTCTTTAGAGAGTAAGAACTTCGGGATACTCCTTTGATTGTTCTTTTTTCTTGTTGCTGGGGAGAAATCCCACAAGAACATCGTGTGGGAAGAGGGGCTTGTGTGGGCTTAGGGTTTAGGAGACACAGTCCATCGGGGCAGGGCAGGCAGGGCGGCAGGAGTGAGACGCAGCTGGTCAGTCTGCATCTGCTGCCGGGAAGCAGGACAGGTGGGTGCTGCTGGTCGGCTCACTGGCTTCTTTCTTCTTTCTTTGCTCAGTATACAAGCCCAACTGGTGGGATGTTGTCCATGCTCCAGATGAGTCTTCCTTCCTCTGCTAATTCTCTTTGGAAATTCTCTCTCTGCTTCCTGGCTGCTGGCTAGATTAATTTCTGCTATGCAAAGGCTTTGCCCACATTTCATGGTGGTCTGCGTGCCTGTGGAATGTCTTTTTTTCCGCTTTTCAATAGACTCCAAAGAGATCTAGTTTTTCAAAGACAAGACTGGATACCAAATAATCCAAGAATGCTTCCCTGGTACCCCAGCCTCCACTGCTTTGTACAGAATTTTGATATTTCCCTTTATTTAACATTTTAATTTATTATTTGTGTGTGTGTGTGTGTGTGTGTGTGTGTGTGTGTGTGTAAGTGTTTTGCCTGCACGTATGTGTAGGTACTATGTGTAGAGTTGTGAAGTAGGTATTGAATCTCCTGGAGCTGAAGCTACTGTTGGTTTTGAGCTACCATGTGGGTGCTGGGAATTGAACCCAAGTGCTCTTACCTCCTTTCCTATTTTAATCACATCCTCGACCGTGTCAAATCTTATCAGTTTCACAACTCCTCTACTACCACTGTCTGTCTCTTAAGAACAGCAACGATGACATATATTTATATATCCCTAGCTGTATAAACACATATTAGATTTTTAGTAACCAGACATGGTACATTGATTCTTCAATCTTAGCACTCAGTTGGGGAATATACCTTCACATTGTGTGAGTATGTGTTGCTGTGTTTAATAAAGAAGCTGACAGGCCAATAGCTGGACGGGATACGGTTAGGTGGGACAGCCACACTATGGACACTGGGAAGAAGGGGCAGAATCAGAGGAGTTGAGACACAGAGAGGAAACAGGAGGTACAGGACGGAAGAAGCAACACCTGTGGCAGAGTGCAGACAAATGTAACTGGGTTCGTTTGAGTTCTACAAGTTAGCTCCTAACAAGCCTGAGCTATTGCCCAAGCATCTATAATTAACATTAAGCCCCTTGTGGTTATCTGGGGGCAGCTGCCAAGACACAAACAAACTCCACCTATGCTCAAGAGGTCCACTCAGGAGTACTGCCTAGAATTTCAGACCTGTCCAGGCTATGCAGCCAACTACAAGCTAGCCTGGGTTACACAGTGACACCCTGTCTCAAAGGACAATAAAATCACTTAAGGAAAGAGGATTAGGGGTGTACTTCGGTTGGTACAGTGCTTCTGTAGCATGCACAAGCTCTGGAAAACAAAACAAAACAAAAACAGGCATGATGGTGTGCACCTGTGACCCCAGCACTTAGAAGATAACAGGCAGCAGGATCTGAAAGTCAGTCATCATAGGCTATACAGCAAGTTCCAGGCCAGCTTGGAACACTGATACCCTGTCTTCCGGAGGGAAAAAAATATCCAATGTTTTTTGATGTTAATATCTACATGGCTGCTATCAGGTCATGACAGCAAAAACCAAAGGGAGCAGAAGGAATTGCCACGGATGGGACAGACCCTCCAGCCTTCAAGGGGTTAAGCAGGTCTACCCACAATGGAAAACAGGAGATGGGGGAAGTCATAATTTTCCTTCATTAAGGACTAATTTTAGGTTTTTCTAGTAAATGAGCGTGTTGTTTATACTTCATATACTCTCGACCCGCAAGTCTGGGAAAACACATAAAATTTCCAAGAATTAAAGTTTCCATTAACACAAACGCCAAAAACCGAGGCTTGGCTTGCGGGAGAGAGAAAATGTGTCCCTCCTGGCTTCTTCTCAAAGCTAGAGGAAGATAACTACTGTACAATCCTTTAGACAATCTACACAGGTGAGGGAGGTGTCACAAATCAGAAACCCAAGTACTGGCTGTGCCCAGATGGCAGGTATGACGCTAAACTGTCTTTACTGGAAGAGATCGCTGATGGGGTTCTTAGCCTCTTCCTTCCTTTCTTCCTTCCTTCCTTTCTTCCTTCCTTCCTTCCTTCCTTCCTTCCTTCCTTCCTTCCTTCCTTCCGTGTCCGTGTGTGTGTGTGTGTGTCTCTCTCTCTCTGTGTGTGTGTGTGTGTGTGTGTGTGTGTGTGTGTGTGTGTGTGTGTGTGTGTGTTTAAGTTCCCAAGAACAGCTCTTTATTAGAAAGGATTTCGGACCCCCCACCCCCTCTCTTCTAAGGTGATAGATCTGTGTGCTCAGGGCCGGGACTCCACCCCACCCCACTCTACCCCACCCCACCCAGAACACCTAAACTCTCTCCATCTGGTTTTATTCAAGCTGAAGCAACCCAGTGATCTCCCAAAGTTGCAATTAAAAAATAATAAATTAAAATCTCTTTGCGTCAGTGAACTTGGACTCAGAAAGTTCTCTGAGCAGCTAGCCTTTTAAAGACGTGTGTGTCAGACCGACAGCAGAGTCGCAGCTACTGGGAACCGATCTGGCTTGGCGGGTGCCTCCTCCCCCGGTGGTCCCTCCCTCCTGGCCGGCTCCCTGCCTCCCCCAGACTGGCCTCCGCCTCCACCTTCCCCGGCTCCCTTAGCTTGGAGGTCTGGCCCCGACTAGGCGACTCCGGAGCTAGCAGAGCACAACCCCCGGCATCTCTGCCCCCACTCCTCCCCTGCCCTCCGGGAGCCCGGCAGCAGTTGGGGGGAGGGGGAGACCCACCCCTCGTCCTCCAGCCCTCCTCCCCGCGTGCACAGTGGATCGCACCTTCTAGAGTCTTAACTCAGTTCTGGAGGAACAGCATCCCCCGGATCTGTCCCTCGCGCTGTGGCGGCCCTGCTCCCGGGATGTGAGAGCCAGGGACCCTCCCGCCTTGCGCCCTGGGGTGCGCGGAGCTCTCGCCGCCGCGCGCACTGCCCTGAGTCTGTAAGTTGCATCGCTGCTCCCGGGAAGACTAGGGGAAGCTGGTCGCAGGCCAGCCCTTGACTTCCAATGCCACAGCCCAAAAGCTCACGCCCTGGAACTCCATCGCAGCCCTCTTCTGCGCGTCTGTTCCTCTGTCGCAAATAGTTATCAGTACGTGGTGTGATAGGTACAAAGAGAGGGGTGTGGAGGCTAGGTTGCTTTTTAGAATTCATCTCGTAAATCCTTCAAACTTAAATCTTCAAGTACGAAAGAGCATCGCTCCGGTACCCTATCAATTACTGTTAACGTTTTCTTAATGTGCAGGAAGCAATTTCTTCGCTGCTACTAAAAACAAGAATTCCACCTTTCTTTACTTTTAACCTCGCTACTTTACTTAAATAGCAAGTGGATGGTAAACCCAGCTGGCTTTAATTTCCTTCTTTGATGGCGGCGTGGTGCACACATCCTTGCCCTAATCCCTAGGTGCGGTGAATTACAGAATTCTTTTCAAGACTGTATTTGCAAAAGAATGCGCTAAGATTTGCATATGTGAGGCGAGAGTGCTCCGGGAGATGGGGAAGGGAATAATTCCTTTGGTTCTGAGCAAAAGTTTTCTCTGAGTTCGCAGACGGGACGCTAGCTAGGTTCTCGTTTGTATTGTTGACCACGTCTTCTGTGTTGATTGCCACTCCGTGTGTGAAACAGCATCCCTATGTACAAGCACCCGAGGCGAGGAAACGAAGTCGACAGTTTTTAATAAGTGTTTCTCTGGTGTAGGAGGACGCGTGTGGAGGAAAGGATCCTCAGGTTCGGGCAGGTGCATAGACAGGCTATGGTGATAGGAAGATGTTGGCTAGGAAGAGCATCATCCCCGAGGAGTATGTGCTGGCACGCATCGCCGCGGAGAACCTGCGCAAGCCGCGCATCCGCGACCGCCTGCCCAAAGCCCGCTTCATTGCCAAGAGCGGAGCCTGCAACCTGGCGCACAAGAACATCCGTGAACAGGGTCGCTTCCTGCAGGACATCTTCACCACCTTGGTAGACCTGAAGTGGCGTCACACGCTGGTCATCTTCACCATGTCCTTCCTCTGCAGCTGGCTGCTCTTCGCTATCATGTGGTGGCTGGTGGCCTTCGCCCACGGGGACATCTATGCTTACATGGAGAAAAGCACCATGGAGAAGAGTGGCCTGGAGTCCACTGTCTGTGTGACCAACGTCAGGTGAGAATGAAATGCAAATGTGGGGAGGCAGGGGTTGCCAGCAGTGTAGAAACAAAAAGCTCTTTCATGTAGCTGATCGTGAAACACAGGGTTTTCATTGGACAGTTCAGAAACAAAAGCAAATTTGGGGTGCAGGGTGCAGGCTAGCACATCAAAAGTCTTTACAAATGTGGTTTCACGGCTAAGTCTCCGAGAATGTGGGGCTGCTTCTTGTTGCTAACTTTGGATGGGTCCAAAGGACCCCTGACTCCCCAAACCACAGCTCATTTTCATCATGAAACTGATGTCCAGTGTGCATCAGTAAACATCTCCAATCAACCAAAAGTGTTGTGCAAATAGGAGAGATATTTTTACTTGAAGTGTCCTTGATTTTAAAATACACAAAAATAAAATAATTCAAATAAATGTAAGCCCTTCTTTTTCAATATTTTTTCTTTTTAGTAAATTTGATATTGATTTAGATTCGAAAATGAAAGCTTAAATTCAGAAGAGAAGTTTTTAGTGAAATTTGGTTCAACTTTTCACGGAAGGGGTTGAGTAGCAACAAGCGCATATTGAAGTCTCCCCTTCCAAAACTCCCACAGGACAGGAACAAGCCAGCTCTTGGGTTGCATAAATTTGACTTCAACATTTATGGACGCTTCAAAGACAGCTAAAGTGCATTTGATGTTCACGTCTCTCCTTTGGTATTTCCACGAGATCCAAGAACATTGCAATGGGGCAAATTTTTTCTTAATCTGTTTTGTTGGACAGAGATATGATTTATATCAGTCGCAAAAAAAATGTTCACTAGATAAAAGCAGTGGTAATACTGGAAAAATTTCCAGGGTATTTTCTGAATCATGTTCCAGATTCACATAATTCATCAGGCAGAGAAGCTAAAGAAGCATTGTCCAGGCAGGAAATGGTTAAGAAGGAGATTTTAGTGGCCCAGGGATCCTGTAAATGCTTGTGACATGGCTGGAAGTGAATCTCTCATGACCTTACCCACTTTTCCCGTTGGCCAAACGAGCAGCCAACAGGAGGTCACCTTAGACCACACAGAGAATCCAGCTCAGATTTGGGGAGAGACTAATGCACCACCAGACAGATCCACAGCTCTAACACTGGGCAGGTAGAATTTTCTTTTCTCAAACTTGCCTCTGTGGCAACGTGGATAAGAAGCCGCTGTGAACAGAGCACTGGAGATGCACAGAATAAATCCTGTGTGTAAAGCATTTGAAGTTAATACTTTACTGTAACCCATTGTCTCTGGGTGACTTACTGGCATCGATGTGGCTGTTGAGGGTGTTACAGTCAAACAAGTTTCCAGTAAACAGGCAAGAGATACAAAGGGAAATGGAAGAAAGGATCATGACAACATAGAAAAATACACTAATTTTACTCAAAACACTTTATTGTCACTATCTATGAAAAAGAAATTTAAATATATATATAATCAAGAGAGTATCCATTCTATAAAGAGAATTTTATACTGTGCATACTTCCTAAAAGCTGCTTCCTGTTACTTCTCAATTCTCAAATAAGATATTCTGAATAATATTTACTTCCTAGACACATTCCTGTTGGCATTGAGCCATGAGAAATGGTGTCAAAATCACGATGAAGCCAAGGTTATCAGTGTAAGAGTGCCAGCTTTGCAACCTCACTCCTTAGCACTATTTGAAGTTTTACCCTCTTCCTAGAGAACTTAAAAGATGGATAATAATTGTAATTATTTGAATTTCCCTTTTTTTCATAAATTCAGTGTCAGCCAAACTATCAAATTTGGGAGCAACTTTTGTTTTTTCAGTGGCTGTCCTTCAAACATTGCTCAGTCACTCTCATTTTAGGGAGACTCGCTTTCTCCTGGTGCAGAAGACTTTGCAACATGAATTGGAAATTTTCTCCTCATTGTTCAGCTGATACACCCCTCCCAGATCTGCCTCCCCTAACGGCTTTTTTCTCTTGAGATTGTTTAGCATGTCAGGTGTCCATAAAAAGACAGGACCTTACACTAGATAGAGAAATTACATTCTGCTTTAAAATAAACATTATGGAAATACAGCCCATGAACCATCTCCGGATCCGTGGAGGCAGACATTGGAGAAGGAAACGCCCCACTAGGCTCTTCTCTAACATATAAACCAGAATTAAAGCTCAGTGCTGTCTGTGTCCTTTTCTGGAATCCATTCCTACTAGCTGTAGCATTTTCAGACCATACCATACATCCCACCGAGAGCCGATAGGGCAGATGTCAGTTCTTGTAGTTTTGCACAAACCCTTTCACCCTTTCTGATCCCCCTGAACAGCTGATGGGTGAGTGTGGACTCACACTGTCCTGGCCTTCTGCCAAAGTGCAGAGCAAACGGAAGGCTCAGCGTCCAAACGTTCTGTGTGCTCCTTGTGCCTGGCATTCCTAGGAAATATTTTGACCGCCTGCTTATGTGTGGTTTCTCTTCTATGGTATTGGAGAACTCTGGAATTGGGGTGAGTGGCAAGGGATGGGGCTGTGAAGTCATGGCAGTACTGGGTATGCAGCCAAGTGAATAATTTGCTAATAACCAAGTGTGATGCTTCTCAGCCAGAGGTTAAGCAGTTACTCAGGAGTCTCCCTGAGAGACTTGGGTCCACGAGGAACCGCCAAACCCTTGTCCTTTTGCTAAGATGGGGAGATGTGAAGCCACAACAACAACAACAAAAAAACTCCCCAAGAAAATCCTGACACCAGTCGGTGCCTTCCTCTTGCCTCTTTGAGGATGCCAGGCCAGAACTGACAGGACTCAGGGAGGTCATCATTACACAGACATAGTCTTTTACACACTGACACTTGCAACTCTTTTAGAACATTCTCTAGGTTACTTAGAAAACAAAAGGAGCTAATCAATGAGAAACTGCTCTTCCTTTCAATGAAGAAATCATTCTCCTTATCAAAACATTAATGTTTGGGGGTGGTATATTTTATACTATACCTTAGCACTGTCCTAAGTTGTGTAAACAGAACAATTAATCACAGGATAATGACTGTCATTTTATAAGTTATAAATAATGAAAACTTTGCTAATTACTCAGAACCTTCCATATGACTCAAACTTCTTAAACACCAATAGGTGATTAATAAGAAACACCTACCGGTAAGGATTCAGGCATTATGCTGCCTGCCCCTGTCACCTGGCAGAATGCACTCAGGCAGTACCCTGGTCAGCCCAGGGGTCCATGAGAGCTAGTCTGCAGGCAGGTGCAAAGGACCCTTTAAAAGTCAGATCCCTGCCCACTTACGCTGTCTTTTGCTTTCTCTTTTATGCTCTTTTGCCTTCCAGCTCTGTTCTCTCTCTGTCTCTCCCTCTCCCTCTCCCCTCTTCTTTTCCTGGTGTCTTTATGTCTCCTCCCTTCCCCCTCACTCCCCTTTCTAAATAAACTCCTCATTTAAGCTCTGTCTGCCTGGCGTGTTAATTCCCTCGCCTCGGTCACCCTCACCTGCTGTGCTCACCCATGTGGTCTCTTACTTTTGGATCCCACTCACTTGGGACCCCCACACGGACCATCCGTCCCCCATTCACCAGCTTTATTCCTGTAACTATAACAAAAGCACGACACTACCTGACACAAAATTTTACAAAGTAAGTTGGGTTTTGGTGAAGATGGAATAATCTACGATTATTTATTTATTTATTTATTTATTTATTTATTTATTTATTTATTTATTTATTTATTTATTTATTGAATGAATGTCTTTTCGTGGTACACGATCTATGAAATGCTAGTGAAATTGTATCCCCAAATCTGGAGCTACACACTTCGGTGTAAACATGAAGGGGAATAGTGGAGAGTGGATTCTGGGAGGGGGATGGGTGGGGGAATGGGGAGGGAGGAAGGGGAGGGATCTGGGGAGGGGGGCAGAGGATGCTTGTATTTAGAATTTAGAATTAGCCTTTCCAGGTGACTTTCTAGGCTAGCGGAGAGCAAAGCTCCCCCTGGGCTGTTTCCACCGTGCGCACTCTGACCTGGCACTGACTCTGCGGTCACGGTCACTCCCTGCAGGTCATTCACGTCTGCGTTCCTGTTCTCCATCGAAGTTCAAGTGACCATTGGATTTGGAGGGAGGATGATGACCGAGGAGTGCCCTCTGGCCATCACGGTTTTGATTCTGCAGAACATCGTGGGCCTGATCATCAACGCGGTCATGTTGGGCTGCATCTTCATGAAAACGGCTCAAGCCCACAGAAGGGCGGAGACTCTGATCTTCAGCCGCCACGCTGTGATCGCGGTCCGCAACGGCAAGCTGTGCTTCATGTTCCGGGTGGGTGACCTGAGGAAGAGCATGATCATTAGTGCCTCGGTGCGCATCCAGGTAGTCAAGAAAACAACGACGCCGGAAGGGGAGGTGGTCCCTATTCACCAGCTGGACATTCCGGTGGACAACCCCATTGACAGCAACAACGTCTTCCTAGTAGCCCCTCTGATCATCTGCCACGTGATTGATAAGCGCAGCCCCCTGTACGATATCTCCGCAACCGACCTCGTCAATCAGGACCTGGAGGTCATAGTGATTCTTGAGGGTGTGGTGGAAACCACCGGCATCACCACACAAGCGCGGACCTCCTACATTGCCGAGGAGATCCAGTGGGGGCACCGCTTCGTGTCGATTGTGACCGAGGAGGAGGGAGTGTACTCCGTGGACTACTCTAAATTTGGCAATACTGTGAAGGTGGCTGCCCCCAGATGCAGTGCCCGGGAGCTGGATGAGAAGCCTTCCATCCTGATTCAGACCCTCCAAAAGAGTGAACTATCACACCAGAATTCTCTGAGGAAGCGCAACTCCATGAGGAGAAACAACTCCATGAGGAGAAGCAACTCCATCCGAAGGAATAACTCTTCCCTCATGGTGCCTAAGGTGCAGTTCATGACCCCAGAAGGAAACCAGTGCCCATCGGAATCGTGACTGCAGGATGACCCTGAGACCGTCACCCTGACTTCTGATGACTGGCAGCCCTGAGACTGTCACCCTGACTTCTGATGACTGGCAGCCCTGGGACAGTCAGTCATTGAGTTCTGATGACTGGCAGCCCTGAGACTGTCACCCTGACTTCTGATGACTGGCAGCCCTGGGACAGTCAGTCATTGAGTTCTGATGACTGGCAGCCCTGAGACTGTCACCCTGACTTCTGATGACTGGCAGCCCTGAGACTGTCACCCTGACTTCTGATGACTGGCAGCCCTGGGACAGTCAGTCATTGAGTTCTGATGACTGGCAGCCCTGAGACTGTCACCCTGACTTCTGATGACTGGCAGCCCTGGGACAGTCAGTCATTGAGTTCTGATGACTGGCAGCCCTGAGACTGTCACCCTGACTTCTGATGACTGGCAGCCCTGGGACAGTCAGTCATTGAGTTCTGATGACTGGCAGCCCTGAGACTGTCACCCTGACTTCTGATGACTGGCAACCCTGGGACAGTCAGTCATTGAGTTCTGATGACTGGCAGCCCTGAGACTGTCACCCTGACTTCTGATGACTGGCAACCCTGGGACAGTCATTCCCCGACTTCTGATGACTGACAGCCCTGAGACTGTCACCCTGACTTCTGATGGCTGGCAGCCCTGAGACTGTCACCCTGACTTCTGATGACTGAATGTTGGACTGGCCACCAAGACAGGGTTGGAACACAGTATTCATATTTTGATGCACCGAAAAAATGTTCATATTCAAGAAATAAAACTTCCTTTATTAATAAACAATAGCACACAAAGCATAAGACTCCTGACTCACACTTGTTTCACACACAGAATGTCACTGTTACGTGCTGAAGTATAGGAAATGGAAGATGCTCGTCTCTCGTTTTGAAACACAATTTAGGGTTGGTCTGTCTGAAGCGGGGAGTAGGTGACATCACTGGCTATTCTGGCTTTAGTTGCTCACTCTACTACTGCAGGTAGAATAGGAAGGAGAATCTCCAATCGCATCACGCATCTTCTATACCCCGACTGTGTTCTTTCCCATGATGCTGCGTGTGATAGGAAGCACAGAGCAAACCTCTCAGGCCCCTCTCTCTAAGCAGCGTTTGGCCGCTCACTCACGCTGTATTTTCACTTCTCTTGGCAGTCTGTCGGGTGGAACTGGACAAGGGTGCACAGAAAAGCTGAGCCCAAGCTCTTGTGCAAGTGATTGCTCAGGTTCCTACTTTTTAAGAGCTCGTTCACCAAGAAAAGCTGTATTGAATGCTCTATTAAAACATTTCCTTTATACTCACCTCGTGGTTTTGTGAGTCCTCTTACACAAAATCATCTCAAAATACCCCCCCAAAGACATTTTTAGAGGGGTGTGGTCACATGGTGGCAACGACGCCTTCTAAGAGTCCATTCTCAGACCTGTGGCCAAAGAGAATTGCAGGGTTATTTTTGTTTTTGTTTTCTCTTTTGGGGTTCACTTGACTTTGTTTTTGACAATGTTCTTTTGATATTTCCTTCTGAGTGAGATGTCATGGAAACCCGAGCTTTTTATCTCTGAGTCTCCTCCCTCTTGTCTCTGCTTTCTTTCCATCAGTCTCTGGAGTCAGGCAGCCGGGCTGCCTGGCTGAGCATTGTGTCGCTTGGCTAAAATGAGATCTTCCAGCCAAGCACAATGAACCACCACACCGGTCATCGTGAATATGTTAGAAGACTCTGATCTTAAAAGACTCGCAGCTCTAGCCGGCTGAACAGCAACTGTCAGGTTAAGTAAATTATTCGTGAAAATGTTCAGACTCTGAACTCCAGACTCACAGATCAAACAGGTACTTGAAACTCTGCTTGCCCATTTAATAAAACACTCAAACACTCTCGTGTCTTTAGAAAACGATGCTTCCTTCAGGTGTGGGGATTTAGCTCAGGTGATAAATGCTCACCCAGCATGGGAAACACTCTGGGTTTAGTTCCAGTACCTCACAGCATAAAGCAAGTATGATGGGGCTACATCTGTAATCCTAACCTTGAAAGCTGAGGCAGGGGGATCATAAGTTCAAGTCATCCTCAGCTGCATATCAAGTCTGAAGGCATCCTGGACAACCCCCCAAAAAATGAAAAAAAATTAACAATACCCCCTCCCCGGACCCACACACACACACACACACACACACACACACACACACACACACACACACATTGTTTTATTCCCAGTAAAACAAACAAACAAACAAACAAAATCAAACCAAACCACAAACAAACAAACAAAAAACGTTCCTCTTTCGTGTCCTCTAGTCATTTAGACCAACACCTGGGGATCATACTCAATGGCTTTCCCTGTACCATCCACTAGCAAATATGCACATTCATTATATATTCAGAGTATTTCTGTCTCTTTCCACATCTGTCTCCTGCTCCACTAAGACCTGCTTCCTGCAGGGCAGGAAGTGCTGGACACAGTCAGTGAGGGAGTGGTGCAAGATTTCTGAGTCCACATGATGCAGAATGTCCTAGAACCAGAACACGGGCAGTTCTGGCCAATTGTCATGGCTGGATACCAAGGACCTAATGAACATCACAGTGATGGGTAGTCAAAGGAAGGTCATGACTTAGAATGTTATGCTTTTTATCTAATGACAACCACAAATGATAACAAAACAACCTGTGAAATTCCGAAAACCTTTTAGAATTGACAAGCCCCTATGACCTATTTTTGCTAATATACATACACACACACACACACACACACACACACACACACACACACACACAATATATATATATATATATACTGCATTAGTGATTTAAAGAACAATACCTGTTTGTAGACAACAAGAATGGCATGAATCGTGACAGCTGTGTCTGTAAAGAGCTTGAGAACCTGGGTTCAATCCTTCAGAAAGCATATTCAAAAGTCTCACATGGTGACACTCTCTTGTCATCCCGGAGTGCTGGAGGTAACGGGGGCAGATGCCAGACTCACTGGCCAGCCCCACTAACATACTTGCTGAGCTCCAGGTCGGAGAGACGCTTGACTTAGGAAGCAAGCACACTCAAGGGTGTTCTCTAGACCCCGTGTGTAAGGGGTGTAAAGGAGAGTGCACACTCAAGGGTGTTCTCTAGGCCCCGTGTGTAAGGGAGAGTGCACACTCAAGGGTGTTCTCTAGGCCCCGTGTGTAAGGGAGAGTGCACACTCAGGGGTGTTCTCTAGACCCCGTGTGTAAGGGAGAGTGCACACTCAAGGGTGTTCTCTAGACCCCGTGTGTAAGGGGTGTAAAGGAGAGTGCACACTCAAGGGTGTTCTCTAGGCCCCGTGTGTAAGGGAGAGTGCACACTTAAGGGTGTTCTCTAGGCCCCGTGTGTAAGGGAGAGTGCACACTCAAGGGTGTTCTCTAGACCCCGTGTGTAAGGGAGAGTGCACACTCAAGGGTGTTCTCTAGACCCCGTGTGTAAGGGAGAGTGCACACTCAAGGGTGTTCTCTAGACCCCTGTGTAAGGGAGAGTGCACACTCAAGGGTGTTCTCTAGGCCCCGTGTGTAAGGGAGAGTGCACACTCAAGGGTGTTCTCTAGGCCCCTGTGTAAGGGAGAGTGCACACTCAAGGGTGTTCTCTAGGCCCCGTGTGTAAGGGAGAGTGCACACTCAGGGGTGTTCTCTAGGCCCCGCGTGTAAGGGAGAGCGTGCTTGTGCACACTTCCGTGCAAACGAGCACGCACACTATTTGTCTTTTCTCTCTTTCTGTCTGTGTATATACCTTTACACACACACATAAAATTTTATTTCTATATTAAGTTTAAATACTGTTTCATATTCAATGTTTAGAGTTTTTCTTTCCACTCCAGGCTTCATGCAGCAGCCATACTTTTTGAAGTCCTAATCATGTTATACTATTCTTCTTCTTAAAAGTCTCCAAAGTCTTTCCATTTTTCTCAGGACGAAAATGAAATTCCCTGCCAAGACCCACAAACCACTCTGTAAAATCATGTCCATCATGTCCACTTTCAATTACACTGACTCCTCTGTTCTTTGGGGAGGGCGGTTTTGTTTTTGTTTTTGGTGTGTGTGTGTGTGTGTGTGTGTGTGTGTGTGTGTGTGTGTGTATGTGTGTGTGTGTGTGTTTTGTGTGTGTATGTATGTGTGTGTGTATGTGTGTGTATGTATGTATGTATGTTGTATGTGTGTGTGTGTATTTGTGTGTATGTATGTATGTATGTATGTATGTATGTATGTGTGTGTGCATGTATGTATGTATGTGTGTGTATGTATGTGTGTGTGTATGTGTATGTATGTATGTATGTATGTATGTATGTATGTATGTATGTGACAAACTCTTACTTTGTAGCCTATGCTGGCCTGGTATTCACTCAGTAGCCCAGGCTGGCCTTAGACTCACAGCAATTCTCTCTATGTGTGCAGTTCCCAAAGAGGCCAGCAGAAGTCTTCAGATCCCCTGGAACTGGAGTTACAGGTGGTTGGGAAACCTTAATTTGAGTGCTAGGAACTGAACCCAGGTTCTCTCTGCAAGAACAGCCAGTGCTCTTTACTGCTGAACCATCTCCCCAGGTCCTGGAACAATCATTTAGCAAGTAAGGAAAACAACAAATACTTAAACCACGCTTCTACCATTTAAATGACTGGTATAGTGTGATTATTCTTGTGTCTGGATTTCTCTTGAAAATCATTAAAAAAAAATCGTATTTCTTCAGGTGAACTTCCTCTTTTTAACCCTTTGTTACAGAAAAGTTCAACAGTGCAAAGCACGGCAGTGACAGTCACCCTGTAATGAATCCTACACACTCATCCCTGCTCACTAATGGCGTATCCATGGCTATTTTTCAGCTGTCACCCCTTTCCCCCCGTGGAGTGGCTTGGATGTGAAACAGCCACCACAGGCTCATGAAGATTTGGTCCCTAGCTAGGGTTGGAAGGTGGTGGAACCTTTAGAACAGTGTTTCTTTCTCAACCTGTAGATCATGACCTCTTTGGGGGTGGAATATCAGATATTCCATATTCACATGGGTCACATATCAGATATTCATATTATGATTCATAACAGTGGCAGAATTACAGTTACGGACTAGCAACAAAAATAATTTTATGGTTGGGTTCACCACAATATAAGGAACTCTATTAAAGGGTCACGGCATTAAGAAGGTTGAGAACCACTACTTTAGAAGGTAGAGCCTATAGGAGGAAATAAGTCACTGGAAACTGTAGCATGAATAATAAAAACCCAGAGACAGATATTGGGGTTCAAGTTGAAGATCAGAAAAGCAAAGCAGCCAGCCACTAGAGAGTTCTCACCTCCACCGATGGTCAGATCTAAGGGGCGATGAACTGAACCTCAGATTACATCTCCAGACTGCACTGGTCTCCACCAAGCCTCAGAGTCCTAGACTGCCCCGCTCTCCTCAGCGTGGCTGCAGAGGTATTGCCACATGAGACCCTTTGCTTCTTTTTTATATTCCTCTCTAGTGCTTGGGATGACGGTGTGAGCTCTGTTTCTCTTTTAGACTGATTCACTCTCATGTAGCCCTGGGTGGCCTTGAACTCAGAGATGTCCATCTGCCTCTGTCTCCTTGAGTCCTGGGATTAAAGCTGTGCGCCACCACTGCCCAGCTTCTATGGCTGACTAGTGGGGCTGACTTAGTATTCTGATCCCCAGGCAAGCTTCATTAAATCATAAACAACACATCACTACCAGAAGCCAGCCTTGGGGGTCTGATAGAAATGTCTCACTTCCTGTCACTGGCTGCTTCCTAACTGTGGATGCACAGTGCCCAGCCACTTCAGGCTGCTACTGTCATGCCTCCCTCACTGCGCTGGCGTGTATCCTGTTGATTAGTATGTGCACGTGCAGTGCCCACGGGCCAGATCTGGGCTGCAGATCTGGAGCCACTGCTCTAGGCAGCTAAAAAGGGCCATGTGGGTGCTAAACCCCCAGAGTGCCACGTTGCTCTCATCACTGAGCTGCCTCTCTGTCCAAGGGAATTTTCCTGAACCAGGAATTGGAAATGGCTTACTGGCTTTCGTTCAAAGTCCTTTTATTCAAAATTAGACACATGGCCACTGGAACAGCAGAGGAGAAATGTCAAGTCTATAGCTGAATGGTTAAGTTCCCAGAAAAGCAAAAATCTGTGGCTATGAAGAGGAGCCTGGGAGGAGAGGGTAACTGTCACCCCCCACTCTGTCACCACATAGTTAAGGCAAACACGGTGATAAGAAGTCTGAAGAGATTTAGGTGATTCCACAAAGTTACAATGAAATAACCATAAGGAGAAGTCCACACTGAGGGGAAAAGACAGGGGAGATTTGGTAAGAGATTTGAAAGGAAACGCACAAGCATGGTTTGGATTTTAGCCTCGGTAGCTTACAGGAATGTGTGAGACTCTAAATATAGATGCAGTGCTTGGTGGACTCGAAGAGCTGTTAGGTGTTGGGAATGAAAGATGAGAAATGAACCCAGAAAGCCACATCAAAGTTCATTGAGAAGAGCCTTGGCCTGTCACTCCTGAAAAAGTTGTCTTTCTCCAGTGGGAGAGGCCAAACACTTGAAGCCTTTCGAGAACGCTATTGATCTGTAGCACTCTTAGCTGAGGTAGACTGTGACTTTAATTTTGCACTTGACCGGTTCATTCTTTGCTTCCTCAATACTCACTGAAGCAATCTAGTAGTATGAAGGTATTTAGCCTCAGTGTGTGTGTGTGTGTGTGTGTGTGTGTGTGTTTGTATATGAAGATGTGTGCACATGGTGGGTGTGCATAGGTGCAAATACACACGTACAAACCAGAGCTAGTTTGGGTCCTTTAATCCTCACTATTTTATTTTTGAGACAAGGCCTCTCACTGGTCTGGAGCTGGTCACTGCAGCTGTGGTGGCTGGCCAGCAGCTCCAGGGATTTGCCTGTCCCTGCCCCCATCCCTTTGGTGTTACAGAAACATGAGGCAGTGCTAGCTTTTTATGTGGGATCTGGGGTCCAAATTTAGCTCTGCATTGCCTGCCCAGCAGGCAATTCACCCACTGAGCCATGTCCCCAGTGCTGAGCAATAATTTCTAAGTCATTAAAATAAAATGCACTCCATGCAATATTTTCATCTCAGTTACCACTGAGAGAGAGAGAGAGAGAGAGAGAGAGAGAGAGAGAGAGAGAGAGTATCAGAGGGATGGAGATATCGTTTACAGTACTGTCACCAAAGTAGCCAGAGGGACAGAGCCACTTGGAAAGGGGACTAATGAAGAGGTAAGCTATCTAAAGCAGAATTGGCTCCAATGGCACATTTTGACCTGACATTAAAGGCTGATTAAGAGTTTCATGAACTTGAACTTGAGTCTTTGCAGTAAATTAGCACAGGGTGTAGCTGGACTCACATCCTCTCAGGGTCTACGGGGAATTCCCACCGCATTTGATGAGAATTGTGTAGAAAGATCCTGGGAACAGTGTGGCCCCGAGCTTCCTCTTGGACTGCCTGTAGGATTTGTTGTGCTTTCTTTCACGCACTGCTCCTTGGAGACAGAAATTTCTGTTCTTGCTCTACCTTCTTCATCCTGAAAATAATGAGAAGATGGGGCGGGGAGAAGTCCCAGGGGATACAGAAATCTTTTTCATTCATTCTTTCTTCTTTATCTGTGAGTGATTTGTTTATCAAAGAGGACATTTCTCTATGAATGACAAATCACAGAATAGCATCAACGTGCGGGAGGAAGTGCTCCACTGTTTACTGATGACAATGTCATCTCTGGAGGTCATTTCCTTGGGCCACTGGAGGACTGTGAGTTCTGAATCACTATGTCAGACCAAGGCCAAGGGTATTTAGGAACATCTATGGACAGAGGATGCAAGGATTTCATCCAGAAAGAGCCTTGTGCTGAGTGGTAAATAGAACAGCCCTGAGGGTAGGCAGTATGGTGTCCTCTCTCCCAGGATTCAGCAAGGCAACTGTGTCATGGTCCCAGCACATGCCATCTTCCTGTGCCTGCTAAGTAACTAAGGGTGGGTTGGGATTTTTGATTTTGACATAGGAGTTCTTTCTATGGTTCTGCAATATGATCCAAGTTTTTGTTTGTTTGTTTGTGCTTGTTTCTGATTCTCTATCCCAAATTTTCCATCTGATCTCTTTTGAATAGAACTGTCATGACTCTCAGCTCCTCCTTAGAGAAAACAAACACACCTGGTTATTTTCTGTTCAACGCTCAATGTCAGAAATAGAAGATATTACATATATATCACTAAAAGAAAAAAGAGACACATGAAGCAAGCATCTCCTCTGTATACAAAATACCTCATTTCCATTTCCCATTGTAGTGTTTTATGCACGGCAGTTTTGAAGACAGGCAACTATCAAGGGCCAAAGATCAGAAAAAGCAAGTGGAGTTGGCAGATAAAATAGCTCTGAAGCAAACATTTGGAAATTGGGTTTCAACGGTATTTTATCTCTGTTCTAGAGAACAAGTGTAATGAAATTGCCACGTACTAAGACTCTGATTTGGGCCTGAAGAGATAGCTCTGTGGTTAAGAGCATTTACTGCTTTTACAGAGGACCTGGGTTGGAGTCTCAGCACTCACATGGCAGGTCCCAACCATCTACAACTTCAGTTGCAGGGGATTTGCTGCCCTCCTCTGGCCTCTTGGGCACTGCACACATTTAGTGCCTATACACACATGCAGGCAAAACACCCGTAAGCATCAAATGAAATAGGTAAGTCGAAAGTGCCTGCCCTTGTAGTTCCCTCCTGAATTCCAGACCAAGCTTTCTGAATGTGTTTTTCTGTGCTTTGTCTCTGCTGGGAGATGGTACCACATTGACTGTGAGGCTCTCTGTCACTGACTTCCGTTCTCGGGTCACCCACTGATTTCCAAATGTAGAGAATAGTCACTCAAATGTGAAGAGCAATAGCATGCAAGAAACCCTACCTACCTAGAGGGTAGCTCTGCCTGAAATGGAAGTTTTTACGTGCAATTGTGCTTCAGGTTTAAATAATAATGGCAATATTCAGTGCCTATGCAAACTAGAGAATGCCGACATTTTGACCTATGTATCGTGGAGCTGAGGAGCTGGCTGGGTGGCTAAGAGCGCTTAGTTCTCTTTCAGACGACTGGAGTTCATTTCCCAGCACCCATGCTGGGTGATTGACAATTGCCTGTACCTTTTGCTCCAGAAAATTTAACATTCTCTGCTGGTCTCCATGGACACACATGTGTTCTTACTCACACAGAGACACGCAGATACATGGGTTGGGTTTTTTTTTTTTTTAAGTATACTAACATAGAAAATTTGAAAATAAATTATGAATAAATGTGATAAGATTGTAAAATATATAAAAAAAAGTATTCACCAAACACACCTCCCATTGCAATGCTCCCTCCACCACCAGTACCCTTTGAATTTTCTCTGTGTCACTCCTGGTGAGCCAAGCTACTTACAGGCACAAAGCCACAGGCCTTCCTAGAATCTGTAAGCCCAAGATTCCCCAGTGTCAACCACTGCCTGAGCTTGAAAGAACACAAGGTGCCAGGACTGTGACAGCCCTTGTCAGTGTCCACCCCTGCCGTCTGTCTCTGAACAGGGTATTTCCTGACCTTTGCTGCAGTCAATCATCTCATCACTCCACGCAGTGTGGGTGAATCGGGGATACAGGACTCAGCCAGCTCAGATTTCGTTTCCCGGCAACTCCTTTTGTCTTCCTTTTCTTTCCAGGCATTCCTCAGGATTCTTTTTCTACTAATAAAAAGAAAGGAAGGAAGGAAGGAAGGAAGGAAGGAAGGAAGGAAGGAAGGAAGGAAGGAAGGAAGGAAGGGAGAAAAATAGCAATGCAGCGCTCCAGGAGACTCGTTCTCAATGGAATGGTTTTGACTGTAACAGAAGCAAGGCAGACAGCTGAAGGCAATGAACCCCTGAGAGCGAGGGGTTCCACTTAGACTCACTCGCAGCCCCTGATTCACTCACTTCAAATTGCTGAATGGTGCGCCTAAGTGGGAGGAGGAACATTGGAGAATGGGGTTTCCAGCTTCGCCTTTAACTTTGTTACCTCTGTTTAATTACTTGGTGTGTTGAGACGTTGGTATTGTTTGAAAACCAGGGCCCTGCACTTGGTGAGAAAGTGCAGGTTCAAGAGTTCAAGACCGCACTCAGCTGTCGGCACTAGGGGGGGCAGGGCCAGCACCGCGGTCTTCGTGAAGACCGCACTCAGCTGTCGGCACTAGGGGGGGAAGGCAGGGCCAGCATCCGCGGTCTTGTGTGGCATTATCTTAGGAACCTAAGGATGTTCTAGAACAAAATCGCAGCTCTTCCTTATCATTGGACTCTTACTGACTTATCTGTTAAAGAGCCTTCTTTTCTGCCTTTTGGCTGGTGTGACTGTAGGGCCATCACCTGTTGCTGTCACTGAAATAGTATTAGCACGGTTACTAAGGTTACCAAGTAAGATGCACTGTGGACTTATCGTGGTCCAGACACTTTAGTGAAGACAAATCATTACTCTCTGATCTTGGGACCACACGCATTCTAGGAAAGTGCTGTGATTCTAAGCCACACTCCTGCTCCGGACATATCTTTCATATCTTTGTACATGGACACACAGCTGTGTGCTAATAAAGGATGGGGACACATTCGATGCATTGTCAGCTTTCACAACTGTGATCACGTAAACCTATGTGGTGAAGTCGGACAGTTACTTTTAATGCAGCACAGACGCAGTCAACCCCAGCTGGGTGTGGCCACAGAGGAGCTCCGTACTGTTGGTTGTTCAGCTCTTCCCTCTGAATTGAAATATCTCTTCTTGGAGGAAGAAGAGAAACCCGTAAGTCTTAGTAAAGCTATAGGAGTCAGAGCTACAGATTCACAAAGACCCCCTCCCACGGTGCTGCAAGCTGTAAACCGTTGCCAAGGAGATGTGTCAGTGGTGTTGGCTGCACATGGGTCCAAACTGAGTCTTCACCCATGTTGAGGGAGCTTTTCTGTCCCCCACACTCCTATAAGTAACCCCTCCCCCATGCTCCAGGAAATAATACCCCCTCATATTCCAGTAAGCAGTCTCGGGGAAGTGACTGCTTCACGAAACTAGTCCTGGGTGGGATCTCCATCTTACCAGCAGACTCTCCATTGCTCAAGCCTAGTTTTCTGAGGGAAGGGCAAGTACAGGACTGAATTTGAGGTGTGGGAGATGGTTGGTGGTGGGCCTGGGCTGTTGGATGAACATATATGGGTGATGGTGAGTCTCTGTGTGATTACTTGGGGGCCAGTGGTCCCCATGAAAAGTTCTGCCTGCAGCTCGGAGGTTAAGAACACGTACTGCTCATGAAAAGGGCCCAGTTTTGATTCCCAGCATCCATATCTGGCAGCTCCCAACTTCCTGTAACTCTAGTTATAGGGGATCCAACACCTTGTTTTGTCACCCATGGGTACTTACAAGTATGTAGCATATGTAACATCACATAGTTGCACACACACACACACACACACACACACACACACACACACACAACGAATCAAAATAAACACCTCTTTCCTTAAACTGTCTTTGTTGCACACTCCGCCACAACATGAGAAGTGTGAAAAATACAGTCCTATACTTGCCAGTCTCTCAGCAAACTAGGCTGCCAGCTGTGGTCTCTCACAACGCTTAGGGGAATGTCCTGTGAACACATTACTGGGAAAGGATTGCTCTGAAGTCGTGTGTTGAGGGGCAGGCACAGCTCCTTGAGACTCCATTAGACTCACTGTCTCTGAATAATTATTACTCCTGTTTGTTGCAACATGGCCTTCCTCTAAGGCTGCTTGAGCAGTGTAGAGTCTGCTGGTAAGATGTAGACCGTGGTTTTCGCGATGTCACCTTGTCATGACACAGGAGTTCAGAGTGTATTGCTAGAGCTGAGACCTTGGGGCCAGCCTTTGACCCAGCCCTACCGTAGTCTTCCTTGGTACCCTGACCAACCCCTCCTGCTACCCCAAGCTGTCATCCACCCTCACTTGTGTCCCCTCACTTGGGCTCTAAAAACTGATCTTACAAATGTCAAGCCTCTTTGCTTTCCAAGTGAGGATCCTAAAGGGAAGTGAATAGAAGAGAGTCAAACCCTCTGTCCTGCCCACTGGTCTACTGTAGAACATAGTTGCATGGGGGGAAAGACAAAATATTAAAATAGTGTCTTGCTTATTTCAATTACATGTATGGCAGAGATTAGACAATTGAAATCACAATATACATGTAAGCTGCTATATTTTCAAGGGCTTATCTGAAATCTATTCTAACTTTACATGTTATAAATGAGTTGTGCATCTGGATTTTACAGGGTTTGAGATCTCTGAAACAACGCTTTCCGGAAGTCTCTGCTTCTCTTGTTATAATGTTCAGTGACCCAGGCTCAGAAGTGAGAGGGCAATTAATCGATGTCCAGAATTAGCAAAGGAGCTTTTCTCCTGCATCTGCCAAAAGTGGGATTCCATTTTTGTCAATAAGAACTCTGCATTAATTCAACGCTTGGATGGGGTCCAGAGTCAGTTGCAGTAATTCTTGGTAAACTGCCGCTTGTTTCAAGTAAGAGCCAGGCAGCTTGTTTATCTTAGACGCTTGCTCGATCGGTTACTCCCCTGGGAAAATGTCCTTGTTTTCATCTCAAGCCCCAGAGAAGCTTCTTATACTGTGGAATCTTATTCTAGTGTGTGTCTGAAAAGTCAAAAAAGTGCAGTCCATATTCAGCTAGCATAATCTCACTTCATCATCAAAAGTTTTTAAAATTCTAACCTTCCCTCCTTAATCTTCCCTATCCCTGTTAATTAAAAAACACAGAACTCTTCAAAGCTATCAAAATCACTCCATTCCATTCTCCTTTTAGTTCTTATTACAGTATAAATATGAATCACGCCCTGACGGGATCATGTGTTGAATATTTGGTTTAGGAAATCCAGAACACTTAACAGGTGGGATCTGGATAAAAGCAGACCATCCAAGGTGTGGCTTTGAGGGCTTTGCCAGGCCCAGGTCAATTTTTCACTCTGTATTTCCCATCTGTTTTGAGTACAAAAACTTTACCACCTCATGCTCCTGCAGCCTTGATTCTGCCTCACAATGGGCCCTGAGTCAGGAGTCCAAGACTACAGCGAGAAGATTCTGAAACCATGAGACAAAATAAATCCTCCTTCCCACAGGCTGTTTCTGTCTGGAATTTTGTCACAGCAGTGAGAAAAGTAATATAGAAAGTTGGTACTGGGAGTGGGGTTGCTGCTGTGACTTCTCCTGACAGATAACTTGAGAACTGGTTTGCACACGTAATGTAGAAAATGTCTAGATGAAAGGTAGAGAGAACCTAAGATGTCATGAACAGAGTTTGCTTGGTAGGTAGTTTAAAATGTCATGAGGCCAGAACGCCAATCCAAATGCAGATGGCAATGAGCTCTCATGAAGTTTCAGTTAGGAGGGGGATTCTGTTGTTAAATTTGACAAAAACACACATGGACGTGCTGGAAAGTCACTTTCCTACACTTTGGCTCTGAAACTTTGGGGAAGAATACTTTGACGGTGAAGGACTAGTTAACATCAAACAGGACACTTTGAGACACTTTGGTACAGCTTTCGAGCAATGGCACGGTTATTGCTGTTTTATTGGTGTGGAGTGAGAACTTGGAGCCAACAACAGAAAGAAATGAAAAGGTTTCAGTTTGGTCTCACTGCAGTGAGACCAGGCTGGCGGGAAAACAGCCCGTGATAAAATGGCGCCTGCAATGTGGGTACTAAGAACTTCCACTTAAAAGTTAACAAAAGCTTAAAAAGGGTTTTGGCTGGAGAGATGGCTCAGAGGTTAAGGAAAAAAATGGGTTTTAGAAACAAAAGAACAGAGACAAGCAAGGCCTCTTGGTAACAGCATTTTTACCAGTTGGGCTCTGTTTTGCTAGACAAGCAGAGATTTGCTCTGCTCCTTTAAGGGAGGCTTCCTGACTCTGCATATGGGCATAAAAACTGCAGGGCTTTTAAAGAGTCCTGCTAACAACTTAATGGTGTGTACAGAACTGGCAGTGACCAAATCTCCAAGCCCGCAACACGCTGCTGCATACAGTGAAGACCAAGGTGGTGAGCACAGCTCTCATTTCTGGCGGTAAAAGTACCCGCAGCCATGTTTGATAGACGGTGGCTAATACAGCTGTGGCTTTCATTTTACCAATATTATTGTTTACCGGATAAAAGACTCCTGGCCAGAAAAAGATAAGGATTTACAGTAAAGGCAAATTCAGGAAAAACCTATAAAGGTTATAGTATGGTTTAAAATATACATAGCTTGGGAGAAAAAAAAGAAGCAGCATAAAGTGGTTAAAAAAAAAAAAGAGAGAGAGAGAGTAGCTGGATGTGGTGATACACGCCTTAATTCCAGCACTCGGCAGAGGCAAGCAGATCTCTGTGATTTCAAAGTGAACCTGGTGTACAGAGTGAATTCCAGGGCAGCCAAAGTTACACAGAAAAACCCTGTCTCAATAAATAAAAACTAGAAGTACAAGAAATACAGTAATAAAAAAGCCACGTGGAAATGGAAAATACACAGAGAGTCTGGATCCTGTGTGCTATTGTGTTGTCTTTGAATTGCTCAATTGCTAAAAAGGAATAATTGCTACAATACACTTGATTATCAATGCTGCTGAATTAATCCAATTTATATAGTTTAAAAATGCTTTGCCTTCAAAACTTAAGTCTAAGGACAGGTTACAGGGGGAAAGGATTTCTATTTTTGTTTCCTCAGAAAATAAAAAGCTGTGGATTCCTTCCAGACTAATATGGTTTGATCAAGCCAGACGCCCTGAAGCAGTGTCCCAGGTGATCCAACATTCAAAACAGCTGGGACAAGGCTGCCTTGCAGACTACAGCCAGGATCTCTGCTTCTTCTTAGGATCCCCATGAGAGCTCCCCCTACCAGCAGGAAGCAGTTTGGAAAGGACGGCACCCAAATTCCAAATATTGTCTATAAATGTTTGTTTTCATTTAAATGGGGGTGGTCGTAAATGGTTAATGACCACAACCAATCTCTTTAAAGTTAAAAGGGGGATTATGGTATAGATATGGATACTTTGTTTTGGAATGGATTTTCATTTATTGATACAAATTTAAGGTCAATTTTGTGATATGTATATTTCTCCTCTTGTTTAGGTATTGTGTTTACATAGCTCATTTAGAAATGTAATGCATAATTTATCACAGATTATAGATAGTTACCTATAATTGTCAAAACTTACAGTTAAGTTAGTTTAGGTTTTATAGATATACAGAAATATATTTGAGATGGATAAATAGTCTTTAAACCTTTCAAAGACCTAGAGAATATGGCATTTAAAATGGTTTAGGGTTTTTCTTGATAGTGTGACGTAACTACTCCTGGCAACAACACCTGTGTAAGAATGGAAGATGGACATTGAAGAAACTCATTATGGAGTTACTTCCAATATGGCAAGACTCACCATTTTGGCAAGATACTGCTCTTGTTTAGACCATTTGACTTTATGCTGTATAAACTGGACATGCTGGACCCACAGGAAAGTGACTGCTGATTCAAGATGGACATTGCTACAGGGCTCCTGCTTCATGGAAGAGTCTGCCAGACAGTCTGCAGGACACAGAGAAAAGTGACTGATAATCTGACAATACAGGTAGACAGTTTAAAGTTTCCTGCTTTGCTGAGGGGTCTGCCAGACACTCTATGGCCTATCGGCTAAAGATAAAACATTACAGAAGAACTTTGGGTGACTGGCCAGGTAGCAAGACGTCTCTGTCATTTACAGAGTTTATATACTATCCTTCTATGGTCTTTGAGGGAGTTGAATACAGATAGTATGGTTACAGTTTTCCTTAGTTAGAATTAAACGTAAGTTACATATAGGACTTTATACTCACAAAGATAGGATAGATAACAAAATAATTTCTTTAAATCTTGCTAAATGTTAATGAACTGATTATTGTTAACTGTGGTTCTTATTTCATAGCTGTTTTGTTATATATTTTGCTATGTTAAGGTTATACCCTTTCTTTTTTATTTACACAGAAAAGAGGAGATGATGGGAGATGTCATTCTGTAAATATGCTCCTCTAATTGGTTAATGATTAAAGCACTGTTGGCAAATAGGAAAGCAAAATAGGTGGGACTAGGAGACAAGGAGGATTCTGGAAGATGTAGTAGGAGATTGTAGAGACTTGAGAGAGCAGAGGTCTGGACCCTTTCTCCAGTAAGATAAGACCACGTGGAAATACTTAGATTTATAGAAATGGGTTAATATTTAAGGCAGAGCTAGCCAATAAGAAATGCTGGTAACTGGCCAACAGTTTTATATCTAATACAGAGTCTCTTGTGTTATTTGGGGCTGGTGTGGCAGTGAGATCAGGTTGGCGGGAAAACTGCCTATAACATAGCTCAGACTTTGAATCTTGAAAACAGGGAAGATGTTTCTAGAGTGTCACAGAAACTGGCTGGGACCTAATCATCACAGGCTCAAAAATATGAAAGAGTAAAGACTCAGAAGGCTTTCTCTTGGGAATATACTACCACCTATTTGCAAAGTGCAGCCCAAGAAAATATGACCCTGAGATTTGTTTCACAGTGCTCAACCACCCAGGTATAAGGGACCACTGCGGGCCAAGCAAGTAGAGTGAAAATTTAGGAGGTTGAGATTACATTCAAGAATAGGTAGGTCACTCACTACAGGCATACCGTTAAAGTTACACCCAGTCCTCAGACTTGCTTAGTTTCTGTTTCTTTGACTTCAAGCCTCACTGCCGTTGTCTCATAATGGAGCCAGGAGCACTGGAAACAGAAACAGGACTACAGAGTGATACCTCTAACACTATGAACCAAAATAAAACCATCCGCTCTTTAGGTTGTTTCTGTGAGGCAATTCACAGCCAAGAGAAATAACATATACAGTTGCACAAGGCAACAGAGGTAACAGATCCCATAGTGTAAAGGAGCCCAGGGATTGTTTGTAGCCTGAATGGAGGTGTGTGTGATTCCTTGGGTCTTGAGTAAATAAGTTCATTTATATAGGACAATTGACCTGGAATGCCCTGGAAAGAGATTCTCAATGGAAGATCGCCTCATTGGCCGGCCAGTCAATGGGTACGACTGCTGGGGGAGGAGTCTCAATTTAATTGATATAGGAAGACCCTATATTGTGCACTATGGGTAGCACAATTCTCTTATATTTTGGTTTGTGAGCCTAGCCTTTAATGGCTGAGCCATCTCTCCAGCCCACGCCATTCTCTATGATGAGACTCTTGAATATATGAGTGAAAAAAAATCAAACTGGGCACAAGCAAACGAACAAGTGAGAGAAGTACATCTTCGTTGCCCTCTGGTCTTGACCGTGGATGCTGTGTTTGAAGTCCCTGCCATTTTGAATTCCCTTCCATCATGGACCATATAACCAAATTTCGAGCTTAGATAAACCCTTTCTCCTCTGAGTTGCCTTTTGTCCGGGTATTTTGTTATAGTAACAGGAAAGTAAATAGAGCAGAAACTGGTGCTGAGGAGGCAGAGTGATAAATGCAACCATGTGGATTTTGTGCCTTTGGATGACTGTGGAAGAATGTGGAAATTGTGGGTAGAGATTACTGGGTCATTCTAGAAGAAGTTTAGAAAAGAGAGAAACAGATGCAGTGGATGTCCAGCTCATGAAGGAAAATAAGGTCTATCAGAAGCAGGGATGGGCTACTTGTGTGATGTCTTAGCTAAGAAGCTGGGTGTGCTGATCATCTAGGATCTGGAGAAGCGTCGTGACTGTTAAAAGATCAGCACCAGTGAAGCCTGTTAGGAACTGAGACAATAGGAACTGTTTTAGTCCTAACTCTGAATCTCCTAATTAAAAACTAAACATTCTCTAAAGGTCTTTATATAACAATATAGAAAGTATCAGGTTAAAACACGGTTAATTGATTAACACACAGAACAAACACTCACCATATGAGTTATTATTTGCCGCTCTCCTTCTCGGTACCGTTTTCTTTGAATATAAACTCTGGAAAGCTGCTGTATAGGCAGAGGTTCTTGTTCTGCCTGGTCCCGTAGTTTTTTAGCCCCAAATAAACACAAAAAGTCTTTTATTTTTATAAACTGCTGCCAGTGGCTAGGGCTTCTTACTGGCTAGCTCTCTCTTAATTATTGTCCCATTTCTATTACTCTATGTATTTCCGCATGGCCTTATTTTTCCAGAGAATGCCTGGGGCATCCTATCTTCCTGGTCTCTACATGGCATCTCTCCCTGGCAGCCTCTCTCTGTATTCCCTCCCCAGCATTCTCCTCATCTCATAGCTTTGCCTATTCTTCCTTCCTGGCTAGTGGCCAATCTGTGTTTTAGTCATAAGAGAAACATGTACACAGAAGGACACCCTGCCTCAATCATGGTTGAGATAATTTGGAAGTGTGAAAAAAACATCAGCAACTCAAACCAATGACTAAAATCCAACAATCCCTGTTGGCTGTGGCATGGGATGGGTCCACTATCTGCTTTGTTCTGTTTTGTTTTCTACGTATGGGTGTTTTGTCTGCATGTATGTCCATCCATATGGTTCATGTGTGCAGTGCCCTAGGAGGTCAAAAGACGGCACCATTGCTTCTTTGGGATTGTCGGCTGCTCGTGGTGCTGGGAACTGAACCCCGGTCAGGGCCTCTGCAAGAGCAGCCAGGGTTCTTAACCACTAAGTCTTTTCTTCAGCCCCAGCATTACACATTTATAGGCATGTAAAGATAAACACCATGAAAGTTCCAGAACTCTGACTTAGCCCAAAACATGTTGCTGTTTTTTTTTTTTTAATCTGTCTGATTTTCAAAAGCCACTATTAGATAATTATAGAAAGTTTATAATTCAGGGTCTTAGGAATGTAGAAAACTTGAAAACATCCTGTAAACCCTCCACTGACCCAATAAGGGTATTTTCATGTATAAATGTTGACCAAACCGCACGGAGGACACCATAATCAGCCATGTTTTCTATCCTTACTGGCCATGACTGGGGTGGTCATCTTTTGTGCTGTCTTTTGATGTTCAAATCCAGTGTCTCTTGTTAAAGAAGGAAGATGAATTTACAAAGTGAAATAAAGGAGTTGGCTTCCAACACCAAATAACCAGGGAGGCACCGAAATCATAACTCCCCACCCCCTGCCACACATACCCTGGGTTGTCCCTCCAAACTAAGTGTGTGCAGCTGTGCTGGGAAATTCTTCCAGTGGTGATGCTCGATCCAGCATCACAGCAGCTATCACACCAAAGATCACTTCCCTTTCCCAGGCTGATTTCAAGCCAACGCCTGCTAGAGCCCAGTTTTCAAGGGTAAAGGCAGTGATCTAGAAAGAAAGTACACTGCAGAAGTGTGGGGAATTAACAACAAACCTGAATAACAGGAAAGAGAAGAATGACATAGATCTAGAGTAAATAAAATCACAATTCTAAAATAGATGTCCATACAATCCACAGTTACTGAATAGTTCAATAGTTAGGAAAATGTACAAACTGTAACGTCAGTCACCAGCTTTGAGACTGCAAGCCTACCCTGAGCTCAATACCCTAATGTATTGTTTTTCTAACATACCAAGAAAAGCCACAAACTGGTTCTATCAGCTATTCAGTGAATCGAAGCAGGAAAGCTCTGTGTGTGTGTGTGTGTGTGTGTGTGTGTGTGTGTGTGTGTGTGTGACCCAAAGCCTCACCTTCTGTATTTCAGGTGGACTGAGTGCACTTGAGAGAAAATCACAGGCATTCATCACACGGGCATTACAGCACTGCAACCACAGAGTGCTCTTGTCCCTACACCCAAACACACAGAGACAACTCTTGTCTCTGCATCCATGAGTTATGGTTTGTTTTCATTGGCTCATGTCCATGCTCTAGGCTGAAAGTCAGTAGTGTGAGCAGTGCCAGGCTAAAAGTGGACTGGAAAGAATTTGCTAGAGTATACAAGTCTAATTACCTTCTGGAGTGAGGAGCTGCGGCCGCCTTATCATCAAAACACCACCTCTTCATGGGCCGCCCTCTCCTGACACCCTTCAGAAGGTAGTCGTCCCTTTTCTTCACTGGGACAGAGCTCAGTGACCAAGCCCAGGCGTGTGGGTTACTTCCTAATAGAAGGGCAGTGATCGTGTTTAGACCTTAGACATCCCCAAAGCCCCCCTGCTAAAGGCATTGCTCTGGGACACCACTGGAAGGCACTGGAACCTCCAGGAGATGGAGCATTTTGGAAGGAATCAGATCCCCCCTTGCAGGATGCTCGTCAAGGCAACATCAAAATCTTTTCCTCCTTTTCCTACCCCCAACCCCATTTTTATTCCCCAACTGCCACAAGGCAGGCCTTTTCCAACACCATACACCCCCACACACACACACCACCACCGTGATGTACTGACTTGTCACAGGACAAAAATTAGTTAACTATGTGGCCATCCCAGCAGTAACTGACACCACCAAAGCTGTGGGCTAAAACAAACCTTTGTTCTTTGTAAGTTAACTGTGTCAGGTAATCTGTCACAGTAGCAGAAAACCAACACACACAACTTGAACACTGAAAGATATTTTGCTATTTATTAACATTTAAAGACTTCCTTTAAAGTTGAGAGTCTATTTTTTTAATAAAATAAAAAGCCACAACATAACAATATTACTCAGTGCTACCAAGTGGCAGACTTACATTAAAAATAATATAATGATGGGGTAGAAAGATGGTCCAGTGGTTAAGAGCATTATTATTCTTCCAGATCCAGCCTCTACATGGTGACTCACAACCATGTTTAACTTCGGTTCCAGGTGCTAGAATGTCCTCTTGTGATCACTTCAGGCACCAGGCACACACATGCCGACATGAAATACGTGTACACATTACATAATTCTTTTTAAAAAGTCACAGAGGAACCTTTGGATCAGTGACAGGTAGGGTGAATTCCCAGGGAATCCTGGAGATGGGTTACAGTGCAGGCAGGGATCACCAGACTAGGCCAGGATCAAGCAAGATCTGGTGAACTGGGGAAGGTATGGATAGTAGACTCCCCACACTAGATCCTAGAGAAGCCTAAAGAGACCCGGAGAAGCCTAGAGAAGCCAGATGTGGGAAATCAGGCTGGGTGGAGGGACTGCATCTCTGCTTTTTGTTTGTTTGTTTGCTTGCTTGCTTGCTTTTGCGTAGTTATGTGCTATCTTTTGGTGAGATTGGAGAGTTGAAGTCACTTCAATTGTGTTGGGTTTAATCTGTGTATTAAAAAGAAAAACATCACATAATGATCCCTAGTTGAGTACTCTCTTGTCTTGAGTCTCTTCTCACTGATTAACTCGCAGAGTATGGTACAATTTGATATCATGCAGACTCTAACAAGACTAGAGGGGGAGTCATCCTCACCAGGGATGGAGCAGTCCTTCTGAGATCTGTCTGCTTCAGTCCTCCTGACACATCGACTGAAACTGAACGGGCTGGTAATTTATGACATCATTCACATATGACATGTTGGATTACAACCTGAAGGTGGGCTTCTTCAACTGTGGTCCTTGGAAGCGGCTGGAAATGTGTCATGGATGATGCTTTTCGGTCCCCAGAGGTCCGGATGTTAACATGCCCTTCCAGAATACTAACCATGCTAAGGTGCTGTAGAATTGCTTTCTGCAGTACTTCTTACTAGGTATATTAACAATGATGGAATGAAACACTTGGAAGCTTATGGGGGGAATTGGAAAGAGGAGGGGAGAATTAAGTGAGTTTAGAAGGAAGAAAAAGGAAAGGCATGATTTTCAGGATTAATCTCCCCCACTTACCTTAACAAAACTTTCCATAAAATTTATCAAAAAGTTATTAGGGATGGCTTTAAGAGTTTGTGTGATTGGTTGGTTGGCAGCAGTACATGGCCTTAGTCCCAGTACTCGGGAGGCAAAGGCAAATGGAGCGCTGAACTTGAGGCCAGCCTGGTCTACAGAGCAAGTTCCAGGACAAAAAACCCCTGTCTAAGAAAACAAAGCAAAAATAATGTTGTTGGAATTTTTAATGTATAGAAGCTCATAGAAGAGGATAGAGATGGGTCAGTGGGTTCAGATGGTCCAGGTGTCTGCACAAAGAGCTGAATACTGATCCCCAGCATCCACATAAAAACCAGGCATTGTAGCAGCACTGTGGTGATGAGATAGGCACATCACTGGCCAGCCAATATTGGCAAAATGGTGAGCTTTGGGTTCATTGGGAGACCCTACCTCAAAAAAACAAGATGAAAAGCAATAGAAGATCCATGGAAGGAGGCATCCAGTGACTACCCCTGCCCTCCACACATGGGCATCCCTACTTCATATACATGAGCACACTCACACACACACTCACACACATGCACACACTCACACACTCTCACACACACGCACGCACACACGCACACACACACACTCACACTCACACACGCGTACACTCACAAATTGACAGGCTAATTAATTACTTAAAAAAGAAACTGGTAAAGGTTTGAGTTCTGGGGACAGCTTAGCATGGGAAAAGGGGACATGACACAACAGGACCAGGGAAGGTCTCTCTGGTCTCTGGGTCTCATGGAATCTCCCTGCAGATGTGCTCTCAAGGACCCTGGGCACAGCCCAAGCCTACGGTGAAGACGGTCCCCCTCCTATACTTCCATCCTGGTGTCTTCGCTCAGAGGCACCCTCTGTCCTACACACACACACACACACACACACACACACACACACACACTCTCACACACACACACATTCACACACACTCACACACACACACACACTCTCACACACACTCACACACACACACTCACACACACACTCACACACACACACTCACTCACACACACACTCACACACACTCACACACACCGCCTTACCAGGACATCTCATCAGCCTTACTCTTTGCTCTTTGGTCTTGATATAATATCCTGGATTTTTGTTTGTTTGTTTGCTTGCTTTGCCCCCCCCCACCATGTTCACAAGATCAAATCTGCTGTTTTTCCTGGAAGTGGATTTCCTGTTATCTTTAGCAAATTTTTTCAGGGCAAATATCTGCTCAAATGCAGCTGTTTGCAGCCTTCTTCAAACAGCTGCATCATGTGTTTGGAATTTCACCTTCCACTTAGATGAGAATTTCACTTACTCATACGTGGTCAGCGTTCTCTTGTATACCAGATACTTGGTGAAATGGACCTCCCTATTCCCGGAGACTTCAGCAGTGTGTGACACTGCAGTAGATGTGCAGTAAGTGTCTAATCAATCAACGAAGAGCATAATCAATAGGTGACAGGACCCTAATCTTTTCAGGGTCCTGGCTTCTCATGCTTTCCTCCTGTACTAAGTATTCCCCCCTGCTCCTCGGACCACTCCTGTTTCTCTGCACTCTGCCTTGTCCAGTGAGGAACGTTTGTGGGAACCAGAAGGGGGGAAATGGGGTGAAAGTGTGTGTCCTCCTGTTTTCTCTTCCCCTGCGTCCAGAGGGAGTAGTTTTCCTCCCTCACCCTATCATACGAGCTTCGTCTCTCCTTCAGTCCTTGAGAGAAAAATATGTGTGTGACTTTTCTTATTGCCGTGGCCAAAGATCCAACAAGAAACAAGAGAGAGGGCAGTTATTTAGGCTCGCGGGTCTAGGAAATAAAATCCATAATGGTAGGTTGGGGACTGCAGCAGTGGTGTCACAAAGCATCGTCAGAAAGCAGACAACAGACAGGAAGTGGGGTGGGCTAGATGGGCCTCGAGGCCTGTCCCTACTCTACTGTCCCATTTCCTCCAGCAAGGCTCCAGTCCTAAGGTTCTACAACCTCCCAAAACAATACAACCAGTTAGGGCTGGGTGTCCAACCATGAGCCTGCGGGGATATTCCTACTAAACCCAAAACAGACATCAGACATGAACCAAATCCTCCGCTCTCAGGGATGGGGGTGTGACTCAGTGGTAGATGCATAGCCAAGGCCAGGCCCTCCATTACTTTTGGCAGATCCTCTCCATCCGGCCCTCACTCATATGAACAGATGGAGAATATCTTCCCCAGAATGTGCTGTCTGTTTTATGTTAAAAACACACTGGCTTTGTCAGATACAAAGATGCTGGAAAACTTTACACATCTTAAAATATTCGTCAAGAACTGAAATGTTTGCAGTGCATGGTATTCTTATACAAATATGCTATTTTTAATAATATATATATATATATATATATATATATATATATATATATATATATATATATATATATAGAGAGAGAGAGAGAGAGAGAGAGATCCAAAATGCCCTCCCTCTTGCTCTCCTATGCCAGTGGAGAATGAGGACTCTGAAAAAAAATCTCTATCCATCTGTAAAAAGCCCCTCAGGAGCCAGGATCCTTGCACAGAACATCAAGCAAGTGAAGAATTTTGGAGGATCAACAATGTACATGCTAAACACATTCTGTGTGGCGTTCATAGACTTTGTGACATTTTTTCCTGTGGGTTTAATATCCTTGATTTATTGCTTATGCTTCAGCATGTTTATGTTTTTAACTGATCTTTGGGGGCAATAAAACGTCTTTTGGAACTTGCAGAATGTACACTGAAATTTATATTTTTGGAAAAAAACCCATTCAGTGGTTCTTTCTGTCTGGAAGCCAAGATGGAGACCATGAGATGACAGCATAGAGTTGAAGTGAAATATCATGTGTTTGAGTTTCTAATATGTCTTTGTAGATGTGTACCACAGTTGGGGGTGGTGGATGCTACACATGATTCTCCGCACCCTAGGGACATGGTGATGGGAGGAGTCTCAGAACTGATGGCCTCCTGGCAAAGGCACTGCATTCCTCCGTCCTGAGCAGGGCATCCCTGTGCTGTCCCTCACCAGTCTCTCTAGGGACATCAAAGCATTGAAGAAAGCCATCCATGGTCCTTTCCAAGTCTGCAGTTTTGTATCCTGGTGTCATTGCCAAAGAGGAAAGAAAGAAGGAAGGGAGGGAAGAGGAAGAGAGGAAGGGACATTTAGGTATTCATCTTGGCCTACATCTATTTATATATTTATTTGTTTGTTTGTTTGTTTTTCTTATTTTACATATCGATCCCAGTTCCCTCTCACTCTCTCCCTCCTTTCCTCCCTCCCTCTCTCCCACCCTCCCATGCCCCTGACCACCCTCCCATCCCATCCCCCACCCATTCCACAGGTATGGTGATGCCTTCCAGGAGGGATCATCTAAATCTATCAAATCATTTGGAGCAGGGCCTAGGCCCACCCTCCCACCTCTAGGCTAAGGGAGTATCCCTCCATGTGGAATGTGCCCCCAAAGTCCTTTTGTGCACCAGGGATACATCCTGGCTTCACTGTCAGAGGTCCCTTAGACTGCCCAGGCCTTCTAACTGAGACCCATGTTGAGGGGGTCTGAGTCAGCTACATCAATTTTTTTTTTACCTGCATCCATCCAAAAACTGTTTGGTATGTAAATATAAAGGCCCATCTCTCTTGAACCTGGTACTATCTCCCCCTTTAAAACTTTTGATGAGGGGCGCAGGATGTAGTTTATTGGGCAGAGTGCTTGCCTGGCATGCAAAAATCCCTATGTTTGATCCCCGGTGCTGATGAATACCTTCAAATACAGGACTCACGGGGGAGAGGGGTGTTTGTGAAAGAGGAACAGATCAAGTAATTCTTGGCTTTCGCGGTGAGCTAGAAGGCAGTGGGGCAACTTTTGGTGAGGTCAGCCAAAACATCTACTGAGACCTGTACTGGTTAGCTTCCATCAATGGGACACATCTGGGCACATCTGGAAAGAGAAAATGTCAACGAAGGGAATGTCTCCATCCTCTTGGCCCATTGGATGACTGTGGGATGTTCTCTTGATTGATGACGGGCGTGGGAGGACCCAGTGCACTTTGGATGCTGCCACCCTTGGGCAGGGAGCTGAACACGAGCCTGAGAGCCAGCCAGGAAACAGCTCTTCTCCATGGCCTCTGTCCCAGTCCCTGCCTCCGGCCCCCTGCCTTGAGTTCCTGCCCTACGTCCCTTCATGGTGAACTCTAAACTGAAGACAAATGAACAAACCCTTCACAAAGTTGCTTCCAGTCATGGAAAACAAACCAGTGTAACGGGAGGTTCTTTTTCCCGACTGGTCCCACTGGATCCTTGAGCCCCCAAATGAACACACAGAGACTTACACTAGTTATGAAATTACTGGCCATTGACTAGGGCTTCTTATTGGCTAGCTATGTCTTAATTATAAACCCATTTATATTAATTTAAGTATTTTCACATGGTCTTATCTTACCGAGGATAGGTCCAGACCTCTTTGGCAGTTCACATGGTGACTCTCCAGAGAAGAGAGAAATTTCCTATTTGTCCCTGCTTATATCCTGATTCTGCCCAGCTACATCACTTTCTGTCTGGCCAATCAGTGATTTATTCATTAACCAATCAGAGAAACATATATACGGAAGAACATTCCCCATCAAACCAGGATGAGACTGAAGCTTGATTTTTCCTTCATCAGCCTTGCTCTCTTAGCTTCTCCTCAACCAGCACTGTGTGACATGTCTACATTCTGCTCTTCATCTTTAGACACAGTCCTAAAGTTCAACCTGTGACGTACATGATGGATCAAAATAGCTTCCCGTTTGGGGCCATCAAGGACTGAGTTAGGACCCACGCTCTGGAACAAGATCTCAGTTTTCCACTCTAGTTTTTACTTCTTGGGAACACACACACACACACACACACACACACACACACACACACACACACGCATGAGTAGGAGATGACCTATCAGATAAGCTAATCAAATGGACTGTCAAGGTGCCTGCCTTATTCTCGTTGGTTGGTCCCATGAGGCCTAAATTGGGCAAGGGGGATAGATATTTTTAAACAAATAATTGCTCTGGGCATCCTGCCTTCAGAACTTTTCCAAAAAGACCTGAGATAACTTGGCACATTTCACAGCACTAATAAGCAAGAAATCATAGGATTGTAAAATGGAAAAAGAGCAATGTATTGTTCTTCCAAAAACCAAGTGACGAGCCTGGGAGACAGCCCAGGCAATAAACTGATTGTCATGTAACATGAGGACTGAGGTTCAGATCCCCAAACCTTCATAAAATCTGTGTGTGGCAGAATGTACCTCAAAGCCCAGTGCTGGGGGCAGGAGGAGAGACAAGCCCATCTCCAAGGTTCTAACTGTCCAGTCTCGCCAAAAGAGTTTGAGAATTTCAGTTCTATGAGATACCCTTTCTCAAAAGGTTTTTGAGAATTTCAGTTCTATGAGAGACCCTTTCTCAAAAGATTAAGTAGCAAATGTTTGAGAAAAATGTCCAGTGTTAACCTCTGACCTCTAAACACACACACACACACACACACACACACACACACACACACACACACACACTATGTGCATACACACACGCTATATACACACGTGAACACACACTACACACACATTATATGCACACACAGGCATGCACACATAGACACTGTATGTACATACACATACTACATGCACACAAACACTATATGAACACACACATACAGCACACATGCAAACAAGTGAAAGTATGACTTAAATTTTCCTTTCCCACATGGTAGTCTAATACAAGATTCTAAACGGTTCATAAACACTAATGAAAGCGGTATCCTTGTCTGTTTGCTGTAATAAAACACTGGCCAAGAACAGCTTAGGAAAGAAAGAGTGTAATGGCTTACAGGTCCTGATGGCAGCCCAGGACGCTGAGGAAAGTCAGGGCAGGAGCTCAAGCAGGAGCAAAGAAAGGAACTATGTAGGAAAGCTGGTTGCTGGTTTGATTCCCATGCCCTGCTCTGCGTGCCGTTTTCATGCCACCCAGAGCCACCTTTAAGAGGTGGCTCCACCACAGCGGGCTGAGCCCTCCCACGTAATTTATGAAGGTAATGTCCCTGCAGACTTTGCTACAGGCCAGTTGGATGGAGGCACATCCTCAATTGAGATTCTCTCTTCCCAGATGACCTTACTTGGTCAAGACCATGAAAAAATAGACTCTCAGTGGAAACCATGGTGTCAACGCCCTTCAAAATCACATTGGCAGTGACCACCAATTTGTCATTGGTCCTTTATCAACATAAGAGAAGAAGGCCTTCGTGGCGGAGCAGTTTTAATTTCTGATGATGGAAATGTCTTCATCTCCCATGATTATGGTAGAATTGGGGTATGGCATGTAATACTGAGAAAGGCAAGGCATTTGATCATCTTCTGTGGATCAGCTTATTGCTATAAACCCTGTGAAGCTTGTTTAACTTGCAGTCCAGGAAAAGATCTGTTAAGGATTAGAGAAAGGTGCCTGGTTGTTATTCGCCGACCTGAAAGTTTCTGGCTAATTTACAAGACTTGAACATTTTCAAATTGGATTTATATATGTTTATTATGCAGTAATCAGAAAACCAGAATGGAAAAGCCTGGAGAAAGGCTGTGCTATTAAAGGTATTTTTGGAAGACCCGTTTTGCTCCCAGGGCCATGGCAGCCTTGGAGTACTGCAGCCTGTTGCTATTGGCTTGTCACCTCTGAAGGCCATTGAAGAATCTGAAAACGACTATCTGCAACCCTCACGGTCAGCAAATGGGTCATTGTGGTATAAAAGGGACAAAAAGAGGAGCATTTCCTAGGTAGGTTTCTGTCCTAGTGATGTTTCTGTCTCCAGTAACCAGAAACCCAAGGAATAAGCCATCTGGTCCCTTTTATCAACTTCCTGCCTTTATCAGAGGAAATGAAACGTGTCCTTGTGACCTTCCAATCCCACATAAATAGTATCAGGAAAACTGTCAAAACCATGCAGTATGAGGAATGTTTCTATTTTTTATACTCCCCCCCAATTCTTCCAGGCATATCACTGACTTGTAAAACCACAACCCCCCCCCCCAACTCAAGGGGCTGTTGACGATGGACGGTGACAACCACTTACTGAGGGCATACTAACACTCACTGTGGGCCAGGAACTGGTTTATCCATTTGGTACATAAGTTATATCAACCACTCCTAAAAGGATTCACAGAGAAAAGGGGGACAACCATACAGCCCTCTGTATGTTCTATTGACAGTCTTCTGAAAGTTCTATTGACAATCTTCTGCAGGCATGTGTCAATGACGTCACTGTTGCTATTTGACACAAGGTCTCCATCTACAAGTCTCCAATTCATGGCAGCGCTGCCTTAGCTTCTCAGTGAGAGCATCATATCCTGCTCAGGCCATGACCCTGACCAGTGGCCCCATGCCAGCCATGTTGCTTGCTGTCCTGTGACCTTCTGAATGTGGAAACAGGTGAACTCTAATCCATCACAGTTTGATGTATGGTTTCCCAACCTCACGGTGTTAGACACACACAGCCAGTTGAAACCATGCTCTGAATTTTGCACAATGAACTTTCACCCAACTAGCAATAGGCAGAGCTGCACACTCGGGCAGTGGGTGGGTGGCAGCCACCCATGGCAGTTGCCATCTTGAGGAAGAACAATCTTGACTTTATACAGCCCCATACGCTGCTGAAGTAGCACCATTTACCAAGTTAAGTGATTAAATGTACTCTTCGTTTATATTTTTTAACTCACAGTGGATGTGTTTGCGAATAAGTCCAGGAGCGTCTTTCCTGTGTATGCACGTACGTGTTTGTGAAGAAAACAGATTATATAGAACATGCTATTGGTGAACAAATGTAACAATGTCCACATGTAAATGTAACAATGTCCAAATGTAAATGTAACAATGTCCAAATGTAAAAATGTGCAAAAGTGATGTAATGAAAGACCTTCACAGAGAAGACACAAAAGTGTTTTTCCGTGGAGGAACTTGCATTTCTTAAGGGCACCCGGCCAAGGGTGTTTGTACCCTGCAAATAGTTGAAACATACACATTTTGACCTCGCTTTACCACTAAGGAGGCCCAGGGTAATGACAAGGATCTGGCACCGAGCCCCGTGACCGTGCGTGAACTAGCGCATGTCTCACGCTCTCGAATTATCAACTTACTTATCACAATAACGGCTCCGCTTCCGGCAGGCTTCCCACAGCTGTTTTGTTATTGTTCTTGGTGCCGTTGTCATTTCCTGTTCTCATTTTACACAAGGATACTTTCAGGAAAGCGACTCTCAGCCAAGATCAACCCATCCTCCTTTAATTCTCACCAAATGGTACAGGGTAGGTTGACTCCGCGGCCCTCAGACTCGACTCGGGTGACACTGGACTCATGGAGTGACCTTAAGAACACTTCCCATGCTGAGCTCCCCGTCTACTGGCATTCTGATTCCGTGGATACACACTGGGAATGGGGAGTCTCTGTACCTCAAGGCTCCCCAGGCGACGATGATACCCAGCAGAGCTTGGGAACTGAGGCTCTGTGGTTGTTTAGGCTTGTCCTGGGCTTGACCTCCAGTGTTCCTTGTTCCTGCCATCACTCTGCATTGACTAGCCCTGTGCTTTTCAGACAGATGAGGTGCCTCTAGCTGTCCGTCTATTAATAATTGCAGAAATTCTTGGGGATGTTCACACGCAAGTACCCAACTTCTCCAAAGCCCGGCCCTCTCATATCTTGCCTTCTTTGAGCTTCAGATGCCCTTCACTCCTGCCTAAATGGCCTCTTGATTGGTCATGCTTGCTTGCTTCCCCAATAACCGCACCATCCCCCAACCTCAAGTCCATTAGTCTCTTTCTAGTCGGCACATTGCATATTTCCAGGTCACTTTCTTTGTAGCTGACCCTAACAATGATTCAACTGTCTTGGACCTCTGATTCTCCTGTCCCCTCTTCAAGGTACTTTACCCACAACTTCTTAGCTAGTTTAGATTCTTGTATATATTGATAGAATTGCCTGTGTATAGTCATTCTCAACTCTCTTGCCACCACCCCTCCCACACATCCTCTAGGAAACTCCAAACGTGGGTAAATAAGCTCACTGGGCTCATTTTTATGATTCTTGGCTTCAAATGGGCCACAAGCACCTCCAGACAAGTTCTACAGTTCTCAAGCATTCGCCATCCTAGCTTCTCTCTCTGAGATGATGACCTAGGTTTTTGCTCTTCTGAAAATATAATGGGTTTGGAGAGAACACTCAAGAATCTCCCACCATTTATTACAGTCTTCACCTGTAATCATGAATTTGATTTCGCCTTCCGTTCATTCCTGTGCCACGTCCTTCCCTTGCACAGTGTTGTAGCCTTCTCATAAGCTATGGTAACTTCTGTCTCCCCTGAGATCATCCCAGTCAGTATGAAAACGTGCTGGTCTCAGGGCAATGTCTACTAAAGGAAGACACTTTCTCCAGGTCCTGCATCTGGCTGTATCCAGCACCCCCCACTCCCACACCCACTCTCTCTCTCTCTCTCTCTCTCTCTCTCTCTCTCTCTCTCTCTCTCTCTCTCTCTCTCCATAGTCATGTCAATTCTTAAACATCTTTTTATTTTCCACTTGAACACATTCCAGTTGGCTGTTGTCCCCAAACTGAAACATCTTTCCTTTAGGGCCAAACTGATCCTATCTACAAAGATCTACCGTTGAGTCTCAGACCTCATCTTCCCGCACCTGGTGGCAGGATTTCTAGATACTCATCACTCCTAATGCCCTCAGCTTTTTCAGTGGAGCCCACGTTATCCCAACCCCTTCCTTTCCAGTTGTGTTCTCTGGCTCATCATTGGGTCGTTGTTGTTTCTGATACTCATTTAATTTTGGCTTTTTAGGCCGCTTGTCTCTCTCTGTCTCTGTCTCTGTCTATCTCTGTCTCTCTGCCTCTGTCTCTCTGTCTCTGTCTCTCTGTCTCTGTCTCTCTCTGTCTCTGTCTCTCTGTCTCTGTCTCTCTGTCTATCTCTGTCTCTCTGTCTCTGTCTGTCTGTCTCTGTCTCTCTCTGTCTCTCTGTCTGTCTCTGTCTGTCTGTCTCTGTCTGTCTGTCTCTGTCTCTCTGTCTCTCTGTCTCTGTCTCTCTGTCTCTGTCTCTCTGTCTCTGTCTCTCTCTCTGTCTGTCTCTCTGTCTCTCTGTCTCTCTCTGTCTGTCTCTCTGTCTCTCTGTCTCTGTCTCTCTCGCTCCACTTACTCTCAGGACATCCTAGTCCTTGGTTTATAATTTCTATGACAAAAATCATCCACATTTTTTAATTTAGAAAATTATGTGCATGGTTGTTTTCCCCGAATGTATGTCTGTACTGTGTACGTAGGACTTCCTGGTGCCCAAGGAGACGGAAGTGGCATTAGATCCCCCGTATTTGGAGGTACAGGCATGTTTGAGCCACCAGGTAGGTGCTGAGAATATAAGCCACGTCCTCTGCAAGAGCAGCCAGTGCTCTTAACTGCTGGGCCACCTCTCCAGCCCCATCTCAGGATTTTTGTTCTCAGCCCAGCCTACTTCCATGAGCTCATCTCCAATAACTAGTTGTAGAGCACCATTGCTTGGATGTTAACAACAACCTCAAAGTGTGTGTGTGTGTGTGTGTGTGTGTGTGTGTGTGTGTGTGTGCTCAAGTGTAATCCCTGAACTGCTGTGGGCAGGTGACTTTGATTCTTAACATGAACACTTGAGGAAAGGTGATGTCTATCAAAAACAAACAACTCCAAAATGACTTTGCCTCTTGAAGAAAAATTGTTTTCCTTCCCACCCCCTTTGTTTATATTTTTAATAAATCTATCTTCGTCCTCAATTTGTTAAACTGAAAGAAAACAGAAGTCGGTTGGAAAGATGTAGATGAATAAGGTCAACTCTGGCAGTCCCATTGCAGATTACAAGCGTCTTACCAGTCTCCCTTGCTGAGGGTCCTCCCTTGGCTGCTCTTGTCTCTCACAGATCATTCTCAGTTCACAGTCTGTGCCACTGGCTACCAGCACATCTCCGTTTAATTGTGCCTTACTTCCTCTAGGCCACCACCAGCTGTAAGCTGCCACTGTCAAAGCAAATAGACGGAAAGAAATTGCTACTTGTTCCTTTATGGTAAATTAACTATTCCTCCTTGATAGCTGACTCTCAAGTCATCACTAGAATGAAATATGAGATGGAATATGCACTTCTTTACTGAAAGGATTTCTTGACCGAATCCATGTCTGATTACTTAAAATAGAGGAAAACCAAAACTTCACAATTAAGGACTAGCAAAATGACTCAGTTAATAAAGGTGCTCGCCACCAAGCCTGATGACTTGAGTTTGATACCTAGGTAAAGGAAGATAACTGATTCCCAAAAATCTGTCTGTGATATACACACACAATGGCCTACATGTGCCTGCACTCACTCATACGCACATCATGCACACACCAGCACAAAATAAATAAGTATAAAAATATTCTGTAGTACATATTTATGTGCATGCCTGCATGTGTGTACAGTAACCTCTGGGGCCAAAAGAAGCTCTCAGAGCGCCTAGGACTGAAATTGTGAGCCACCATCTGGTTACTAGAAACTGAACCTGGGTCTTCGCAAGAGCAGCTAGTGGTCTTAACAGCTGAGCCAGCTCTCTAGTTACCACTTTATATTTTTTTTCTGAAGGAAGTTGTTTTCTCTCTGAACAATGAAAATGATCAAACATAGAAGACATGATGAGAGATGTCATTCTGTAAATATGTTTCTCATATTGGTTAATGAATAAAGCACTGTTGGCCAATAGGAAAGCAAGATAGGCGGGACTAGGAGACAAGGAGGATTCTGGAAGGGGTAGGGAGACAATCCAAGATGGAGGACGGAGAGAGCAGAATGCCAACCCCTCTTTCCAGTAAGATAAGACCACATGGGAATACTTAGATTAATAGAATGGGTTAACATTTAAGACAGAGCTAGCCAATAAGAAACTAGTAACTGGCCAATAGCAATTATATCAAATACAGAGTCTCTGTGTATTATTTAGGGCTGAGGCCACGGTGGGACCAGACCGGCGGGGGGAAAAACTACTCATAACAAAGACACATGCAAACTCCAAACATTGTTCCACAGTTTTTTCCAGGGGAAGATCACTCCAAATTCCACCACATGTCCACTGTGCCAATTTTTTATGGCAGTTGTTGAAAAACAAAACAAAACAACAACAAGAAGACAACCCAATGAAACAAAAGCAGGTGGAAATTGATCCCTGCAGGCCACCATCTTTGGCGTTTGTCTATCTATACCCTTGGATTGCGTCTCAGGTACAGGCAGACTAGCATGTCTGTGTCTGTAATTGATTCACTTCATATCAGATATCTCAGTTTTGCTGCTCCTACTGAAATGAAACCAACAGGTGACCAATCTCAGCTGTTTGATGGCATTTCTCGTGTCCCTGATGATGTCTCAGATGCTCATCCTGGTCTTCCTGGGAGAAGTCGTTAGGGGCAGAAAGTCAGGCCTGTGCTGTTCATCTGGACCACAGGAGATGGTCTTAACGGCCATGATGAGTTCTCAGACGGGAGCTGTTTCTGCTCTCATCACCTTCTGCGCGTTTATAGCCACTGACGTTTGCTTCTCATTATAATCAAAGTCCTCATCTGACGTCTGCAAGAACACAAAACAAGAATTAAGGAAATGCTCTCCTCTCTGCTGAACTTGGGAGGGAGAGGCAGAAGGATCAGCAACTCAAAGTCATCCTCAGCTTTGTAGTGAGTTCAAGGCCAGTCTGGACCATGTGGGACCTGATCTTAGATCCTGGAAAGAAGGAACCCTCACCCTTAATCACAGATGACTTCAAAACAGTAAGGTGTAGTAAGATATCTACCCCGCCCGAACCTGTTGCACTGACCACGCCCATTGGGGTGGGGACAGGTACAGATGAGACCTGGGGGAACTAGGTCTGGGGTCAGGGACCCCAGTAGGCTCTCTTTTGCTTCCTGGTCAGAGACAGAGTATCCGAAGGCATCCTTGGGACGAGAAACCTGCTGACAGTCATATGTTTCTGTTGTCAGTGATTCCTCCCTGAGTAAACATCCATCAGCCCATTTCCCCACCCCCCATTCTTATTTATCCACAACAGTAAGGGCTAAAAACAAACAAACAAACAAACAAACAGCATCACCCAAACTAACTTGGTTCTTTTTACATATAAAGTGGCTATTCTCCATGTCAAATTGGATGGGGGTGGAGATGGGATAGCGATTGGGGTCTGTAGGGGGGGGCGGCTTATACCTCTGAGGCCTCAACCCTAAAGAAAGAAATAGATAACTGAGGAAAGCTGGGCGTGGGAGAGGTGGATTTCCCCAGAGAAGGACATGACAGTTGCCCAGTGTTGTGGAGCTGGCCCTGAGAACAAACACGTGCATAGCATTATATGAAACAAGCAGGTTATACATAGGAATACACATATGTATGTCTGTACACATATGCATATACTACATATACATACACGGATTCAATGACAATTCGTGAGAAAGGAGGCCGTGCATGTAAAGAAGAATGGGGAGGGGTATACGGGAGAATTTGGAGAGAGGAAATTAAAAAAAAAAAAAAAAAAAAAGCCTGTTTTCCATGAACAGTTTTAGCTAATGAAACTACACATCTTAAAGTCACTCTGAGCTTAAAAACCCTTTGTCTGTGCAGGCTTTGAGTTATCATCTTGTAGTTTTCTAAAAATGAAAATACACTCGACTTGCAGCGCATATTTCCAATGGAAAGGAAGAAGCTTTCATTCAGATGTGGGTGAACCCAAACCCAGACATTGTCATCTGAGAAGCAGAAAAGATGGCTCTGGGATAATTCAAATCCCAAAGGAAGGGAAAACACACACATCACTTAGCAAATTTCCCACCAGAAACAGGGACACTTGCATGGAGACAGGAAAAGGAAAAAGAAAAACAAAAACAAATTGAATGGAACCCAAAAACAATAGATGAGGAGGGTTAGATGAGAGAAAGCCATTTGCTGTTGCTGTTTATAAAAGCCTTTCAGATTGATTAATGCTGTTTATGGGAGATACGTCCTTTATTCAAATACAAAGTTTGCTGCAGATAGTTTTGTTAATGTTTTCATAGGCACTTTTAAAGAAGTGTTTATTTTTATTTTACGCATGTGAGGGTTTTACCTGCATGTATCAGAAATGCTGTGTTCATCTGTGCTACAGAAACAAGGAAAGGTCATCAGAGTCCCTGGAACTGGAGTTATAAATGGTTGTGAGCTGCCGTGTGGGTGCTGGGAACCGAACCCAGGTCAGTGCTGTTGACAATGAGGCATCTCTTCAGCCCCATAAATGAATATTTTAATACTTCATATGGCAAAAGCAAGGCTATGAGAAGGAGAAAACAGACAATAAAAACTTCAATTATTAGCAGTTAGGTGCCATTATCAAAGTTCAAAGGCAAACACTAGAATTGAAAAACATTTCCCATAAAGATGAATTCAGAAACTGCCTTTAACGTGTGATGGTTTTCTTACGTATCTAATAGCAACATATCACACACTAAATTAAAGGAAAGAATATAAATGTTCGCAAAGCAGATAAAGCTGGTACCCTCCCTGTTAAACAGATGCCAACGTTATGACGAAAGGGAATAAGGTGTCTTTTCACTGCCATACCCCCTCCTAAATATTTATGCTTATGCTCCACATCTGTACTGCTGGGAATAAGAGACAATGGAGAAGTGGGTCCTGAATGGTACACCTACGTCAAGACCTCCACCATCACCATCACTGAGGCCCAGGGATGCAGGACAAACAGAAAGAGAGAGAATGAGGAGGAGTTCTGGACACGTTATCTGCCGGACATGACGTGACCTCTCATGAACCCACAGCAGCTACTGTCGCCTGCACAAGGTCAAGTCAGTCTCTATCCAAACATGAATGGGGGCACGGTTCACGAGGCCCCAACTCTAGCCGAGGAGCTATCAGCAGCTGACAGGGGAGGGAGAGCCCTTTTCCTTGTGGATCTGAACGCTGGTAGGTGGCCAATCAGCTGTGTGCATGGAGGAGATACTGATAGTACTCAATGCATTCATAAGAGGAAAATTCACGGTTAGGAGGGGGACCTGCTCTCCGGGCTCCATGGGAGTCAAGGAGGGAAATGGTGGGTGGATGTTATAAAAATGCATTGTATACATGTATGAAATTCTCAAAGAATAAATAAAAATACTATTTAAAACTGTATCTAGTGACCTTATCTCAAGAAAAGCAAAGGAATAATAATATAACAACAACAACAACAAAATAAAAAGCTATACATGTAAGCACTCACCAGAAATACAGGACGGCAAAGCTGGTATGAACACACATGTATATTTACCAAGACATCTTTGATAATAATACAAAACATGACAAAAGTCCATAAACGGGAGAATAATCAGATTAAGTGAGGCCCAAGAAGATTTTCCCTTTGTGTAGAATTCATGCTAAGAAAAATCCAATATCCGGCAGATGCTTGTAGTTCCAATGCTCGGGAGGCTGAGACAAGAAGATTTCATGATTGTCACAGGTACTGGGAATCAAGCCCAGGACCTCTGCAAAAGGAGGCAGTGTCTTAACCACTGAGCCATCTCTCCAGGCCCATTTTCTGTATCTTTTCCGTGATTACTTTAGAGTTGTATAAGGCATTTGAAAACTTTCATTTTCTCACAAAGATTTTACAACCACATGGACAAAAGCAATAAAACTCAGGGGGAGGGGGTCCCCGAGTTATTTCAAAGTGTTCTGTGTTTCCCACGATACAGATGGAAAACAAATGTGCATTTCATTACATGTGTGCTCCTTACAGACAAAGGGCCCCTCTCACAGTGGTGGTGGTGAGGAGGGCCTGCCTGTGTGCTGTGCACACAGGAAATACGGGGCCTTCCCATGACCTAAGGAGACTCTGCTTATGAACGCTGGAAAGCTTAGATGAAGTCCTGTGAAAAATACATCAGCTTGAGAAAAAAAAATATTAAATGGAGGAAACAAATAAATAATAGGTCACCAGCCAGCTGCAAATGAGAGCTTCACCTGCAAATCTGCCATGGGGGGAACTCAGCATTCAGACCTTCTGACTCACAGGAGTCTGCAGAGAAGATGGGAGCCAGTGTGAATTCCAGATCCCAGGGTTTATTATCCCAGGGCCAGGCACTGGGAAACTAATGGAGACTTCTCCATAGATGCTCTGGGTGACCAAGGTAACCTTTGCCACCAAACCTTTGTGCAGAGAAGCCAGGCAGTGTGCCAGAAAGCATCCTGGTTGGGGAACCAGCTCTATAGCCATCTTGATTATTGTCTCCAGGAGGCCACACTTCAGGCTAGTTTCCGCTGTCAACTTGACATAGCCTGAAGTTTCAAATAGGGGGACTGCCTCCAACACATTGCCCTGTGGGCAAGTCTGTGGAGTATTTCCCTCATTGCTCACTAATTCGGTGACTCAGTGGGTGCCACTGTGAATGCTACTAGCCCTGAAAGGGAGTCCTGGGCTGTACAAGAAAGCTAGCTGAGTAGAGGGTAGGGAGCAAGCCAATGTGCCCCATTCTCTGTTGGCTTCTGTCTCAAGGTCCTGCACGTGTCCCTGAGTGGACTTTCCATACTGATGGATGATGGGAGATGTCATGCTACAGATGGACTTACTGTAAGATAACATAAACCTTTTCTGTCAGCACTTGCTTCTGGTCAGAATGTTTATCTTTGCAAAACAAGGCAAACTGGAGCAATACTTACCCTCTGTTATGAGTAGTTTCTTTTTCCCCTGGCTGGTCTGGTCCCACCACCACACCAGCCCCAAATAACACACTATATTAGATGCTGTATTAGATACAAAGCTGTCGGCCTGTTGTTATCATTGCTTATTGGCTAGCTCTGTCTTAAATATTAACCCATTTCTATTAACCTAAGTGTTTCCACATGGTCTTATCTTACCGGAGAGAGGGGCTGGCATTCTTCTCTCTCCGTCCTCCATCTTAGATCTCCTCCCTACTCCTTCCTCTGTCCTCATTGTCTCCTAGTCCTGCCTCTCTTGCTTTCCTATTAGCCAGCAGTGCTTTATTCATTAACCAATAAGAGAAACATATTTACAGAATGACATCTCCCATCAACCCTAAAAGGTGGTTCTATTTTTGCTGTACACAGGTGGAATGCCCTGGAAAAAGCACAGCACAGGCCCTAAGCAAGCCGGGAAAGTGCCGCTTGGTCGGCCTGTGGGTCGAAGTGATAACAACCGTCAGCCTACCCTTTCCCAGAGTCTTATTTATCCCCAGGATGTGGCTGTTCATGCTGTCTTTTAAACTCTTATGATTCAGGAGATAAAGCAAGAGCCAAGGAGGAATCCCTTTGGATGGTGCTTCAGAGCACCTAAGAGACACAAAGTCCCTTCTGCAGGCTGTAGTGTCCCCTTCCCTGAGCCTGTGGGAAAACACACAACATTGACAACCTTCCATGGAAAGCAGAAAGGAACTGGCCATTCTGGAGCAACCACGGTAACAAAACTGAAGAACTTCCTTGCATTGTGTGGAAGGTGGAAGGTAGGAAATGAGGAACAAGGCAGAATGTTCTTGTGGGTGTATATAGGTTGACCATGAAGTGTCTGACTGCTTATTCTAAATGTGTGCTTTCTCCGAATTGTAAATGTGATCACGATTAGACCATGCAATCCCCCTCAACCCCATGGAGAATAAAAGCAGGGCCCTCCTGAGGGTTGCTCCCAGGGTCTGGCCTATCAGGTGTGGGGAATCTTGACTTACGTTCCTCACATCTGACTGTGATTTGGGATAGGTAATTGCTAACAGCCCTTTAATCTCTGAATCACTATGCGTGGTTCCATTGATGACTGTTAGCTTTTCTCTCTGCTGTGACGAGACACCTGACCAAAGCAACTCAAGGAAGGAGTTGCAGTTCCACGGTCCCGGGAGCCATGAGGTACCTCATCAGATTGAACCTGCAGTCAGAAAGCAGAGAGAGAGAGAGAGAGAGAGAGAGAGAGAGAGAGAGAGAGAGAGAGAGAGAGAGAGAGAGGGAGGGTGGAGCAGGACCCCAGCCCACGCAGTGGTGGCATTCACATTCGGGACAGGTCTTCTCACCTCACGTAACTCCAGCTAGCAGCTCCCTCGCTGCCATGCCTAGAATTTGTCTCCTGGGTAATTCTAGATCCCGCCGCCTTGACAATCAATATCAACTATCACAGTGACTGATACACATGAGGTCTAGAAGGTGAGCTACTAGAAACGCACAGTTAATGTTCTACTTCATTTACTGAATAATAATGGCCAATGTCCATAGGACCAGACTCTTTTCCAACAATACTTTATTCGTGCAAGTTCTTTAAATTTCCCCAGCAGTTCCATGAAACAAGCATGAATCTCATTCTAATTTTAAAATTGAGATGACATTAAATTAAATTTAGTTTAGAAGTACAGTATTTTTTTTTAAACTAGTGACCAAGCTTCGTAGCCGGCCGGGATTCAAATGCATGAATGCTATCTCAGAGTGCATGCATGTAAGAATTCAGCATTCTGTCTCAGAGTGCATATATGTAAGAATTCAGCATGCTGTCTCCGAATGCATACATGTTAGAATTTAGCAATCCAGCTGCTGCAAATTTCAAAATATCCTGATCCAGAAGGGACCTTGCCCTGACTATCATAACAGCTGTATTTGTGCAGCATGGCCTACCATCCCAGAGAAGCTTTTGCTGATGCAGGAAGGAATTTTGGAACATGTCAGTTATTCTGCAGCCACAGAACTGTTCATGTGTGCATAGGCATGAGTGTGTACAGGTGCACGCACACTTGCATATACGAGTCTTAGGTTGACATTAGGTATCTTCCTCCATCACACTCCACCCTATATATTGAGCTAGGGTCTGTCCTCTTGCTGGGCCCAGAACTCACCATTTTGGCTGTTCTGAGTAGCCTGCTTCATTTGCAATATGCTTGGATTACAGGCAGGCTGTCATACCCACCTAGTGTTTACATGGGTGCTAGGGACCAAACTCTGGTCCTCCTGCCCAGAGATCAAGTGCTTTACATACTGAGCTGACTCCATGACTCAGAAAATACTTCTGATGTTGATGTAATTCAACAATAGTAGTCATGAGGCCTGTGACTTCCCCAGCTCTGTGATTGTGACAAAGTTAACAGTACCGGGCATGGATTCCCTCCTGTGGAGGGGGCCTCAACCCCAGTACAGGGGTTGGTTACACCCATAACAGTTTTGCTACTATTGTACAAATAGGCTTGTCTTTCCTGGTGTGTTGCTATTGTGGTTCATAGGGTCACAGCTAGGGAAGACCATGGAAACCCTTTCCCTTCCTGCATGTCACCTTCTGCATGTCACCAGCCAGTGGGAAGAAGCTTCCAGCTCAAATCCCAGCTCAGACTCAGAAAGGAGCTTTAGAGGTCAAAGTCCACCCCCATCCTAAGAACTAGGTGCTATCTCTAGCCCATCCTCCTTTAAAACACAGTTTCTCTGAGTTACGTAGTCTTGTTGCTGACATTTAAACACAATTCTGTTGCATCAATATCTGATTGTAATTGAGAGATGTCGATGTGACCACTAGAAACACCCCTCAATCCTATACAGACAGCATTAGCATACTGAGTGTGTGTCACTCGCACACTTCTCCCCTTCTCCACCCCTTCCCACATAGGGTCCTATGTCTACAAGATCCTGGCCAGAAAACCTCAAGAGTCACTGTTTATCAGGATTTCTTATGAAGGGTGGACATTCAGGTCCCTGAGGAGGGAAGAGCCTTAGAACGCTGCGAGAGACGTAAGGAAGACCAAGGAAGGTTTCCCACCATCATGTCCTCGGGAGCCTCCAGAGTCGGGGGGGGGCATAAAAGGCATTAACCTCTGAGAGCAGGAGAGAGTTCAGCATGAAGCCTTTTAGTTTAATTCTTTAATAAAATGTTTCACTTAATGCTTTCGCGAGTCCAGCCTCAGCTTTACCAAATAAACATGCAATGCACAGAAAGCATTTAGCCTGTCTATATTTTCTAGATAGTCCCCCACTGCTTTTGGAGTGAGTGTGCATGTGTCTGTAACAGGCAGAGGATGGGGGTATGTGGGATGCACACTCATGCCGTAGCACATATTCGGAGGTTATTGGTTCTCTTCTTACACTGCGTGAAATCCAGGCACTGAACGCATGTGCTCAGGCTTGGCAGCACGTGCCTTCACCTGCTGAGCCACATAAGCTTAGTCATCACACTGGTCACATTGTGTGATATAAGCCAGGCCATACTACCTTTATCCTGGAGAGGCACTGAGAAGCAGATGGGGACGAACCACCCTATTCAGTGCTGCATGCATACCGCAGGCCCTACGTCTTTCATCATAGAGAAGTTATTCCCATCTTAGAGATGGAAACACCAAGCCCACGTGCACACATTCAGCTGTGGACATGCGAAGTTCAACCCAGCCTTATTGGTGATGACAATACCTCTGCTCTCCATGACTTCTCACTAATAAAAACCGTGCTATCTGGTCTGTGGCTTCTCTCTCGGCTGTGAAGAGCACCAAAGAGTATTGAGTATCGTCTGTGGTGGAACTAAGACCAACAATTGTTCTACATTGCTGGAAAATGGGCCACGCCAGCCCCACTAACTAAATGTGATAATATCAACAATAACCTTGAACCCCCTCATTTCAAGCCACCTTCCCCTGTCTTTTGAAATTTTACTTGAAAGTGTTGTTTGAACAGCCCTCATCAAGACTGAGAGAGGCAGGGCAGTTTTTGTGTTCATCATAATTGTAGGTTTTATTTCTCAATCATTAGAAAATTTTCAAGGTTGTGGTTAGGAAGGAAGTTCTTAATATCTAAGTGATATAATTTGCTGAAAGACAAACTTAGGAATCCGGAATAAATGGTTTTTCTTTCCCCCCCCCCACCTTGTAGAAAATAATATGGAAGAGATGTTCCATTACAGTAAACAGACAGGACAACAGGACAGAGAGTAGAGAAAAATCTGCTGTGTGCGTGTGATGTCACCCATTGACACATCGTCCCTCACTCTTGATGCAATTTTGCCTCAGATGTGGCGACAGTTGCCGATTGCTGGTTTGGGTTTGTGACTTTCTTCTTTAATTACGTGTGTATGTGTATGCTTGTTAGAGATTCTGCTCACGTGAGTGCTGGTGCCCACTGAAGCCAGAGGAATTGGATCCCAGTGGATGGGGCGGGAGTTACAGAAGGCTGTGAGCCGCCCAACACAGGTGTAAGGACTAAGCCTGGGGGCAGGGGTCCTCTAGAACAGCAGAATTTACTCTCAACAAATGAACCATCTCCCCAGCCCCTGTGCTTTTTAAAATCTGTAGGTACACGAAGATACCACCTATGTCACAAATCCAACCCCTCTCTCACACACTCACACACCCACTCACAAACACACTAACTATTGTTTTTGTATCTACTTCAAAGTGTGTTTTCAACTGTTTCCCCACGTGGAACTCTGACTCTAGGGCGCTGACTTGTCCTGGGAAACCAGAATTACAGTGAGCAGGGAAGTGGAAGAAATGTATAAATAAATGGGTTCACGCTGCCATCTGGTGGCAATGATACAAATACACAGAAAACACTCCGAATGTTCAAAACAAAATCACAAGGTAAAAACAGAGTTTGGTGCAAGGTAGGCAATCCCAGCCCTCACGGGGTTGCGGCAGAAGGATAGTGAGATGGAGGCCAACCTGGGCTGCACAGTCAGCCAATCAATCAATAAGAAATTCATCAATAAGTATTAAAGCTGGGCGTGGTGGCTCATGCCTGTATCCTAGCACCTGGGACATTAGATGCAGGAGCTTCGGAAGCCAAGGTCAACACACAGACAAAAACAGAGAAGACCAAATGGTGGGAGGGAGGGACGGGGGAAGGGAGGGAGGGAGGGAAAAGACAAGGAAAAAGGGAAGTGTTTAAATGTGTAACGAGAAAATGGTGACCACATGGTTAGAGTTCGGCTGGGATTTGAGATTCCTTGGTTCGCATTGTTTCTTTCTTTACCTTCAGGAATGAAATGGAGTCTATGATGCTCAGGCCCAAGAATCATACAAAGTGCTACATGGTAGCTTTTTCTTTTCTTTTCTTTTTTTCTTTTTTTGGTTTTTTTTTTTGGGTGCCCATCACCAAGCTCCCAAATAAATACATGGAGACTGATTTATGAACACCTGGCCTTAGCTTGGCTTATTTCTAGCCAGCTTTTCTAATTTAAAGTAGCCGGATTCTCTTTAACTATGTTTTGCCTCTGGACCCTTTGCCTTTCTTTACTCTATACATCTTTTTTTTCTTACTCTGCGTCTGGCTGTGTGACTTGGTGGCTGGCCCCTAGCTTCCTCCTCTCCTTCACCTTCTCCTTTTCTCCTTCTTCCTGTCCTCTCTAGGTTTCTCCTCGTATTCTCTTTCCACGGGCCCCACTTGTTTCTCTCTCCTGCCATGCTGTTGGCCATTAAGCTCTTTAGGAGAACAATCAGGCGTGCAAAGTGACACAGCTTCACAGAGTTAAACAAATGCAACATAAAAGAGTGTGACACACCTTTGCATCATTAAACAAATGTCCCACAGCATAAACAAATGTAACACGTCTTTAACCAATATTCCACAACACTTAAGGATCCTTTCAGCCCCTTGGGAGGACACTGCTCTCAAGACCGTTCCAGAAATGAAAGTTGAAAGGTATGCTGTGTGGTGGTGCAGCCTTCACAGAAATGTGAAGTTTACCTTCCAGCAGGTCCTTCCTTCTGCATTTTCCAGAAAGTTCTCCACATCATCCAACCAGATGAAGTTGGGGGTTCTGTTGTTCTGTCAGTGTGGACTTCTGGAATGACTGTGTAGGCTGGCCACAGGGGAAGTGCACAGCTCTTTATTACTTGTAGCTTCTACTGCAGCAAGCTCCCACTGAGACAGGAGGACTGCCCTTACACAACACAGTAAACTAACTGCAGAGAAAACCAAACGTTCCCAATGACACATAACTTGTTTGGCAGATTTAGCTGCCTCTCGGTCTGTTTCCCTCTCTCCCTCCGTCTCTCCCTCTCTCCATCCATCCATCCATCCATCCATCCATCCATCCATTCATCCATCCATCCACCCATTCTTCTTGCCCTCCCTCTTTCCTTCCCTCCCTCTCTTTCTTCTATTCTATGGTACTGTTAAAAATTCAGCTAGAGGAGAAGGCTGAGCTGCCTGGTGGTCTCTCTTCTTCCCACCCACAATGTCAACAACCTCAAAATTCACCACTTTGAGCCAGAGGAACAGTGCATGTGCAGCAAGACGGTAGTTTCTTGACGACAGGAAGCTACATCCACGAAATCTCAGCAATATGGCCGCCTACAACAAATCCTGCATAACACCAGTTGGCATGCCAACACAGATGCAGGAAATGTCACGAGGCCCTAAATGGGCCTGCAGGCAACTAATGGCTGTAGAGAGAGAGAACCAGTCTTCTCCAGGGACGATCCCTCTGAGAGGTTATCTAATCCCAAATGGTCAGCCACATATACATACAAGCAACACTAGATGGGCATGCCAGTTTGCATATGGGTGAGAGAGAAGGGGAGAAATGATGTAAATACAGAACTTATGCATGAAATTCTCAAAAAGTTAATTAAAACAAAAAAACATAAAAAGAGCTTTGGAGTTTACGCATACATACATAGACGTTACTTTCCGCCAGTCACTGCTCTTAGCATTCTGTGTGTACAGAAAAATGAGAGATGGGAGATCATTACCCTTATTTAATAGTTGACAAAGCTAATGCACGTCTGCATGGAGGGGGGGGAACCAGGTTTTGAAACAGGCTCAAACTCTCTTGACTACTTTCTTTCTAATTAAACACACTGTTTGTTCCGGTTGTTGCATCATAACTAAACACATTGTTTCAATTGTTACATCCTAGTTAAACATACTATTTGTTCCAATTGTTACATCAGGTCTGTTTAAGCTGCATAAGTGCAAGCACACATGAATTCAGCTTCTAGAAGAGACAGGTAAATGACACATTCGCAATTAATCATAGCAGTATGTGCATTTTAATATCATCCAAATGACTGGAGACTAAACAACAACAACAACAAAACCACCACTCCTGACCTATTTAGCACCCTTAGAGCACACATTAGCAAGTAAGTAGCTTCTGTGAGGACCTCAGAAATGGGGGTAGGAGGCTGAAGAGGCCAAAGCCACATTCAGGTGCAGGCCAGGTTGGAGTCCAGCTTATACTATATGTGACTCTGTCTCAAAAAAAAATTATATAAACAACTGTAGATTTTAAAACCAGACGACATTCTTCCACGTGTCAACTGTGAAATGCCAAAAAGGGTTCTTGTCCTCTGTTCAGCAATGTTAGGATATTTATAAGGCTGATTCAAAATTGAGTGACGCAGTCTGGAGAGGTGGCTCAGCAGCTGTGAGCAGTGGCTGCTCTTGCAGAGGACCCGGGTTTGATTCCCAGCACCCACACGGAGGCTCACACTATCTGTAATTTCAATCTCAGAGGATTCTAAACCTTGTGACCTTCAAGGGCACCGTACATATGGAACACATGCATTCATGCAAGAAACACACACACACACACACACACACACACACACACACACACACACACACAATGAAATAAGGCAGTGGTGGTGCATGTCTTTAATCCCAGCGCTTGGGAGGCAGAGGCAGGCAGACTTCTCATTTTGAGGCCAGCTTGGTCTCTAGAGTGAGTTCCAGGACAGCTAGAGCTACGCAGAGAAACCCTGATTTAAAAAACCAGTCATCATCACCATCATCATCTTCTTCCTAAAATAAATGAGATTACAAATTGACTGAGGAGGGTCTGAGGAGAAAGTTTAGTCATTAAAGAAAGTCTTTGTGTTGAAAGTCTTATGACCTGAGTTCAATTCTGAGATCACAAGAGGGGAAAAAAAAAAAAAAAGAAGCTGGGTATGATGGCATCCACTTGTTTTCACAGCACTAAGAAGTTAAAGACAAGAGCATCCCTTGGGCTTGCTGGCTTGCCAGCCAGATTAGCCTACTCAGTGAACTCTAGGCTAATGAGATACTCAGTTTCAAAAACAAGGTGACCGTCACCTGACCCAAGGTCAACTTCTAGTTTCCATACTTACAGGAACTCACAAATATACACACAGATACAGACAGGCAGACACACACACACACACACACACACACACACACACACACACACCACACACACACACACACACACACACAGAGGATGGAGTATGAATTATGGTTGCTCGTTTTGTAACATTCGCCCCTCTTCTGCTTACCAACTCTCCCCTGCATACTGCTGGCTGTGTTCAGTGACATGGCCGTGGTTTTATCAAATGGCCAAAGGAGTTGCAATTATCTTTAGATTGAGACACTGGGACAGTGTTTGGAACAATGGGACAAGTCATTTCACGTGGGTTACACAGCCACCCCCTGAGTTCTTGACAGAACATGTGGATGCTGGGGAAAGCTAACCATGTTCCCAGGGTTTTGGCCTGGCTGTGACCAAACGGAAAGTTCTAGATATGGGGTAGCAGCTTTATCTGTCTGTTCCCAGAGCTCTGAAACGACTCCCACACTCTCCATCCTTCCCTTGCACATCTGAGGTAAATAACTCAACTCCACTCAAATTTGGTGTCTAGGACATTTGCATAACCTACAAACTCAGAAAGAACAGGGACGTAAAACCATGTAAGCCTCAGAACCTGTAAAACCATGTAAGCCTCAGAACCTGTAAAACCATGTAAGCCTCAGAACCTGTAAAACCATGTAAGCCTCAGAACCTGTAAAACCATGTAAGCCTCAGAACCTGGGTCCCGATGAATGTCTTCCTCTCTGGCTGCTGAATATCACCACTGAGAAGACAGCGAATAAAAACAGAATATTCCAGAACATAAAAGAGCATTTTAAAAGAGAACGTCTATTTGTGACCCTAAGGATGACAAGAGCTTCCCCAAACTACTGTTTAAAAGTGTAACAGGTTCACAAAGTTGTGTATGTGAGTGTGTGTGTGACAGTGAGTGTGAGTGTGTGTGTGAGTGAGTTGTGTGAGTGTGTGTGAGTGATTGTGAGTGTGTGTGAGAGTGAGTGTGTGTGAGAGTGAGTGTGAGGTTTTTGTGTGTGTGTTGTTGTGTGTGTGTGTGTGTGTGTGTGTGTGTGTGTGTGTGTTCAGGTGAGCAGGTCATTCCCATGCATGCAGAGGATGTGACAGGATGTCTGGTACCTTTCTCTATTACTCTGCACTCTACTGAGCTAAGACAGGTGTTGCAGGATATTTGATCACACTGTGAACCCCAAGTTTGCTTTAATCAAATGAAAACCTGAGGGCTTGTAGCAGGTGTTTCTTGCTGGACTCTCTTTGGTATTCCAGCCCCAAATAATGATGTTGAGACTTATTAATTACAAAAGCTTGGCCTTAGTTTAGCCCCCCCCCCCCCAGTTGGCTCTTACTCTAACTTAAATTAACCTGTTTTTATTGATCTACATTCTGCCCTGAGGCTGATTACCTCTCCTCCATTCCGTATGTCTGACTTCCTGGGTGTCTCACTGGAGACTCCCTACAGTTAGACTCTTCTCCCTGAGTTCCTCTCCCGGCATGGAAGTCCTGCCTAACCTCTCCTGCCTAGATCTTCATTAAACCAATCACAACACATCTTCACACAGTGTACAAATATCCCACGACAGGAGCCAGCGGCTAGTTGTCAGGAAGTAGCCATAGAGGGTAAAGAAGGAGTCAGGAAGATGGATAGAGGAGTACACAGGAAGTAGTAAGCAGGTACTTTGAGTGTGGCGGTCTGTTTTGGTTTGGCGTGGCGGCTAAGGAGAAAGGTCAACCAGTTGCTCCTGAGCTAGCAGAGTTTCGCCTCAGCCTCTGAGTCCCAAGTCTTGATTGGTAAAATCCTAAGTTGTAAGGTTAATGAAAAACAACAGACAGGGTCTTCCCATTTGGCTAGGCTAGCCAGCCAGTGAGCCTTGGGATCTACCTGTGTCTGTCCTCCGGAGCTGGGATTACAGGAACACATACCCATGCCTGGCTTTTCACACGGTGCTTGGTATTCAAACTCAGGTTCTCATGCTTGCACAGACACCTGTTTAACCCTCTAATATCATTCTTCTATAAATCCGTGAGTTACTGATTTAGATAGTGGTCACCCAGGGTTTCTAAAGCCACAAAAAAAGAATTAACCAGGAAATGTGTCTCTATGGGAATGCATTAAACCCTACCAAATAGTCTTGTTAAAATTAATTCCAAGTCTCCTCTGGACTCTAAATCTAATTATGAATTGACAAAATCTTCAGAAATACATAAAATGATACCACAGAAATGCAATCAGGAAGAGGTTATGATAGACCATACCAATTAAAGTGGATATTTTTAAAGAGATGTCTTAGTAATTGGAATGATTAAGCTTACTTTGAATGTGTTACAAAGCTAAGAACAGGAAAGAAGACTGCGGAGCTGATAGTTCTTAATAAAATCATTTTCACATATCAGTGTTCTCAGGTTGGCATCATTAAGTAGCATAACAATACATTAAAGGTAAGAATGGATATTTGGCTTTTGCTTTTGCTTTTGTTGCTGTTGTCTTTGTTTCCACACAGGGTTCTCTGTGTAACGGCCCTGGCTGTTCTGTAACTTACTTTTTAGACCAAGCTGGCCTCAAACTCACAGAGATCTGCTTTTCCTCTCTGCCTCCTGAACGCTGGGACTAAAGGTGTGCACCACCACCACCTAGCTCAAGTAGAAAGATTTAAATGTGGGCTTTTAATTCTCTAAAACTGTTCACAAGTTTTTGGAAAATAGTCTACAATTTTTTTATGTTTTTTTGCTTCTCCATAACAAAAAAGAAAATGTGGATTTTTACAATAAACCAAGCAGGATCCACACCCACCTCTCCAGTCTCATCCATCTCAGAGCTTTGCTTGTCTTGGGCTAACACTGTGGCTACATTCCTCTTCTGTGACTAGAGTAGGTTCTTTGTCCAGAGGGAAGGGGAGAAAATAAGTATCTGATAGACAGTGGCAGGAAGTTTCCCCAGATGTATGCAAGGCTTCAGATAGGAGGAGAAGCTCTTGCTTTCAGTGCCTTCCCATGATGATGCTGTTATCTAAGATATGCAATAAATCCACTTCAGTCCATGCTGATCTGACGCCCCACGGCCAATGTAATTCACAGCCGATTTCCTGAGCTGGGTGCTGCACCTGAGAAAGCCTTAGTCCCACTGTGAGCCACCGTGTCATCCGTCTGTGTGACCCCAGACTCCAGCAGCAGCCAGGCCTGTCTTTGAGGCTGATGGCAAACAGAGGGGAAGCCTTTGGGCTTAGACTCACTCAGAAGGCAGTGGGATCCCACAGTTAGTGCACTGCACAGGTAACAATGGAGGGGGAGGCTAGCGGGATTTTCAAAGGCTCCCCAAACACACATCTTCCCAGACTGTTTTCTTGCAACACAGATGATGAAGTGGGCAGCTACATCCAGAGAGATTTCAGAGAGGAGTGTCTGAGACATTCGCAGATGATGGCGAGAACAGAAAACCGCAAACCAGGGCTGTTATATGTCTCTAGGTATTCATATATATGGCGGCACACACCACAGCACACCACACACACACACACACACACACACACCACAGCACACCACAACACACACCACAGCACACCACAAACACACACACCACAACACACACCACACACACACACACACCACAGCACACCACAACACACACCACAGCACACCACAAACACACACACTACACACACACACACACACACCACAGCACACCACAAACACACACACTACACACACACACACCATAGCACACCACAAACACACACACTACACACACACACCATAGCACACCACAAACACACACACCACAACACACGCACATACACACACCACAGCACACCACACACACACACACCACACGCGCGCACACACACACACACACCACATGCGCGCACACACACACACACTACACACACACACATACACACACACACCACACACACCACAACACACACACCACACACGCACACACAAACACCACAACACACATATATACAAACACACACACAAACACACACACCACAGCACACCACAACACACACCACACACACACACACCACACACACCCCAACACACACCACAGCACACCACAAACACACACACACACACACACACACACAACACACACACTACACACACACACACCATAGCACACCACAAACAAACACTACACACACACACCATAGCACACCACAAACACACACACCACAACACACGCACATACACACACCACAGCACACCACACACACACACACACCACACGCGCGCACACACACACACACACACACACACACACATACACACACACACACCACACACACCACAACACACACACCACACACGCACACACAAACACCACAACACACATATATACAAACACACACACAAACACACACACCACAGCACACCACAAACACACACACCACAACACACGCACACACACACACACACCACAGCACACCACACACACACACACCACACCACACCACACACACACACGCACACACACATATATACAAACACACACATGCACACAAACACACACACCACATTACACATACATACATACACACACACAAACATATACCACACACCAACACACACCACACACACACCACACCACACACACACACACACACCAACACACACACACACACACACACCACAACACACATATATACAAACGCACACACAAGCATACACCATGCACACACAGAGCACACCATACACACACACATACACACACCACCACCACCACACACACGCACCACACACTCACACACACCCACACACCACAACACACACACACTTTCGTGCTTCAGGCTCATTGTAGAAATGTGGCCTTAAAACAAACAGGACAAGACAAAGGGCACATTGCAACATATACTGTTGAGTCATGCGGATGCTTATATAATTCTGTGCCCATTCTCATCACCTTGGCAAGAATCAATAGTCCCCAGACCCCGAAATAGCTCCACATGTGATTCCCGGCTGACCAGGAAAGCGGGTGGAGGATCGCACCTGGCGTGACAGCTCAGCGCACTCCCAAAGAAGCGATGACCCAAAAAACCACCCTCCCATCCAGAATGAGGCCAGAGGAACTGAGGAGGATAAATCTGGTAGCTGCGGCAACATCTTTGGGGCCTGGAAAGCATCCTTTTATCATAGCTTGAGTTTCATACAGCATTTTAAAAGGATAAGAATTACGACTGGGTGGGTTGGAGCTCAGTGGGTAAGTGCTTGCCTGGAATGTAGAGGGGGCCGAGGGTCTGATTCTCAGCATCCCCCACCCAATGGTGTCATAACGTCGTTTCTGTCAATTTCTTGGTGCTATGTTAATCAGTCAGTTGTCGATTTTACTGTGAGCCTATGGCTGAGTAAAGCCTCTGTCAACAGCAAAGCAAACAAGGTCAGAGCGGTGGAGAGGCCTGGCCACGTCACTGCTCAGAAGAGCACAGTCCAGTCCCTGGACTCATTTTTACTATTACATTTACATTTCATTCTTTAATCATCCAGGGCAGTGCTGGTAAAATGCTTTACTTCTAAACTCAATTTTATCCTAGCAAAATGTTCATTTTCTAGAACAGTCTGAATCTCCGATGAGTAATGCAGTAATAATAAGGTGGTGATCTGGAATGGAGAAAACAAAAAAAAAAAAAAAAAAAAAGTTTTATTCATCACATTCCTCTAAAAATCAAATCAAGAGGGGATTACTTTATTTTAAAAGTGAACCTTAATTCCAGTCTTTCTTCTCAAAAAACTTCATTTGTATTGTGTTTTTAGGGGTGTTTGCGTACGATGAGCATGTCTGCTACTGTGGGGGCCAGCGAGGGACATTGGAAGCCCTGGAATTGGAGTTACAGGTGGTTGGAAGCCACCATATGGGCGCTGGGAATTGAACTCAGCTCCTTGGGAAGAGCAGTCAATGCCTGTAACTGCTGGCTCTCCCTCCAGCCCACGCCCTGCTTTTCTTGTCTGGCAGATCACCATAGCTCTGCTCTTCTACGAAGACTGGCTGATGCAGAATTGAACAGGCCTCACGTTAAAGAACCCATGATTACCCATCCCCCACACGGTTGGTTTCAAGCCATGATACGAGGCTGGTGAAAAGTGGAGGCATAGCTCGGGGTCAGAGTGAGTAGTGGTGTGGCCTGGGTTAGACCTGTAGGATTCCAAAACAGGAACGGGAGGAAGGAGGAAAAAAAGAAAGGCGTGGGAGTGCTGGTTTGAGCAGTTCTACAAAGCGGCCAGCAGGTGGCAGTGTCCAAGAATGGCAGCTAGCGTCCACACAGAGAGAAGAGGGTGTTCAACAGGGGGCTTGGTGCTAGGGATGAGCCCAGAGCCATCACTCAGCCACACCCTGCCCCACTAACAACACATATAAGAGTCTTTAACTTTGGCTGAAGCAGCTTTTCCAGGAATTGAGCCTATTGAGATGTTGTCTTTATAAATAGCTAAGTGTCACCGTTTCCTGGTAATTTTTTTTTTTTCCATGTGGGGGCTGCCTTTAACTCACAGACCTAGGATACTGGTTTTAATAAGTTTGATTAACTTTATTTCAGGAACTTTATGTTTCAAGTACCAGTAGATGTCGTCCCTCGTCCCATAGCGAGTCTCCAGAAGCCCAGGCTGTTCTCAAACTCTCTAAGCAGCTAAAGATAACTTAGAGCTTCAACTCATGACCCTCCTGTGTCCCTTCCCAAGGCTGGAGCTGCAGGTGTCTCCACCATTCTTGATTTAATGCGCCGCTCAGATGCAAACCCAGGATTTGGCACATACTAGGTGAGCACTCTACCAGCTGAGCTGTGATGTATCCCCAGCCTCCAATATGAACTCTCCCCCTGTGGCCATGCTCACCATGTGCGGCTGATTTGTGTTAGCTCGTCAGTGTCTTGGCCACGCACGAACACAGGATTAGACTGCGGACATGCACACAGGTGACCACAATGCTCATGGAAGGTCTGTTACCTAGCAGCAAATAACTGCTCCTCACGTCTCCTAACAGATAAGGCCTTGTGCAAACTGCTTAACTGCATCCTTACCTCGGCTGAACAGGCACAAAACCTCTGAGCTCGCCGTGGCGTTCTCTCTCACCTCCATACTGTAACCATGGTGTCCTGTTTAAAACCCTTCTGTTTCAGTCTTCCTAAAGCCACATGCCCTCCTGCAAATGCTCTTCCCCCAAGGATTCACTGAGATGGGTCCCCTCGCCCATCTTCATCCCTCCCATCTCCCCTGTGCATCTTCTCGGAACTTATGAAAACAATGTTTTCAGAATTAGATTCTGTACAGGTAAACCTTGCTATTTTCCGCTTGGTGGTTATAAAGCTGGCTTGGTCTTTCTTTATTCCCTGACTTAGGACTCCTGGAGGTTAAACCCAAGCTAAGATTAGGCGAGCTAAGCATGGGTTCCACTACTGAACTGCACTCAAAGCCCACATTCCGATTTCTACACACTCAAAGAGCCATCAGTGGTCCATGGAGCATCTTTAAGGTGTAATCCATGGTTTATGTTCAGCCACTCGAGAATTCCTGTGCCTTTTAAAGAAAAGTTCTTTCCAGAGATGTGTGTAGCAGTCATATCTGTCATAGCTTTATTTTTCTAGCCTTGAACTCGTTACGCAGTGAAGGACAGACAACCTTGCACTTCTGACCCTCCTGTCCCTGCCTTCTGAGCAGGTGCTATGTTAAAGATGTTTGCCACTGCATCATTTATGAATCAAAGCCAGGCCTTTGTGTATGTTCAGCAAACACTCTACCATGGGAGCTACATCCCAGCCCCATTTTTGCTATTCTTTATGAAAGCTAACGACTGAAATGTGACATACCTAGTATGTCCATACAAACACATGTACAAGCATGCAGATCACAGGTGTAGGATGAGATAGCCTCAAACAGCAAACATCCTTTATAGCTAAGCTCATCTCCAGAGAATGAACCTTATTAGACAGTCTGTTGTGACTACCTCTCGCCAGAATGCCACCCCGGCCTCTCACATCCACATTTACTATAGCTGAGTCATCTTGCATAGTGTGTCCATTAGTTAGTTACTTTTCTATTTCTGTGATAAACCACCATGACCAAGGCAACTGGCAGAAATGTCTATACATCCCCATCACGGTGGGTTGGGAAGGTAGCAGCAGGCAGGCAGGCAGGCGGGCCAGCACGGGACCAGCATCTGAGAGCTCATGTCTTGATCCACAACAGGAAACAGATAGAGCCGACTCAGATTGGCCCAAGTCCTAAGGTGTATCAGTTAATTGAATCATCATTCTTACATTTGGTCTCCGATAAGCCATTTTTTTTGTCTTTCACTGTGTGTAGGCCATGCTAGAAAAACCCCAAAGAAACACTATATAACTTTTTCTGCCCCCAAACAAACCATAAGACAGTATTGGAATGAACTGACAGTATAGGAAAGGAAGCTCTGACCTAACTTTTCCAGCACAGATTCCTTCTCCAGGGTCACCCTGGTACTTTTAAAGGATACTAATAAGCTGTCTGTACAAGTCACACTTGACTACACGTGAAAGGGTCTTGGAAATGCCTGGGCTTCTGGAGCTACACTGGTCTACCCACACCCATAATCACAGCACATGGAAGGCGGAGGCAGGGGGACCAGAAAGAATTTCAGTCACATTCTTGGTCACGTGGTAAGTTTAAGGCCAGCCTAGGCTACGTGAGATGTCATCTAAGGAACAGCAACAAAATGAAAGTGGGGGGGGGGAGTGCATCATATAACTTCATGGTCCTAAATACCACCAAGCCCAGGGTTAACATGGACCAACCCAGTATCTACTGATTAGGTGTAAGCCCCACCTCTCTCTTCCTGAACCCTGCCCCCTCAGAAAGCCCAACAAACAGCAGCTCCTACCTTCAGAAAGCCCACCAAGAATTAGACCCTCCTCAGGGTTGCTCATGACCACATCTATAGGGGACTTAAGACGTGGCTGCCATGTTTGCCGTGTGATTCCTCCCCCTCGCTCCCCAGGGTCACCCATGAGTGCTTTGCTCTCATTAAACCTGGATTTATTAATTTGGTTTGATTGGTTTGGTTTATTGCATCAGCCAACAACTGGGGATTCAAAGTTTATCACCTACTTTAGAGAGCTGCGAAGTGCCGTGCCTTAAGATGGCGCTGGCTTCTGCCTTCCACCTCTCTGAGGGTCAGCGCTCTCTGGCGTAAACAAGCCCTTGGTTGGTTGAGTCTGTTCAGCCTGTCTGCTTCCGCATTAGAGTAGCCTATCTGCATGGTCCACGTAGCTCACTGGGGTTGGTTAGCGCAAGGGTATTTAAGCCTGTGGGGTCCCGTGGGTCAGAAGAAACATGTTTCAAGGATCCTGAAATAAACTGCATGAAGAAGATCTTCCGGGAGTCGAGTCTTCCTTGCTGGTCGAGGGTAGGCGCCATTCAACCTACTAAATACAATCTGCCCCAGAAAGACCTAATCAACACATTTTCAGATGTGTAAACTGAGACTCAGGCTGTCTGCTCACTGCCAGTGTCTGGAAATGGCTGGAGTGTGTGTCTGAGCTGCTGGAACACAATCAGTTATGAAGAAGCCGCTGTGTCTTGAATGTGTGTATGTGAGCGTGTATGTGAGGTCTGTATCCTCTTTTCTCAAAAAATGCACATGTGTATGTGTGCACCAATTGTATAAAGCCCAGGAGATTGGTGAGTTTGAGAGTCATGAAGTTGAGGAGGGTCAGGAGCCATACATCCATGGGTGTGATTTTAGGCAGTGTAAAGATAAGCCACGTTTTCCTGGAAATATGGAATATTGGGAACACGAGAAGACATTCCTTAGTTTAAGGGAACACACACACACACACACACACACACACACACACACACACACACACTGAGCCAGTTAGGAAGAGCTGTACCACATGTCATCCTTGACTTCCCTGCTCTGCTCATCTAACCTGGCTCACTTCAACCACTCCTAACCCATTCATTTTGCTCCTGTTTATCTCTTTTCCTTTCTAAATCAATCTTGTAGGTAAGAAGCTTCTCTGGCCCACGGTCTCTCTGTTCACCAGCTGGATGACTGAGAGAACCCTGGATCATTAGCACATGGGTTCATGTGACTGCGGATCCCAGCAACCTGAGCTCGGAAACTTGTCAGTCCTGTTGGGTTTAAACAGTGTATGGCACCCAGACACATGAAATGACTCTGTGACTACTTACACACATGTGCGTACACACACACACACACACACACACACACACACACACACGCACACACACACTGTGGGTGTGCATTCAGGAAGCTTATTTAGAAGTCCCTGGACTTGAAACAATTCCACAGTATCTGAGTGGCCTTACTTAGAAGAGCCTATGAATAAATGATGGTCTCCTAAAAGGAATAGACACTTCCTGTATGCTGAATACTCAGGTGTTTTGCATAAGTAAATTTTTATAATAAAGATTATTGCAGGGCCAGTGAGATGGGTCAGCGGGTGACAGCACTTGCTATCATGCCTGACCTCCAGAGTACATCATCATAGTTCACTTGGTAGAGAGAGAGGACCAACTACTGAAAGGTATCCCCTGGCCTCTGCATGTACACACATGTACATACCCACACATGGACACACACAGGCACAAACCTAGACATACACATACATGTCCATATATACACACAAAAAATTAATTTCAACTCATCATTACTTTTAGTTATTATTCCTTAAGAGTACATGCATGTAATGTTTAAAAGTTACCAAAAGACAACACAGGGGAAGGAAATTTGCCCACCCAATTCCCAGTTGTTTAGTTCTCTCCCTCAAAGCCACTGGCCTGGGTGCAACCTTTTCCTAAGCAGCTGAGGCATCTTAAACTTTTAATATTTGGTACTGTGTAAATGATATTTAACCTTGCGCGTATGAGTGTGAGCGTGTACTCCTGAGTGTGTATGTCTGTGCACCATGTGCATGGAGAAACCCTTGGAAATCAGAAGAGGCATCGCATCCCCTGGAACTGGAGTTACAGATGGTTATGAGGGACCATGTGGGAATTGGGAACTAAACCCAGGTCCTCTGCAAGAACAGGTGGTACACTTAACCTCTGAGCCATCTCTACCCATCCCCACTTAATTTAATATTAAAAAAAATATATATATACACCCAAGATAAACTGTTTGCTTGTGGCTGAGGTATTCTCGGCTTTTGACAACTTCCAAAAGGACGTTTGCTAGGACACGTGGAATGTGGGGCACCTGTAAGGCTTCCAGGCAGATTTGTCCAGGTGGTAGCTGGAAATAGAGAGCTGGGGCTTAGGACAGGGGTCTGGGCAGGAGGTGGAAATCAAGGGTAATACATTGTTGATGCCATAGTTATGGGCAGCAGCCCACACAGCACGGATAGAGGGGGTGAGATGCCGGCTGCACAGTGAATCCTGGCAGATGCTAGAAAGCTCACACCCAAACCAGGAAGGATAAGGGGGGAGTTTATGGCGATCAATTTCAACATCAAAGTAAGTCCTAATTCTGTACTCTGCCGTTTCCATACAGGAATGTGTCAGAAAGGCAACCCCCAGGACGCTGGAAAGAGAAGAACAAGAAAGTGTCACTAACAAAGTGAGAGATGGAAAAGGAATCATTGCATATCTACAGATGCACTTGCTGGCAACGTGGGAACATGGAACCAGGGTCCCTAACAACCAGGCTGGCCTCAAATTTGCTATGTAGCTAAGGGTGACCTTGACCTTCTGGTCTCTCCACCTGCTGCCCTGAATGCCAGGATTGCAAATGTACACCACCACGCCTAGTTCAGAGGCTCAAACCTGGGGCGCGGTGAAGCCTGTGTTCTACCCCCTCATTGCCCCTCACCTTGGCACATTTGTAAGTCTGAATGGATCCCCTAAGGTGGCCTTTCCTCCTCCTGGCTGGTGGCACAGAGTGGAAACACCTGTCTCAGAGTTCCCTGATATGCAAATCACTCACCTGAGCTTAACAGGAGTTTAAAGTCTGTCTCCAAGTCTATTCAAAAGTACCTAGAAATAGAGGCCAGGAGCTCAATAGAGGGAGGGAGGGAGGGAGGGAGAGGGAGGGAGGGAGGAGGGAGGGAAAGAGGGAGGGAGGGAAACAGGGAGGGAGGGAGGGAGGGGAGAAGATGAAGGGGAGAGGAAATAAAGGGAAGGGAAAAGAGAAAGGGAAAAAGGGAGAGGGGGATATAGTTTATACATTTTAAGTATGTATATATTTATTTTTTACATATATATATTATTATGTCATGCCCATTGCACAAACTGTTCAATACGAGACTATTCCAGTAAGCTCACAAGCTTATGAAGCTGGGAAATCTGCACAGAGTTTGTAGGCTTCCCCTGTAGGGCTCCAGTACCCGTTTTTCAGGATGAAGAAGCCCAGAACACAGGCAGCACAAGGTACACGGCCACTGCGAAAGAGCATCAACAGAAAGGAAGGGTTTTAACAGTAAGTATTAATATTTACAAAGCAAAGTCTATGCCCCTGCTAATCACCGCGGCCACTCACGTTTGGAACAAAATTCTTTGATAGATTGGGAAAAATAAAGCATCAGGACTAAGGAGGGTCATCGTGTGATGCGACAGCAAACAGGCAAGGCTAAGAAGAAAGCAAGGCTGTCTTCTGGAGAGTAGCTTGTTCATGCGGTCAGCTCCTGGGTCTAGGCATGTGCTGTGTGGATGACATCAGAGCCTTTGGACGATGAAGACGCCAACCATGCTCTAGGAGCACCCCCCCCCCAGCCCTTCCTGGAACTGCCCCTTGACTGGCTGTGTGGAATGCTGGAAAACACGTTTTCTCATCAGCTCTGCTGAGCGCACCTCTCTGGAAATTCACTTTCAGGAAAAGCTAAGACCTCGTGCCTGATAGGTGACCGACTGCTCCGGGCATGTCCTCCCGCACTCCCTGTAAGAGGGCATGAATGCCTGGCTTGTTTCACCCGTCCTGGGGAGGCAGGAAAAACCGGGATCACTCGGGATCCCACACCAATGAAAGACCAGATGAACGACCCGCCTAGTCCAGCTTGTGAACCCTGAGTTTACTCACAGGAGCATGAGGAGTGGGTGCTTGTGGGGGTGACTTATCCAGACACTGCAACTCTGAGAAACCTCAGGGCAGCATGGGTTAGGACGTCCTTCCAGCTGTATTTACCCTTCCTAAGAGTACGAGCACATGTAACGGAATTAAGTACAGCTGGGAGGGAGGCAGATGACAGTCTAATAAGACCCCACCCCTCCTTTGCGGTGACAGGTCAAAAGGCTATCCTTGTTGGGGGGGGGGGGGGGGGCTCTTGCCTATAACCACAGTTACTTCACAGGGTGGAAAATGGCTGCTTTTAGAGAACATGAGTGTTGTGCCCAAATTCTAAACCCCCAAATCACCAAGAGACCCATTGCGATGCAGTAGCAGAGTCTTTTATTATTTAACAAGTCAACTGCATTAATTCGGGCCCTCCCTTCCACATGGCGGGTGGGTCGGGAAGGACCCGAAGGAGCTGAGAGGCAGGGACTTCATTAGGTAAAACAAGGAGAGTGTTTAGGGTACACAACAGTCTCAGGATTGGTGCATTCATGGGCGTGGGCTACCTGCCCTGAACTGATTGGTCAACTGGTTGCTATGGCCTAGGCCCACCCAGGTGGCTGCTATACTCTGCACGCCACATGTCCAGAGCCTGCCAGCTAACTTCTGATTGGTTCCTTGCCACATGAAGGGTAGTGACTGCAGCAGGCCTGGCAAGGTCAGAAGGCCGGAAACTCAGTAACGTGTGCTGAGACAGAAGCTTCCATCTTGCTGGGTCTTTTCTGCAGCCTGGAATGGCTGCCAAAGCACGGGGCTGGGTGAGGGTCTGGTCCCTTCGATGGGTCCACAGTGTGGCAAGTGGAAAGCCGCAGGTGCCCACGCCGGCCCCACAAATTAGAAAACAAACTAAAATAGAGGTTCATTCCCCCACAACCAAAACACAACCCAAACCAAACCAAACAAACAAAAACAAAAACAAAAAAAAGACACTGAAATTTAGTATGTAATTATCGCACGAATTTTTCCACGAAAGGGGAATTCTTCAACAACGATGTGTCCACTTCTGCTTTTCGACCCTCAAAGAAAGAGAAATCCAGTTCCATGCACACTGGTTGGTTTGAGTCCAAACCAACCAGCGTCACTTCTAACCTGGCACCACTCAGAAGGAGTGAGAATTGTCTTTGCTCTCTTCCCAGGGTGGCATCTTTGGATAAAATCGCCTTTCTTGGCTTTAATTGCCTGTTTAATTGGTCTCTTTACTTGGTCAGCTGAGGACAGGTCTACATTGTTATGACCTCCTGGGCCCAGCTTTTGACCCTGGCAGACAGGTAATATCACGAAGTCAATTCAAAACTGCCGATGTGACTCACGCTATCTCTACCTCCCTTCTAAAAGGTATAGTTAACCATTCCACAAGAAAAAAACATCAGCGCATTAAAGCGTCTCAAGAAATGGCTGGACAGTCCGGACCTACACACAGCTTCTTCGAGATGTTAGCGCTCAGTGCTTCTCCTGCCTGGGACCCTTCCTCTCGCCTTTTTCTTATAGAACTTATGGATCAGAAAGTCTACAGGGAGAGGTGTGGCTCAGGGGTGACTGGGACCGTGTGTGACTCGTGGGATTAAAAAAGAAAAAAAGCTAAGGACTCGACTCTTGCAGCCTTGAGCCCTAACTGTGAGTTCGCTCGTTTGTGCTGTGTGACAGCCACCTCGTTTCGTCCCTCCTCCACTGCTGCTCCACTCTGTATTTCAGTGAGACTGAGACGTTGTGGCTCCCACACTTTTACTCACAGTCAGGGCCAGTGGCGGCTGGTATGTTCTAGCTGCCTACACTGAGCATGTACTTGATTAGATGGTCTCCAACACGTTTTTGTTCCACGGTTCTAAAACATGACACCCTCACAAGGGGAGGCAACCTTCTTAAGACACAACAAGGAAACACACACACACACACACACACACACACACACACACACACACACACACCACAGGAGTTTGTTGCACAGGCTGCCCTCCACCCTTCCACTGACCACTCTAGGCTTCATCCCCTCCCTTCATGAACCCTGCTGACAATGCTCTGAGGAGCCGCACCCACCGTGATCTCGTTCTTTTTGGGGGGTGGGGGAGGGGAGCACAGAGTGTCTCTGTATAGGCCTGGGTGTCCTAGAACTTGCTCTGTAGAGCGGACGGCCTTGAACTCAGAGATCTGCCTGTCTTTGGCTCCTGAGTTCTGGGGCTAAAGGTGTGTGCCACCACGCCCGCTCCTGATCACATTCTTTTTCTCCTATTTCACTCACTGGTTTATGCCTGCCATCCTCTATTGGCACACACAATTCTTAGCAGGCATCCCATCTTGGTCCCTGAAGTAACATCGCTCACACAGGAAAGCTCTCAATACACACTTTTAGAGAGGAAAAACACAACTTCTGAAAATTTTTCTTTTTACCTTTGTATTCAATTTTATAACCCATCTCCTTCCCTGAGAATAATTTGCATTAATTTCTTTAGCCCTGGTTGCCTAGATGTTTAGCAAGTATTTATCTTACAGCTGAAAAGGCGTACTCTTTCCCTAACGTCTCCCCATTGTCCACCCCCTTCAGCTCCTGGTGACCCTATTCTTTCTCAGCGCTCAGGTTCAGACCCCAACACTTTGCAGGCACCAAGCGTGCACTCTATCCCTGAACCCCACCCACAGCTGCCTAACACTTTTCTATCAAAGCTCCTCCTCCTCTTCGATTCCTAGTTTTCCTTCTATTCCCCAGTGATGTGGTAGCTCCACCCAGATGCCCCCTAATTCTCAGAAAATTGGGACTAGAAGCACCCCATGCACGCAGTTATATCCATACTTACATCTTCCACGCTTAGCAGAGGACAGTTCTATTTATAGAATTAGCAGTCATTTACAAGATCTAATACACTTAGAGAAAACAACGGGAAAATTCTCACACCTCAGTCGGTCAGATTGCCACATCGGGAAACAGTTTTATCATAAGAAAATGCCACCGCTCCGAATCTCCAGAAAACCCCTGATTGCTTCATGGGCGCAGGAGTAAGGAATCGGGCCGAATCAGGCCCTGGGCTGGGTAAGGCAAAGGGCTGAGGGTGTGGGAAGGCAGAATTACAGGACTGGGGCTGCAACTCTCCTGTAAAAAGTAGCGAGCCTCCGGGTTCCATCCCAAGCACTACAACACGGAGGGACAGACGGGGACGGACAGACAGACAGAACACACACACACACACACACACACACACACACACACACACACACACACAGTACCAGCTCAGCGACTCCTAGAGGCCCGGCCTTCCCAGGGGACCTTGCAGTTCTGTGATGGAACTGAGAAGGGCAGAAATCAGCCTCTCCCCCCCCCTTGATTTTGTTCCTCAGTCATTAGTTAAATTAGCTGTGGGGAGAAGGGATGTCCACGTCTCGTGGAAGGAACTTGAAAAGGCTATTAAAGGGTATTTAGTTTTCTTCTGTTTTTATTTTCTTTTGGTTTGTTTGAAACAGGCTTAACAAGGCGGCCTAGCCTAGTCTCAAACTCGTGGCTTCCCTCTGGACTCAGCAACCTTAGAGTTGGGATGTTGTAGGCTTGTGCAAGACCCTGCTCCGATGCGAGTTCTGACAAAAGTTCAGACTCACAGGGGCCTTTCTGAGGGATGGAGCAGCAGCATCTTAACCGAGGATACTGATCTAAAGTTGAGTCCCAAATCAATCTAGATATGCATTTCTATTTGCGCAAGATGGGGAAGATCCAGAAGGGCCTGAAAGGCAGGTTTAGGCGATAACTACCACCGCGAGGGCCAGCCCTCGAGCTGCGTGAATAAGGAGGCAGCCAGAAGGTGACCTCCAACTTCAGAGAGCGGGGGAGAGCATGTGCTTACTCCAGCCTTGTCCTTGAAGGGGATTGAGCGAGCCGAGGGGAGGGGTAGACCCGGCTCGGGTTTCCAATCACAATAGAGAAAGCTAGCAGGCTGGAGGGCGGCGGCCCCGCCTCCTTCTCCTCCTCCTTGCAGATCCTGGGTTGGCGGTGCAGTCTGCTGACTTTGCCGCGGTTTCTCTTCTCAGCTGCCTGCAGAGCTCCCTCTTGTCTGGTAGGTTTGAGTCCAGGACTCCAAAGCCTGACTCACAGAACAACAGGGTGTGTGTTGGGGGTAGGGAGTAAAGAGGGGTAATTGCTTGGCGAACGGCAGGAAGGAGCTGCGCAGGGACACATCCACCCTCCGGGGCCTTTGCCCCTGAGCATCCCGGCTCCAGCTTGTTGCTTCCTCGCGGTTTTGGGCAGCAGAGGTGGGCAGGAGGCTGAGGCTGAACTCCGGCATCCGTCTCCACCCTGCAGGCTGGTCTCAGGCCTGTGCGCTGTCAAGGGAGAGACAGGTGTAATCAAACCCGGTCCCACCGAGCCCTTGGCCGGCAGGTGGTGGGCACATCGCCCACCTGCTGGGGTGCAGGCTGGGGATACGAGCCTAGGTGCCCGGGAATCCGGCGGGACCAGGTGGGTCCTGTGAAGGTGATGGAGAAAGGTCCCTACGATCATAGGAATGGGGATAAAGCAAAGTTCCGTCCTGGACGCCAGGCTTCAGCCCCGGCTGAGCCTGTGCGCTCTGCAGCAGATACCAGCGCTTGCTGGGCCTTTTGGGTACACTAGGGTTTTGTTTACTTCTTGTGCTCAGGGTGGAAGGCCTAGGCTTGCCCCAGGAGACTTTATTCAAGGTGTACGCTGCTGCCTCCCTTGTGACCTGCTTTGCACAGGAGAGGTGGCTTGTGGGCCACGAACCAAGCGAGCCCGGATCAGGACCTGGCGTGGGAGAGCTGGCTTGCTGGGGCTTTAACAGTTTGCATAGAAGATACTCTGTGCAGTAGACTTTAGTTCCTGACGTAGGGCACTGGATCTTGTCTAATCCACAGGAGAAGGGAATGGGGGGGGGGCGAGACTCGGGTCCCCTGATTTGACACAGACCTGCTACAAGACAAACTATTTCCTTCTCATTTTACCACCGTTGGGGGTGGGGGGAGGAGGTGGGAGGAGAGTATAGACTTCTGTCTAGATACTGGAGTGTGACTTTGCTTGCTGGATTTTCAACAACAATGTAGCTCTTGAAATTAAGCAAACTAATTTAAATGTTTCCAGGACAGCCCAGCTGGAGGTGGTCACGGCTTCTGCTTTCCCTTTTCGGTTTTGTTTGTTCGTTTGTTTTCAGGCAGCATCTCAGGCAGGAACCTCTAGATTCCATTGTGTGGTGCTGGATGACCTTGACCTCTCCCGATCCTCTTGCCTCCACCTCCCAAATGCGGGATTCAGGGCCTTCCTAATGCTTTCTGGAACCTACCTAACAGATTTTAAGCCAGCTAACAAAAATAAACTTGGTGTGGGCAGGGGCTGGGGAGGCTGTGCTTTTCTGATGAAGAAACCAGCCGCTCTGTTGAAGCGGCTTACAGTACAGGGTCTGTTTGAATTCAGTGCTATGGCCAAGCCCTTCAGAGGCATTTCACCTTTGTGTCCACCAGAAAGCTACAGGCGTGGTTCTCTAAGGCAAAATAACCTCTGAAGTGGTACAGGTTGGGGGAAAGGTTTAAACTAGCAAAACAAGGTAAGGAAGATATCAGCTGTGTTTGAGCCCGGGTTCTTCTTCATTCAGGACAGCCAACTAAGCTGGGTTTTGTCACTTAGCCCTTTACAGGTGAAAACCGAGCTTTAGAAAGAGCAGGATGGGCTGTGAAAGGGGCAGCCTCAGCTTAGCGAAAAAGGGACAGACTAAAACAATCAGCATAGATGACAAAGTTTGGTCCTTCAAAGTCAAGAAGAAACCCGTAAGGAGGGCAGGGTAGCTCAGTATGCTTGATGAGAGAGAGATTGAAAGTTCGAAACACAAGCATTTGTCCTCCAGGAGTGAAGGTAACCATTTATAATGGACATTGTAATCATTTACATTGGCTTTTAAGAAAGCTTAACTGTAAGTTAGCTGGTTGCCATGGTGGCACATAAATTCCTTCTAGGGACAAAGGAAAGAAATTCTCTTATGTTAAGTATAAATATCCCTATCCTTTAGTCAGTAACGAGCAGTTACAACAACAGAAAGGTCATAGGAGTGATGGTGACAACTTGATTGCTTGCACGGAGTCCTCTGCTCGGGGAAGAATTTTTATTTTAAGCTCCTGGAGAATTTTCCTCTGATTAAATCCCCCGTGTATTCTGTCTTAGACGGACTATCTTGGAGGCTCTGTTGCACCCCGCTTTGTGAAGGCTGGGTCTCACTCAGCGGCCACTCATGTAAAATGCATTGATCATCTTTTCTTGTAGGACAACACCATGGCAACCCTCAAGGAAAAACTCATCGCCCCGGTCGCAGAAGAGGAAACAGCCCTCCCGAACAATAAGATTACTGTAGTAGGCGTTGGACAGGTTGGAATGGCATGTGCTATCAGCATTCTGGGAAAGGTATGCCTGAAGAGCGACAGCGGTCACAATTCCTGCAGGAAGACCTGTTCTGCCTGCATAGCCTGGGATCGGGGTTGTGTGTAGACACCCTCAACAATGTGAGATAACTTGGGGGATCACACTTACTCTCAGTATTTTGCACATACATCAGAGAATTCTGCTCACTCTACTCTGTGTGACCACCCTGGAGCTACCATCCAGGGATTTCTTAACGGTACTATAGTATTGTGTTGTCCCCCATCATATGCATACTTAAAATTCTCCATGTTGTTAAAAATCACACTCTTTATAGCTGGTTTTGCCTCAATCGAAGACACACGTTCTACATCCTTACCATACCTCTTTTTCTCTGTCTTCCAAAAGCCTTTGACGTTTTTTTCTAATGGTCCAGGTCAGTTTCAGAGCATCTTCTTCAGTCTGTGCTGAAGGTGTTTCCCTGTGATTGATTGATTGATCCGTTTGTATGTGTTGGGTGGGTCCCACATCAGGAGCTACAGCATGGCAACTTGCCTTGTTTCTATGGTGATAAACTGAAGCCTGTGGCTGAAGGAGTGACTGGAAAATTTAGAGGCAGTGGTCTCTGCCTTTCCTTCTTAAGGGATTTTTGTAGAGTGGCGTGTTGAAAGCATGTCTTACTATTCTCAATCTTCGAACCCACGCCTTTATTTGTAAACGATTTCAAACTTAATGGAAAATTTGTGAAAATTATCTGAACGAACATTTCCACGTATGCATCATTCAGATTTACCAGCCCTCTGTATCTTGTTGTATTCTCTCTCTCTTCCCCTCTCCTCCTCCCTCCTTTCTCGTCCTCCATTATTATGTATGTGTATATGTACGTATGGGTTCCCTCAGTCATTTGAGAATGTCTTGGGTAGATGAATGTTTTTGCAGTCCCCAGCAAGTTTCCTAAGCACAGCACAAATTCTCACATAACCATTGTAGTCCACAGCCCTTGGCATCACTTTTAAGGCTGCTTTTGTGTCTCCAGACTTGGCTTTCCTTTTGGTGTCTACCTGTCTAGATTCTCGGCTGTCCTTACAGATCCCCCTCGTGGTTCACACCACGGTTTCTTTCCTTGCTTCTTTGACTTTAGGCCTTGCTCACTCTGAGAGCTTCCTTAAATGTAGAAAGAGAGAAGGCAGGCAAGCAGCTCCTCCCCCGCTGTAGAGCACACTGACTCTTTGTGTGGAGGCTTCCGGAATACCTCTGACCAAGCATATTCCTTCTGTTTGTGAAGTTTAAGGGGTTGCTGTTTTGTTAGGGGCTGAGCACTCTCTTGCATGCTGAGTGAGCCTTCTACGATGCAATCTCTGGGTTGTGTTCCCGGCCCTTTGCATTTCTGTTGCTTTTGAGGTGCTGTATGTATCTCATGCTGGCCTCAGACGTGTGGTTCCCTCCTACATCCACCTCCTGAATGTTGGGGTGGTTGTTATGTGCCACAAGACCTGACCCCAAACCTTAAGTTCTTTTTCTTGTTTTGTGTGTATAGATGTTTTGCCTGAATGTATGTACATTCCTGCCTGAAGAGGCCAGAAGCGGGTGCTGGACCCTCTGGCACTGGAGTTACAGGTGGTCAGAGCCTGTAACCAAGTGGGTGCTGGGATCTAAACTGATTCCTCTGCAAGAGCAGCCTGTGCTCTTAACCTCAGAGCTGTTGCTCCAGTGTGTACACTTTAAATTCTTAAATTCTGGCTCTTTTAATGAGAAGTGGTTTATTCAAAGAACTCATCAGCGTGTGCTGCATGCTCATGCTTGTTTTTCTAACACTTTTAATTGACTAGATACCTGTGACTTGTGACTGTTTCCTCAAATTCTAGGGCTTTTAAATAGTCTTAATTTAGTGTTCCCTCTTCCCTTGGTAACACAAAAACAATTGAGCTTAACATTTCTTTTTTTAAAAAAAAATAAGTAAACACCACAAATATAACATGCACCTTACTATTGAAGTGTTTTGTTCTAAATAATCTATAGAAAACATAATTTTTTCTCTTGTGTGGGGGTTGGGCCTTTGTTTTGTTTTGTGCTGTGGGGGTCTCCTTCAAACCAGGCTGGCCTTAATCTCATAGCAGTTCTCCTGCCTCTGCTCTACCTTCCGGGTGCTGCAGCTCTTGGCCTTGACCACCACACCCTCCTAATGGAGAACCTTTCTTACCCTTGTTTTAAGACAAAGTGCCAGACAAAGGCAGGAGAAATGATGTCACCTGTCCATTGTCACACAGCTGCGGAAGTAAGAGCTGCCACGTATGTGACAGTAAACTCTAAAGTTGACAATAGAGCTAAAATATGCTCAGGTGGAGAGCAAGCCTGCTGTGCACAAGTCCTTGGGTTCAGCTCCTCAGCACCACAAAGTAATGCATTTATTTAGTGCCGGTAACCCACGCTATGCCACAGCAGCACAGGGCACTGGAGGAGACTGTAGCCCTGGACCCTGCAGCCCACTGCCACTGCCCAGATAATTTTACCGCACATCCCTAGCTAGGACAAGCTCAAAATGCAAATTAGTGAGTGGTATTTCCCCAGCTGGTTAATTATTTGCGAAGTTATATCTTTTCCTCCCACAAGAATCTCATGCTTAACAAACAATTTGAATATAAAAATGCTGGTATCAAATACCATTGCACTGATGTCAGTCATTATGAACTAGGGGGCAGGCGGAATCCACAACCAAATCTGGTCCACTCTGGACTTGAGATGAAAAGATTTCTACAGTAACATCCTTGACTTGCAACCGGCCGGGCTCCTTATCGATATATTTCTAGTTGCAGTAAATGCACAAGCTGCGGAGATGCTGCTACAGAGATGGAGTCATTTCGGCAGCATCATCCGTAGTCATGCGTCTCTGTGTGTGCAAAACTGCTCACAGAGGACGTGCATCATACACATTCAGCTTTATTCAGCACTCTGGTTACTTTTTTTGGTATTGACTCACCTCCTTCCTCCAACCAAGCGTGCACTTCGAAGCTAATTCTCTGCGCCCACTGACAGAGAGGCGCTGACATCCGGTGACGTACTCTTTGTGACATACTCACTGCATTGTGTTGCCCTGCTGACTTTAGTGGCTCACGTGTGCTGTCCCTAAATGATGACTGTTGTCACAGAATGTTAGGTTATTATTGAGAAGGTGTTAATTTAGGACTTGGAAATGCAAACAAGGGCGTGTCGGCTCTTAGATGCTACATGCAAAAGAACAAAACAGCTGTTTTTATTTTTTTTTTCAAACATGTTTAAATATAAAAGGAGATAAAAATTTGAGTTCCTATCCGATACAGAGCTGTCATCTGTCCCTGTGCTTAGGAATTGGTTTCTGAGGGCTGATGCTTTATCCTAAGACTTGGTGGCCTTTCCTGCCAAGACATTTAGCTACTCGGAACCAAGCTAAGCATTCTATGGTTCAACCAAGCTCATCTCCAATCTCAACTCGCCCTTGGAGATTTAAGTTGGATTACTCTTCCAGGACTACTCTCTCTGAATTATGATGTCAGCAAAACACACTGGTAATGATGTTCCTGAGTCCGTCTTTGTCTGCCTGCCTGTCTTTCTGTCTCTTTCATACATGCGTGTGTGTGTGTGTGTGTGTGTGTGTGTGTGTGTGTGTGTGTGTGTGTGTGTTTCATGTATGTCCATAGTCGTTACCCAGCGTGGAGTCTTGCACTCTCGTCTGTGTCTTTTATTTACTTTCATGAGGGAACTCCGTACCTTTCTCTTGAATAGTCATTAAATACCAAACACCAAAGTTCTTGAGGATTTTAGCCACTGGGCGCTTAGCCATTTGTAAAAGGCCTTTTTAGGGTAGTTTGCTGCTGAGCCTTCCTTGTGTAAGTTAGGCGCTGTGTTTCTAATCAAACACTTGGCGGGCAATTCAAACGAGAAGGCACCTTATTTTCCCTCGCAGGCCGTCATGACAGAGGCAGCATGCTTGCTTATGTCTTTGTAGATCAGGCTGTAAAGGCAAGGCAGGAAGTGAAGCCAGCTATAACGTGAGCTCCCAGAGACCCACTCGTCCGGTGAGGCCTCATGTCCTCAAGGTGCTATGGTTTCCCCCAGACAGCACTACTGGCTGGGAACAGAGCCTATGGGGACTTCATATTTAACCCGTGAGAGGAATGAACGCCTGCTTTTGTCTCCCCAGGCTCTGGCTGATGAACTTGCCCTCGTGGATGTCTTAGAAGACAAGCTCAAAGGAGAGATGATGGACCTACAGCACGGGAGCCTGTTCCTTCAGACTCCTAAGATTGTGGCGGATAAAGGTAGGCAGCCTCTTCATGCTCCCCGAGGGGCGGGTCTTCGGTGAAGGTAACTGTAGCAGATAGATGATTTGGATGCACCCTCCAGCATGACAAGCTCATTACTCACTTTTAATTTATGCTGTTATTACCTGTGCTGCTGTGCATCAAACCCAGGGCCTTGCAGTACTCAGTGTACTCCTGCACTATACTCCATCCTAATTTTTGTTTGTTTGGGGGCTTTGTTGTTATGGTTTGGTTTTTTGAGACAGGGTTTCTCTGTGTAACCCTGGCTGTCCTGGAACTCACTCTGTAGACCAGGTTGGCCTTGAACTCTGAGATCCACCTGCCTCTGCCTCTGCCTCTGGTGTGCTGGGATTGAAGATGTGCACCACCACCACACAGCTAAAACTTTTTTTTTTTTTTTTTTTTTTAACTAAGAAAAGTTGGAATTGTAGGCGATTGTTTCAGCAATCGCTAATGACCTATTTTAGTAACCTCATATACTACAAAATTTCCATCTACTTAAAAATGGTTCCCTATTTTTTTTTCCATTTAAAATTTGTTCTTGTTTCTACTTCTTGTAGAATGTATTGTTTTTTTTAAAAATGAGGTTGTTTTCCTTCTCTCCTGTGTGTCCATATCAGCAGGAGAGAATCGCAGGCTGTGATGTGTGGTATTGTTTACCATCTGCATCTTTCTCAGGCAGGCCAACTTTTCTGCAGTCTTTAATCCTAACCCTAAGCCTAAACCTAACCCACAGTCTTTTAATACAGAAAGTGTATAACTTCTGGAAGCTAATGCATGGTGAAGCTCCTAGAACAAACATAGATGGCATGTTTGGCCAAGGAGTTGAATTTAAGGCCCTGTGTCTCTTGCCATTTTTCTTCAAGATTACTCCGTGACAGCCAATTCTAAGATTGTGGTGGTGACTGCAGGAGTCCGCCAGCAGGAGGGGGAGAGTCGGCTCAACCTGGTGCACAGAAATGTCAACGTGTTCAAGTTCTTTATTCCTCAGATCGTCAAGTACAGCCCTGACTGCACCATCATTGTGGTTTCCAACCCCGGTACTAACTCCATTCTTGAGCCATGTCTGCTTCTGCGTTTGGGCACCTTATTGTTTTGGGTTTGTTCGCTGACAGAGGTGATCCACATGTCTTCTGTGACTGGTGCAGAAACTGCTGTTTGCAAAACAGATGGCCCCATCCCCCATCCCGGGACAAATGTTTAAGAATGGGTTTTGTGTTGAGGGGTTCCGTTTTGTTTCCTCTGTGGTTGTTGTAGGGTTGGAAGGCATCTGTAAATGCTCTACAGGTGGAGCTGGGAGATGACTCTGTAAAGCGCATGTTATGAAAGCATGAGGACCTGGGTTTAGATCTCTGCGTCCGTGTGAAATGCCAGGGAGGTGAAGACAGGGGGATCCCTGGCTCTCAGAAATCATGCCAGGCCATTGTTTACAGCCTCTGCTGAGCTCCAGCTGGCCAGGATAAGTCAGAGTGGGTTCACACAGTGAAGTCCATGCCACCAAGCTGCCCCTGAGCCATCCACTTATATCGATAAATCAGGACAAGAGACAGAGCAGTCACATTGCCCACAGGGCCTTGGAGACAATGACTGTGCAGTTAAGAGCACTGGCTGCTCTTGCAGAGGTCCAGGTCCAATTCCCAATGCAGCTCACAACTGTCCGTAACTGCGTTCTGGGGGCTCTGATGCCTTCTTCTGGACTCTGTAATAGGTTTATCTACCTACATAGGCAGATAGACACACATAAACTAAAAATAAACAAAACTTTCTAAAAGCAGGATCATCTCTTGGAACCTGGTACCCATTATTTTCCCTTTTTATTATCCTCTCACCATCTTGCAAGGAAAGTAACTTTGAAAATGGCCGAGCTGGCTTTTGTCTGGCATGTTATCTTCTTAGGGCTTTTTCTTTCTGTTTATAAAAAGAAAGTTTTCTAAGGACAGCATAAGGTTTTGTAAGTAAATTATATTTTGGCATGTGTTCTGGACATTGAACTGATGATGAGTTAGTGTTCTGCCATTCCAGCTCAGTGCCACCCATCTTTGCTTTATAGGTCACCATCAAAGGTACTTTACTGCATGATGGTGAGCATGGATGGAATGTTGAAAAAATGGTTAGAGCATTTCTGATTTCCACCTGGAGAAATCTTTACAGTTTCTTTAGCCCTGGGAGTTAGGACCTCATAGGTCATTTCTGTATTCGAATTTTTATGAGTCTAGACTGGGGCCTCCGGAATGGTTCAGCCGTGTATGTAAGCACATGCACCAGATAGATGTAGAACAGAAATGGTGGACAGCTAGCCACACTCCATCTCCACATTCTGTTTCGGTTGTCAGGGACTGATTACATCACTTCCTAGGTCTGAGTCTCCAGGAAACCACTTCCGGTGCATTGAAGTCGGCACACAAAGGCAGCATCCAGTCAAGCGTGTTTAAAATACCTTCGCTCCACAGAGGGTGCGGGTTGCCAAACCCACCTTCAGCTTCTGTTCTGACCGTGTGCATTTCCTTTACTTTCCAACATCGGCTGTAACTGCTTCGAGCCAGCAGAAGTTTTACCACTGAGCCACACTGGGTGATGGTTATATAGCAGTTGCACAGCCATGAGATAGTAATGACATGAATTTCATGATAATTTATTAGACAATATTGTACTCAACAAAATGTACAGTGGCACCCCTTGCTAACTTCGAAGTGGCGACAGCCTTCATAGTCACGGACTGTTATTATTGGTGGCAATCTAAGTGAGTACGCTAGTGTTCTGTTGCTGTGAAGAAACGCCGTGAACAATTGGCGTTTAATTGGGCTGGCTTACGGTTTCAGAGGTTTAGTCCGTTACCATCATGGCAGGAAGCATAGCAGCCTGCGGGCAGGCGTGGTGTTAGAGCAGTAGCTGAGAGCTCTACATCTGATCCATAGGCAGAGAGAGGGAGCCTGGCCTGGCAGAGGCTTTTAAAACCTCAAAGCCCACTCACACTGACACACTTCTTCCAACAAGGCCACCATCACTATGTGAGCCAATGGGGGCCATGACAGTGAGGACTGGAGCAGTCCTTCTTGCTCTCATGGTAAAGCTTGTTAACTCGTAAAGTTCCCAACTGTCCAAATAATGACACGTATGCACTTTTCACACATTTTCTTTACAAATGCTTCATCCTTTGTCTGAACCCGAGTATGAAAAGTTAAATTGCGTACCTCTTTCAGGCCGTATCTCGCCGAGAGGTGGGCATGTGGGGAGAGAGAAGACCGAGCACCTTCGAATTGGTTGAGCAGTTCCAATTTACTTCCTTTTTTTTTTCTACACTATTTAGTGGATATCCTTACTTATGTTACCTGGAAACTGAGCGGGTTGCCTAAGCACCGTGTGATTGGAAGTGGATGCAATCTGGATTCTGCTCGCTTCCGCTACCTCATGGCTGAAAAGCTTGGCATCCATCCCAGCAGTTGCCATGGATGGATTCTGGGAGAGCATGGTGACTCCAGTGGTAAGAAAAATAGTTTCCTTTGTGCCCCCTGGTTACACAGACACTTCCTAGTGTTGTTGCTTTATTTCAGAAAGGATTCAGAAGTAGCAGTTTGGGTTCTATTCCAGTTTGCCTTTCCTACATCCATCCATCCACCCATCCATCCACCCACCCACCCACCCATCCACCCACCCATCCATCCATCCATCCACCCACCCATCCACCCACCCATCCACCCACCCACCCACCCACCCATCCATCCACCCACCCACCCACCCATCCACCCACCTACCCACCCATCCACCCACCCATCCATCCATCCATCCACCCACTCACCCACCCACCCATCCACCCACCCACCCACCCACCCACCCACCCACCCACCCACCCACCCATCCATCCATCCATCCATCCATCCATCCATCCATCCATCTATCCATCCAGATAGCTATCTTTTGTTTGGTTGTTTTGCAGACAGGGTCTTACTATGTAACTCTGGAACTTTCCGTGTCGCTATCCTGGAATTTGCCAAGTAGACCAGGTAGGCTTTGAACTCACAGAGATCCACCTGCCTCTGCCCCTCTAGTGCTGGGAGTAAAGGTGTGTGCCACCATGCCCACCTTCCCACCTTCATCTAGCTATTTTTTAAAATAAAGTCTGTGTGAACACTGGCACACATGTGGAAATCAGAGGACAACTTTGTGAGTTGCTTTTCTCCGGTCACGAGAGGGTACCAGGGATAAAGCTGGGTCCCGGTCTTGGCAGCAAACCCCGTTCCCTGCTGAGCCATTTGTGCGTGTTCGCCATCATCATTAAGAATGAATCACAGTCATCGTGTTCTTTTCTCACGAAATCCTCTAATGTACGATGTCTTCTGTTCTTTCTCTTCCTCTGCCTCCTTGCTTTGTTTTGTTCTGTGGTTTTGTTTTTAGTTTTCTCGTAGTCTAGGTTGGCCTAAAATTTCCAGTAGCAGAAGTTGACCTTGAACTCTGAGCCTCCCGCCTCTGTCTTCTGATTGCTGGGATCCACACCTATGGGTTGTCCTTTCTTTCTTTCTTTCTTTCTTTCTTCCTTTCTTTTTTCTTTTTTCCTTCCTCCCTCCCTCCCTTCCTCCCTTTCTTTTAATTAAGAAATTTTTTTCATAGCCACAGAACAGGAAGCAAAGTCGGGAAATGTAACACTGAGCCCATATTTAATCCACAGGCCATTTGCGAATGCCATCCTCTGATGTCTTGTGGGCCTTTCCTCCCACCTGTATCCATCCTGACATCATGAATTGCATCTCATTCTGTTTCCTGGGTCTCCCTTAGTCTGGGCAGCTCTTGATCTGTGTCTTCATGAGGTTGACATTTTTTGGAGATTGAATGTCCATCCATGTCTGTGAACCTTAGGTTCACGCCCTTCCAGACAAACCCTGCACAGGTGGGAAGTCAGCTCTGTCTGGAGCCCCACCATGTTTCAGGTGGATGTCAAGAGCTTTGTTCTCTCATTATTGTATCATTTCTGCTCCAGAGCAGCCCCCCCCCATTTCCTTATTGATCTGTATTTATACAGAATGAGAGAAAAGGCATTCTTGCTTGGGCACGGTTAGATCCACGATTTTCCTTAAAGGACCCAAGGATGTCTAGTTAGCCTGCGACAGAAGAAACTGCACCAAGGGGTCTTGGCCTCCAGCAGTTTTGCTGCTGTAGCTGTGTAATTGCGCTGGGCTCTGCCTGCGCCCTCATTCACGCCATGAGTTACCATTGTTGTCCAGAAGTCCCTGAGGAGCAAGGGACTGGGCTTTCAAAGTCCAGTTCCCATGTTGGTTTGTAGACATTCTCCCCTGAATTATAAAGACCCTAATTCACATGTCAGTGTACTTTCATAATAACTGTATCTGGGTATAATTATGCTAGATCCTTTTCTCTTTCCTTAAAAAGAAAGGTGCTTTTGTTACCAAACAGTTCCCAGTAGAGTAGCTTATATTTCTAAAATTGAGGGCTCAGAATGATCCCAAACTATAATTTCTCATGATTTTTACTATCCTGGAGATTTGGAAAGAATTTCCTGTTCTCTGTAAATTATACAACGACTGTTTTGAGGCTCATGTCTTTGCAAGTTGAAAGGTCAGGAGTAGGGGCTGGGGGTGTGGCTCAGCGGGTGAGGGCACTTGCAGAGGAACTGAGTGCAGCTCCCAGCATCCACACGGGTGGGTCTCCACTGCCTGCAGCTTCAGGACCAGAAGATTCAAGTCTCACTTCTGGGCTCCTTGGGCACATCCCTGCACGGGCCCACCCACATCCATACACAATAACATGTACGTTTTACTTAAATGTATGTATCTAATAGGTCGATCTATTGCTAGTTGAAGAGGCAACTATCAGAACGAATACCTCCCCACAGGGGACTAGAGACGATTGCCACTGGACAGTACCAGCTGGTGCTGGGATATTTGCGTGGGAGTTGAGATCTGAGAGAAGGAAAGGCATGTCGGTTTTGTTTTTGTTTCACAGTGGCTGTGTGGAGTGGGGTGAATGTGGCCGGGGTCTCCCTCCAGGAACTGAATCCAGAAATGGGAACGGACAATGACAGTGAGAACTGGAAGGAAGTGCATAAGATGGTGGTGGACAGGTGAGCAGCTGCGTCTCCGTGAGTCATGCCCGCCCCAGTAGATGAAACCCCGCCCGAGCTGTTTCCACAATGTCTGCCCAGGTAGAACACTCCACCTGCTGAGTCTGTCCTTGAGAAGTGGGCAGGATCCACTTAGACCTGCCAGCCTTGCCGTGCGAGTCTCTAGAGAAGGCAAGTGTGTTTCTCAAGAGAAAGCCAGCTGTAGAGGCAGATGCGGAGTTTCCTAGTGAGAGGAGCCTTCACTATGTCACCTGTCAGTGAGTACGGTAAACCGGGACCCTGGTAGTCACACAACCACGCGAACACACACTTAGGCAGACTGCTGGAGTATTTAAGCAGCACTGGTTTTACCACCCTCAACCCCCACCCACCCGGTTAAAGATGTCTCTCACCCTCGTCTTGTTTCCTTCCTTATGATTGTTCTGCCCCAATTAATGTATCACTGTAAAATGCAGCTGATAAGGGAGGCTTGTACCCAGATCCTGACACTCAAGCTGACTGTAGTGAGTGAAGCCAGTTAAACTTCAAGCTTATCTGTTACGAGCACGTTCCCCTCCTCCCCCCTCCCCGACGCTGGTCTGGTCCCACTCTTTGTTCCTCCCTGCCTGCCGGTCCCACTGCCATGCGAGCCCCAAATAACACTCAAGAGACTCTGTATTTAATACAATCCTGTTGGCCAGTTACTATTATTGTTTATGGGCTAGCTCTGTCTTAATGATTAACCCATTTCTACTTATCTAAGTATTTCCACGTGGTCATCTTATTCGAGTTTGGCGGGCCAGCATCCTGCTTTCTCCAGGCTCTACATGCTGACTCCTCCTAACTACTTCCCCTTTCCTCCTTGTCTCCTAGCCCCACCTATCTTGCTTTCCCATTGGCCCAACACTTATCCATCACCAGAATCTTGTTCTCTGTGGGCCTGTTAGTTGCGTAAAGTCTAAGACCCTGTAGACTCGTCAAAATGAAGTCACACATCACATACAGGGCCACAACCTGTCACCAACAAGCATTCCATCAGTGTTACTATTTGCAAAGTTCTTGCAGGAAAATTGCTAACTCAACTACGGAACTTTTACTCAGAATTTTCTTGCAGAATTTGACTTGTGTATTAAAAGACAAATCTGAAAGTTGAAAAAGTCCTTAGATTTTTCGGTTTACATAATGCTTTGATTTCATGAATGAGAAGACGCTCACCTGAGTGATGGCCTCTCCTGTCTCTCACTGTTTTCTGAGTTCATTAATATATTTGGAAATACACTTTTATGTAGATCAGTATTGGTTGGAAATGTGTGGCCTTGGGGATTGGAGAAATGCCTTATCAATTAAGAGTGTGTACTGCTTTTGTAGAGGACTAGAATTCGGCTCCCAGCACCCACATTGGGTGACTCATGATTGTCTATAACTCCAGCTCTGGGGTCATCTGATACCTCTGGCCTCTTAATACTGGCACTCATGTGCACATGTACCCACATGAACATACAGAAATACAGACACACAATGCATACACATAATTTAAAAAATCTTAAAAGAGAAAGAACATTCTTAACTGCCGTGACTTCAGAAACATTCGCTGACACCTATATATCACCTGTTTGTAGTCGTTATCCTTTTACAGACCTTATATTTGTACATTAATTCACTTGGTGTTCACGAAAAGCTTACAAAACAGGTGCATGTTCTCCTTCACTAAGAAAAGGAACTAAAGCAGAAAAAATTAAGAAATTGGCCACGATGACCATTAGAGACAGAGCAGGTGTCCACCCCGCATCAGGTCCAGTGATCTCTTATGTGGTTTATTTTTTTCTAAGTGCCTATGAGGTCATCAAGCTGAAAGGATACACCAACTGGGCCATTGGGTTAAGTGTGGCTGACCTCATTGAATCCATGCTGAAAAACCTGTCTCGGATTCACCCCGTGTCTACCATGGTCAAGGTGAGCAAAACTACTGCAAAGTTATATTTAAATATCATATGTAGCAAGTGTGCCATGTCCACATGTCAGTGTCAAGAATAAAAAATAAAACATGAGAAATAGATGGAATCCCCAAGAATAAGCTAGCTGGCTTGGAAGCTGAATTGACAAGCTCAGGGTTCAAGTGGGAAACCCCTCCTTAATGTGTGGAGAGAGCCATCAAGGAAGATGCCTGCTGTCAACCTCTGACTTCTACATGTGTGCACACACACGTACACATACATATGTGCACATGCACACATACACGCCCCCCCACACACACTGAAACACGATGCACACATGCAAAAAAATAGTTTAGGAGTACAGATGGTACCAGATGTTTGGCTTAGGGTATCATGGACAGATTATAAGGTGAGCATGGGAAATTGTTGACTTTTGGAATGCATAAAGGATGTTTTTATTTTCTCTACTTTGGTGTATGTACAAAAACTGTTTTAAAGACTAATATTACTTGTTAAATATAATTAAGCCATTAGCTATATAGGGAAACTGACCCATAGTCAATTTCCCTATTTAAAGCATTCGGGAGAGAGCTCACTACTTCAGCATCTCTTAGGAGTATCGTACTTCAGCTGCAGGGGATCTCATCCCTCTCCGGCTTTTTGTAGATACCTATACTCATTGGTACACATAAACTCACACATAAAAAAAATAAAGTCTTTTTGTTGTTTTGGTTTTGGAGACAAGTTCCTCTATGTAGCCCTGGCTGTCCTGGAACTTACTCTACATAGGCTAGCCTTGAACTCAGAGATCTGCCTATTTCTACCTCCCAAGTGCTGGGATTAAAGGCATGTATGTGTCTCTCCAGGCACAAAAAATATAAAATTTAAAAAAAAATGAGTTGATGTGTAGTTATCTATTAAGGGACACCATTGAAAGCCATTTAAAGATTCATCTAACAAAGTGTATTTAAGTAGAAAATAATACTTGACTTAAAAACTGCCTTCTTGTAACTAGTTTTTTTTTTTTTGTTTTGTAGTGTAAGTTTGTGTAGTCTATAAATATAAAACTGACTTCAAATCCAAATGTATGGGTGCATAATAGACCAGTTAGATGAAAACTAAGAGAATGAATGTGTGTTTGTTAAACTTCCTACACTTGTTTGTATTCAACACAGCTCTTCCGGTCATTCTTAACCGTGGCCTCGTGCCTTGTCTGAATGCTTTCATTGTTCTCCCAGGGAATGTATGGCATTGAGAACGAAGTCTTCCTCAGTCTCCCATGCATCCTCAATGCCAGGGGACTGACCAGCGTCATCAACCAGAAGCTCAAGGACGATGAGGTTGCTCAGCTCAGGAAGAGTGCTGACACCCTGTGGGACATCCAGAAGGACCTAAAAGACCTGTGACTGCCAGGTCCTAGGCTGTAGGACCCAAACCTCCAATGTCACTAACCATGAGCCTTTAGTCTTCAGCCTTGTACGTAGGTCTTCTCCCCTGACATGTGATCCGAGCTCGCAGATCAAAGCCCAGGCTCGTTTGATGTTTGCACGAGGAGCTCTTGAACAAATAAATTTAGCTATTGCAGCAAGCTTCTCTGGGCCCCTTTCTCTAGATTGCTTGAGATGGTGTCTCAGGACCTTGTGTAGCTAGGAGCAGGCTTGAACTTGATCTCGACTCACCCTCCCTGATGTTGAGATACAGGCTCGCCTTATGTGCTTTTTTTGTTTGTTTGTTTTTGTAATGATTTCTGAAAAGTTGTGATAGGTTTCTTAAATGGTTCTTCCTGCCCCTCAAATGTCCGTAAATTCTGCCATCTCTGCTCCTGTAACCCACCTTCCAGGCAACACCGGAACATCCAGTCATAGTGTGTTCCACGATTCTCATGTTCTGGGAATACGGTTACAATTTTTTGAAGATTTTTAATTATGGTTATGTGTAGGTATGTGCACGTGAGGCCAGAGGTGAGGAGTAATGCATATTAGTATGCGTGTGTGTGTGTGTGTGTGTGTGTGTGTGTGTGTGTGTGTGTGTGTGTGTATGTGCGTGCCTTTCATATAATGTCTATTTTGATTCTCTGAAAGCAAGAAACTATTTTTGTAAAACTGGAAAAGACTTAAGCTGGAGTTGTCTTTGATAGTGACAAAAAAATGAGCACTTGAGCTCTCACCCAGACCCAGGTGTCAGAAAGACAGCACAATAGAAAAAAGGGGGCCCAGGAGAGAGAGATCCATGTATGTGGGCTGTGCAAGACTCAGTTTGAGGATGGTTAACCATCATAACAACTGGTAAATGATAAAGTGTGAGGGGAACCTTGGTAGATTCCATGGCAGTCGAGGGTGACCTAGGTGGAGGACAAACATGCCAGGCAGACAGAGCTTAGTGGGAAGTTTTATTAGAACGGAGAGGGAGGGGGGAGGAAAGAGAAAGGTAAAGAGACACAGAAGACAGAAAAGAAGAGGGTGACAGAAAAAGTCCTGTCTGCCCCAGGGGACCAGTGGGAAAGAAAGTGTAAGTGGGCAGGGTCTTTCTTTTAAAGGGGTCCTTTGTCCCTGCGTGCATGCTAGCAATCATGGAACCCTGGGCTGACCAGAGGACTACCTGAGTGCACTCTGCCAGGTGACAGGGGCAGGCCAGCGTAATGCCCGAGTCCTCACAACAATCCTGGGTTTGAGCATCAGCTCTGTTCTTGATTGATCGTGGTCTGGGTTTGAGCATGTTTCCTGCTGTCTAAGCAAACCTGAGCCTTAATTCCCTCATCCACGAACAGTGATGATAATGGCTTCTTTTCGATATGAAAGCTTTACCTTACTTTTGATTGGTCTGTTTCAGTGTGGAGACTGAAACCCAGGGTCTCTGACAAATGCACCATGCAGAGTGAGGGTATTGCCTGCCATGCATGTAAGGGTGACCACAGTGCCAGGTCCCCAGGGGACAGGGCCAGGTTTGCCTAGATGGTAACAAGAACAAGACAGATACTAAATTTACTTTTTTCAAATCACATTTCAACCAAGACAAGTATTAAATTTACTTCTTCAAATAACATTTCCAAAATGATACGTTTGTGTCAAGACCACTTCTCTAAGTAGAGAGAGTCAGTCTCAGAGCCATTTCTTGGTCATAGTTCCTAAGCGAATGCAGACTTACAGCAAGCTATTGGTGTCCAAGATTCATTTTATGGACCAGGTAAGAGTTTAAACGGGATTCTTGTCTGGGCTGGAGTTCCTACGTAGAAACACTGCTGAGCTGCTTGTCCTGTTTTGGAACACTGTTCATTGTCAAATAAAAAAGCAAATTATAGCAGGAAACCATGACACATTAATAGAACCAAGCAACAAATAAGTGTTCGCTGAATACTGAGTAACAGTTCATGTCTCAGGGAAACAAAACATGTAAAGATACATTATATTTATATGCTCCCATTTTTTTTTTCAAGACAGAGTTTCTCTGTGTAGCCTTGGCTGTCCTGGAACTGGCTCTGTACATCAGGCTGGCCTCAAATGCACAGAGATCCACCTGCCTCTGCCTCCTGAGTGCTGGGATTAAAGGTGTGCACTGCCACCATCTGGCTATATGCTATTTAAAAAAATAAAAAGATATACGTAATTATGTGTACATTCGTGAAGGTAAGAAAAGGTGTCAGATGCTCTGAAGCTGGAGTCGAAGGTGACTGTGGTGCTGGGAACGGAACCCAGGTCCTCTGCGAGAGCAGCATGCACTCTTTTGTACCGTCTCTTAACCTTATATTTAATACAGAAAGGGAACGCTAGTCTAGATGTTAAAGAGTCATAGCTCTCCAAATGCATGTGATCATGCTGTCAGGCATTTTTCCCTTTTAATTTTAATTTTTTTTTTTTGTCTTTGCTGATGTAGATTGAGGACCTAAAGATTAAATTGAGGACCTTCTCATTCTTAGTATGTGACCCGCCCCTGAGCCACAGTTCTAACCCCATAATCAGACACTGTCTTTAAAATGTAGCAAGTGACACAAACTAAGTAGCATTTGGAAATGATGTGATTTGTGAACCTGTGTGCCTGTGTTGTTGTGGCAAGCGTAGCACAGTGGCCCAGTCCAAAGTGCTGTGCCAGTCTTGCAAAGCAATCTTTGGAGTAATTTATAAACATTTAGGGGTGTGGAAAGGAAAGTGGGACTGGGAAAAGGTGCAGCATGCATTAGAGCCTTAATCTACACAGGGCGCAAATCTCTGCACGTGGAGGCTCTACCGTATCTGGGGGAGACTGGAGAGATGATCCCCAGGTTAGGAGCACCAGCTGCTCTTCTAGAGGACCCAGGTTTGATTCCCAGCACCCGCATGGCAGCTCACAACTGTTCCAGAGGAACAGTTCCCCTTTTCTGGCCTCCTCTGACACCAGGCACATACATGGTATACACACAGGCCAAACACCCCTATACATAAGATAGTCTTCATTTTTTTAAACTAAGAAATAACTATCTGGAAAATCCTTGTATTGTCTGGAAGTTTGGAAATACTATTCTAAAGTTCCGGGTTGCCTTTCCACAAGAGAACCCCGTTTCTTCCTGGAGAAACAATGCCCTACAGTCAGCAGCGACACAGGGAGATACCAACTCATGCGTCAGGCCAAAAGCCAGCCACGCAGTTGTGTAAGAATTAATATTTGCTGGGCAGTGGTGTCGTATGCCTTTGATCCCAGTACCCAGGAGGCAGACACAGGTGGATCTTTGTGAGTTCAAGGCCAGTCTAGTATACTGAATGAGTTCCAGTACACAGGCTCCAAAGCTACAGAGAAACTCTGTCTCAAAAAAAAAAAAAAAAAAAAAATTAAGATTTAATTTTGAAAGCAAATTAATGAAATAAATCTAAGTGTTATGCCTAGGTAGATTATTTTTAAAAAAATGATATTAAATATGTGAAAAAACTATTCATAAATAAAAGGATATTTGGTAGACCATTTTCACTCACCAAAAAGAAGAAAATAATCCCAAATATTAATTTCTTCTGGAAACCTTTACATTTGTTTGTTTGCTCACCTACAAGCATGCCACAGCTCATGGGTGAATACCATAATGATGTTCGTTTGCTTTTCCTACCCCATGGTAATTATCTGCACTGATAGCAAAGCAAGAATTTACAAGTCAAAACCGATTTCTTTTATTGATAGAGAAGGAACAAATTTTTGCATCCCCCAACAGACTGGAGTAATATTTATTTTGAAACTGAGAAATTCCAGGACCAAGGATCAGAGAATAGCAGACATATAAGTGGCACATTATTCCAAGATGAATCTAGATTAGAATAAAAACAGCTTTCCAGGAAATTGGAAAAAGTAAAGAATTTGATGGGTGAAATAACATAGGGAATTTTAATCCCGGACAGGGTGTGGGGTGGGATCAGGCAAAAGGCTAGGATAGCGCATGGCCCAGGTTCTCTCATTATTTTGTCTACAAGGTATTTAGCTGCCTGTTTCTCAAAACACCAAAGGTTGTCCGGCTCCCCCCACCCCCTCCCCTGGGCCTTGAGGAAGGTGAAGGCTGCGAGGATCGTGAGCCTCCCACCCCATCCCAGCAGCTGTTGCTTTCAATTCCCCTGGCGACATGAATGATTCGTTCTAATCAGCTGAATATAAGAACAATGTGCAGGGTATTTTTAACAGTGCTTAAAAATAGCGCATACCTCCTGGCTCCTCGCTTTGCCAACGGGCGCCACGAGCTGCTTCCATAACATTTAAAAATGTATTAGAATTATTTCTGTTGGGTTCGGGGTCACACAGTGATGAGGGATAGACCACCAAAGTCTATTAAACTAGGAGCAAGCTTTATTCCGGCAAAAGAAAAGAAAACAAACAAAAAAACCCAAACAAAAAACTCTATGGGGCACAAAACTTATCAGCTACAGCAGTGACCACAGCCAGAGTTCGGGCTTCTGAAATGAGGTCAAACTCAGTTATAATTTTCTTTTTTTTTTTCTTTTTTTTTTTCTTTTCTTTTTTTTGTTTTTTTTTTGTTTTTTTTGTTTTTTTGTTTTGTTTTGTTTTTCGAGACAAGGTTTCTTTGTGTAACCCTGGCTGTTAGTAATATTCAATTCAGGCATCTGTACTGGCTTGTCCCGGGGTTCTGACAGGATATGCCCTCAGCTGCAGCCACGAAGAGTACCGCCTATGCACATTCACTGTGTTCCTTTTTAAAAGGGCCCTGCCCACCCCTCATCCCTCTCTCTCTCTCTCTCTTCCTCTCTCTATCTGATCCTCCCTGTCTCTTTTTTCTCTCTCCCTCCTCTTTCTTTCTCCTGCTGTTCCCATCCCTGAAGGCCAGGATGCCCCCTCTTCTCGCCCCCTTTTTTGATCCCTTTCCAAAAACAAAACAAAACAAAAAACCCTCTGCCTGAACCCTGTCTCATGGCATCTTGCTCTGGTGTGCTGCTTTTCTTAAATTACAACACTGGCTATCCAGGAAGGCTCTGCAGCCCAGGCTGTCCTGGACTCACAGAGATCTGCCTGCCTCTCCTTCTAGAGTGCTGGAATTAAAGGCATCAGGGAGGAACCATGCTGTGGCATGGCTAATGAGACACTGCAGCCTGTCCTGCACTCTTCTGTGGTTAGGTAACTGGGATGTAGCCATTCCAGTGGAAGGGGAAAGTAGCTTGCATGGTGATTTAAAAGATGCTACCTTCCTCTCTGACTCTAAAGGAGCTGCTGGCCCCAGAAAGTTGGGATCAATTTAGTCGAGTGTATGTGTTTCATTTACTTAAAAAAAAAAAAAAAAGGACACATGTATTTATCAACACACGAAAGCCCCTCTGATGTTTCTAGTGGTGACTGAAATAGTCTCATGTGGTTACCAGAAAATAAGCCATTCCTCATGTCAGATGGGATAAACTCCTTGTTCTCCGGGAGAGTGTTTGCTACTATTGTTTTGTTCTCTGCACGGTTTTAGATAATACTTCAACTTTTGTTTGGAGTTTAAAATAGCAATTTTCATCTTAACAATAATTCAAAGTTCTTGTGCTCCTGTTGTGTTGCTTACGGCTATGAGCAGTATCTATTTATATCCCAGCCAGCTGTGTGCTGAAGTATGCAACTCAAAGAGCCCGCTGTTCAAAAAACTTCTTTAGAGTAGCAGGTATTTCTGAGGGTTCTGGAGCATGTGAGGATGTGACTGGGCCTATGAGTGACAGAGAAGGGTCCGTCAGCCTGTGTGAGAGCAGAATGGTTGAAAGAGAAACTAGGGGAATCATGGTCTGTGGCTAAGCATGAGGGAACAGTTTAGATAGTATGGCTTCTCAGTATATCTAATGCATTTCGTTTTGTCTGTTTGGTTGGTTTTGGTTTTTCAAGACAGGGTTTCTCTGTAGCTTTGGAGCCTGTTCTGGAACTAGCTCTGTAGATCAGGCTGTCTTCGAACTCATAGAGATCTCCCTGCCTCTGCCTCCCAAGTGCTGGGCCTAAAGGCATGTGCCACTAACACACATTGAGTGTTATACTCCATCCATACTATGTGCTTAGGGATGAGTTGAGGCACAAGGATGGAAACAATATGCCCGCCTTTGCCTTCCCTGGGGTTGGCCCTGAGGCCAGCAGTATATTACTGTGGAATATACTACAACAAAGTGTAGATGTGCCCCAGGCCATGAAGGAGCATGGGGCTTTAGCGAGAATTATGTCTAGGTGACAACTGACTGAGTCTGAGAAGGGGAAAGATGAACTGGCCATATGTAGGATGAATGACACACAGACTATTCCCAGCAGAAGGAATAATATCGAGGTAGGAAGAAAAACTGGTCCTAGTGTGTTGTGGGTATGACGAACCTAGGAACACCTGGCTGGTGACTCTGAGTGGAAGATGGCAAGGCTGGGAGCAGTGATGGGGCCACCAGTACAGAGATTGGTCGCTTGGAAAATCTACAGTGGTCCAGCCACGCACAGGCATTTCACAGTCTTCAGGGAATGCTGAAAGTGTTTGGGAACCTGAATGTTATAGCTTTCAGGCTCACTGGATCTGCAGAAAAATTAGATGGATCCCTAGGCCCGAAAGAATGGTATAAACATGTTTCATCATAAAAACATAAAAACCGGGGGCTGGAGAGAGGACTCCATGGTTAAGAGCACCTGTTGCTTTTGTAGAGGACCCTGGTTCAATGCCTAGCACTCACATGGTAACTCACAATTGTCTGTGACTCTCCAGTCCCAGAGGACCTGATGCCCCTTCTGATCCTGGAGGACAGTAATACATGCAGACAGACACCCATACACTTAAAATATAAGTAAATGTAAAAATACAGCATAAATATTGGGGAAATGGTGACAGTGGGGTAGATGCAGTTCCTGTGTATAAGATTCTCAAAAAAACAAAACTTTTAAATAAAAATTTCAGTTATCTTCACCTACAGTAAAGCCTAGGTTTTCAATAAAAATACAAATAGTGTCTTCCTCTATTCATGATCTGAAAAAATAACTGCTCTGGCTTGATAATAGATGAAGAAAAAAAACTTAACTCAAAAAAGAAACGTTTGGGTGCAAAAGGAATGTGCTTCCCTGGAAGAGATTTTTCAAATCTTCTACATTTTCCCTGTAAGTAATTCTTACTACCTTTCAGCTGTGACAGTTGACATTTTACTTAGGCGGGGCTTGGTGACAAGAGGGTACCCAATCCTGTTTTAGGGTATCTCTCTGTGAAGAACTTGATAGGCACTGGAACATGAATTAGATGCGGGGAGGAAGGCACAGAGGAGACAAAAACGCTAGTGACATAATTACTAGTGAAGTAATCACAAATGGCAATCATTACAAACCACAAGGCAAGGTAATTATGAATAGTAATCATTATGTGAGAGACATGATTTGGGGGAGATGTTCAACCGTCCAACAGGAGTCTTTGAGAAGTGAAATGCTCCTTTAGGGGGAAATCAATGGGCCCAAAGATAAAAGAACATGAGATCATCCATGGCAAAAAAATGTGCTTCAGTGTCGAAGCGGATGAGCAGTTCCATGGAAACCATTGCCAGGATCCAGCAACACATTATTGATGAGACTTAGACTAGGGCAGTTCTGGCAGAAAAATATAGAAACAGGCAGTTCTGGAGGATTCTACAAGACTAAATTAACAGAACTTTAAGTGACACAAGCAGTGGTCAGGCCACAGAGAGCAGATGGCAGATTCTGCAGTAGAATTTCCTACAGTCAGGCAGGCTCGAAGCCTTCTGACTTTGACACTATCTATAATTATCAGCTTTACCTAAACTCTGAAACTTTGTGTTGGCCTGTGTAGGTTACTTGATATGGACACTCAGTCTACTGTGGGTGGCACCATTCCCTATGCAGAAGGTCCTGAACTGTGTAAGCACAGGAGTGAGCAGAACACGAGCAAGCGAGGCTATATGCATTCATTTCTCTGTGTTTCTTAACTGTGGGTGTGATAAGCTTTACTGTGTTGTGTCAAGCTTTACTGTGGCTTCCTGGAACGATGAACTATAACCTGAACTTGTGAGCTAAGCAAAACTTATCCCTGGTTGCTTTTTGCCAGGATACTTAATCACAGCAACGGAAATGAAACTAGGGCGTAGTTCACTGACCTTTACTTTGGTGTTCCCATCTAGAAAGGACTAGAGCATCAGAACAGCTCTCCTAGAATTTCGGTGAGGACCAAACACTTAATAGACAAAAGACAGTTAATACACTGTAGGGCACATCTGGATGCTCTGGGAAAGTCTGGTGGTGTTCGTTGATCCTGGGCATTGTAGACAGAGACAGAAGAGGCCTCTGGCTCTGAAGTGAATACATTTGCATTCAAACATTGATAAAAATTAGTTTAGAATTAGGCATCTAAAAGCATGGAGTCTTTTTAAAATGAACTAGTAACAATCCATGAGAAGTCACTGGATACTTGAGTAATAGAATATTTTCCCTGTCAGACCTTTTGTTATTCTTCCCCTAAATTATAGTGGAGATGGAAAAGAAAAAAAAAGCAAAAAATTCTACCCAAGACCCAAAGAGCAGAATCCAAAGTAGCTACTCAGACACGGTGGAGTCAGACCTAGCATTGCAATGGCATGAGAAGCTGTCCCTTGGACAGAAAGGGATTAGCCACACCCTGGAAATAGCTGTTGATACAGTCTCCCATTCTCTCTTTCAGCAGAGTGATTTTTTTTTGGGGGGGGGGAGAACTGGGGACCAAGTGTGATGATTAATCTTGTCAACCCAACTGGATCTAGGATCAACTATGAGAGAAGCTGTTGGGCACACCTTTTAGGGGCTCTCTTGTCCCGGTCATTTTAAGTGCTAAGACCCTAAATGTGGGCAGTCCCTGGCAGTGGCAGCCTGGACAAAAGATCTCAGGGAAAGAGTTTTGTTTTTTTTCCTTGTTGCCTTGATGTCTCACAGACAAGCTCATCTCTCCTTGCTACAGTGGCAATGACATTATTTGGGTGATATCAGAACCTAGAATCTTCAGGCATCCAATGTGAACTAAAGACCAGTGATTGTCTGGGCTTTTGGCACCAGGCTGGAACTATTAAGACAATCAGCTCAGTGGGAAAGACTGGACTCTGTCCTCACCTCTCTCCACTGTGAAGCAGCTTCTGTCCAATTACCCTAGGCTGTATTACATGAGTTCATGTAATAAGTCCCTCAAATGTATATTCATTTCATCAGCTCTATTTCTCTAAAAGACACCAACTAATGGATTGTGGCACAGGAGTGGTTCCAAAGAAACAGAGTCATAAGGATGGATTTCTCTAGTGTGTTGTGAAATGTTATTAACTAGGCAAAAATGTGCTACATTTGTTTTTGCTGTAGAATATTACTTAACTATATGAAGGTGTGTTACATTTGTTTCCGTTGTCTTTGTTAGGATGTAAAGATGTGTTACATTTGTTTCTGTTGCCTTTGTTAGGATGTAAAGATGTGTTACATTTGTTTCACCTGGCCTGCCTAAAGCACCTGATTGGCCTAATAAAAAGGTGAACGTCTAATAGCTAAGAAAAGGGGGGATAGACAGGACTGGCAAGCTGCGAGCATAAAGAGAAGAAGGAATCTAGACTCCAGAGAAAAGGAAGAGAATGAGAAAAAGAGAGAGAGAGAGAGAGAGAGAGAGAGAGAGAGAGAGAGAGAGAGAGAAAGCCAACCAGCCACAAGCCCGGTAGACTGAGTGTGATATACAGAGGGAAAAAAGGTAAAAAGCCCTGAGGCAAAATGTAGATAAGAGAAAAAGATTAAAACAAGAGCTAAACAAAGGCCAAGCATTCAAATTGAATAAGAAGTTTCTGAATCATAATTTGGGAGCTGGTTGATGGCCTGAAAGAGAGTCTGATACACTAGTGTGTGTAATGGTGTCTGGATCTGGCTCCAACTCCTGGTAGCAAGCAGAGCTTTGAAACCCTGTGGTGTGAACCAGTTAAATAACCGTGTAAGATAAATACATCGATTGCTGTACTTCCTGACTGTGGGTTTGATATAGACAACTACCTCACATTCCTGACACCTTGGCTTCCACAAGAAGGACTGGAGTCAAAATCAGCCCCTTCTCTACTAAGTTGCCTAAAAAAAATTGTGGGTGTCTGGGTGTGTGGGTGAGTGTTGTGGGGTGTGTGTGTGTGTGTATGTGTGTGTGTGTGTGTGTCTGGGTGAGTGTGTGGTGTGTGTGTTGTGGTGTGTGTGTGTGTGTCTGGGTGAGTGTTGTGGTGTGTGTGTGTGTGTGTGTGTGTGTGTGTGTCTGGGTGAGTGTTGTGGTGTGTGTGTTGTGGTGTGTGTGTGTGTCTGGGTGAGTGTTGTGGTGTGTGTGTGTGTGTGTGTGTGTGTGTGTGTGTGTTGGTGTGTGTGTGTGTGTGTTGGTGTGTGCCACGGTGTATGGGTGGAGGCCAGAGGACAACTTGAAGCTTTTGGTTCTTTCCTTTCACCGTGTGGAGCCTGGGGATTGGCTGTAGGTTGCCAGACTTGAAGAAAGTACCTTTACATCTCCTTAGCCCTTAAACCACTTTGTTACTAAGACACAAGTGATAGAGAGAGGCAGTTTTTATCGGCCAAAGGACTTGCACAAGAGATTTTTAAATTCATCATATTAGAAAAAGATAAAAGAGAAATACAAGGGGTTGTTTTCATTTTAAAAAACAACTTTATTCTGTTTTGGCATTTTTATGTTTGTTCATATAATAATAATAAACAAAGGAAGAAAGGCAATCAATTTGAGAAGGTTTGGGGGTTGTGGGTGGGGTTGGAGGGAGGAAAGAGAAAGAGTGAAATTATGAATTAAATTTCAATTGAAATAATGAATACAATTTAAAAATAAGGACACAGTCTTTTTCTTACTGTATTTACTTTAAAAGCCTATAATTGTGAATAACTTCTTTTTATCTTAATAAATTTAACCTAGAAGTTTAATTAATTCTTTGAGAATTTCCTACTATATAAAAATAAGCAGCTTCATTGTTGAAATTCAACATTGTAAAAAGCAATGGTGTCGATGAAGTAAATACAGAAATGAAACTGGAGTTCCGGGCATGCTGGCTTTCCTTTGTTTCACAGAGAATGGAAGTCTCTGTGACCACTTCTTCCAGATCTTCATATTCACCGCATTGTCGTGCTGTACTGCTTGCTGACCTCCACACGTCTCCCTTCCTATCGGTGATACAGCTTACCATTTTGTAGTCTTTTTCAGGAACTTTGTGGTACCTGATCCAATATGACTTATCTATACTGAACAAGATTAAAGCCTCTGTGTTCACACAAAAGCAGAGACTACTGTTGAGTGAAAGTATCTGGCATGGCACAGACGCAGGAGGATCTCTGGAGTTCAAGGCCAGCCTGGTCTACATAATAAGTTCTAGGACAGCTAAGATTATATACAGAGACCCTGCCTCAAACAAACAAAATATCCTGGACCGCTAGAATAGTGCACATAATAGACTTCATAAATATTTCCAGAATCAGCCAGGCATTGTGGTACATGTCTTTAATTCCAGCAGACACAGGAGGATCTCTGCATTCGAGGCCAGCCTGGTCTACAAAGCAAGTTCCAGGACAGCCAGGGCTACACAGGGAAACCTTGTCTTGAAAAACAAACAATCACAAAACAAACAAACAACAACAAAAACACACCCAGAATCATCCTGAACATACTGATGGAGCTTTTCAAGTCTTGGGAGCCCTAAAGATGGACAGGAAGATTCCAACACGCCATAGCCATAGCTTTCCTAAGTGTATCTGGTGACCCCTGCTGGCCTAGTTAACACAGGAATTAAATTCAATCCCCATCATGCTCAACTCATTCTCTTGCCTCTTTGCACTGAGTGGCAAAATGCTAGCTAGCACAGGGGTGAAACGGGCTCAGCATTTTTTCCAGCATCCTTCTTCCTCTGTCTCTGTCAAAACAGATATGCTCCTACAGCTGCAAGCTCGTCACTTTGTATTTTTCCTATTTTAGTTTGCAGAGCAAGGATGTGGGAAAGAGGCAGAAAAACAGTTCTTGCAAGCAGAATATAGAAAATCATAAAGAATGGACATTGACATGGGAGGAAAGAACAGAAATTATGAGAACAAGAAAGTTACTATGGTGATGGGGCGAGTGGTTATGCTAGGCTGATTCTGTTAAATAGGGCTAGTAACTGAAACATCAATCTTTCATGAAGTAACTGAAGTGAAGTCTCTTCCAGGTCTTGACCCACAACAAAGAAATAGCCTCCCAACACTGGAACAAATGGTCCCAGATGAACAGCACTGTTTGGGTCACTCCTGGACAATGGACAGTCTGGGGGCTTTCCAAGTCATTCTATGGTTTTTCCCTTGAAGAAGAACAGGTCATACCTGGGTGATCTCTCAAACATGAGATCATATTTTGTAATCAATCACCTTGTGCCCCATGCATGTATGATGATTTGCTGTTTGTCTCTATAAAAAGGAGCCTGAACCCCTTGGGGGGTGTGCCGCTTTCCCTGAGATTGCTGTCACCCGAGTGCACTCGTTCAATAAACACCTCTTGCTTGTTGCATCTCCTGGTTTTGGTGTTTGTGCCGCGGGGCTCTCCCACAGGCCCATTAGAACCCCGGAATTAGGGTCCAACACTATAAACTTCAGAGGTTTGTGAAGGAGAGAAGTTTGCTTGATGCAGATCCTTCCTTCCTTCCTTGTCCAGATTTCCGGCATTCTGTGGATCAGACTTCACATCAATGAAATGGTTGGTGAGAATATAATCGGCAGTGACACATCATACAGTTCCATGGATTTCATGTCTCTTGACTTAAGTAACAATTTTGAAAATGGTATTCACCACCACAAAAGCAAAGTTTGGCAAAAGGCTCTCCTCACATTGAAAATAGCAGTCAGAAGAGTTGTATCAGTTGCTTCAGTAGCATTGTCAGGAGATGTCACTGAACTTGCTAGGACTTGACACGAGAAAGTAAAGAGGAACCGGGAGTTTAAAAAAAAAAAAATAATCAAAATAGGGCTGGAGATGTGGCTCAGCCACACTGGTGGCTCAGCAGGACCTGTAACTCCAGTCCAAAAAGATATAAAGCCCTCTTCTGTACTGTGTGGGGTCTCTCACACACATGTATACACATGTCCGTCCACAAATCATAACAAGAAAATATTTTAAAAGTTTGAAAAAAAACTCAAGAGTGGGAATGTATAAAACAACAATAAGCTTTTGAAAGCTACTTTATTTACGTTGTGTACGGTGTGTATTTACATGTGTAATTTGCTGAGCACAAAGCCATGTATATTAGACATAATCACTATCACATAGAGACAAAAAAAAATCCTGGTTTTAGCACAGAACCTCCAAGCCTGTTGATTTGACTTCCATTCACATACATACATACATTCATACATACATATGTTTACAGATGTGAGTCAGGTTTACTGTTCATTCTACTTTACACCCTACTAATTATTTATGATGAGACTTCAAATGTGTTCACTCACCTAAGGTCGTTACTTCAAGTATTTTATGTAATTAAATATCCATAGTATGATATTCAAAATAAGTTTAGAAAAGAAAGCTTCCTCTCACTCCATCACCCCCCCCACACCCCTCCCCAACACACACACACACACACACACACACACACACACACACACACACACACGCGGTGGCCACTGCCCTTAGGGGGCGCTGACTAGATCCTTACAGACGCCCTGTACCCAGGATGCCACATAAGCTTTTCCAGCCATTCTCTGACGTCCTTTGTGACTTTATTCCCATACTGAACATGCTGACATCTCCAGAACTGATCTGTATCCATTGGGCAGGTGTACGCGCTTGCCCTCGCCAGCAAGGAAGACATGACTCCGGGTAGATCTTCTTCATGCAGTTTTAATCAGGATCCTTTAAACATGTTGCTTCTGGCCCGCAGGGAGAGAGGGGGAGGGAGAGGGAGAGGGAGAGGGAGAGGGAGAGGGAGAGGGAGAGGGAGAGGGAGAGGGAGAGGGAGAGGGAGAGGGAGAGGGAGAGGGAGAGGGAGAGGGAGAGGGAGAGGGAGAGGGAGAGGGAGAGGGAGAGGGAGAGGGAGAGGGAGAGGGAGAGGGAGAGACACAGAGAGACAGAGAGACAGAGAGAGAGAGGGGACCCCTGCACAGGCTTAAATACCCTTGAGCCAACCAACCCCAGTGAGCCACGTGGACCCTGCAGATAGGCTACTCTAATGCGGAAGCAGACAGGCTGAACAGACTTAACCGCTTGTTTACCCAGAGAGTCTTTACCAGCCCAGCGGGAAGGTGTAAGGTGGAAGCCAGCACCACTTTAAGGCGTGGCACTACACGGCTCTCTACAGGCAGGCACTAAATAAACAACTAAATAAAGACGTTCACATCACGGAGAAGTGGCCCTTCGGGCTTGATCCCGCCAGGGGCTGAGCACTTGGTCTTAGCAGGTAGTAGTGAGCATGAGCTCTGTGCAGCCCATTCTGCGCTAGAAGAAACAGCCTCCCGCTTGCTGAGACCACAGCAAACCTGAGCTCTGCCTCCTCCCTGGCTCCCCTTCCTCACTACTTGTCAACAGGACCCTCTGTTCGCTTTTACTGGGATTTGTATTTGCAGAGCCCTCAGTGGTCAATAAACACACCCAAGGCATTGCTTCAAAGAGACAGACATGCGGAGCACGTGGCACGTATCTATACTAATGTAGAATTAGATTTTCTTTAAAAATGTTTTATTTATTTGTGTGTGTGTGTGTGTGTGTGTACATGTGTAACTGAAAGTGGACATACATGTCACAGCATACATGTGGAGGTCAGAGGACAACTTTGTCCACTTGGCTCTCTCCTTCCATGGCTCAAACTCTTGCTGCAAGATCCTTCAGTCATGGGACCATCTCATCAGCCCTTGTACTGGATTTTTAAAGTTAGCCATATAAGCTTTTCTGTTGGACTTCAAACAAGTAAATAATAAATTATGTGACTACATAATGAATGAATTTATTCTACATATTGTAATAAGAGTTTACCCACTTTGAATCATTAAAAAAGGCTTAAGCAAATTAGACCAACTCTAAAAGGTGTTGTTGAAAACCTAATAAGAGTTTCTATATTGTATCAATAATTAAGTTGTTTTGTAAGAATTGTAAAAATTCTATTTTTACATTCTTCTATTATATTTCTTTATGGGTGGCATGTGCGTGTGTATACATGTGTGCACATGTTATGCATGTGTGCATGTGTGTATGTGTGTGTGCATGTGCCACAATACAAATTTGAAGGTCAGATGGCAACATGCAGGAGTTGGCTATCTATTTCTACCACATGGGTCCTAGGATCAAATTCAGGTCATCAGCAGCAAGCTCTTTTATGCACTGAAAGGTCTTACTGGCCTGACAATTCTTAAAATTAAAAAGCATAATTATGTGGGTGTGCTGATAGCAAGCTAAACCTGTAAAGTACATGGCTCAGAAATGAGCATGCTTGTAACTGCTCTGTGTGTGTGTGTGTGTGTGTGTGTGTGTGCATTGTGTGTGCACGTGTGTGTATGCCTGTGCGTGTGCATGTGTGTGCACGTGCATATGTGTACATGCGTGTGTGTGGTGTGGAGTGTCTGTATGTCTGAATAAACACACTGGTACACACATAGTTGTATACTGACAAATATAGGGAGAAGCAATATATGACATATATTAAATCATATATATGATTTAATCCCGAAATGCCCATGAAAATGCAGAGCCTAACTTCTTTTGCAACTTTTTCCCGTATTTAAATACTTTCCTGTCCACTGAATTATAAAATACTATCAATCCTGTAATACCTGACATTTAAAATATACAAATGTGACTAAAATCCATTTCTATTCAGCCATTAAAATGGGACTGACAATTATTAAGCAGTCAAAATTATGCTGTGTGTGTGTCATTCACAAAGACACTTCAGTCTATGCTTTTGTATATATATTTTAAAAAATACAGTAATTACAGAGACTCAATATCCAGCATCTCACCACAGTTCAGTTTGTAGATTTAGAATAAGATAATTAGGGACGAAATTCGAAGTTCTAAGTAAGGAGAGCTGGAGGAAGATGGCAGCAAGGCACGCGCTGCTGCGCAGTAAGCATTGAGGGAAACCCTGCTCAGCTTCCTGCAAGTGGTGAAACAGGCACCCAGCGAGTGTAGTAGGGGTTTGGTCTAAAGGACAAGGGCTAACGGACTGGACTCTTGTCACTCTCCGTTTGTCCTCTGGCTGCCTGCACCGCTGGGAACAGGCTGGTTTCACTTGCGATTTTTTTGGCGGGGAAGGCGGGGGTGCGCAGTGTCTGTGTGTGTGACGGTGGGTATCTCCTTTTCAAGGTCTGCCCCGAAGGGCAGCAAAGGAACCAGGCATTCTTCATCCAGCTGCGAGTTCATGTGACCTCACCTTGCTGGCTCGCACTGCAGAACAGACCCCAAGGCTGGCATCTCTCGGTCCTGCGACTGCAGATAGCTGAAAGGGGTCCCCAAAGGCAGTGGAAGAATGCTCCGGGGCCGGTCCTTGTCTGTGACTTCCTTGAGTGGGCTCCCTGTTTGGGAAGCCGAAAGACTCCCTGTGGAAGACTTGCTGCTTTTTGAAGTGTCCTGGGAGGTGACCAACAAAGGTTTGTACTGCCCTTAACACTGGCCGGTGCTGGGTGCGGAGGGACACAGACTAGGAGCCACAGGTGACCCTAATGACGATGAACTACCAGAGAAGAGTGGGGTAATGTTGGATCTGAAGATACCCATAGGTCTCATTACTTTTTCTCAGTAGGCAATAAAAACATAAACCTACATATGGGGTGAAGAGGGAGAGAATTAAAAATGATAGTGGAAATTGAATATACACATTTATGCTAAAGTTTTAAATTAATGTCATGACAAAATAGGAATTTAAAAGTTATTTGTTTTTTGTTTGAGCATTTTCCTCTGAAATAACAATACAATTAAGCAATCATTTTATTAGAGACAAAGCTGTATGTAGTCGTGAAAAATATATAACTTTAGCTCTTTATGCTATTGGCCTTTATACTATTAGTGATTATATGAAAAATTTAATAACTGTCTCTAACAATTAAAGATGAGATTGGACTAGGGTTTTTTGGGTTTTTTGTGGGTTTTGCTGATTTGTTTTGTTTGGCTTGGTCTTTGTTTTTGTTTTTTGAGACAGAGTTTCTCTGTGTAACAGCCCTGGCTGTCCTGGATCTCACTCTTGTAGACCAGGCTGGCCTTGAACTCACAGAGATCTATTTGCTTACCTCTGCCTCCTGAGTGATGGGATTAAATATATGTGCCACCACCACCCAGCAAGTTTGGATTAGGTTTTAATTTAAATTGTGTTCTATTAAAAGGGATGAAATTAACCTTTCTCCAATGCTATGCATATACAGAGAATACAAAATAAAGAAGAAAATAAAATTGGTAAAAAACAAAAAAAAACAAAGTGCTTTTAAAATGCAGGCAATCTAATTATATTCCTAATACAGATATTTCTAAGACTATATGAAAACCAATTCCTGTAGATTGATGTTTTCTAGTTAAAGGATGCTGGGACGGGGGTCACTGTCCAGTTATGACTGGCTTAGAACTTGAAGATTCAAGTTTAGGCGCGTGCCATCACACCTGGCTTAAGACTCTCAACAGAATATTAGCAGGTGAATGAATTTCGATGGCTGAATTCTCCAAGATCATACAGAAGCAGGCAGAAGGGTGGGTGCGTGAATGGTAGCACAACCTTTGCAGTTTGAGGATGGGAGCTGAGAATGAACGGGGATTCTGTTTCTTCCTTGCATCTGTTCAAAGTCAGCCAGTGTCAGAGTTAGGATTATATTTTTTGAGGCTGGTGAGATAACATACCCAGTAAAATGCTAACCTCACAAGCATGACGATCTGAGCTCCTTCCCCAGAGCTCATGTGGAAAAGCTGGGTGTGGTGGCACATGCCTGTGGTCCCAGGGCTGGGGAAATGGGGACGGGTGGACCGCAGAGGCTTACTGGCCGGTCAGCCTCGCAGAAGTGCCAAGCTCCAGGCAGGTGAGAGATGCCGTTTCAAAAAGCAAAGCCCCAGGATGGGGCTTTGTTGACCTCTGGCCTCCTTGTGTATGTGCCTATGCACTCACATGAGCACACACGTGCACCCAAAAGAACATGGGCACACACGTGCACCATGAGCTCGTGCGCGCGCACGCAACACACACACACACACACACACACACACACACACACACACACACACAAGAGAGAGAGAGAGAGAGAGAGAGAGAGAGAGAGAGAGAGAGAGAGAGAGAGAGAGAGAGAGCTGTATTTGAACTCTGTTCTGGTTTCTTCCTCACGCTGACTGTCCAAAGTTCTCTGGTTCACATTTCGGAACTATGGGAACGGAGGGTCAGCAGTGTACTCCTCTGTTAGAAGTGCCCACAGCCACGCGAGCATTGCTCGCTTCTTCCTCTGGATTAGCGAGGACAGCAGAGAGCACCTCACCTCAGCTCAGAGAGGAGAAGGACAGCTCTTTCAAATGCCCCTTCCCAGTCACCAACTCTTTCTCTCGAGTTTCTGAATAAGGCCGGGCTCCTGAGTGTCCCTGGAGAGAAAGGGTTTCCCTGCAGAGTAGGCAGGAACTCAAGGACAGAGCTTTGGGAGGGGTAAACTGTGGTGGGTTTGTGCTGGGAATTAGTCATGAAGAGCTATGCACACGTTCCTGACACCAGCGGGGCTCTTCCTGCTTCCGTTTTACGGTCATGAATAGGACATCAGAGATCACTCATGAAAGTTGCAGTCCCATGGGTCCTATGTGACAAGCATGCTGACCTCTGGCTCTAGAGAGGTCCCTGGCATATAAAACATGTTTGTAGCTGGGTGGTGGTTGCTCACACCTTTAATCCCAGCACTCAGAAAGCAGAGACAGTCGGATCTCTGTGAGTTCGAGGCCAGTGAGTTCCAGGACAGGCTCCAAAGTTACAAAGAAATCCTGTCTCCAAAAAAAAAAAAAAAGAAAAAAAAATTCAATTAGCTTTTTTAAACAAACAAAAACAACCTTTCTTCTTTTTGTTTGTATGTCTGGGTGTTTTGTCTGCATGGGCAGCAAAGACCAGAAGAGGGTGTCTGTCCTCTTGGAATGGAGTTTCAGAGGGCTGTGAGCTGCCATGTGAGATTGCAATTGTGCCCAGGCAGAGCAGTAATGTTCTTAACTGCTGAGCCAGCTATCTCCCAGCCCCTGTTAACTGGCTTAACAATGCTATCGACTCATGTTGACATCTTCAGCATGCATTTAATATTTTCAGCCTAATTTTCTAAAGCTCCATTGAGATAGTGATCCTAGTCATTCCCGACAACTCACTGCTACCATACATAGCTCCTTTTATAAACCTAGCAGCTTGTGGTTGTGATGCCAGGCGGCTTAGAGCCCGTGAAGCCACCCCCACCCCCACCTCACAGCTGAAAGGACACATGGGCTCCCAGTGACCACACAAACGGCAGAGATGGGAACACTTTTTCTCTTCCAAACCCATATAACCACTAAATATTAAAATGTCCACTTTCTAAGGAAATTTCCCATAGATGAAAAAACTTTGACTTACTGTCAAATATCAGAGATTTTTTTTTTTAAAGCTTTGAGGTTAAAAAAAAAAATGAAAAAAACCTTAGGATACATAAAGATTAGGTGCTTCACAAGTAAAACAAATACCACACACTCTGGTCACCTACAATGATCTGTGGAGACCAAGAAATGCATTCATAGCCATGAAAACAGGACTTTAAAACTGTTTCTTTTTTATTAATGTATATGTAAGAGTGCTGGCTGGCGTGTAGGTCACTGTACCATATGCACAAAGTGTCCGTGAAGGCCGGAAGAGAGCTTCTGACCCCTGGACATGGAGTTATGCATGGTTGGGGGTGCTGGGAAATGAACTCAAGTTTTCCCTCTGCAAGAACAGCAAGTGGTCTTATCCCCTTGTCATCTCTCCAGACCCACAAAAGTCACCTGAGGGAGGAAAAACAATTCCCCAGTGACTCACAGCTAGTATACACTATGCTCAGGCCTCAAGACAATTATTCCTACTTTTTCCCACTAGCCTCAAACGGTTGCTTTTTATTCGTTCATCTGCCTATTATTACAACTATCCAGCTATTGTTTAATAAAAAGCCTTCGGTGTCCAGTAGGTATCAGGCACTGGGAGGCCAGACAGGCTGTCTTGAACCCTACAGAATGTGCTCGGTCCTCTGAAATGCACAGGCTTTTCAGGAAGATGGCCAGAACTGCATTTCATCATCCAGTGTGATGGGTGTGGACTCTGCTGTGTGTTGGTGGTTAGGGTGCGATCCCAGCCTACTCTAGTGTCAGCTGCCCAGTGGAGAGACATTTGTGCAGAGGGCTATGGGCTGAGTCGCTGTGGGGGCTAAGACAGAGAAGGAGCAACAATTCGGAGAGAGGGTTGTGTGGGGGAGAGAGGGTTGTGTGGGAGAACGATATGTCCCTAGATGCACAGTGTGTAAACCAAGACGCAGCGTCCGCTGTTTACAGACCCGAGAGAGCAAACAGGAGCCTGTGGAGGGATGAGAGACTGACTAGGCAGGACTAGATAGATTGTGAAACTCCTGATAAATTATTACCTTAAGGTGACAGACGTAAGATCCACAAATGATGGGAAACGTGCAATGTTTGCTTTTACTGGTCTGTTTTTACTCATGATACTCTCCAATTGTATCAAATTTCCTGCAAATTACATCAATTTTGTCCTCACGTCTAATGAATATTTTTCATTAATTAAATTTGTTCTTTGACAATTCTGTACATGCATATTCTATTTCTTCTCATCCCACCCTCTTCTCTCTCTCTCTCTCTCTCTCTCTCTCTCTCTCTCTCTCTCTCTCTCTCACACACACACACACACACACACACACACACACACACACCTCTCCCCTGTTGCCTTCCCCTGTTCCTACAGGTCTCTTCACACATTCATGCCTTTCTTTCTTTTTCTTTTCTTTTCTTTCTTTTTTTTCTTTTTTCTTTTTTCTTTTTCTTTTTCTTTCTTTTTTTTTTTTGTGACCACTGATTTTAACCAAGATTGTCTGTGTTTGGAAATATCCGCTGGGGACTGGCATGCTAGCTGTTTGGTACATAGCTGTATAGCTGTAGGGGTTGTTTTTTGAGACAGGCTCTCACTGGCCTGATAAGGCTACACTGCCTGGCTAGGGAGCTGCAGACATGTGCCTGTCTGCCTCTCCTGTGAGGATCATGACAGCCTGAATACTAATTCAGATCAGGACCTCAGGCTTGCAAAGCAAACTCTTTACATTACTGTCTAATGTAAGAAGAGAACCTGCTAATTTTTTTTTCTTATCAGATTTACAGACATCCCAGGGATTGGTGTAGGAACAACAGCTTATTTGAGAAATGTCTATTTAGGTCTGTTGCTCAGCACATGGGGGTGGCAGACCTGAATATGGAACTGGGTTTCCTACATGCTCTTGGTATTAACTCTTTGTGGGACTAATAATGAGTACACTTCACCCTGGAGAAGCCTCTGCTTACCCTGTTCACTGCTTCTTTTGCTGGTTGGCATGAGTTGGGTGTTGCCTGTGTTTTGAGGGTCTCATCTAGAACGTCTTGTCTATCTCACTGTTGTGTGTCCTCTGTGATTCCTTCCAGGGGTTTCCTAGCTGCAGTCCAAGTGTTGAACTCATTTGGACTGAGTTTTGTGGTGAACGTTTGGTTCCATGGCTGAACCCACAGACATCTACATTTCCCACAATCTGTCACTGACTTCCTTTCCCCATTGTGTATTCGTTACATCCTGTCCGAAGTCAGTGGGCTGCAGCGGCGGGGATGTATTTCTAGGCTTGCTATTCTATTTCATTGTTGGGTTGGAGAGATGGCTCAGTTGTTAGAGGCTAGGCTCACACCAAAAATATTCTATTCCATTGCTATCCCTGTATTTTATTTTATTTACCTATTTATTTTGGGATTTTTTGTTTGTTTGTTTGTTTGGTTTGGTTGTTTGTTTTTTGTTTTGCTTTTTGTTTGTTTGTATTGTCTTGTTTTTTGAGACAGAATTTCTCTATGTAACTGCCTTGGTTGTCCTGGATCTCACAAAGATCTGGCTGCCTCTGCCTCTCGAGTGCTGTAATTAAAAGTGTGTTTTCATTACTACATCTTTGTAGTGTGCTTTGGAACCAGGTAAGTATAATTCCTCTTGCTCTGTTCTTTTTTATTTTTATTTTTACAAAATACATATTTTTATTTGTGAGTGTGAGTGTGTGTGTGTGTGTGTGTGTGTGTGTGTGTGTGTGTGTGTGTGCCACATGTGTGAAGTTGTTTATAGAGACCAGAAGAGGCTGTTTGAGCCTCTGGGGCTGTAGCTACAGGTGGCTGTGACTACTTGATTTGGGTGCTGGGAATTAAACTTGGGTCCTCTGTGAGAGCAGCCAGTGCTAGCTCTTAAAGGTTAAGCTGTCTCACCAGCCCCTGGCTTGGGTTTTTTTGTGGTGGTGGTGGTCGTTGTTTTGTTTTGTTTTTGAGACAGGGTTTCAATGTGTAACAGTTCTGGCTGTTCTGGAATTCACTTTGTGGACCAGGCTGGCCTCGAACTCACAGAGATCTTCCTGCCTCTGCCTCCCAAGTGCTAGGATTAGAGGATGTGCCACCACTGTTTGGCCTTTCTTGATTTCTTTACAGGTAAGTTGCTTTAGGCATATGGAAATGTTGCTGCTTTTGTATGAGGATTTTGAATCCCATCATAAGTTTACTAATTTGTTAGTTTTAGTGTTTTGTTTTTGTTTTCTTTGGTGTAGTTTTTGGGATTTTCTAGATATTAGATTATGCAATTTGTAAATAGCAACAATCTGACTTTCTTTTCTCTGGCTTAGAAAACTGATCATTTTTTCTCATGTCTTTCTGCTCCAGCATCGGTTCCTGTTACTCTGTTGGATAGAAGTGGTAAATGTATGAGCACTCTCTTTCCTAGAGTTTACAGAGAGAGCTGTCAGGCTTTCTCCACTGACGCAGCGTTACCTGTGGGCATGCTTAGCCTGACTCCAACATTGCATAATGTACACAACTGTAAAGGTCACACACACCAGAAATGTGACTATTTAGAAAACAGAAGGAAAAGCTGTGGCTCTAAACTTTCTAAGTCATTGGGATGCTTTTTGTTAGTCCAACAGTATCTAACACACACACACACACACACACACACACACACACGTATACACAGATAGATACACTCTTACACATATATACATACACACATGCACATACACACATATGTACACACAAATACATACACTCACACACATATATACATACACATGCACACACACTCACACATTCACACTCCTCCACAAACACACACCAGTTTAACCAGGGACAATGAGTTGGCTCAGCAGATGAGTGTCTCTGCAACTAAACTTGGTGACCTAAGTTCAATCCCTGGGACCCACAAGGTGGAAGGAGAAAACCAACATAGGCAAGTTGTCCTCTGGTCTTCACACGTGTGCTAAGACACACATATAAAAATGCAATTTAAAATTTTTAAGAAAGCTAGGTCCCAACTATCTCAGTGAGCTCCATGTGGGTTTCTGAGACCACAACAGAAAACATTCCACGGTCACACCCTCCGAAACCCAGTGCTGTTTATCTTTTCATGAAACTGCTCATTCATTTCCCTCTTGTATCTCTCTCCCCTCAGTGACTTTTAAAGACCCATCAATTCATTGCTCTATTTCAGTTATGATCTCACTCTGCTGTCTGGAGGCTGTGGAGTCAGCCTGAGATGGAATCCCAACTCACCCAACCCCTGTGTGATGACAAATCTATCAAAAGTCTCTCTGTGCCTCGGTTTACTCATCTGAGAAATAAATACAGCATCATCTCTGTAGTGTTCTGTGAAACCTATGAGAAACAACACCTCGAGTGGCTTAGAATAGGCCCAACATTGAACTTTTCCAAACATTTTAAAACTTATTCTTTAAAAAAGTTAAGTGGAATGCTACTTTAAATAGTACAGTTACAGATGATAGTAACTCATCTCTTGAATTACCACCTGGAATAATAATGGGAAATTTTCTCCGTCACAGTTGGGGGCATCTATACTGTGATTCAGACCAAGGCCAAAACGACAGCAGATGAATGGGGAGAAAACTACTTTCTGATAGGTCCCTATTTTGAGCATAATATGAAGACTCAAGTAGAGCAGTGTGAGCCCATCAACAATGCTGTCAGAAGAGCCATGGATGCAATGCATAAGCACGGCTGCCAGGTAAAAGATTCCAATGGTCCCTTCCCCTGTAACTCTCAATGCACTGCTCCCAGAATGCAGATCACAGATACCCTCCAGCAACTCTCAAGAGATGGCCATCCACCTGGCTAGTGGGAGCCGCAAGAAGACCCAGAGTTGAGATGGTCTTAAGGAAGTTGGAGTCAGGGCTTAAGACTGTCTTAAGAAAGCTGTAGAGATGGCTCGGAGGTTATGAGCACTGGCTGCTCTTCTAGAAGTCCTGAGTTCAATTCCCGGCAACCACATAGTGGCTCACAAATATCTGTAGTGAGATCTGGTGGCCTGCAGGGATGCATGCAGGCAGAAAGGACACAGTATACATAATAAAAAAGAAAATTGAAATAATCCCCTGCGTCCTGTCAGACTACCATGGATTAAAGCTTGATCTGTTTGGGTTCATGGCTTTAGTCTGTGCTTAGCTGGTGTCATTGTTTTTGGGATGCAGTGAAATGGAATGAAATGGAATGTCATAGTGGTGGGAATATGGCTTAGAGGTTGTTCAGTTCTTAGTAGACACAAGCAAAGAACAACCAGGGGGAACTAGAGACATAAAATAGCCTTGAAATGTGCCATATCCTTACAGCTATTCAGTTGTGAATTTTTGAATGAATTCATCCATTGAGTCAGTACCTTTATGATTCAAAAGCTAGAAGTTTTCTAATACATAAAACAAGAAACGTATGCAAATTGTACTATTATTAGAAGTCTTAGCCAGAGCAATAAGACAAGAGAAAGAAATAAAGGGCATCTAAATTAAAAAAGAATACAGCCAAATTACCACTATTTTCAGATTATATGATAAGCTAGGCCAGGCGTTCAAAAATAATAATAAAGTCTCTGTCATGATTTGGGAGCTGGTTGGTGGCCCAACAGAAAAGATCTAATACATGAATTTTGCCTTTAGGGAAGCATTTCACACTAACCCTTGGTCTTTGTCTGCCACTGTCCTTTGTCCTAGTTCCTTTGTTGTGCCTGTGATGAAATATGCTGACAAGAGTAAGGGTTTGACAAAGGCCATATTAGACTTGCAATTACAGAAGGATATAGTCATCGGGCAGGGACAACATAGCAGCAGACAGAGGACAGGCAGGACAGCAGGCAGGACAGGCTATAAAAATTCAAGGTCTTCCTGTAGGTAGGTTCTACCTCCTAAAGGTTCTTATGTATACTATCATATCATCTGTGAATTGTGGAAGTTTGACTTCTTCCTTTCCAATTTATATCCCCTTGATCTACAACATTCCCAAAGAGTACAAACAGCTGGGGCCAAGCGTTCAAACGTTTCCCATTCAAATCACAACCCTTTCCAAATGTTTACATCGTCTAAGCCCAAATACACACTCCTCTCTTACGCTGTACTTAAAAGACAATGGCTGTGTTTTCTTTCTGCATCAGGTGTACTTTGGAAGATGGCTTATAGAAGGGAGTCCATACGTGGTGCTTTTTGACATAAGCTCTTCGGCATGGAACCTGGACAGGTGGAAGGGTGACTTCTGGGAAGCATGTGGTGTTGGCATCCCCCATCATGACCGAGAAGCCAACGACATGCTTATATTTGGGTCTCTAACTGCCTGGTTCTTAAAAGAGGTACAGTTTTCTGTATAATGACAAAACAGAGGGTTCCCTACCACGCCGAGGGTCCATCGGTGACCCAAGAATTTGGAAATAATGCTTCTATTAATTGTCATAATGTATTTTTTTAAAAGGATTTCAAGGAAACATTTACCATTCTTCAACTCTGTGTCAACCTTTACAACAGAGTAGTAATACTTATTACTATTTATCTCATGTAATATTTAAATGAAGTCATGTAAATAAAACATCCAGCTATATTGCCTGATTATGTAGATGTTATGCAAAATATATGTATAAAAGAGATACAAGCCATGAACAACACATATAAATACATATAGATACCAGGAAAGACTGGAGACATTCCATTCAGTTTATGTATGAGTCACTGTACTTACAGTGACTTCTTGATATTTCCATTATTCACTAAGGTCTGAAGCGGCCTCAGCAGCTACGCAGCAATCTCAGCTGTTTAGTCCGGAGGTGTACAGCGCAAGGCCAGTGGAAGACAGTTTGTTAAATGAGCCCAGGCTCTATTATCTTACCTTCGCAAAGCACAGTGGGAGGATTTCCCTGTGGGCTGCCTATCACCTCCAGAGGGTCACAGCTAACATGAAAGTCAGATCTTCAGGGAGGAGACCCTAGAGGGGAGGGGCTAAGGACATAGTATTGTGATGATGCTCCCTTGCCAGATCTGTCTGATGAAGTTCTACTCAATACTCACTGGAGTAGGTGGACAGACAGCTTCCTAGTGGTGGTAGAAAAGAAAGGAAGACAGGTTAGTGATTTGGAAAAAGTCTATCACAATGACAGATATACATAAGTGCCACCAACTCTGCCTCTACAATCTTCCTGCCTGAGCCATGGCCCCAAGGTGGAGACCAGCCATCAAGTGGTGTGTGTGTGTGTGTGTGTGTGTGTGTGTGTGTGTGTGTGTGGTGCATTTGTTTGCTTTAGTGGTATGTTTGTGTATGTGTGTGTGTATGTGCACACACGTGTTTGATGTGGGGGTATATTTGTGTGTGTATATATGTGTGGTGTATGCGTTTGGGGAGGGGTATATTTGTGTGTGTGGTGTGCATGTGTTTGGTATGGGAGTGGATTTTTAGGCAGGTGTTTGTGTGTGATTTATTTTTGAAATATAGGCTCAGTGAATCCCCTTGGTTTCTTCAAAAGCATTACTTCTGTTACTGAGTCATTTAGTCAATGAATATTACTACTTATTGCATGTTTATTCAAGTTAGTATTATGTCTGGTATTTATTATTTATTAATAATATTGTATTTATTCTGTGGATACAAGAGTAAATCTGATCAATTACTTCCAGGGAGGATTAAGACACAAGAAAGAACATATGGACTTACCAATGAGTCAGTGAATTCTACTTCTTGCTAAGTCTGCATGCTTCTTGTTTAGACCCCTTTAAGAGGGATACAGTTTATATGCTTTGCATCCATCCTTCTGCTGTGGACAGTTCTCAAGATCAAGCATCATCAATCACTTTTCTAAAGGCTTTCCTCTTGATCCAGGTGACAGATCATGCAGACGGTAAACACATCATTGCCCAATTCCATGAATGGCAGGCTGGAACTGGGCTAGTCCTGTCTCGTGCCAGGAAACTCCCCATCGCCACGATATTTACAACCCATGCCACACTACTTGGGCGGTATCTCTGTGCAGCAAATATTGACTTCTACAACCAGCTTGACAAGGTAAACCACCCGCAGGCCCACTGTTCCCCTCTCTTTCAGCTCACTGAAGCCCAAAGATGAAAGTTATTGATCTCTACATCTCAGCTAACAACCACATGGCAGCCATGCCCTTTCAGCTAATCAGAATTCATGGAGCAGTCTCCCCTGGGTGGCGGAAGTGGAAGGAATTTAACTTGGCTCAGAGTGCATTGGAATATAGAGGCTGAGAGGCCCAGATGGGCTTAATAGGAGGAAGACACAGTACTGCCAGGCATAGGCTCCTGCCCCTCCCCTGACGACTGACAGGTAGACAGCTGGGATCTTGGGTAGACCCCCTAACCCGAGCCTTGTCGCTCTATCCCCCACGTGAGTCACTTATTGGAAAACACTTCAGGCAAATGGCTCAGCTTCTTTCTGGAGTTCTGAAGTGCACGTAGGGAGCTTACAGGGCCAGCGAGCGGCTGTCATGGAAAGTGGAGGGGACACCTGGCAGCTCCTTCTACAGATTGCCTAATTCTGTGACCCCAAATCATTCAGTTTTTACCTTTCTTCAGGCTTCAGTTTAACTGTAGTGATGAAGGTATCTTCCCGATTTTAATTTTACTTATGTGTCTGTGTGAGCCTATGCCACTTGTGTGCAAACACCCTTGGAGGCCACAGAGGACATCAAGTCACCTGGACCTGCAGCCACGAGTTGTTGTGAACTGCTTGAGTGAGTGCTGGGAATTGAACTCAGGTCCTTTGCAAGAGCATCACAAGCCTTTGCCATTGAGCTGCCTCTGCAGCCCCAGAGCATCTTCTATAAAGCCAGAAAGATTATCCGAGGCACATTATTTGATGATGTGTGTTTGGAAACTATTTTACTTATCAAGTCAGTTTAGAGCTCGAAGGTTTGGTTTCACTATTAGGAAAATTAGGAAGTTGAAAACTTGAGTTTTTAGAAACTTGCCCAGAATTAATAGTTCTGGGATCTTATGAATCAGAATGTGTGTGTCCATGGATGCACATTCATGAATCATTACCTGGGAGGTTGATGGCACAGTCTTGAACACATTTGGAATGCGAGGATGCTTCTTCTGAAAACCTCTAACATGGCAGACAGCCGTGCTAATGAGAGCTGGCCTACAAAAAGGTCAGCTCAGGCTTTTAATACGTCAACAAGGGATTCAGAAAACCAGGAGTCCAGGAAGACCTGCAAACAGAATGCAGTAACTGTCCACTAATGAGGGCAAACCAGCCACCTACGGTGTGTCCTCGGCAGTGTGTGCTGAGAAGGTCAGGCTTGGCTCTTCCAGTGACCCATAGAATCCTTCACTCCAGGGTGTTTTGTGGGCTTACAGATAACAATCAATAAAATCTAATAATGTGTAATGGGCAATCTCATTTGGGAACAGGCACATTAGGTTACCTATACACAGATAGGTTTCAACGAGCCTTTAGTTAAATAGTTACATCATCATGCCTTCAATGATGACTACATATCTTAAGTATGTTCAGATATATGTTACATATTTCAAGCTCATCATTCTAGTGAATGGTTCTGCCAGCCACTAGTGGATAACAAGTAATTAAAAATCAGGCTTTCAGTATATTTATAAGCATTTTTTTTACAGTGGGAGATCCCAAGCTTACACTAGATTTAGGCAATGTGTAAACATGTAAAATTACACTTCTCAAATAAGTAATTTAATAGAAATGTGACCCTGGGCAAGTTTCCTGGTCTCTGAAAGGTCCAGTTTCCCTTCCTGTAAAATGAAGACAGACGCCATGAGTTCCATGAGGGTTAAACAGGACAGTGACGAGCACAGCTGAACACCGTGATGCAGGCATCCAGTGATGCTGTGCGTGAATTTGTCTGATTTTCTTTTAAGGCATCGCCAGGGTCTCAGGATGCTTTGTGAGAGCTAACCCTGAGTGAGTGAAATGGAAAAAGTCCAGTTCCTCAAGGGTTCATTGAGGATTTGGTTTCTGGGGGTTTTGATTGTTTTTAGCTGAAACACCCAGAATGCAAATACGAAATCTTATAAAAATATTATTCTACAAATGATATCAAGAGTGACAGATGAGCATGCAATTTAATACTATCTATTTAAAGTGGGCATGTGTTCTTTGAAACTAACTTGGAAGGTATATGTAACCAAGGTGGGGGGGGGATCATTCAACTTTTCTCCCTCAACAAATTAAATAGGATAATAATAATCATCCAAACTTCAGTGTCAGCCTTGTTTCACTTCCTTAATTATTAATTTCATTTTATCAATATAGATGTTTTGCCTACATGTATGTCCATGCACCGTGTGTATGCCTAGGGTCTTCTGAGGCCAGAAGCGGTCATTAGATCCCCAGGAACTAGAATTACAGATTGTTGTGCTGGGAATCAAACCTGGGTTCTCTGCAAGAATGGCCAGTGCTCTTAATCCCTGAGGTCACCTGCCTCCTTTTTTTTTTTTTTTTAATTTATCTTTTTTGTTTGTTTGTTTGTTTTGTTTTATGGGCCCAGCACACTCCTGCTGTACTATTCTGCTACACTGTCTTTTTCTATTTTATGATTTGTTGTTTATGATAAAACATGAAATCTTTGGAGGTTACAATTATCTTGATGCTTACAAACTAAGGGCTGAGAAAATTGCAACAAAATGTCAGTTTTTATAGGCAATAAAATAGCAGTCTGGAAGACATGAAGCAAACAGGACTTTTAGGAATAGCAATTTTGTAAGTTAGCAAGCCGCTTCATATGCACTAGCCCTTTGATGGTGTTGTCGAGACTTTTTATCATTGTGGGGAAGTGAACTTGTGAACTACCGATTTTGTTTTGCTTGCGAAGAGATCGCAGAAGGAGCATGTGTTTGTCCTCCACAGTTCAACATAGACAAAGAGGCGGGGGAGAGGCAGATTTATCACCGCTACTGCATGGAGCGGGCCTCCGTGCACTGCGCGCACGTGTTCACCACGGTGTCGGGAATCACAGCTATCGAGGCACAGCACATGCTGAAGCGGAAGCCTGGTAATGAGGGAGGCTGGGTTTACCATCTCGTAACACACGCAGCAAGGACAGGACGGTGGCAGCGTGGTGGGCCGTGCTGGGTCCTTTGTTCCCTAGGATGTGGGGTTCTCTTGGACTCTGTCGTAATTAGTGTTTCAGTGGCTGTGACAAACACCATGACCATAAGCAACTTGGGGAGGAAAGGGTTTGATTCATCTTGCAAGCCCTTTTTTCCTCTCACTGAGAAATACCTCGGAAAAGCAAACCACAACGCCACTTCCGTTTACCCACAGAGCCTCAAGTGTTTGCTCTCCCACACTAAGTCAAAATTATCTTTTTAAGAAACTACCGGAGTCACGGCTTTATTTATTTATTACCCACTCACCACCACCCCAGACATTAAAGGTGACAAAGAACGTTCATTTCCTCTCGGGAACCAGTCCCGATGGTTTTACTTTGCTTTTCCAGATGTAGTAACTCCAAACGGCTTGAGTGTTAAGAAGTTTTCTGCAGTGCATGAATTTCAAAATCTCCATGTTATGTACAAGGCCAGAATTCAGGACTTTGTTCGAGGTCATTTCTATGGGTGGGTATGCATCCCTCCCTCCTTCCCTCCCCTTCCTCCTTCCCTCCCCTCCCTCCCTTCCTCCCTTCCTTCCTCCGTCTGTCTTTAAAGCACCAGGGCTGGAGAGATGGCTCCGTGGTTAAGAACACATGTGCTTCTTGCAGAGGACCAGAGCTGTGTTCCAAGAACCCGCATCAGGTGGCTCACAGCCCTCTAACATGGGGAGGGGATCTGACACCCTCTTCAGGTCTCCAAGACACACAAGCACTCAGGCACGCACACACACACACACACACACACACACACACACACACACACACACACACTCTCTCTCTCTCTCTCTCACACACACACACACACACACACACACCACACAGGTATGCATACTTGCACACGCGCTTGCACACACACACACACACACACACACACACACACACACACACACCTTTACAAGGTGTTACCAACCTTTACAGCAAAAGCTTCTCTTCCCCCAGGCTCCTTCTGCTTGAGTAGACGTCCTGCTGTGGATCTTGTTGCTGCTCTTCTGTTTTATTAGAAGTTGCTTTGTTTTGTTTCAGTCATTTGGATTTTGATCTCGAGAAGACTTTATTCCTTTTCATTGCTGGGAGGTATGAGTTCTCAAACAAGGGAGCAGACATCTTCTTGGAATCCTTATCCAGGCTCAATTTCCTCCTAAGGGTAAGGAAGCCCTGGGGTGTGGCACACCGGCTTTCTGCTGTGGGGTTTGAAGAAAGAACCTGGCTTTCAACAGGAAATTTGATTTTGACACCTTAAAATTATAACCTTGGGCAGGAGAGATGGGTCAGCCAGAAAAGGTACTTGCCACCAAGTCTGACTTCCATCCCCGGAATCCATGTGATAAAGGAAAGAAAGATTCCCAGAAGCTGTCCTCTGTGTGTGCGCACACACACACACACACACACACACACACACACACACATGCACACATATCCATATGCTCATAATCTTAACTGAGTTTTTAGGCTTTTACTCCAAAGCTGCTTGATACGTGTCATTGCCCTGTGAGAGATGTTAGGTCTACGACATTTGTGGAAGAAAGCAAGAAAACACAGACTTCAGATGCTAAAAAATACCAGTTTAAGTATCAGCTTTGCTCCTAATAGGCTATGAGCACTCAGATAAAATATTACACATACCACGCTCTCTTGACATCAGTAGAATGCGGTGAATCACATCTAATGTGTATGCTGGTTGTGAGGGCGGAGGTCAGCTGTGTGTTTAAAGTGCCCCAGCCAGAACCTGCTACATCAAAGTGGGCAGTACATGCTTGCTCTTTTCCTTTACATTTTGGCCTAAAAGACAAGACGTGTCTCACGGACCATCTAGACATGTAACAGAAGCATGTAAAAAAAAAAAAAATCAATTTGTAAAAATCGGTAAATTAGAAAGAGCTAGAAGAAGAATCAGAAGTAAGTCCTCATTAAATTTGGAGCCTGAACGTTTAAAGAAGGAATTTGTTTGTTTGTTTGTTTGTTCTGTTTTTGTTTGTTTTCCTATTGGGGCCCATGCGTTCTCTAGCCACAGGCAAACACAATGGCGTGGGTAGCTATTATTATCTGTTTTAATGGCGTGGGAATATTCATGGCCGACAAATTCTGATTGGAAGTCAGCTCTCACAGCTCAGCGTTCTTTCTCCCCTGTGACACGTGAAAACACTGTTTTCCAGGTCCCTGTGCCAGGTGCCTTTTGATCTTTGTTGGTGACGCCACTGTGTTCTCTAACCTTCCCCAGATGCATAAGAGTAGCGTCACTGTGGTGGTGTTTTTCATCATGCCTGCCAAGACAAACAATTTCAACGTGGAGACCCTGAAGGGCCAGGCCGTGCGGAAACAGCTGTGGTAATCACGTTTGCCAGCCGTCTCTGTCAGGCGACAGGTGGAGGGAGTTTTGCCTAAGTGTGTGACCTCTGAGCTGTGCCCTGGAGCTTTGATTCTTTTATGGCTACTGCATAAATACTGCATGTGGTTCTCTTCTCCTGGGTCTGGCTGCTGAGTTTGGCTGCAAAGCCCACAACACAGTACTAGGAAAAGTTCCTAACAAACAACCACAGACTGAGCGAGTATCCATATATGGGTTTTAAAGATGGGTTGGGTATATCTTTACAGGGAATACTAAAGTGTATACCAAAGCAAGGAGATGAGTATAATGACTCCGTCTACACTCAGCCGGATAACCAGTTAGGGAACATTTCACTAACGTGCTCTGTCTATACCCTCCCCACTAGCAATAATTCCCCCAAAAAGAATTCCAGCTCTCTGGGCTATTGAATTTTTGTATTATTTATTTATGTATTTATTTTGTGAACTTAGTCCTGGATTTTTTTTTTCAACCAAGCTAAATTAGCCGATAGAGATATAGTAGGGGGAGGGCTATATTAAAGAATACTTGTAGAGTCAAGGAATGCTGATGATACAACAGCACCTTCACAACAGATAACGTCTTAGTTACCTTTCTATTGCTGTTGACAAAGTGCCAAGACCAAGGCAACTTATAAAGAAAAAAGTTAGTTCAGCGCTCACAGCTGCAGGGGGTTAGAGTCCATGACCATCATGGTGGGAGGCATGGCAGTGGGCAGGTGAGCAGTCAGCCAGGCAGACAGGCAAGCGATGCTGGGGCATTAGCTGAGAGCTTACATTTTGATCCACAAGCGTGAGGTAGAGGGAGCTAACTAGGAATTGTGTGGGCATTTTGAGACCTCAGAACCCACCCCCAATGACATACCTCCTCCAACAAGACCACACCCAAATCTTCCCAAACAGTTTCAACAACTAGGGACTAGGCATTCAAATAGCTGAGCTTATGGCTGCCATTCTCATTTAAGCCCCCAAAGATGAATATGAAAAGTTATGATTCCATCTGAATTAGGACTCTGTGTCAAACAGGGACACGGCACATGCTATGAAGGAAAAGTTTGGAAAGAAGCTCTATGATGGACTACTGAGGTAAGCATCTTAAACATATCATCATTCAGGTCCTCACATTAACACACCACAATTTATTCACTTTTCATGCATTTTGTTCCCAACCTAAAGGAATTTGTAGCCTTTGAAGATGTCATATGAGCACTAGCATTTTACTTTCCATTTGACATCATCAGTAAACAGCTTGCATGTCGGAGACCACGTGTGCATATATGCACACAGGTTCTTATTCAGTGGGCACTCATTAATACATAGTCTGAGACTGAAGGGGCTCTTGAGTTCAAATATATTTTGAGTTAGTACAGTAAATAAGTAATAAATATTCATATATTAAATCTGTGTTAACATCTTAGCAAATAACATTATTACAATAGATGCGCATATGCCTGGCAGTTAGGACACACTTAACTAGTGCCCGCTGTTTTTTAATCTTTAACGCTGTTTTCATCACAGAGGAGAAATCCCTGACATGAATAGTATCTTGGATCGAGATGACATAACAATCATGAAAAGAGCGATATTTTCAACTCAGGTAAGAAAAATTCAAAAGTAATGATCTCTCATGATCATTAAAATCAACCTAGGCAGTATTTTCTTCATTTGGATGAAGGCACTTGATAAATTAGGAAGTTTCAGGTCTGAGAGTTGGAAAAAATATTCTCTTTCCATTCTGTGTGTGTTTGTGTTTGTGGGGCTTCGTGCATGGAAGCCGTGTGGAGGTAAGAGGAAAGTTTGAAGGAGTTAGAGTCTTCTCTCCACCGTGTGGGTCCCAGAGATGAACCTGAAAACATCAGTCTTGGCAGCAAGCACCTTTGACCACTGAGCCATCCCGGAAAAGTACTCTTCTGTAGTCACTTGAATGATTTTAAATGTGCTTTTATGAATCATTTTCAAGGGACTCTTTTAGATATCTCACGATTCTGTCTTTGAACCCATTCAAAGAATTCCTTTTGAGTCAATACCCTCAGCTGAAAAACTATGTCCATTATAACAACGACAACAAAGAAAAACTTGTGAGCATCTCCAAAGGTGCAGAACCCCTGCCATAGCAGAGAAAGTGCCAACGTTTCTCAGCTGCGTGGAATTATTTTGAAATGTATTGTAGTGTCCTAGACATGCATTGGGGTCCTGCTAATAGTGTGCTTTGCTAGATAATTCCAGTGAATCCACTTCATCTTGGACGGAGATTCAAAATTACCTGCACATTCTAGAAACATCCAGAAGCAGTCATGAAGCCCAGCCTTTTATACAGTAGCTGCATGGGGCGGGGCTAGAAGCTTTCTGTTCCTGTCTGTGAAGAAGGATCTGGAGCTGTTTGTTTTCCCCTGAACTATGCAAAGCTTAGTATTCAAAGCGAGCATCATCTTAGAGGACTGAGTACAGACAGGGTGCATGAGATGCCAGTGGCCTTTGCAGAAGTGAGTCACGCTTATCAATGCTTTTCACCACCGACATTTTCTTCCCTGTTCCCTCAGAGACAGACTCTGCCTCCTGTCACCACTCACAACATGATTGATGACTCCACGGATCCCATCCTCAGCACCATCAGGCGGATCGGACTTTTCAACAACCGCGCAGACAGGGTCAAGGTGGGACTAATTGCTTTGTTATAACACGCTTCAAGATTGTACAGAATAGGCTGAGGCAAAAAAATCCAGTTGGTAAAATGCTTGCTCAGAGAATCCAAGGGATCCCTGGAGCTCTCTAGCAAGCCAGCCTGGCCTAATCATTGAGCTCCAGGCCAAAGAGAGACCCTGCCTCAAAAAGTAACATGGAGCACTCCTTAAAAACAACACCCCGGGCTGAGCTCTGTCCCCCACATGCCTGTACACACAAACGCGGGGACATCAACACACACATGCACCCACTAGACCCCAGGCTGAGCTCTGTCCCCCACATGCCTGTACACACAAACGCGGGACATCAACACACACATGCACCCACTAGACCCCAGGCTGAGCTCTGTCCCCCACATGCCTGTACACACAAACGCAGGGACATCAACACACACACATGCACCCACTAGACCCCAGGCTGAGCTCTGTCCCCCACATGCCTATACACACAAACGCAGGGACATCAACACACACATGCACCCACTAGACCCCAGGCTGAGCTCTGTCCCCCACATGCCTGTACACACAAACGCAGGGACATCAACACACACATGCACCCACTAGACCCCAGGCTGAGCTCTGTCCCCCACATGCCTGTACACACAAACGCGGGGACATCAACACACACATGCACCCACTAGACCCCAGGCTGAGCTCTGTCCCCCACATGCCTGTACACACAAACGCAGGGACATCAACACACATATGTACCCACTAGAACATATATATATCCCCATGCCCACATGCACATATATAAAGAAAAGAATTGTGTAGAGCATGCTTTGGAGGGAATTAATTGCAAGGTCTCTGTTGTTTTAACATCTTCTGTAGAAAGCAAAACAAAAAACATGTAAATGCTTCTAAGAAAACGATTCTGCTTCTTGTTTTAGGTACCCTTAGATATTAGTTAACTCCCAGCTTTAATCCTAACATTTGTTTTAATTGCCCAATGTTACCAGTAGACACAAAGAAATTACCTACTCTTTAATGATCAAAATTAATTCTAAAACTTACTTTAGGGAAGAACTCTAATAAGAGTTATGTTCGTAAGTGTTTTCTGTTTTCTTTTATGCATTTTATTTCAAAATAAACGTTTACTCGTTTATTTACTTTGTGTGTGGGGTGGAGGAGGAAATGTGCCATGGCATTCGTGCAGAGGTCAAAGGACAACTTGCGGGGGTCAGCTCTTTCTTTCCACCTTTGATTCCCGGGGCTCAAACTCAGGATTTCAGGCTCCGCAACATGTACCTTATCTGACGAGCCACCTCCCAGACCCTGCAAGTGTGTTAATTATGACAAATTCTTTTCATATGGAGTGACATTTTCATTATTGTTCTATGTGCATGGGTGTTTTCCTGCATGGTTTGTGCCATATGTATGCCTGGTACCCACAAAGGCCCGAAGCGGGCATCAGATATTCTGAAACTGGAACTACAGGTGGTTATGAGTCACCATGGGGTGCTGGGAATCCTGTCCAGACCCTCTGGTGGAACAATGCTCTCGGCCATTGAACCACCTCTCCATCCTCCCATCTGTTGTGTGGGTTATCCACACTCATGCAGCCAGCCCTCTGTGTGTTCCTCCGTCTTCCCCATCCGGCATATACACTTTAATAGCCATTCATGCTGGAGCCATCGTCCATTTCCCTTTTCCGGGCGTCTCATCCAGGCGGCACCTCCTCTCTGCAACGCCCTCACCTGCCCAGTCCATTTGCTGGAGGTGATGAGTCTCAGTGGGCACATTGCTGTCTCTCCAGTGTCCTTCATGTCGGGGCTCGTATTGTCTTCATTCATCTGAGCTTGGACAAGTGAACACTGATGTGTGCTTGTCACTGTAGCGTGGCATAGAAAGCTTAGCTGTCCTAAACACCCTTCGTGCTCTGCATATACAGTACTGAATAGTAGTTTGTCGACTCCTGGCAATTCTGTCTTTCCCAGGATAGCATACAGCTATGATATCTTACACATAAGTGGGTATTTATGATTTATTGGTTCTTGAATACCAGCACAGCTCTGCACACAGGCCTTTATGTATGTGTGGCAATTTTTTTTTCCTTTGAGTCAAGTGTGATTTTCTTAGCAGAGAGGCATGAATAGCATCTTTGCAGGACACTCCAGTTGTTGTGTGGACTAGAGAGTCTGGTGGAATAAAGTCAAGAAGTGGGAGATAGTAACTGCATCCGTGTGAGAGGGAACCGCATGGCCTGATCGGGACAGGACTGTTTCAATATCTCCCTCCCCTGGGGTCATGATTAGGTCACAAGTGACCCATCCTCCCTTTGCTGCTCAAGCTGGGAACAAACTTTCCTCGGGGAACAAGGCTGAAGAAGGCTTGAGGGATTGGTTTAGTGTGAAAGCAGAAAATGTGCAAGCTAACTCTTTACCCTGTGAACCAAGATGTGGATTTAGAGGGCAAAGTCAAGCGTGCGAAGCGGAAACTGTGCTACAGAGTGGAGCAGGGAGAAAAGGAGAGTCTGAGTTCTTTATGGTTCATCTTTCCCTCTATCCCGGACATAAAACATGGATTCTCTAGGACTGCAGTAAGGATACAAGGATTTTTATTATTATTTTTTTTTTTTGCTTTATTTTCTTCATGAGAACTTTCTCTTTTAGGTGATTTTACACCCAGAATTTCTGTCCTCCACCAGCCCCCTACTACCCATGGATTATGAAGAGTTTGTCCGGGGTTGTCACCTTGGGGTATTTCCATCATACTATGAACCGTGGGGTTACACCCCAGGTATGTGCTATGTGTAGATTACGGACATATCTGATTTGTTTGTAAGGCATTTCAAGTGTGTGTATTTAATGTTAAAGTTGACTGGAAATCTCTACTGAAGCTTTACTTTCTTGGTTCCTTTAAAAATCTGGGTTGGATTTTTTTTTATGCTCTGCAGATCCTAACCTAAGAATGGGGACAAAACCTTTGTGACTGTGCTACAGGGGAGTTTGCTGCCTCCTGAGTGGGTCAAGCCTGTTGTCTAATTATTACAAAGAGAGAGACGTTCTATGAGGACTGTGTGTGTACACTTCGGTTATCTCTGTAGATCTCATTAATGTGAAGTAGAAACTAAAGAGAGCCGGTGTGAAAATCGTTAGTATTCCAATGTGGCTCTTTAAAAGCCATTTCAGAAGACACAGTTCATTTTTAAATTTTTAATTGAATTTTGTAAAGCAAATGTCGGCCCTGGAAACCCAGGCACCATTAAGAAAACGCGGCGTTTAGTGGTGGCTAAGGCACTGCAGCTAATGCCATCGTATATTCAGAAGCTGTGCTACCTCCCTTTATCTTTTTCACATTGACAGTGCATTCTCAGATCCACTATTTGTCATTTCCTCTTCTGGTCCCGAAACTACGGTACGGTTACCATTAGCAACAAGAGTGATGGATTTCCGTTTGTACTCAAGCGTCTTATAAAAAGATTAACATGGGTGTGAAGCGTAGCTCAGTGGTAGAACATGTGCTTAGAATATACAAGGCCCCAGTCAGTCCCCAGCACCACTGCCTAAATAATAAATAAAAAGCATACCGTTTGCCTACAGTCCAGCATCAAGGATAGGAATAGCTTTCCTGTGTCTAGTTGATAATAAGAAATACCTTCCTGATCTAGGTAAATTCCACTCATTTTTAAAACAAAATGCAAAAAAAAAAAAAAAAGAAAAAAATTATTGACCTACAGCTCAAAGGACAGCAGGAGCCAGGTAAAGGAGACCAGCATTCAGATCCCCAAAACCCACCAAATACCTCATGGGATTGGCAGTAACCCTGCTATTCCAACCTCAGAGGTAATAGGAAGGGGGTCCTCGGAGCAAGCTGGTCAGCTATACCAGCCACACTGGCGACCTCTGGGTTTGATGGCGAGACCTTGCCTAAATGAATACAGCAGAAGAGCAATTGAGGAGATTTCCTTGATATCAGCCTTGGCCCTCCACATGAATGTGTACACACGGGTTCGCACACTCACACACAGGAAGAAAGAAAAGCGTAGCTATCTTTGAAAGAAAGATATTCTTAGAGATAGTTCAGGTATTTTGTGGGAAACAGGTTTTAATCAAAAGGCGAGGGAAGACTGAAACAGATCACGAATTCCCTGCTCCCTTAAGGGAGTAGCAGGGGTGCGTGTAGAGGGGATCATAGTAGGGGGGAGCCTGGCTGTGTCAAAGCACACACCCTACCCCTACACGCTCAGAACAGAAAAGACCCAGTCAGAACACAGGCAGCGGGGCTTGGGCAGCAGAGAGCAGCAGAACTCTAGGACTGGATGTCTCATTTCAAGCCCCAGCTCTCCGTGTCCTCCGACTCTATGAGGAGGCCAGGTTACATCAACTCCCCAGGCTCTAATTTCTTCACCTGTCAGAGAGCGACGATGTCAGCATCACGTGTCAGGGTGGTTGAAAGATTACATGTGTTGTGAGTGCCCGTGAAGGGTTGATACCATGCCTGGCAGGGAGTAACAAACAGGACCTTTTCTCCTGCACGAGGGTGGGAACACTGAGTGGGCCCGAAGCTCATTCTCTGTCCTCTGTCCATGCTCTGGCAGCCGAGTGCACGGTGATGGGCATCCCGAGTGTGACAACAAACCTGTCTGGCTTTGGGTGTTTCATGCAGGATCATGTGGCCGACCCTACTGCGTATGGTGAGTTTTTTTGTCTCCATTGTGTCCTCAGGGTCTTCACGGGGCCTAATTCTACAACTGCCCTGAAATGAAATTAAAGCTTATATTTCTCATTTAACTAAAAGAAGATTTAAATAGGGGATCCGTAGGGAAGAATATTCTTGAATATATTGCTTCCAAGAAGAATTGCAAGAGGGTGGAGCTTGGGCAAACTTTGCTTTTAATTAATTTTTTTGATGGTGGTGATAGAATTTTTTTTTTCCTTAAGTCCTGAGAGCAGTAATACAGTAGCTCAGGTCTTGGAGTATGCATATTGGCCATTCTATAGAGAACATGTTTAGTCTTTTAAAGATCCATGTCAAGGTAGAAAAACCAACAATACTTTTTTTTTAAGGACAATTTGCATTCTGCTGGGTATCAGTTCATGTTGCCTAGCAACAAGAAAGTTCGCCTGGGGATGTGTCTTAGCAGTTGAGTCTGCAGGGGGCAGCTCTCCTCTGGTGGCTCTCAGTGAGGCGGTGTTGCTGGTTTGTAACAATTCCTAGAGAATTACTGACCCAGAGGGCTACATATATTTTTTTTAAGGTAAAATCTGCTTTGTTGACAGAGGGTTGATTATGGTTTTTAATAATCAGAAGATCTTAGAAAACATCAATCTTAGGAGGGAAAGATAAAGTGAAGGTGGTAACTTAGGCAGGTACTGATGCCAGGTTGGTTGCAGTCTTTGGTGGAACCCAGGTAATAGGTTGAGAGTAAGTCACGTTTTGATTTGTGTGTGTGTGTGTGTGTGTGTGTATGTGTGTGTGTGTGTGTGTGTGTGTGTGTATGTGTGTGTGTGTGTGTGTGTGTGTGTGTGTGTGTGTGTGTGTGTGTGTTCTCCAGGTATTTACATTTTAAATTGGAAGTGGGATTTTGTATTCATTTTGATATGTGTGTGTGTGTGTGTTCTCCAGGTATTTACATTTTAAATTGGAAGTGGGATTTTGATATGTGCGTGTGTGTGTTCTTCAAGTATTTACATTTTAAATTGGAAGTGGGATTTTGATATGTGCGTGTGTTATTGGAAGTGGGATTTTGATATGTGCGTGTGTGTGTTCTCCAGGTATTTACATTTTAAATTGGAAGTGGGATTTTGATATGTGCATGTGTGTGTGTTCTCCAGGTATTTACATAGTCGACAGGCGCTTCCGATCTCCAGATGACTCTTGCAATCAGCTGACTCAGTTTCTCTACGGGTTTTGCAAACAGTCACGCCGTCAGAGAATCATCCAGAGGAACCGCACGGAGAGGCTCTCGGATCTTCTGGACTGGAGATACCTAGGCAGAGTGAGCAAGCTCCTGAGCAGCGAGGAGGGGCGTGTGGAGATCGTCGTGCACAAAGAAAGCCTTGCCTTTAGTCCCATCTGTAAAGTCAGCTTAGTACCATGAGTGCTGAAACCTCAGGATGTGTCCCTGTGCTTTTTAACTGAGTTATAAACCCAGGTCTTCACGGGTTCAGATAGTCCATGAGGATATAGCACGAACCTGGCAAGCACTTAGCTTGATGCGCAACAGGCATGCAGAAATGCTTTGCAGAGTTGAGAAAATGCCAAGAGCAAAGACCTTACTTGTTTTTCACTCCATGGATAATGCAATCATATTCTTCAGCAATGTAGGGTGGAAAGGACACTCTCTGTGAATGCAGAAGGACAGGCAACGCCACCATTCACTTGTGCCATAGGTGTGCAATCACCCAGGTGTCCACATATCTTAAAACTGAGTGATTTATTACTAAACGAAGACTTTTGCTTTCCTGAAATGTGGGTCTTTTTTTCACATATTGTTGAATTCTCCTGGTCAAGAATTGGTGTAGCCATCTGCTGAGTATCTACATCCAATAATAACCATGCTCCGTGTGACCTAAGTACTTAATACCACTACCTCATCTGAACCAAGAACAGGAAGGCCAGGCCTTAGACGTTCTGTCCAATGTATCTCAATATCAAAGGATTGGAGCAATTTCCAGTCATGTTTATATTCAGTCCAAAGTTCAGCATGGCCGACACAGATGATCTCCCTCAATATTTTATGATATTTCTGGTCATGTATGTTGACATGGTCAACTATAGATGGTCATTTCTACATTGATTCTCAAACTTGGGACACATAAATTCCTTAACTTCAAATATACAGCTAGCTATTGCTCAACGCAATGTCTGATATGGTAAACTAGTACGTGATAGCCCACGATAAGTACAGTTTTACGTATCTGTTAATGTGGAGATGGATCTTTCAGGCTTAGGAAGGTAGGGCCTTATATCCTTAATTGGTTACTGAAATACCTAATTGGGTTGAACATGTGAGTTCGCTTTGTCTTGACAGTATTACCAGCATGCCAGACACCTGAGTCTAAGCAGAGCTTTTCCAGACAAATTCCATCTGGAGCCCACCTCACCTCCAACGGTAAATATCTAATGTACTGTTTGCTTTTTACAAAAATGGCATTTCTTACTTGGCATTTCTAAGAAGACCTTTGCATCTGTAAGTAGCTCAGTATGCCAGCAGTGTGCTTTTTATGATGCTGAATCAAAGCAAAGAGTAGAGGCACACAAACCTAATGGCTGATTCGCACCGTCAGAGGGGTGTCTCCTCATTACAACTCTCTCTGCCTTGATGTCGGGAAGCTCTGTTAGGCTCCCATTCTTCTGAGTTATTCAACAACAGAGTGGTTTGATTTCACAGGAGGTAGATTTGCTGTCCAAGGAAGTGTTCAGAGATTGACCAACTTGGCAAGAGTTAAATAGGACAAACTCAAGCTCAGAGGAGGAATTGGACCCCTCCATTCAGCACGGCCCACAGGTGTTTTCTTCTAACATGTAATTACATCCCAGTCAGTGCTACCACCACAGTTCACATGTGCTCTCTCCTAAAGATGGAGGACAGGGCGCACCTTGAGCAGTGTAGACCCAGGCACTTCTCTTCAGCATGATTCGTCCCTGCTGGAATCTACTGATCCAAGGATTACATTTTTATTTTTATTTTCTTTTTTCTCTTTTCTCTTTTTTTGCCTTGCATCAAGCCAGGGACAGCCTCAGAGGGAAAATATGAGATCTTGGTGTGTCCACATTTTTGATATTGCAATACATAGCTGTTGTGTATAAAATTCACAAAAGAACTGTGCCAACTGTGGAGTCAATGTTTTTTAAACAACCACAGGAGAAGATCTTACATTTTAAAAAAAGTTTATAGTCTTGTCTTGGTCCACATTCATCACCATCCTTGGCTTCATGTAGTCCATGGATGGCAGGTTGGACACATCTGAGTCACAACTGTGTGTAAGATCACCTTAGGGACACATGCATACAGGCCCAGTTACTCAGAAGGCTGAGTCACAAGAGTCATTTGGATTTGTGACTTTAAGAAAACCATGGAGCAAGCCTGACTTAAACAAACAAACAAAACAAAACAAACAGAAAGCCCCACTTTGTACGGGGCTCTGTGTCCTGAAGAAGTATCTTTTGAGCAAATGCACACAAATGTTCACAGTATACTCAGTGTCCAGTTTTACCACTCCCCTGAGACTGCCCATTCCCGTCAAGGGCACACACATCCCTCAAATCCAGCTGCACTCTGATCCAGGGTCCCAGGCTGGGATCATTTTTACCGAAACAATTTTTATTAATATTACAGTGACTAGCCCATCTAGGTCAGATTTCTGGAAGAGATGTAGAAGGAAGGATTAGCCCCTAGATGAGTCAGGATTCCCCTGAACTTCCCCTCTGCACATGCCAACCTCTGCTTTTACTGGGAGAGCGCATTTATCTAAAGGTACCCGTCTCACCTGCTAACTCAGCTCCAATCATTCATTTATGTTTTTCATTCAATTAATGAGAGTTTAGCTTTAAGCCGTCAGGGCTTAAGTACAGGTTCACCTCTTTAAAAAAAAAAAATCCCTTGATAATTTCATAGACGTATTTAGATCACTCCCTATACCCCTCCCAACTTCATGTTTCTTCCTGCTCGTCTTCCTTCTCCTTCTGACCCACTAATCAGTATTTCACAGGAGAGGGACGCAGCCCACCCCTAACTGAGGGAACTGTCAGCAGCTGATGGTCAGCAGGGGAGGGAGCATCTGACCCCTTTAGCAGCATGGCCCACGGAGGGTGACCCATGCTCCAGTTCCTGTTTTGCCTTCACGAAAAGTACCAGGAGCTTGAAAGGACTATACATGTGTAACACAATAACAATGTCCAAACGCGATTGAAATGAAGTTGCAAGGTCACTTTCAAGCACACACACTCCTACAAGCAGGGATGCTGGGATGCATTCCAGGCTGTGTCTTCGGTGGCAAATGTGATCCAGGATGAACGCCATCGGTGCTGAGCGTGGGTTTGCCACATGAGCTTTCTCGATGACCCCAGGTAGCTGGGCAGTGTCACTTAGACCTCCATGGTGTTGATCACAAACTAAAATGATGCAGTTGGTACAATCTCAGGAATCAATGAGGGTTCTCCTTACTGGTGTCTGTTGGTGGCCTATGTAGCTGCCCATGTCCTAGAACTTTCTGGAACCATCTGAAAGATGACAGAGCAACATGTGTGGCCACTGGGAGGAAAGAAAGACTCTGGGTTTATTACAGACTTGGCATTAATTTTGCTGTATCACTCACATGCTGTGGTTTCTACAAAGTTATCTGCTATTTCTCCATCTCTCTCAGAGAGGAAGCAGGAATAACAAATTTATGAGGATATTGTTAGAATATTAAATTATACAGTGTATAATTATATACAATTATTATAGACAATAAATATAGCACTTAGCATATTTTAGTGCTTAATCATAGATAACTAACTGAATGTTTAATGAATCTATTTTAATGTTGATAGTACCAAAGTCAGAGTTCCTGAGCACCTGAAGAACCACAACAGACTACCTAAAAACAATTAAATTAGCATCTGGACTGTCTGTCATTGAAAACCAGGAAGTCAGGGCTGGAGAGCTGGCTCAGCAGTTAAGCGTACTCACTGCTCTTTCAGTGGACTTGAGTTCAATTACTAGCACTCCTCATGGAGTAATGGGTTATTAATTCAGCATCAGGAAATTTGATGTTCTCATCTGGTATCTGTGAGCTATATGCACGCGCGCGCGCGCGCGTGTGTGTGTGTGTGTGTGTGTGTGTGTGTGTGTGTGTGTGAGTGTGTGTGTGAGTGTGTGTGTGAGTGTGTGTGTGAGTGTGTGTGAGTGTGTGTGTGAGTGTGTGTGTGAGTGTGTGTGAGTGTGTGTGTGTGAGTGTGTGTGTGAGTGTGTGTGTGTGTGGTGTGTGTGAGTGTGTGTGTGTGTATGTGTGTGTGTATGTGTGTGTGTGTGTGTGTGTGTGTGTGTGTGTGTGTGTGAGTGTGTGTGTGTGTGTGTGTGAGTGTGTGTGTGTGTGTGGGTGAGTGTGTGTGTGTGTGTGTGTGTGTGTGTGTGTGTGTGTGTGTGTGTGTGTGTGTGTGTGTGTGTGCGCCCCTTCACATGTGCTTGGTTAGTGTTAAACCTAAGCTGATTTGGAAAAAGATAAATCATGTGTATGGCATGCACTTGTGTGTACACACTCACAAATCTTAAAAAGACCATTATATTAAAAAAAAAAAAGGAGAAGAAAGGAAGAGAGTGAGAGAAAGGAAGGAAGAAGAAAAAGGAGAAAGAGTGAGAGAGAGTGTGTGTGTGAGAGAGAGAGAGAGTGAGAGAGAGAGAGAGAGAGAGAGAGAGAGAGAGAGAGAGAGAGAGAGAGAGAGAGAGAGAGAAAACTACCCAGGTGTGGTGGCTCATGTCATTAATCCCAGCACTCTGGTGGCAGAGGCAGAAGGATCTCTGTGAGTTTGAAGTCAGATTTGTCTACATTGTGAGTTCCAGGACAGTTAAGGCTATGTGTAGAGACTGTTTCAAAAACAAGAGAAACCAAAAGAAAAGCAACAAAGAGAGAGAGAGAGAGAGAGAGAGAGAGAGAGAGAGAGAGAGAGAGAGAGAGAGAGAGAGAGAGAGAACCTAGAAGTTATTTTGAACGTTTATGTCTTATTTGTCTTCGCAGACAGATGGGTTTAAGTATCCCAGGCCCTCCTCAGTACCACCTTCTCCATCAGGATCTCAGACCTCCAGTCCTCAGAGCAGTGATGTGGAAGAGGACAGAGACGATGATGAGGATGAAAGATACGATGAAGAAGAGGAGGCTGAGAGGGATCGGTTAAATATCAAGTCACCCTTTTTTCTGAATCACGTTCCGAAGGGGAAGAAAAAGCTTCATGGGGAATATAAGAACTGATCCAGAGTGTACAAAGTAAGAATGATTCTCGGAGAGAGTGAAAATGCTTGGTTCCCTTTCCTTCTGGAAAATCACAATCACAGTCTCTGCCCGTAAAGAATTGGGGAGATTAAGTGGATGAGAGTTTTGTAATTCAGAATAAAAACAATGCTATGTTGTATTATATTACTACACTTTAATCTTTAAGTCCTGTCCCTGCAAACTTAAAGATGAGGAGGATTTTTTTTTTAAAGCAGTGGGACTGCAGGCATTTTAAAGATGGGTAACTTAGTTGGGGGTGGTGACTCGCACCTGTAATCTTAGCACTCAGAAAGATGGGGCAGAAGGATGCCATGATGCCAAGGCCAGACTGGGTTAAAGAGTAAGACCCTACATTAAAGAAAAAATGGTTAATGTAAGTGATGAGAAATTTTTAGCACATTTTTTTAGAAAAATCATTGTCATAATCCTTTAATTAATATTTATGAAGCTTCTCTTTTCCCAAAAAGATTGGATCTGAACTATGAATGCATGGCTCACATATTTTAGATCAGCAAGACTTTGTTATTCACTTGTCATTTGCATTGAAGCCACGGATTTCTATTTCACTCTGCAGATGACTGTCGAAGTCCACAAGAAAACAAACCAGCTCAGATCCACATTCTGATGTGTGCCGATGGATATGTACGACATGATGTCTGCTATCTAGAATTTGTGTTCAAGTCATTGATAGTAAGATGTTACCACCACCGTGTGTCACCTTATTGTAACAGTACTTTAGTTGATTAAATGGAAATGTCAACCTTTTATAGATAATAAATTGCCAAATCCAAATGAATGAATGTATCACTACAGATTTTATTTTCTTTGATAATATTTTTCTTAAGATGTTTCCAAGGTCAAAATAACACGTGTGAAGCGCCTGTCATGAATAGTACCTAACGTATTAAAAGGAATCTATTTTTCTTTCTTTTTGAGAAAGAGCTTTCTGTGTTGTCTTGGCTGTCCTGGAACTCCCTCTATAGACCAGGCTGGACTCAAACTCACAGAGAACCGCCTGCCTCTGCTTCCCAAGTGTTGGGGTTAAAGGTGTGTGCCACAATCGCCCAGCTGAAAGGGATCATTTAAAAAGAATTACTGAAATTGTAGAAAAAGTAGAAATCTACTTAAATGTAGGAACAATTTCTCTAACATAGTCTATAATGCATTTAAGAGGGTAGCTGAATGATTGCAATAAGCATAGTTATGTTGCAAATATAATGATCGAAATTGACTAAACACTAACAGCAGAGCCCAGATTTAACCCTGGTTCATTTTTTTCATAACTAACTACCCATTCACTGTGTCCCACCCACCACATAGTGATCACTTTGATTGACATATCAGTTGGCCTTGCTCTGAAAATGCTCTGTATAAGCGCTGGTCTTCTTAGAGCTGGGTTGTGGAGAGTAACAGCGAAAAAGGCACCACGCCACATGGTTGAAGACAAGGGTAGGCTGTCACCCAGCACCTCTTTGGCCATAGAGAAAGTAGAAGCACGGACACAAGCAATGAATCCAGCCAACGTAGAAGATGGTTGTAAGTTCACGTTTTTATATACGTCAGGAAGGAGGAACATGAATTATATAAAGCCCAATCCTGCTGAAAACCAATCTTTCAGTATGATAGCACTAGGAATGGTGGCCTCTGTAAGGTGTCTAGGCTGTGAGGGCATATTCTTTGGGAATATGCCCTCCCCTCCCCACACCTTCCCCACCTCCAAGCTGGGGATAGTAGCTTAGATGTGTGCTGCTTGCTCAGCTGCACAGGGCTCAATACCCAGTACCAAAATAAGAAGAGAAAACCAACAAAGAAGAAAGAAGGAAGGGAGGAAGCTACAGAAGGAGGAAGAGAGGCAGGGAGGAAGAAGAGGGGAGGAGGGAGAGGAGGAAGGGGATGGGGAGACAAGAGGCCCCAGGGAGTTGCTTCCTGGAGGTATAGCCACAGCAAGGAACCACATATGGGAAAGCAGTCTTCACCAGACAGGCCCTCTGCCAACATGTTGGGTGACAGTTCCAGAACTCTAAGATGTAAATCTGTTTCTGTTAAGCTGCCAGTGTGGAGCATTTGGTTTTAGCAGTCAGTCCCAGCTAACTGAAACCACGCCCTCCTAAGGCAAAGCTGAGGTGAACAGAGCTGGTTTTATACATGCAGCTGTAAACTTTAGGACTTGCAATGCGGTGCGATGGCTTTTCAAGGCACAGGGAGGACTGTTCTTGAGGAAATCCAAAGAGACCTCATAGGAGGAGCTCAACTTTCTACGAAGTAGCATGGTTTCACTGCTGTATCGTCCGCCACTCAATAATAATCAAACGAAATGAGAAATGAACTCTTCTTAGAAGAATTAGCCACTGGAAAGACTGAACTGAGCAGAGCTGCATTGCCAGCTCTACTTTTACCCGAGGCCAAGCTACAACAATGAAACTCAAGGCCGCTAATACACACCCATTTCTATGCTTTTCACCAGGCACGGAGGGGGCGTGGACCAAACGCTGACCCAAGCAAGGCAGAGCCTCTTTGCCCTTGTCTCTCGTCTTGATTACACTGGTGCTGGGGTTCGGGGAGACATCTATTAGAAATACAAAGAAGATAGTATCCAAGAGTCAACTGAAGATGGGGGGGGGCAATGAGAGGGAGAACATCTTGTGTTGTGGAGAAAGTGGCTGGAAATTCTGAGGAAGAGGTGGTCCAGTATGTGTATAGTTATTGATGTCAGCAATGTCCAACTTTAAGATGAGACTCATAAGCTAAACAGCTTTGATCTGTGGCCTCATTCATTTCAATTTGTACAAAGGTAGAAATGAAGAGACTCGAGAACACACCCTGTTCTGGCTGGGAAGTAGTCTTCCCACCTGTTCATGTTGGAATCTGCTTGCTATTGAGACAGTGTTGGAGGGTGGGGCTTTTAATCCATACCCGGTGTACCCATTCATTAACTCGGTAAGTTGAATATGGGACTCTAGTAAATCAAGTCAGGACTAGTGACAAGTGCTTATGATAATGTCACACAGTTTCTAGTTCTTGGATTTGGGGGGGGCGGGGGCAGAAACCAATGGTACATTAACTTAATATAGTTTTATTACTTAATTGTGAACAGAGAAGCAGACAAAACACAAACACATGGTTTTGATTACTTAACACAGATGAGTTCAAATTTCAGACTACATACATATATTACAGATATTCACATAAAGATATTCTGTAGCTAGAAAGTAATTGTTGAAAGCTGAGGATGGTAAGAATCAATACTTGTCATGTGGGAAGTTATGGTTAACAATTCTGGATAGATTAGGTAAAAAATACCATAGTGATCATGCTATAATTCCAAGTAAGTTATTTTGCTTGTTGTAGGGATCTTATCCCCAAATGTCCCCACTGTGTGTGTGTGTGTGTGTGTGTGTGTGTGTGTGTGTGTGGTGTGTATGTGTGTGTGTGGTGTGTGAGTGTGTGTGTGGTGTGTATGTATGTGTGTGTGTGTGTGTGTGGTGTGTATGTGTGGTGTGTGTGTGTGAGAGAGAGTGTGTGTGTGGTGTGTGTGGTGTGTGTGTGTGTGTGTGTGTGTGTGTGTGTGTGTGGCATGTGTGTGTGTGGTATGTGTGTGTGTGGTGTGTATGTATATGTGACTATGTGTGAGTGTGTGTGAATGTATGGGTGCCTTCCTTTGTGTTTGAATTTGGAAATGGATATCATGCACATGGAATACTCTTGTGCCATGGGAGTGCCCTAATGTAAAGTCATGGTGAAATCTCTTTCAGCCACAGAAAGCAGGGTACCTCCACAGGGTGCCCCCCTTTGTGTGGCATATGCTCTGGCAAACTCCATCACCATTTGCTTATATGCCAGTGACTTTAAGGTCTAGATTTCTAAATGGAATTCAGTTAGATTCCTTTGGAACACAAAGAGGCTCCCAGCCTGGGTCTTCACAGCCCCTCCATGGGATTCAGGATCATGCAGGGCCCCCCGTCTAAGCAGCAATAGACTGCGTGCCTTCATGGGAGCTTTATGCCAGGCATCCTCTCCCACCTCCCTCCTTAGCTGACCACTGCGGATGAGTTACAGAAGGACATACACAGGAAGTCCTGCCACACCTTTTCTCTTACTGGGGAGAATTGCTGCTGAGTGAAACCCAAAAGGGTGATGGGTGAGACACCAACCGCTAAGATCCAGACAGCGCCTGACTGCAGGGAAAAGAAAGAGCATTTCTGAGTTCCCAGCCTTGGCATTCTAAAGGCCATACAAAATCCAAGCCTGCGTCAGACACAGCTGTCGTGGACACACAGCAGGAGAAGACCTTGGCGGTGTTCCAGCCAAGAATTCCGTGTGTCTTCTGCTTCTGGAAGACTAATCCTAGCTCTGCAGGCATCTAACGTTACAGGTGTGGAAGGAAGGGGGCACGGGTCCTAATCACAGGACTACAGTTTTCACAGGGACAGAAATACACTTGAATGTGCCCGGGTGCGTTTTCATCAGTTCAGCCTTCCAGGAATACACTTTGATCAAAATTTCCTCCTTCATCTGTAAGAAAGAAATCCATCAATCAAACAAACACGTAGTGAACTCTCACATTCTTGGTTTTAGAGAGAAACAGAACCTCAAGAAATAGGTATTTGACTCCTAAAGTTAAATCAATTCACGGTCTGTGCTACTATGCTTTTACATATTGGATTTTGATTCGTTTGGCTTTAAAATCCACCCCCCTCACATCGGGACACAGCTGGTCATCCACATTCTATGTCCAGTACCTATGTATCTGAGGATGGCCTGGAACTTCTGACCCTCTTGCCTCCACTTCCCTAGTGCTGGGATCACAGACATATGCCACCGTGCTGTTCTGTGCAGTACTGGGCACAGAACCCCAGAGCCTCATGCAGGATGAGCAAGTGACATCCCAGCCCCCAGCATCGAAATCTCTACAATAAATGAAAGTGCAAAGTGGCAAGTTTGGCAGAAGTGTAAAGGGTCTGTATGTCTTGTTCTGATTAACACGCCTCCAGTCTAAACACCCGCCCTCATAGATATTCCCTGCATCAAAATGGTGTGGCTGGTGTTTCCTGGGGATATATCTCTTGCATGGGAAAGATGACATGGGGACACACTTGAAGACATTCCTTCCTTAGGTGATTTCTTCTGGGTAAGCAATGAGACTAGAGGCAAAGGCACGTGTTTGCTGGATGGGGATGCAAAAATGTCAGGCCTGGAGCATTTCATAAAGGTCAGACAGGAGCAGGATCATGGCACCCTAGACATAAAGTAGAAGCAATGAAAATCTAAAGAGGGGTAGAGAGGAGTGGCCGAGGCAGCACGGATGCCCTAGATTTTACTTTTCTCAAGATTGCCTTCCAGCTAAAACAACATTCCCTCGGTTAGTCACAATATTCTTTGAAAGACAGATTGTAAATAATGTGCCTCCCTCTAGAGGGAAGCAAAGCGTGGACACACGGACACACAGATACACAGATGCACACACGCCTAAGAGGTAGGGATGGAACAGGAAAACATCCAAGTACAAACGCCGATCATTGTAATTTTATCTCATGATGTAAGAACCTTCCAGAAGATACACAGAGACTCTGCAGTAAAAATATTCCATATCATCTGGGAGTCCAAAAATCCCACCATTTATTTAGATTAATAAAACTTGGCTTGCTTCTTTAGTTCACGTCCAGGGACAGGCTACTCAGAGCATGTCAGTCCGTTAGCCCTGGTGAGATGGCACTTGATGTCAAGCCTGACAACCTGACTACGGGTGCAGAACTAACACGGTGGCACGGGGAGAATTGATCCCAAAGTCACCCTCTGACCTCCACACACACAGTGTGGTGTGACTGTATCCTGTTCCTAGGTAAATATGGGGGGGCACTCATTTAAATAATTAACACGTTATGCTTGTTTCCCCCAAACACTTGAAATGGGGACCTAGAATGCTATCCCTCCTCCCCCTTAAAATGAACTTTCCTTTCTCTGTTGTAGCCCCGTGTCTGGCTCTATCCATCTTCCCAACATTCATTCCTACTGTCAGTCACCACCAAAGTTCCTTTCCTAAAGACCTCAAGACTTGGTTCATTGTTTCACAGCTCGAAGGTAAAACCCATCACCTGGACACAGGGTTCTCTGTCTATTAGCCAGCGTCTTCTCACTTTTCCCCCGCCCAGCTGACGACGTCTACTCTTAATAATAGGATTGGGATGGAGAGATGGGCTCAGTCAGTAAGGAGCTCATGAGGATCTGAGTTCCGATCCCCAACACTCAAATAAAAGAGCCAGATATGATGACATATGCCAGTAATCCCAATGGTGGGGTACCGAGACAGGCTGATCTCTAGAAGCGCACTGACCAGCCAGATGGAGGAACCAGCGAGTTCCAGGTTCACTGAGAGACCTGTCTTAAAGACTAAAGCAGGAAATGACAGGCCATCTAGTGACAACGTCTGGCCTCCACACGTGTGTACACACAATCTGTACACACATACTGCATACACACACACACACACACACACACACACACACACACACACCACCTCATGACAACGGGTCCTTAGAGTTGTGGGACCATTCCTGTGCCAGGGTGGCACAGCTAGTGAAAGCTGATGGAACAGCTGTGTTCCAGGTGTGTGAACTTCCATAGACCTAGCTGATCCATTGCAGAGATGCCTCGGTTCTGCTACACCACATGGCAGAATGGCTGGCTGGAGATTACATGCACTCCTGGTTTAGAAGAAGCCCCATATAAGGTGAGAATGCTACAGGCCTGCACAAAGCTGGCCCCACCGCCTGATAGGGGAACCACACCCACTGCTGTGTGCAAAAGTGAAATGCGATTGCTGAGCAGAACTTCCATTTGATTTCATTTTGAACGTGAGCAATTGGATTTTTGTTATTTCAATTTTTTTTTTTTTTGTTTTAGTGCTTTCAGTTATAAAACAATAAAGCTAGTTGGGGCTCCTTCAGAGTTAACTATTGGGTGGAAGCAGGAGGATAAGGAGTTCAAGGCCAGCCTTTGCTACATAGGGAATTTGAGGCCAGCCTGGGAGACATAAGATGCTGTATTTAAAATAAACAGCCAAATAAATGTTATTAAAATGGGTGATGGGTCATGAAATTCATATACCATTTCACACTCATCAAGGTAACATTTTCTGTATTGGGACTGAGCATACTGGGAAGTGCATTGTATGATGAGTATGCATTTCTGTGGGTCTGGAGAGGGGCTTGGCAGCAATCAAAGCTCCTGAGCCCAGAGTAGACAGCACACGTGTACCTTTCTGTGGTTTCTGCAGTGAAGCCAGCAGCAGCGCTACCGCCTCTGCGAGAGTTAGCGGTTGAAGATTCGAGTTTCGTCGTTCTGGAGAAACAGAAGTACACACAGCCTTGGTATTCTTATGAACAAAGCAGCATTTAAACATATTAACACTCAAATATCTTCGCCAACTAAACATTCATGTAAATGACTTTCTCTGCTGAGTGTGACTAGAGGGGCCTCTGTGAAGCAGACTCTCGGCCCGTGAGCAGCGTACGCTGAATATTGATAGTAAAAATGAATTCAACATTTGTATTGCATTTTATGTGGGTGTGCGTGTATATGTGTGCATGTGTGTTGTGTGCGTGTATATGTGGGCATGCGTGTTGTGTGCATGTGTGTGTGTGTGTGTGTGCGTGCGCGTGTGTGTGCATGTGTGTGTGTGCATGTATGTGTGTGTGTGCGTGTATGTGTGTGTGTGCGTGTGTGTGCATGTGTGTGTGTGCATGTATGTGTGTGTGTGCGTGTATGTGTGTGTGTGCGTGTGTGTGCATGTGTGTGTGTGTGCATGTATGTGTGTGTGTGCGTGTATGTGTGTGTGTGCGTGTGTGTGCATGTGTGTGTGTGTGCATGTATGTGTGTGTGTGCGTGTATGTGTGTGTGTGCGTGTGTGTGTGCATGTGTGTGTGTGCGTGTGTGTGCGTGTGTGTGCGTGTGTGTGCGTGTGTGTGTGCGTGTGTGTGCACGTGTGTGTGTATGTGCACGCACCCACACTCGTGGAGGTCAGAGGTCCACTCTGGGGAGTCTCCTCTCTCCAGTATATGTGGGTTTGAGGGGTGGATTTGGGCAGTAAGGCTTGGTGTCGGGTGCCCTTGTCTGCTGGTCAGTCTCATTGGCCTCATGTTGATCTTCGTAAGTTGAGATGTCTGTCATATTTCTCTTGGATTATTTTTGCTGTGTTTGCATTTGGGACTGGAAGAGGAATGCACACCTTATGCTAGAGAGGGAAGATGGAGTAGCCCAGCCTCTGTGGCTTTCCGTCTTCCGGGCTTAGGAGGGGGTGGATTTTCCTCTCACAGCTCAAAACAGTCATCTGGGCCAAAAGAGTGAGCCATGATTCCATTGGACTCTCAGTTTCCTACTTTCCATCTACTGAATCAGTTTGAGATAAACATCCACATGCTGGGCCACACATGAGGTAATTAGCTGACCGGAGATACTTTTGCTAAGTATTCAGAGCTATTTCAAATTAAATTTGATAAATTTAATTTAATTTCATGAAATTAAATTCCATGTTTAGTGCACTACAGGTATATGCTTCCTCATCCTACCCCAAATTTAAGACACCAGATGGCACAGTCCCAATTCAACACAGACACTGAGTTTAATTGGAAGTGACAGAAAGAGAAGAAACATATTTACACTCACAACATAAGGTTAATCACACTGCAAAACCAGAGGAACAGAAACGGTAACTGGTGAAGCGTCAGCTAGGGTACGTTCAGCAGTGTTAAATATTTCTCAAATGCTACCTTTTATTCTTAGCATTTGTATATAAAATTTTACTAAAATCAATTTTTCTTCCTTTTAAACTGCAATGACATGGTTTCATCAAGAAGAAAAGGTCCTTGGCCCCTCCCCCACTGCGGATTTCATGTGTCATTAGTATTGCATCATTTCTGTGATCTCTCTGCCCCAACTCCTCCTATACCCCTCTCAAACTCATGACTTTTTCTTTAATTAGTATTTCTACCTCTCTCCCCTCCCCCCCTAGTCATCTAGTGTTACTCATATGTAAATATTCAGGGCTGACCATTTCCGATTGGAGAGATTAACCCGCAGCTCATCCCTGGCGAAAACTGACCCCCGGACCCCCCCCTTTCCTGGCTCCATTTTTAATGAACTTTGCTTGTTATGTTTGTTTTTAAAGCCTTTTAGTAGCTGTTTTCAGTAATGTAAGAGGGAGATACATTTGACACTTGTAAGTAATTCTGTAGGTAATTCTGTAATAGTAATTAGTATTTAGGAGGAAAAGGAGCAAGGCTCTATCCATAAACACCCGGGTGGGCTTCTCTAACCAGCACAAGGTCTCTGCCCTCTGACTGCACTGACGGCGCACGGGGCTCAGCAGCTGCCTGCTGGGGTGGGGTGGACAGGGGTGGGCTGGGCTGCGCTGTGCTGGGCTGGGGTGGGGTGGGCTGGACTGCGCTGGGCTGGGCTGGGCTGGGCTGGGGTGGGCTGGTGTGGGCTGGACCGGGGTGGGCTGGGCTGGACCGGGGTGGGGTGGGCTGGGCTGAACTGGGGTGGGTGGGGTGGGCTGGACTGCGCTGGGCTGGGCTGGGCTGGGCTGGTGGGCTGGTGTGGGCTGGACCGGGGTGGGCTGGGCTGGACCGGGGTGGGGTGGGCTGGGCTGGACCGGGGTGGGGTGGGCTGGGCTGAACTGGGGTGGGTGGGGTGGGCTGGGGTGGGTGGGCTGGGCTGGGCTGGGCTGGGCTGGGCTGGGCTGGGCTGGGCTGGGGTGGGCTGGGCTGGGCTGGGCTGGGGTGGGTGGGTGGGCTGGGCTGGGCTGGGCGGGCTGGGCGGGCCGGGCCGGGCTGGGCTGGGCTGGGGTGGACCGGGCTGGGCCGGGCTGGGCTGCGCTGGGCTGGGGTGGGGACAGTACACGTGGAGCCCCCGCCGGGCGGGCGCAGCGCTCACCCACCTGGAGGCGGCCGGTCTGCGAGCTCCTTCCTGCGTCTCTGGTCCGAGATGAAGCGGCGGCCCTCTGCGGGGGGGACGGGGGCTGAGCTGGGACCGCGGGACCCGGGCCGGGAAGACCCCGCCTCAGAGACCAGCCCAGCGGGGGGCGCGCATCCCTGTCCACCCCCCGCCAATTCCTAACTTTTTTTTTTTTTTTTTTTTTTTTTTGGTCAAGTTCATTCCTTGCTCCTCCAACCCCAGACACCCTGCTTGCTCAACAAACAAAAACAAACAAAAAACCAGTAGTTCTCTCACTTAACCAGCCGCCGCCTCCTGCATCCTTCCTCATCTCCCCTCTCCTTCCCTCCCCGTCTCCTTCTCCCTTTCTTCCCTCCCTCCTTCCACCTTCCTAACGGGGGTCTTCTGACTTTGACCCGGAACTTACTAGGCAGCTCAGGCTAGCCCCGCACTCGCAGCAGCTCTCCTGCCTCAGCTTCGAGAGAGAGTGCCCGGGTTCCGGGCTCCTCTCTGGTGGATCTGGCCACCGAGGCATCTTCCTCTGTCTCACCTAACCTCGCTTACCGTTTCTGGATTGCCGGAGGGAGACCCCAACTATTTCCTGGAGCCAACCGTTCCTCTCTCCCCAGGTTCCCGCCCTGTGGCTTCCAGGGTTCCCCGGGTGTCTCCCATCACCTCCGGGAAGAGAACAAAGAGTTTGGGACTCACGCGCGCCCTTCAGGTACAGCATGGCCTGGGGAGTCCAGTTTCTCCTCTCAAAGAGTCTCTGCAGAGAGAGGGGACAGAAGAGCAGTTACAGCAGGGCAGCGGGGTGGAAAGAGGAAAACGCACACTTCCCACGGGGGCTGTGTTCTCCGCATGCCTGCGGTTACCTGTGGCGCGCTGCTGCAGTTGCCCAGGACAGACAGCACCAGGAGAAGGGCCAAGGCTGTCACTGCCAGGCTGCTGGGGCCCTGCAAAAAAAACATAAACCAAGCAGACCCATCTGAGCTTCGCTGCATTTTCTGCCTTCTCCTCAGACCAGACAACAAGGTCCTCACTTCTGTATACGGTCCTACCTCCTCGGTAACCCACACAGAGTAATTTTAAAAACTAGAAACGTATGCTTTTCTTAACTTCACCCAAATAAAGAATTGGGGGGGGATAAGTTATTTTACTCAGCAAAGGCAAAGGATTTCACTATTTGGATGTGTTTTCTCCCAATGCCTTGTCATTAAAATGCTCGTTAAATATAACCTAGGTAGACAGACACACGCCCGTGGGATGAACGGGTCTGCTGAGGCTAACCTTCATGTTCTGGCTCTTTCCAGAGCCCCGCAGTCGCTGTCACTCTCTACCTGCCGGTCCGCTAATCCTTTTGCAACCTGGGGCTTTAAAAACTCTTAGTGAGAGCCTGCACAGGGGCGAGGAGAGCACGCGGGCAGCTTGTCAAGCTCCAGAACAGGGCTGATCTGATGACTCCCCTGGGGAGTTCTAGTTGGCAGAAATAGGACAATGATTGATGGGCGGATATCATTTGTTCAGAAATTGACCACACCACCTGGGAGACATTCTGACTGTACCAGCACAGTCACCTTTGTTTTCTCCTGTTAGACGCCCCGTGCATTCCATCACCATCATTATTGATGAAAACAAACGGATACCATAAGGAGCTGTGGCTGAAGATGAATCACCCCGGTGAACATGAAAAGGTTAGGGAACCTCAGAGGGACTTGACATTAGCCATTCACCCAAGTATCCGTCTCGTCGATGATTTAACAAACATGCCTTGAATGTCTGCCTCACACCAGACAAATCCTCCTTTAACTCAAGCACCCCCACAGTTAGTTAGAGGGGCTGCATCTAGCTATTGGCACAATGCTAGGGGTTGGTAGGTAAAGGTGGGCAGGATGGCGTTCCAGGGGGGCTGCTGGGCCACTTTACAGAGGGAACGTCAAAGGATAAGATCCCAGGGGCTTTGGAGCTGCTATTCCAGTTACTCACCGCAGTCAAACGAAAAGGAAAACAAACAAACAGCAAACGGCTTGATTTACTTGAGGCAGAGAAGGCTACAGGGAAGGGTGCTCATCACTGGCTAGTACATAAGAAAATGTCACAAGCAAAAGGCTGTGACAGAAGACTAGAGTGGCAAAGAATGGAAAGCTAGAGATGATTTTGGAGGTGGAAAATAGAGGATTTGTGGATAGATCAGACACGAGAGTACGAGTCAAGCAAGATGCTGCTTAGATTTTTGGCTCAAGCGTGGATAAACGAAATGGTTTACAGGAGCGACAGAGACTTCCTAAGGAAGCAAATCACGAACACACAGACGTAAGAATGTGTATTTGACATGCGAGTAGGAAGGCAAAGTCGATGAGCAGAAATGCCACTTAGGGGTCCAGCAAAAGGTCATCAACTTAGCTTTCCCTTTTCTAAACAAAGGAGTGATCCTCTGTAGGAACTTTAAGAATTCTAAGAATTTAAAAGTGGGGGAAAGACTGGGCATGAATGAAGCTATCAACAAGAAGAGAGAGAGAGATGAAACAAGCATACAGAAAGGGAACAGGTAGACTCAGGAAAAGAGATGAAGGAGTGCAATCAGAATCGGGAGTCCTTTTGGGACGGGGTGGTGGTGGTGATGATGGTGATGCCAAGCAGCTCAGAGAGTCTGCAGTGATAGTGAGAGCCGGAGTAGCTGGTGACTGGCTCAGCAGGTAAAGTTGCCTGCTACCAAGAGTGATGAATAACTTCCATTTTATCCCTGGAACTCACGTGGGGGAAGGAGAATGCTGACTCCTGTACGAATTCCTCTGACTGAATGCATGGTGTTGTGTACACACACACACACACACACACACACACACACACACACACACACACCCACACACACCCCGTAGTTTAAAATTTCAGAGCTCAAGCTAGATGAGGCAATAGGCAAATAAATTTGGAAGTATGATGCTGACTGAGAGTGGAAGGAAAAATGGAATTGGAGTTGGTTAAATAGCAAATAAAATAACAACAACATCAAAACAAATGCTGACAACCAGCCCAAAATTCACATTTTGGGGAGGAGAAATGATGAATTGGAGTATTCTCAGCTGTGGCTTGTGGGATTGTGTTGTTGGTTGGTGGAGTTGTTCTCTTGTGCAGATTTAAACGCCTCCCTACCTTAGTAGTTTTCTGCACCCCCAGGCTTCTCTACCACACCTGTGTGTTTGATGGAGCCTTCAGCTCGGTCAGAAGGAGCCCCTAGAACAGTGGAGGCAGATCTAGTTTCTAGAGCAATTCTGGCAGTGTTATTGGTGGATTCCAGAACTCAGTGCTGGGGTGTGATGGCCTTCCCTTTGAGTCTTCTGTTTAAACCAGTTAGGTTTGTCATTGTCTGTTGATAACAATCATTTGTAAGATGTATGCCATTGAAGATAATCAGAGCTATTATTGATAATGGAGAGTAAAGATAAAGAAAAAAACAAAACAAAACTAAAGGAATGCATTGCAGAACATTTGTTTACAATGTGTGAAGATGTGTCACTGTGATTGGTTTAATAAAGAGTTGAATGGCCAATAGCTAGGTGTGATTTCTGGGGAGAGAGGAAGAGGATGAAGAATTTAGGCATGATTACAGCAGAGAGATGCTGAAAGAAATAGTATAGAGCAGAGATAATAGAGTCATGTGACAGAACATAGATTAATTTATAGTTATAAGAACTAGTTGGGGACAAGCTGAAGCTAAAGGCCCAACTTTTATAATTAATAATAAGTCTCCATGTGGAGATTTGGGGCGATGGAGATCCAAGGATAGTTCTACAAGAAAGCTTGCTACAAATGGCTGGAGAGATGGCTCTGTGGTGAAGAGCACACGCTGTTCTTGCAGAGGACCCAGTCTGAGAGATGGCTCCTGTCAGTCCACACGGGCTACATACAGTGAACTGATGTCCTGGTTTAGATCTCAAATGTCCCCCGAAGACCTTTGAGTTGAAAGTTTGTTCCACAGGGTGGGACTTAAAGATGGCAGACTTCGGAGGGCCTGCGGTGGGGATGAGGGGAGGCTTCAGGTCTTTCCGGCACATTCCTGACATGGATAGTCAGAATCACATCCTCTCCCTCTTTTTCTTCTCTGCCTTGTAATGAACAATCCTGCTCTGCTCTAATGAGCTGACAGAGTGAGCAGCTCTGTGTCTAAGATGGGGTTTCTACTCCTGTGAAGAGACACTGTGATCACAGCAACTCTTATAAAGAACATTTATGTGAGGTGGTAGCTTGTAGTTTCAGAGGTTTAATTCATTTATCATCATGGCGGGGAGCAATATGTCTGGGAGTATGGCAGTGTGCAGGATTCTACCTCTTGATCCAAAGGCAACAGGAAGTGAACTGAGATACGGGGTGGTGATTGAGCATACGAGACCTCAAAGCCCACCTCACAGTGACACACTTCTCCCAACAAGACCACACCTACCTAACAGTGTCACTCCTTTGGGGGGCAATTTTCTTTCAAACCACAACACTGTCTATTACTTTGTGGAGTGGAACCTTCAAAATGTGGGTCAAAAATATAAACCGTATCATCTTCATTATTCATTACAGTGGCAGAGAGCTGACTACCCACCACAAATAGGTGTCTTGTAGGTGGCAGAAATTCATGACTCAGCTCTACAGGGTCAGCATGGTTGGGTTCTGGTAAGGGCCTTCTCTGCTGTGTCCTCATATGCTGGAAGAGGAAAACAAATTCCTGGGATCTCTGTTATAAGGACATGTATCCCATTGGTCCCTGTATGTATGTATGTATGTATGTATGTATGTATGTATGTATGTGTATGAGGTTTTGCCTGGATGTAGAATGTGGGAATTGACATTTAAAGGGTGAATATTATTTGTTAATTCTTGGAAATGAGATTGAGATTTAGATTCTTGATGTTCAGGCTGGTCTTTGGACATGGACAGGAAAACAGATTTAACTAGTGTCATAGGTACTGTTCCTGATGCCATTAAAAAGGGAAAGTGTTTGTTGTGGCTCGCAGTTCAAACACACAGCCCATCATGGTGGGGAAGGCAAGGGGATGGCAGCTGGGAGCAGCTGGTCATGTGACACCCACAGGGGTGAGAGCAGCTGGTCATGTGACACCCACAGGGGTGAGAGCAGCTGGTCATGTGACACCCACAGGGGTGGGAGCAGCTGGTCATGTGACACCCACAGGGGTGAGAGCAGCTGGTCATGTGACACCCACAGGGGTGGGAGCAGCTGGTCACATTGCCTCCAGAGAAGCTGAGAGTAATGAATGCTTCTTCTCAGCTCATTTATACATAGCCCAGGATCTGAGCCCACGGAACGGTACCATGCCAAAGGCTCTGGATCTCACCAAGCTGACAACTGGCCATCCATCACAGCTAGTGTATGGGAATGGAAAATAGAGAGGAGTTCATATTAGGGATTTGTAGACTGTTCTTCCCATCATCAGGGCAGCCAGAGCTGCTGAAGTGATGGCTTGTGCCCACTGTCATAGGAGACACATTAAACCAAGTGCCAGGGGCCCGGGAGCTGGAATAGTGAGACCCAAATGCCTAGCAAACCCGAGGGCCTGAGTTTGATCCCCAGGTTCCATAAGGTGAAAAGCTGTCTTCTGACCTCTACACGTATGCTGTGGCCCTCTCTCTCTGTGTGTCCCTCTTATACACACGTAAAGAAATGTAGCAAAAACAAATATTAAAAAACAAAACAACAAACCATGAAAGTTTTAGGAAGAGGAACAGGAATATGAATCACCAAATCCTCCAGTTTATCTGGTGAATCTGTAAATAGGCATTTTACGTCAAAGCTGCCATTTTCCATTTTGTGGAGCAGATGAAGGGAATGACCCTGACAGTTATTGATATCATGGTTTCACCACGGACAGCACCACCTCCAGGAAGATACTGCGGTTAAGACGCAGGCTTTAAAAAACAGATGCCCTTCTGAACCAGCATACAGAGAGCCCTGTTGTTTGGCTCAATACATGACAGGTCAAAACACTGAACTTTTTCTGCTGACAGTATGCACAGCAGGTTGCCAATCAAACGGGCTCTCATGCTGTCCTTAAAGGTATATTCATTAGCGATCATATGCCTTCATCACTAAGATAATTTGGAATTTGAAACTTGGCTCTAGCATGCCCAGGTTCCATTTGAACAACCACCACCTGTCACTGTTTAAAGTGACATCTCCTCACGTGACATATATTTGAATTGATTGGCTGCTCAGAAAAGGGTAGCGTCAGTACCAATGCTTACACAATCTCTGAACTCGGAGCAGCCTCACAAGTTCAGGAGCACAAGAAGAAGCTCTTAGAGGTTCATTTCCATGGGAGAAGGCTCCTCACTGAGGCCTATCTGCAACAGGATTACAGCCTGATCCTTCTGCCTCTGCCTAAATTCCGGGATTTATAGGCATGTGCCGGTGTTCCTGTGACTTCTTTAGACTTGTAGAATCTGAGCTAAGACAAAGCATTACTGGGCCGCTCTGTAGTCAGGGTTGGATACCTCTTGCATCCCTGTCCCGACTTTACCTCTGCTGAAACATGGGACTCATATAAGTGTACCCAAAGTTTAGCTGAGGACCACAGAGCCCCTTTAGTTCCCTTCCTAACATACGGAAAGAAACATCTCCTTTCTCTGATTTCCATAATTATCCTTTCAGTTGGGTATTGACACCAGCTGCCAGTCCAATCTGTTGGGGCTGCCACAGCTGGGCTCTTGAATTAAAACTCCAGCCATAGCCCCGCATCAGAAGACTCAAGAATTTCATTGCTTGTCATGAGTAGTTTCACACGGCAGAGAATGAAGCATGCTGTTTTCAGATACATTCGCTTAGGGAGCACGTTCATTTCATTACTTCCATTTAGGAGAGTTCTTTATATGTCAACTCTGATTACAGAGTCCTCCCCTGCCCCCACCCTTTATTTAACAATGGGAAGGAGGGTGACCAATGATTCACGCCCACTTGGAGACACCAAGAGTGACTTCCGTTGTCCGGTATTTCCCTTTCCTACGGAACACAGCCTGCCCTTGATGATCCATTCTCTCCAGTAACAGGTTACCTTATGAAAGGTTGGGATGTGAAGTAGAGGCTTCTGCAGGGTTCATCTCAGTCACTGTGGCCGACAGAGACCTCTGCTTCCACAAAGCTGACTTCAACACACTAGGGATTGAAGGGGACAGCAGTAAAGCTGGATAACTGCTTTTGATTGGTTCAGCCTTTCCTGGTATCTATGAAACCCTGGGATATACATCTTAAGAGACTGGAGCCTTAAGAATCATTTGCTGCCAAATCAGTGTAAAAGCATGAAGTGGAAAGGACCCAGAAGATCCAGCTGTGTTGGCCCAGCAAATAGGTAAGGGGAGATACGCTAGTGGCGTCCAGAGAGGTCTTCACAACTGAGTAATACGACAGGAAAGTAATGCAGCCGGTCAGGAACTTTCACACATCTTAGTTCGATCAACAACAGACTCAAGTTAAAATTTGTGGCTCCTGGATAAGGTTTGGGAGCTGTGCTAGATCACCCACCCATCCATCATCCATCCACCCACCCACCCACCCACCCATCCATCCATCCATCCATCCATCCATCCATCCATCCATCCACCCACCCACCCCTCCCTCCATCCATCCACCCACCCACCCACCCATCCATCCATCATCCATCCACCCACCCATTCATCCACCCATCCATCCATTTATCCATCATCCATCCATCCATCCATCCATCCATCCATCCACCCACCCTCCCATCCATCCATCCACCCACCTCTCCCTCCATCCATCCATCCACCCACCCATCCATCCATCTATCTATCCATCCACCCATCCATCCATCATCAATTATCTATCAGCCAAGACGTTTCATTATTTAGCACAGGCTGGCCATGAAGTCCAAGCAATCCTCCTGTTTCAGCCTCTCAGGTAGTAGGATAGATAACTAAGACTCCGAATGTTCAGTTCCCATTGACAACGAACTGGAATCAAGTTTTAATATAGGGTTCCGTAAATACTTACCAGGTTAGTAGTGCCCTGGCCCGTGGTGTTTATGATGATAACACTATTGATGAAGATTCACTTCACCCAGGGCATCACAAGTATTCAAGTGTAATAAATTCCTTTTCTAGAAAAAAAAAAATCTTGTAAGCCCTTTGAACTTGAAAATTAACCCTACCCATTCTAAAATTCACTGCTAATTATAAATTCTGCAATTAATGGCAGTAACCACAACAGGTCCCCCTTCCCAACCCCGCTACTCGTAGTGACAGAAAATCCACAGCAAGCCTGTTACAGTAAGTAGCAGTGACAGTTATGAATCTTGGGATTCACATTACAATAAAAAGAAACAAAAGGTTTGTCTCCCAACACTCATCCCCTCACCCTGCATTTCTAGAATAGGAAAAGAAATCAAGTTTTGAGGGAAAACTCCACGAATTAATGCTGGTAGCACATTTTTTTTTTTTCATTTTCTTTTTTCTTTTTTTTTTTTTTTGTTCTCCAAAGATATGATCATGTCACTGGGAGACACCTGTGGGCAGGCTTGTAAGGGACTCTCCTGAAAGGTTTGAGGAAAACAGGGAACACTCTTGTAGAGTAACAGAATCCTCTGGCAGGGGGAGGGATGGTCTGAAGGAAGAGCAGCTGCTCTTCTGCCCTCTTCTGCTGCTTCAGGCCTTTGCTGCTATCAGAACTCAGATCCGATCCTTTGCTCTCCCAACATGGACTGAAGAACTGCATCCCTCCAGGGACCCCCATGACTCCAGCACCGATTGGGAGTCAGGCATCTAGCCTCAAGAACTACTTCAGTGCAACTCAAGAGAGCATTTGGAGAAGTTAACAATTCCTGGTGGACAGGGCTTATTATTCTAATTGCTAGCATTTGGGCATGGGCTTTAAGCTCCCAAGAGACACTCAGAAAATTCCTGTTGAATAACCAGATGCTTAGCAGACTTCTGAGTTTGATTTTATTTTTATTTATTTATTTATTTATTTTTTGCTTTTTTGAGAACATACCTGAGTAGGCCTGGCTACCTACGTCTCACAGGGATCTGCTTACACTGTGTCCTGAATGCTAGGATTAAAGACTGCACCAATATGCCCAGAGAAGTTTACCATCTTTAAAAAAACAGAATGTGGCCCAAGACAATGAATATTCATTAACATTTGTATGTATGAGTGTTTGCCTGCCTGTGTGTGCATCACATGTATGCCTGGTGCCCGAGGCCCAAAGGGGGCACCAGATTCTCTTGACCCGTCATAACTGAAGCATGTGAGATGCCACATGGTTGCCAGGAACCAAATCTACAAACCTCTGGGCTATCTCTTCGTCCATCCAATATTCTTTTATACATTTTACTAGTTTTCAAATGTGTTTTCCTAATTTCTTTGTTGTATGACTGTACTTAAGAAATTTTGAAATTAAAACGTCAAGGCAACTTGACAAAATTGCACATAGGCCCAATTTAAAAAAAAAAAAAAAGGTAATTATTTTATAGTGCAATTTAAGTCTTAGATCTTCAAAGATACACTTGACCACTAATGAATAGAAAAGTACCCTTTTATTGAGGTAAGACAAGTGTATTTACAATATGCCATTGTTAGCGTATATAATTCGACCATGAGACTTCTAAAGCAGCTGAATTCCAGAGAAGTGTTAGGGACAACATTGCAGGCATGTTTTTGTTACAGAAGACACATTTGAACATGTCAGAAACACTTAAGGCTAAGTACTAGAACTTTTCCTCCATTTGGGGGAATAAAGGTTGTTGTTGTTTTTTGTCACAAAGACAGAAGGCTGATTTTTAAAAGTGGTGGGGTGAGGGAACCCTGAAGAATGGGGCTTCCAGAAGCGCAGTGCTGAAGATCAGTCAAGCAGTCTCAGGCCCTGGGCAGGCTCACCTGAAACTGAGTCTGCCCAGCCCCTGCCCTGCAAAGGGCTATGAGCTTCTCCAATCAGGTCCAGTGTGCTCTGAAATCAGACTGCTGAAAGGGGATGTTTGCTGTAGTGCAAAGAACACTTTGATGGGGCCATGTCGAGGAAGGATTTAAATGGCAGACTCCCGCTCTAACAGAGTGACACCTAGCCACTGTCACACCATATGGGCCAAAGCCTACACGAAGTTTACAGGGCATCTCACACACGCCAGTTGTCAAAGCATAGCACTGACATTCCAGGGAAGGTGTGACTTTGAGAGGGACATCAGACACAACGCCAGGTCTTTTATTATCCCATGAGTTATTGAGGTAGGATTCTCCAATTCACAGGTTACACCATAAAGTCAGAAGCAAGTACCAAACAGGACAGAACTCCACAAACGAACCATCCCACTACACACCAGTCCTTCCTTCTGCAGACCCGCAAGGCTGGAGATTCTCCTGGCACCAAGAAGTTTAACTAAAAACAAAAAACATTGTAATGTCTTGTAGAAATGGTTTGTAAATAAATACAATTTTAATTATGATTTTCAAACTGTTGAAAATAAATAGTTCAATCATTAGTGCTAAGATAAATAGTATTACATCTGAGGAAGTGCTCCCATGACCAGGTAGGAAGGAAACCATTGCTGATGTTGGCAGAGTAGCAATAGAAGGGAATGACAAGATTGCCCCAGTATTAAGCTCCTGAGGAACCCCACAAGTTTAGTTATAATGTAATAGTTTTTGCATGTCACTGGGGCATCTTTTCTCCTAACTCAAGATGGAGATGAGTGGGGGAAGTAGGGGGAGGCTGGTGTGGTGCTTGCTGCTTTCTGGATGTTACAATAAGGCTGAGAACAGGAGGAAAATGAAGATGAAATAACAGCCCTTCTCATGTTACACACCTTCAATGTCGCCACAAGTTGTAAAACCAAGGTAGGAAACTGTGGCCACATTTCATAAGAACACAAGAAGAAAAACTACATCATGACATGGGAAAACCCTCTGATGTGCATCATTTAGTATCTCAGCAACTGATTCCAACGCCTTCTGCGGTGGACTACTCCATGGTCAGAGTGCTCTCTGCTTGGCGTCTGCATGCAGCAGATTGTATGAACACACCCAGGCCATGCTCAAGAGATCTGCGTATCCAGAGTGTCGTAGAGTCTAGAAAGCACTTGGTCAGCTATGCTTGAAAAGTAACAGCTCAAAATGAACTCTGTGTATTCTGAAAAAGAATGTCTAGTTCAGATTTTTATCTGGCTCCAAAATATTAAGATTCAAAAGGACCACAAAAGTTTTATTTTCATGTTTACAAAAAAAGTGATTGACACATGAAACTGGGCTTTCCTTGGGCTGATACATGGAGACGACATAATCTAATCCAATTCAGGCATCATTATCAGAGACCCAGCACACCTAGAAATACCTGGGCCATCATTAAAACAAAAAAACAAACAAAACACAGAAAAAAAAAAAAAGAAAAAGAAAAATCCCAAATGGCTACAGGTATTCCTGAATCTTCTAAAAAAAAAAGTAACAGACACCATGGTTCTCTATTAATGGCTGTTTCACCGGTTGCAGCAAGACTAAGAAACAGCCTTCTCAAGTCACTAAACACTGTAACAAGGCTTCATCCTCTCCAGCGCTGTGCTCAGATGTCTGGTCACAAGCCTACTGTCAGTCTTCTTCCATAACTGTTGGTACTCTGGAGGGTGTGCGTTTTAAACTTCTGAAGGACTTTACAAGCTAGTTTGTGAAACTGAACTTTGTGCTGAATAGTCTTCAAAGGGTTCATAAATAATATAATATTTAAAGTCTTCAGTTCCCTTGCTGTTATACCATATTGTTGCTTTCTCCAACTTTATCTACAAACTGTAAGAAGAAAAACATAATTAAAGGGAGCTCAGGCATTGTATAGCATTGAACCAACACTTTAAATGCTGGTTTCAAACATCCAATTTTGTAAGATTTTCGGGAATTCAAGGCATGGCATAGTGGTTAGCTGGATGGTGTCTAACACCACCTTCTCAGGTGTGTATAAAATTTACTTTTCTTAAAGCTGCTTTTGCATGACATGTCATACACATGAATTTAAGGGTGAAACATGAAAAATGCAACACAATGAATAAAATAACATATAAAATGACACTGACACTGCTAGCTCAACAAAAAAAGACTGAAATGCCAGCCACTCATGCATTAATGAACCCAATAAGATATTTCCACTGACCATTCCTGTGGATCTCTTCTGGGCCTATGTGGTCTTTGGACAAACAGATTTAACTCAATTAAGTTCAGTAATAAACAACAGCTATCAACTAAAAATATGTTAAATGGGCATTCTGGACATCATACTGAAGGGGCAAAAACACTGAAACACTCAGTGTAAACGTATGTAAACGTATAATTGTCAAGTATGAACTTCAACGCACACTCAATCGAGTAAATGGTTATTGATTGGTCACTCTGTCTGTCTTAACTGGGCATCCCAGATGGTGATGATGTACAGCTTGCAACAGTTACATCATCAGGGCAGTGCTGCAAGGCGGGCATTGCTAAGATGGCACCGTGCTTCCCACCTGCTACGTGGGCACTGACTACAGACCCCTACTGCACTGGCTGCCCGTTTACACATTCATTACAGACTTGCAGCTGAGGACAATAAGCATGGCAACGAGTCTTAGCAAATTCACATGCCATTTTATATGTAAACGATAGATACCTAAGCTGAGCCTGGTAGTAAGAATGAAAGGAGCTAGGGTCCACCAACCCCAAGCTGAGGCACCAACCTTTGAAATGATCAACAGGTGACTGATAGATAAAACCTGTAGATTCACTAGAACCTTAAAACAAATGTCAGTGGTCAAAACACTGTATTTGCTCTCCACAGACAAATAACCATCAGGCTGTACAGGGTGCTTTGCCTCTAAGACTGGTCTGCTAGGGAAGAACTGGGCTTACAGTGAGCCGAGAACTCAGGTGACACTGTGGCTGTCCCTGCCATCTCTAGACAGACAGAAGGGCCTAACCACCTTCTGTACTTCAACCTGGTTGTTCAGAAGGAGCATGGAACGGTGGAACAAAGGTTCTTCCGCAGGTGACTTCTGCTACGGGTTGGCTCTAGAGCCTAAAGAATTTTCTCCCTCTCACCTGGGCTCCATCTACAGCATCATCTCCATATTTTAGGATCTCACTTAGTTTTCAGACTAAGGAAGATGGCTAGAGAAGTCAGCGTTGTCATGAGTGGGTCTGTGAGGTCAGTGAAATGTCACCTTTCATTCACTGATGGGAAAATGTTTGGCATCTCTATTGTGAGTGGCAGGTGCTACGCTGGGCACTGGAAAAGAATGGCTAACAGCCATCTGCCTACTCTGCTATGAGCGACTACGATCACGGCTCTGGAGCTCTCTTCTTGATAATTAAAACAGGCAAATGTTATGATAGAGGTGTATACAAGGAAGGCAGGCAAAGCATCCTGAATCTGCCACCGGGAGTTGGGAAAGCAAGTAAAGCCCGAGAGGCTTCTGAGGCCCCACGATGGAGCCCCCATGGCAGGTCAGTATTAACACATCCACAGAACACACCCTGAAAGCAGGATGGGTTTTACTTAACAATTCACAAAAGTAGCTTAGCATTATCAACCAGAGTAATACCTAAATAGAAAACAATACTGAAAATGGCATGTCCAAACAAAATGTCAGGTCTTGTATACCTACAAACTATTAGTTTCTGATTTTCAGGATCCATGTGACACAATTATTCATATCATAATGACTCAATCACAGTAATGATTCATGCTCCCAGTAGAAAAGTATCACATTCACTTGGATGGTTTAAAAAATTTATTACTACATATTTGACTACTTACTGATCTGATTCCAGGTAGATTTAGGAGGGATCCGAGGACAGGCACTCTTCTGATAAAGCCAACAACCACAGGAAAGAACCCCCTGGGAAAAGGAAGACCGGCTGTCAAATCAATGCTTTCTACCAGGAGGGGCCACTGACCAAGAGTGGTCAACATTCCCACGTGCTCAGCACGGGGCCTCTCGCCATGCAATGCACGAAGCATGCTGTGCTCAAGAAGCAGCTACTACAAAGCAACATATGTAATAAGAAAATGACGTGTCTATCCACTTAAATACCCACTAAAGAAATACCAAACCCTGCTGTGCTGCCTGGTGTAATGTCAACCTGACACAAGAGAGTCATCAGAGAAAGGAGCCTCAGCTGAGGAAACACCTCCCTGGGATCAGCTGTAAGGCATTTTCTCACTTAACGATTAATTCGGGAGGGCCCAGGCTACGGTGAGTGACGCCATCCCAGGTTGCTGGCCCTGGATTCTATAAGGTGGGCTGAGCAAGGCAGTGGGCAGCTCTTGCTTCTGGGATCTTGCCTTCTGAGTTCCTGTCCTGACTTCCTTCAGCGATGAACAGCAATGCTGAAGTGTATAAACCCTTTCCTCCCCAGCTTGCTCTTTGGTCACTGTGTTTTCTAACAGCAACAGAAATCCTAAGACAAATTGGTACCCAGAGTGAGTATCGCTGCGAGAGACCTGACCATGTTTTTGGGAGGACTGTGGAAGGACTTTGGAACTTTGGTCTAGAAGAACCATTGTTAAGAGCTTAGTGGGGTGTTCTTTAGGAACAGAATGTAAGAACGATAAATACAGAGGACAGAGGCTTGACTTATAAAATTTTGGAGGGAAGTTTAAAGACTCTATGAAGGCTATTAGTTATTTTGAATTAAGATCTGCTTGGCAGAGGCTGGAAAATCAGCTGTAATTAACAAGCTACCAGAACTACTAAGGCAAAATTTTACTTTGCTGAAATACTTGATGTTGGTTGGCCGAGTTAAGAAATTAGTGGTGATAAAGAAGAGATGGGCATCGTTGAGGTGACACCATACTTGGTAATGTGTAAGCATCATCCAGGTAGTATTGGTTTTGAAGGCATGAAGGGATCATGGGGAGCAGCTGAAGCCTGGCACTGTGAGAGGTCAGGAGAGGCCATTGGTGAAGGCACAGCCTCGGTGGCAGCTGAAGGCCCAGGACTGAAGGGGTCATGGAAACAAGTCGAGGATTGGCTCCAGGAGGAGACCCTCTGAGGGTCCATTGGTGAAAGTGCAGCCCAGCTGCAGCCAGGGACCCGGCACCCTGGAGATGCCAGGACCAAGAGCAGTGGCAGCGGTGGGGTGCAGCCAGCAGGCGCCTAGAAGGCAGCCGTGTGTGCTGCAGAGGGCGGAGCTGGAGACGTGACTCAAGCCCTCTGGAAGAGTCCACAAGACAGGTGAAGCCCAGACATAGGATGGTTGGAATTTTGTTTTCCTTTGATTTTATTGTGACTGTCTCCTGATTTTTTTCCTTCTTGATGTAAAAGTATTTTATTGGAGCCCTTAGTTGAGAGACTTGAATTTTAAGACTTTGTATTTTTAAAGATATTGGCTCTTTTAAGGGAATTGAAATTTTAAATGTGTTTGAGTTTGTAAAGATTATGGGACTTTGCAAGTTATTTAAGATTTTGGGGATGAGGAAGGAAGGAAGGAAGGGTGTGGCTTAATAGTGATGCGTTTGTGGGTCAAGCTGACAAGGGGTCAGTTGTACTGGGTAGTTACGTGTCAATCTGACACAAGCTAGAGTCATCAGAGGAAGGGACATTGCAGATACTTAACAAACACTTTATTACTTTACTCAGGCAGTCACTTACATTTAGGAAACATTCTTATAGTTGACTGACCTAAAATGTAAAGACTTAGTCTAAACAGCGGTCATTCAGGAAGCAATGCTCCCATGTTAGGTCAGCTACCCAGAGCTCTGGAACAGTTTTCTGATACACTGGCTCACTAAAAGGAGATAATGGCCTACCTGAACAAGAGAAAGAATCCATAAATTTCGAAGATCATGCCTATCAACGGCCAACCGATGAGGACCACAAACACACCACCCAGGAAGAATCCCGTGGCTTTCACTTTGTGTTTCTGGAAGAAGAATCTGAATGTTCTTTCTAGACCAATTACAAAAGCCAAGCCAGCCACAAACAGAACCTAGGAGAGAAAGACAACACAACACAGACAAGGTTAAGCCCTCACCAAGTGAAGAGCCGGGAGACAGTCAGCAGTGAAGCAGTTCCTCAGCACCTGCGGTGCGCCCTGCAGCACAGCCAGCTCACGGCACGCATGCTCAAGTCCTGGCTGTCTGCACTGGCCTCATTTTGTGTCTAACCCCATCCAATGGGGGAAAGATGGTGAAATGGGACTGCAGGACCCACAGCTGCAGTTTCCCCAGCTGGCCTGGATGGCCAGCTCACTTTAATTTGCCACCAAATGTAGCTCCTGACTGTGTGATTTCAGCGGTGACTGCACAGATGGCGGAGGACCAGAGTAAAGCCAAGGAGAAGAAAGAAAGAAACCCTTTCCCTGCACTGTGCACGAAATGCTCCCCAATAGCTTTCCTCAGGGCACGTTACTCCTTACCACACACACCAAGCCCACCAGCTAAGTGCCACATCTCAGAAATCACTAACTTTGTTTTCCTTTCCTTTAATTACAGTAAGCCACAAACTCCAAACACATCTTAAAATCACCAGTGACCTTTCCATCTTCTCACTAGGGGGTTATTTCCTCCTGGAACTCCTGTAGACCCGACACGTGGGTAGGGTAGTACACAAGCAAGCAACCAGAGCATTTCCCTTCTAGTGATTCCAGGAGCACGGGACCCAAGTATCCAAAAACACAAAACTACATTGATTACCAACTCATTTGCTGGTCCCCGGGCATGCGCATGGAGGTTAGAGGGTATTTCGGAGGAGTTAGCTGGTTCTCTTGTTCTATCATGGAGCTCCCAGAGATTGGTTAGTGGCAAGCCCCTTTACCTACTGAGCCGTCTCATGACAAAAGATGTACTTTTTAAAAGCTTCTGGTTATTAAAAATTTGTTTATGCAATTTAATCACATGCAGTCCCAGATACTTACATTCAAAATAGTTTGATAAATTTATTAAGACAAGGGGCTAGCAAGTCATCTTTCTTTTCTTTATTGTTTAAGATAGTACCTTGCTCTGTTGCCCAGGCTAGCTTTGAACTGTTGGCAATCCTCCTGCCTTGGTTTTCTACGTGTTGAGCTTGTAGGTCTGAGCCACCATGCTGGCTAGGTCTTCTGCCTCCAGCTGCTATTCAGGGCTGTGGAGTGATTTACTCCCCTGTAAGTCACACCACAGGGGAGCCGGCCAGGTGGGGGCCTTAACTTTATCTTCTATTCGCACCAAGAGCTGCAAACAGTGCGCCTGCGATTCACTTACCTATGATTATGAGCAAGCAAGTCACTGATAAGTCTGTTTGATGAATTTAAAATGCACATATCTAAAACTTACATTTCCAATAGCCAGCAGTGCTTTGTCAAAAAAGAGGATCATTCCAAAGAACAGGAAAAACACTCCAAACCCTGTTAAGCCCATGCCGATTTCTGCAACACAAAGCACATGGTTAGGCAGAGAACCCAGTCCCTGACAATCCCACCACCCAGTCCCTGACAATCCCACCACCCAGCAAACATCACACAGGCAGAGAGCCCAGTCCCTGACAATCCCACCACCCAGCAAACATCCCAGCACATGGTTAAGGCAGAGAGCCAGTCCCTGACAATCCCACCACCCAGCAAACATCCCACAGGCAGAGAGCCCAGTCCCTGACAATCCCACCACCCAGCAAAGCACATGGTTAAGGCAGAGAACCAGTCCCTGACAATCCCACAACCCAGCAAACATCCCAGCACATGGTTAAGGCAGAGAACCAGTCCCTGACAATCCCACAACCCAGCAAACATCCCAGCACATGGTTAAGGCAGAGAACCAGTCCCTGACAATCCCACAACCCAGCAAACATCCCAGCACATGATTAAGGCAGAGAGCCCAGTCCCTGACAATCCCACAACCCAGCAAACATCCCACAGGCAGAGAGCCAGTCCCTGACAATCCCACCACCCAGCAAACACCCCACAGGCAGAGAGCCAAGTCCCTGACAATCCCACAACCCAGCAAAGCACATGGTTAAGGCAGAGAACCAGTCCCTGACAATCCCAAGAACCCAGCAAACATCCCAGCACATGGTTAAGGCAGAGAACCCAGTCCCTGACAATCCCACAACCCAGCAAAGCACATGGTTAAGGCAGAGAACCAGTCCCTGACAATCCCACAACCCAGCAAACATCCCACAGGCCTCCACCCTGTAGGCCAGCTTCTCCATGGCATCAAGGTCTCCAACAAAGCGAGGCAGCATCAGCTAATCCTCTGGCCAAGTGCCAAGAGACAGGAAAAGATAGGCCTAGATTCTAAACACACACACACACACACACACACACACACACACACACACTCTCTCTCTCTCTCTCTCTCTCTCTCTCTCTCTCTCTCTCTCTCTCTCTCTCTCTCTCTCTGTGATTGTAGGCAAAAATGTACAGATTTTAACTGTTTGTCTCCTATAAACTGTACACCACCACTGTTACATGCTTAGGACTAGAACCTGAAATAACAACCTAGCCCACATTTTTATGTGTTCACTTAGAGACTAAGACTCGTCAATCAACTACTGAAGACCAAGGGGTGTTTGTTGTGGCGCTAAATGCAGTCAGTGGTGGACACAGTACAATTGAGGTCCACCCTGCATATAAATGCTTTGCTGACCTTACATTTTCTAGGTCCTATCTTTCGTTTGAGGCCTCAGACACTCTTGCTACTGCCACAAAGAAAAATCCGCCAGTTACTTCTTGCTCACCCTGCTTTAGCTGTTAGAGGCTAACTAACTGGCAATAAAGGCTATTCTTTCCCCCAAAACTGCTGTTTGTATTAGCGATTTCTGACCCATTGCTTATTATTATTATTATTATTATTATTATTGCTTCAGCTCTAGAGTGCTAAAATCGAGGCCAGCCTGTCTCCCCTCCCCTGCCCCCATACACATTACAAATCACCAGAACTAAGACTGAACCACATCAAGGTTCTGACGAGCCAATACTTTATAAACTTCACCTCCACCTCCGTCTACAGCTCCATGGCCTCAGTTTTTTCACCATGTTCCATTTTGTTTCTAAAGTTAGTCTGAAAGAAGTTACAAGCCTGTCTACCATCATTCTAGTTTAAATGTATTTCAGATGCAAATAGCGTAATTCCAGGCTAATATTTTCTTGCTCAAATGTTTTAGGAGAATTTACTAAAACAAGAAGGGCATGAAACTTTATTAAGCAACTAGGAGTTAGGAGGAATTCATAACAGCCAAGTTATCAAAGTGTGACTTCTATGTTCATAGATTATCTTAATAATTATTCAGAATCCAAGGTGTTTGTTTATGGTAAAGGAAGTCAAGCTGGTAAAGTACCAGCTGTGGAAGCAGGAGAATCTGAGTTTGGATCCCAGTACCCACCTATAAAGCCAGACATGGTGGCTCATGCCTACGATCCCAGGGCTGGGGAGCAGAGACAGGAGAATTCTGAAGTGCTCTGGCCAGGCAGTCCAGCTAAATCAGTGAGCTCCAAGTTCAGTAGAGAGCCTGTCATTCATATTCATCCCCCCTCCCCTCTCTGAGAATGACTGATTGAATGTCAATCTGGCCACAACTCTGCACATACAAAGTAAAAGCATCCCCCAAGTTTATAAATAAAGGAGGAAATTAAATGGAAATACAGTAATATGCACTGAGAACTTGCCAGGCACTGTGAGGTGTCTCCCAGAGCACATGAAATGCAATCCTCCCAGTATCACTGGAATGTAGGCAGAATCACATCACTTTATGGTTGGAGGAAGATGATGGGTTAAGAGGGGATTTTAGCTGCCTCAAATCAAACTACAGCTAAGTAACTGAACCAAGTCTATTTTAACCACATAAATATTTTTACCCATGGTTTAAAAATATATTTACTAAACCCAAGGGTACTGGGCTGCATGGAATCTCAGTGTAGAACAGCCCAGTAGGTACCAGAACTACTGAGTTAGCTGCAGAGGAAAAGAATGCCCCACGTGGCTTCATCTCAGTGCAGTGTCCACAAGCATGCCTGGTGATCCCTTCCTTCAAACAAATCCCTTCCCTGCCTTCTCGGGCAGCAGGCAGCAATGACTTAAGCTTTCTGTGAGCAAAGTATCAGTGTGGACAGCAGTGAAGGCACTGGCAGCAGGTAGACTTCAGATCTAGTCTTCCCATTCCACTATGCTACAGCTCAGAACCCAAACATTCCCACGACCTCATCAAGTGCAGAAGGTCAGAAGGGGGACAGCCACCCGTGGGACCTTTGCCACAATAACACTAGCACAGCTCTGCCAGAAACACCCTACTGAAATGGGTCAAAACCTCACCACACCCTTTCTCATCTCCAGAGTTCCCTTTGTTCCTGTCCTTATCCACCCATAAGTTCTCTGAAGTCAAAAGAGCTACATGGCACAATGATCTTCCTGCCAGGATCATACCTGGGAAAACCTAATATCCTGTCTTCCTTTTTGTTTTTCTGCCCATAAAAAGTAAATTGATATAAGCAATCCGAGAGGTTAAACTAGATAACATTAAAAAAAAAAAAAAACTACTTAAGAAACTTTATAAAAAATGACCAGTTTAACAACCATGGCTGACATGTTAGCAACAGTGACACTTTACAGAGACTGAGAGCAGCCCGTCCTCCCCCATCCTGTCCCTTAAGAAACAGGTAAGTTCAACCAGGTATGACTCTCAGTAGGTCAAACAAATACCACAGCAGCATTTTACTTATTGTGACAATCCAGATGTGACAGGATGCTGTCCCCATGGAGACCCTTGCCCTTCCTCTTGGTTCTGCTGGAATGGGGAAGTGGTGCCAAGTGTCTTCAGTCACCATTACCCGCCATCCACCCTCCTCAGAACCGAAAGCCCTGGATCATGCTGGCACCTCTCTGGGATGATACTATCCAATCCAGCAGCAAACACAGACACAATCTGAATTAAAAAAAAAAAAAAAAAAAAAAGGAAAAAGGAAAAAAAAAAAGCATTGCTTCTAACTCAACATCTCACCTCAGGCATCGGCAAGTAAACATGGCAGAATTTCACACTCCCAAGAAATCTGATAAAGGGAGGTGGGAAAGGGACATTTTCTTCAGAGTCCAATTCCTCACAAGGCCTCTGCCTTATGCACAGGGTAATTTAAATTCCAGACTTGTACCATCCCCAGATGTGAACATCTACATAAGTCTCCTTAGAAGCTAGTAGTACAGTGAAAAAATGAAATGCTTTTGAGCCAGCAGTCTTGAGACCATGGCCTTTTCTGGCGTGCGTGCTGGTAACTGAATATCTTAGATGCTCCAATTTATAAATGGTCTATGTCTGCTTTATTGAATCAAGTTTGGTTCCCAGCACCCACATCAGGCAGCTAACAACTGTTTATAACTCCAGCTCCGAGAGAACCCATGGCTCTGGCCTCCACATGAAAACGTCAATGCCCCCACACAGGCACATTAAAGGAAAAACTAAGCCCACTGTTATTTATATACCGACATCTGAAGTTAAAACAAAAGAACACACTTTCATACAACTGCTACTAATAAGGGGGGGGAGGGAGGGACACTTTTACTCCAGATTAGAACCAAATGAAACAGATGGACAAACAGGCAATGCTCCTGTTCAAATGCTAGTTCAAATCAAAGCACCCAGTGGGCATGATTGGGCTGCGAAGGTGTATAGGAAACCACGGAAAATCTGACATTCCGGTGTGCGTGACTTGAATTTAATTATTCACACTCCACTTGAGAATAACTTCAAGGAAGGTTTTCGTTTTCTGTTCAATGGGATGTTAGAATCCTGAAAAATCTAAGGTGACTAGAGTTTGAAGAAGCAAAGGTCGTGACAATGAGGAAGGTGAGGCAAAAGTTGTCATGCTCAAAAAAAAAAAAAAAAATCTCTAAAAAGTAAACAGTTTTGTTAGGTACGTAAGTAGAAAAATAACTAGGACTGTCAAGGTAGAAAACGATGGACCAGGTGCGGAGAACACTTCAGTATACTCTGATCTCTGGGACCACAAAAGGACCACAAAAAAAAGGCAAGAAGACCGCAAAGAGCAAAGATGACCGGAATGATGACATAGGCAGAAACGGGACGCGCACACGGTACACCGCGACACTAATGAAGCAATCCTTTACCTGGAGAGACAGGTAGGGTTGCTCATGCTTGTGACACTCAGAACTTTAGAGGCCGAGGCAGAAGGATTGCAAGTTGGAGGCCAGCCCCCGCACACAAAGAGCCAAAAAAAAAAAAAAAAAAAACCAGCCTCGTTTACACACACGGCGCGATCCTGACTCCCAGCACAGACAACCGAAACGCCACTCCCGACAACTCGGTGCTCCAACTCCAACTGAGCGCGGAACGACTTTACATTAAAATCGGCAAACTCGGAAAGAACTGAAAGGGGCGGGAAACAACAGGTCCTTCCTTGCAAGGGGACTTGGGGCGGGCTGAAAGCTAAGGTCCTTCCTTGCAAGGGGACTTGGGGCGGGCTGAAAGCTAAGGTCCTTCCTTGCAAGGGGACTTGGGGCGGGATGGAAGCTGAGGTCCTTCCTTGCAAGGGGACTTGGGGCGGGCTAGAAGCTGAGGTCCTTCCTTGCAAGGGGACTTGGAGCGGGCTGGAAGCTGAGGTCCTTGCAAAGGGACTTGGAGCGGGCTGGAAGCTGAGGTCCTTCCTTGCAAGGGGACTTGGAGCGGGCTGGAAGCTGAGGTCCTTCCTTGCAAGGGGACTTGGGGCGGGCTGGAAGCTAAGGTCCTTCCTTGCAAGGGGACTTGGGGCGGGCTGGAAGCTAAGGTCCTTCCTTGCAAGGGGACTTGGGGCGGGCTGGAAGCTGAGGTCCTTCCTTGCAAGGGGACTTGGAGCGGGCTGGAAGCTGAGGTCCTTCCTTGCAAGGGGACTTGGGGCGGGCTGAAAGCTAAGGTCCTTCCTTGCAAGGGGACTTGGGGCGGGATGGAAGCTGAGGTCCTTCCTTGCAAGGGGACTTGGGGCGGGCTAGAAGCTGAGGTCCTTGCAAAGGGACTTGGAGCGGGCTGGAAGCTGAGGTCCTTCCTTGCAAGGGGACTTGGGGCGGGCTGGAAGCTAAGGTCCTTCCTTGCAAGGGGACTTGGGGCGGGCTGGAAGCTGAGGTCCTTCCTTGCAAGGGGACTTGGGGCGGGCTGGAAGCTAAGGTCCTTCCTTGCAAGGGGACTTGGGGCGGGCTGGAAGCTGAGGTCCTTCCTTGCAAGGGGACTTGGAGCGGGCTGGAAGCTGAGGTCCTTCCTTGCAAGGGGACTTGGAGCGGGCTGAAAGCTGAGGTCCTTCCTTGCAAGGGGACTTGGGGCGGGCTGGAAGCTGAGGTCCTTCCTGCAAAGGGACTTGGAGCGGGCTGGAAGCTGAGGTCCTTCCTTGCAAGGGGACTTGGGGCGGGCTGGAAGCTGAGGTCCTTCCTTGCAAGGGGACTTGGGGCGGGCTGGAAGCTGAGGTCCTTCCTTGCAAGGGGACTTGGGGCGGGCTGGAAGCTAAGGTCCTTCCTTGCAAGGGGACTTGGAGCGGGCTGAAAGCTGAGGTCCTTCCTTGCAAGGGGACTTGGAGCGGGCTGGAAGCTGAGGTCCTTCCTTGCAAGGGGACTTGGAGCGGGCTGAAAGCTGAGGTCCTTCCTTGCAAGGGGACTTGGGGCGGGCTGGAAGCAGCAGCAGTGTCTGAAGGCGACCGAGCAATCACAACCAGCGCTCCGCGCGGGCCCCGCCACCCCAGCCCCGCAGGGGCCCGGCCCGAGTGCAGGCGGGACCGGACGGGACGCTCCCGGTGCCGTCGGCCCGGAAACTTCGCCCGCCGGGGCGGCTGCACCCGAGCCGGCCGCGGCCCCCTCCGTCCGTCCCTCCCGCAGGCCGCCGCCCCATTCATTGCGGGCGCGGAGCAGAGGCTGCGGCGGGAGCGCGGGGCGGCGGCAGCGCTTACTCTGCGTATCGGTGAGGGAGATCATGGCGGCGGCGGCGTTGGCGGCGTTGGCGGCCGCGGTGCCTCGGGGCCCACGCTGCGAAGCCGAGTCCGGAGAGGAGCCGCGGGGACGCCGCCCGGCCCGAGCCGCCACGTCTTCCGGAAACACGCAGCCGCCGCCGCCGCCGCCGCCGCGCCGCAAGGCCGCGCGCCATTGGCTGCGGCCTGGCCAATAGGACGCGTTCTTGTTGGGACGGCCGCGCCGCGCCGCCAATCAGAGCAGGCTCTGGCGTGTGATTGGTGGACGGGGCCGTCCCGGAAGGGTGGGCGCTGCGGGCCGGTGGCGGGAAGGGTTTTTATTTTCTTTTCTTTTCTTTTTTTTTTACGGCGGAGCGGCTGGCTGTCAGGTGCGTGCGGCCGTCGAGCCCCGCGCGTGGGCCCGCAGGTGCCCGCAGGTGTCCGCGGCGGCGCGGGCGGGCCTCGTCCCCGCCGCCGCCCCCATGTGCTTCCGCAGCGGGGTGGAGGGACGCGCGCCGGCTTAGCTTGCATTTGCCTCCCCCATCGGTGGTTGCGGACCTGGCTCAGGCGTTTGACTGACAGGCCTTTTCTCGGATGTATTCTGCGCTGAGCTATCTTTTATTGCAAAGTTACATAGTTTGGGGGAAGGGGCAGGTTTTTGGCAACAAAATCCTTGCTTTTTTTTCTTTTCTTTCTTTTTTTTTTTTTTTTTAAATAATGGGAGGAAATGGACGTAGATTGATCTTTTCTCTCCTAAGCGAAGGGAGAGCTCCTGATGATTTCAGGTCCTGGAAAGGGCATTTTGCTAGGCTGTTTGGTTACAAAAGTGGATAGTGTCAATCTATGCTCTGACCTCACAGTCCACGGGCGGAATATTATCACGCTAGGAAGTGGTAAGGACATGCTGGTGTACACGAGGAAGGAGTCTTGACTTTCCTTAAATGCCGGTAGTGATGTGTGGCCTCCATATCGTTTAATCAAGGCTCAAGCTGTCTTAACAGCCATAACGGGAAGGGTGTGATTTGATAAAGCAAGCGGTCCAAGTGAGAACAGACATCTAAATCTAATTTTAGCAAACTAAAATTAAGCAAAATATAACATACTTTCTACACTTTTTTTTTTTTTTTTTTTAATGTAATGGTGACAGCTTGTCATGAACTGTGCAAAAAAAGCTGTTTATAACAATTCGGGGAAGTGCACATTCAGGTTTAAGTTTTAACGATTAAAATTTAGTATCAGTTATGCTTTCTCCCATTTTTAACCATTCCAGACTCCTTTAAGCCAATATGGTATTAGCTGCTCCCTGCCTCCAACCTCTCTTTCTCTGCAAGTAAGCAGAGTTTACAGAGAGGTAGAATAAGCTCCCTGAAGCAGAGAGGGTCCTGGAAATGACCTGCTTGGAACACTAGCTTCTCTTAAGGGTGAATTAACCGTAACTCTGAAGCAAGTGTTCAGTAAAATGCTAAGTGGTTGATCTATTTATGTTTTGGCTTAATCTGCGATATTTGAATCTAGCCTACTTATTTGTGAGATAAGTCCTGCCAGGCTTGGCTGTGCACACCTGTCGTCTGGCACCTGGGAGCCAGGCTAACCCAGAACTCATGGCCTCTGTGGGTTGAGTCCTGCCGTCCCAGCTTTAAAGGCAGGGGGAAAGGGTTAGAGGAACAGTGTGTCATGTTGCTAAGGCCCACGTGGATCTGGTGGCAGATCTGTTTAATATATGACCTGTTTTTTGCTATATCTGCAACTGCAGGACATTTGGTGAGTGTTGTTGACCTTCTGTTTGGCACCAGCATCTATAGGATTTAAAAAAAAAAAAAGATATTTGCTTCCTAGTAGTGACAGATTGCAATTGACTGAGAATTATTCACTGTACTGGTTTGGTTTGCATTAAATTGTGTAGCAGAACACCACGGGTCCACGGGTTCACGCGTTAGTGAACCCAAAACGAAAGCAAGCACAGCTAAGGCGTGAAAGAGTGGAGAAGGGTTTATCACCTCCAGGAGGCAGGGAGGACAGGGAATTATTTTGAAAATGATGTTCTTCAGGAACAAAGTGAAGGTAAGGAGCTGGCTAGGGAGGCCTGTTCGTATTCACGGGGCAGGAGAATTGGGATACATTCCTGCACATATCCAGGGCGCAGCAGAACAGTTTTAGCTGATAGGAAGTGTGCCGCAGAGGGATCTGCCCTGCCCCATGCCTGCCTTGCCTAATGACTAATGCTTATGCATGCTGAGCAGGGCCTGTGCCCGCCTCCACAGCATTGCTCTTAGAAAATGTTGCCATCTTTGTTCTTTACTTTTAGAAGGACGCTTGGATCTCCAGTTCTCCAGGTCCGTTTTAGAATGGCATCTGTCTCAGGTTAGTGAATGAAATTATGCTTTGTAGGTTACTGTGTTCTACTTTAATTTGCTCTTTGATTAAAAAAAAAAGTTTGGAAAGTTATGATTTTAGAAATGATTTTTAAAGCTGTTTTATTTATGTGCACAACAGAATTTCCCATTTCAGTATTCGTGAACAAACAGGTCACTGATGGTTGTCTATCTCCAGAAACTTCTTACCACCCCAGATTGAATGTTGGTCTTCTAAGCTCCTTACTCTTCCTTTCCTCCAGCCCTGGGGAGTTACTGTTCTCCTTTCTCTCTTTGAACTTGACCTTTTAGGGACCTCATACACAGGGGTGGCTGTCAAACCTCACATGGCATTATGCCTTCAAGGAAGTGTGTGTCAAAGTATTTTCCCCTTTAAGGCCCACTGGTCCATTGAATGTATGTGCTGAAGTGTGTGTCAAAGTATTTTCCCCTTTAAGGCCCACTGGTCCATTGAGTGTATGTGCTGAAGTGTGTGTCAAAGTATTTTCCCCTTTAAGGCCCACTGGTCCATTGAATGTATGTGGTGTTTGCTCATTCTTCTGCTGATGAATAATTTTTTGTGTGCCAAATTTGACAACTAGGAGTAATTCCGATATGACTTTTGGTGTAGAAATGTCTTAAGTACCTCTTTACAATGGACTTTTAATTGTTTGTGTGTGTGTGTGTGTGTGTGTGTGTGTGTGTGTGTGTGTGTGTGTGTGTGTGTGTGTGCCACAGCATCCGTGGAGAGGTCAGAGTGCAATATTCTGGAATCAGTTCTCTTTCCACTGTGGATTTAAGGGAGAGAACTCCGGCCATTAGGCAGCCACAGCAAGCACTGCCCACTGAGCCATCTCCCTGGCCAGCTCTGCAGTTGTTTTGGGTGTGTACCTAGAATTGGACCTGCTGAATCAAATGGTAATCTCACGTTTAATGTTTTGAGGAGCTGGTGTGGTTCTGCACAGTGACTGCAGGGATTCTGTCCCATTAGCAGTGCATAAAGGCTCTGAGAATGTTTGTGACTGATGTGTAGAGGACTGAGAACAGATAAAGAAAGAAATCTAAATCACTCATAAACCCAGAGCTCCAGTTAATACGAATGTTAACTGACATCAGTTTTATGATTTTCAACCAAATTTGTAACAATTTGTACAGTTTTGGAGTGTGATATGAAAAATAAAGACATACAGACTACAGATGTGGTACTAAATACATTCTGTAGCTTAGTTATTCTATTTTAAATGCCTGGAATGTGTGGCTTTTTACAAACTGAACTTACTTATCTGAACTCTATCCATTTCGACAATATGAATAGTGCTGCATTGCACATACTGGAATCTAAAACATCGTGCGGCTGTCTGAGTAGTACCTTAAGTTCCCAGAAGCAGCCCCTACATTATGCACCTCCCAGATCAGCTGTCCGTGCGTCGATGTATTTCCCTTTGTTGCAGGTTTCACATGGTCAGACTGTGCTGTGATAGTGACATCTTGCCCTTGGTTGATTGGCGGATGACCCTCCGGCAGGGGCAGAGAGCTTAACCTAGGATGGTCCTCCAGCCTTTTCTGTGGTGTAGTGGTTATGGCCTTTGCTGCACGCCACCCTACCAGCTGGGAAACAAGACTCAGTTCTCATTAGGGAAACACTGAGTAGGGTTTTCATCTGTATCCAGCACACCCTGCTATGCAAACTGGCATACAACGTTACAATTTGCCTAAGTGTAGTGAGGACTTACAACCACCCAGGCTTTGGCTTCATTTCAGGACTCATTCTCACAGCCTGCAGGTTAGTGATGAGTGACAGTTTGGTTAGGTCCTTACCCAAGTGGTCTTCATGGAAAAGATGAGACTAACGGGTGCTGTGGGACAGAGACTTACTTTAGTCATGGCTGCATTCCACATCTTACTTCACTCATCCAGACGTAAGCTCTCCCGATGGCAAGTAATGGAGCAGACCCACTCTGAGAACTTAGTCTCCTTCCTCTGCTGTGTTCTAGCCATCTGTTGACTTGTATTTGAAACCCCCTTTGAAGTCCCTTTGGTTTGTTGTTTTATATTCGGAGGGAGGGAACCACTTATTAGTTTCAGCTTGGGACATCGCTAGGACATCCACACAGGAACCACACACAATCTTAGGAACACTGGGGTGTGACCCGCTCACATAAGCATGCTCTTGAGATAGAAAGTAGCCGCAGTATGCCCGGGCTCTTGTCCTTGTTCCCCTTTGTGGCTTGCCGACGTCATTCGCTTGAGTATTACTCGCGCCTGCAACCTGTATTGTATATGCTAACTTTAGAAATGGTATCGGTTTGAGTGTGTCTCAATACCCAGATTTTCTTACGTTGGTGGTCCATCAGGACTTTGTGTAAGGGTTGCCAGGGCTGACTTTGTTTCGGTAATACCTGGATGAGGCAGAATTTGGTTAGAGAAGCAGAAGCGCCATGTCTGTTGAATGGGATTCACTGCAGTGATTGACCCTCACATGACTGTGGGAAGTAGTTAAGCCGTCTGTGTGTTATCTGTGTCTGACACCAGGCCTGAGCTGTCTGGATGGCAGGCAGAATGAGAAGAGGTCAAGGACGGGGGAGCAAAGGCAGATTACTTACTGTCTGTGATGATGGACTGTTAGTTCTTACCACGACTCCTTCCATGGTCTCACACAGACTTTCGCAGAGCTGCTGTGCTTTTGCCCCAGCCTGGCTGAAGGTTCAGAGAGTGGAAGGAGGATGGGCTCTGGAGGCCCTGCAGGCCCTGCTGCCTTCCTGAGGTTATGTTGTAGCGGTTCCATGTAAGGAAGGTGACTAGCCCTGATCTGACACTCATCTAGATTTGTAGATGTGGAAAGGAGGGTTCAGTAGCTCTTGGTGGTGAGGGGGATGCTTGGCAGTGTAGTTCTGACGGTGAGGGGGATGCTGGGCAGTGTAGTTCTGACGGTGAGGGGGATGCTGGGCAGTGTAGTTCTACTCTGGCTAAGTACTTGGTCTCTGCCTTAATTGGACTTACAAAGGCCGTGGTGCAATCGTGCTTCTGCCATGGAGAAACTCTGCCTTGTAGAGCCTGCCAGGGAAAGCACCAATTTGCCTTTATTATCCCAGCCCCGTCCTCGTGGTTACCTTGAGCCTGACTCAGCCTGATGTAGGAGGTTAACTACTATCAATCGTTTAATGTTAGGTGTTTGGGAAATAGGAGAGGAACCGAGAAATCAAAAACAGAAAGCCACGGGTGCCGCCGATAGGCAAGCCACGAAGTGAGGGAGAAAGACCTGGCATGCGTGCCTTGTTCTTGGCGGTCAGTGGTCAGCGTTGGTGTTTTAGTGTTGTCCTCTCCAGCTTTGCACTTGAGCTGCCAGTGCTTTGTTTCTAGACAGAGACTTCTCCTACGGTGTGCTGCTTTTGCGATAGCTTTATCACAGGAATGCGGGATGGTGGCGGTGCCCCATGAGCCCTGGTTTTGACCCACTTTATTTCTGTAGAGTGAGAGTGGCTCCCCCTCCCCTTAGTGCTCAGGGTCACTTTCCCCAGCCAGCTCAGCCTCGCTTGTCCGTTTCCTTTCTGTATGCAAGTGCAGGCCTTCATCCTCCGGTTTTGGGGCAGTGCCCTTCTCCTTGGTACCTAGAGCCTCGGGACCAGCAGCATTCAGAGTTTGAGGAAGAGTGGCAGTTTAGTGGCTCACTCAAGGTCACAGCAGGAGGCCACTGCTTCCTAAGGCTGTGAATTGAGGCTACAGCACAGGTATCAGAATTCACTGTCATGGGGCAGGCCATGCCTGTGTGTGTGAGACAGACAGACAGACAGACAGACAGACAGACAGACAGACAGACAGACAGACAGAGCCAGAGAGAAACAGAAACTACTCCAGTCTTTAAAGTATTGTTACCCAGCTGGCACTGGAGCGGATTTTTTTTTACACATATTTTTGTTATTCTCACTCCAGCTACTTCTAAACATTGAGGGATGTGATTTGACCAGTAAATTCCCAAGAACCTTGTGAGCTGTGGTTAGAAGCAAAATATGAACATGGCCATAAGGCATTTTCCAAATTAAAGCCTGGTGGATTTCACAAGAGCATCTTGGAAGGCAAGTCCATGTGCAGAGCAAGTGTGCAAGTGTGAGGCTCTTGTGTCGTAGAAGGTTCCAGTGTCTTGTCAGCCTGCTGCCAGGCAGCTGGTCCTCCTTTTAAGAACGGTGCCACGGGGAAACTCAGTGAGTGTGTGCTGTCTGTGGCCGGGCAGTGAGTGACCCGTGTGGGCCAGTTTTGTCCCAGTGAGTGGATGTTGGTGCTGTAACACGGGCGGGTGGTTAAAGAAGGGGCTCAGGGGTTGCGTTACCCTTTATTAATATCAGAATCTGTGCAATAATCAGAAGACAGGACGAGGACTCTGGGCTGAGTCAGCAGCTGCTCTGCTGTCCCCGCTGGGTCCCACTCTGTTGCTGCCACTGTTCGTCGTTCCCAACGTGGGTGGGGGACCGGAACCAAGCCGCTAACTGCCTGCTCCCGTGGCTCACTGCCAGCCCATCACCTCCCAGGAGCGTGTGCGGCCCACTGCGGCCTTGCCTTTTATTTAGGTTGTACGCTTCCACGCAACCCTCCTTCTGGGCCAGACTGCTCCTTACGTGGGCCAGCAGAGCAGTGACAGCATCCCCAAAACTTTGTGCTTGGCCTTGTACAAGAATGCCTTGGCGATGTCCATCTGATGGGCTCGCGTCTTCTTTGCTATCGTTAGTGGGCATCCGCACAGGACACACGTATCTTCACAGTTAAGCCCCTGAGGAGTCCTGTACAGTCCTCCCCAGGCCCAGGCCACTCTTCTAGGGTTCCTCTTGCCCAGCCCTAACCATCAGCCAGTCTGTCGCTGGAATTGTTCAGTGCAGATCTATCCCTGAGGCTCTGTGAGGAGCCATGCGAGCACTGCCCGAGTATCTGTAAACTACAGTCCTCTCCTTGTTCCTCAGGGACCCTTGGATTATTCCTGCTCGTGCTTGGGCTGCGCCAGTGTGTCACACAGATTCCTTTATGAGTTGAACCTGTGTTGATTTTCTTCCTCAGTCCAGTAGTCAGAATCTAGTGTAAGGAACTCCCTGAGAGGTCATAGGCTCATGAGGTTCATGAGGGGGCAAGGTAAGCTTGTACCCCTGTTCTTGTGCAGCATTGTAAGTTCAAGGCCAGCCTGGGTAAGTCTGTCTTAGAATACAAAGAGGATTTGGGCTGTCGGTCAGGTTGAACTGCATGTGTGGTTCACCCGAGGTCTTAGGCACAGCAGCGCAGTGATAAAATAGCAGTAGCAACAGTAAGATAGTATGGGTAATCGTGGGAGTTAGGTGGGTCCCGGCGCCTGGTTAGCTGTGCCAGCAGTGAGGAAGGGAGAGGGGTATGATGCATGGGAGAGTAAGGTGCATTCAAACCTGCACGGGTGGGCTGCATCCTGTAGGGTAAGCTGGAGCTTAGGAGGACCCGTGGCAGCATGGGTACCAGCAGGCACCTGACCCCATGCCTGCCATCCCAGTGTGGACCTGACAGCTGCCCCGTTTCTTCCTTTCAGATCATGACCACATGATTTCATCCCAGGAAGAGGCATTAAACTAGACTGATTGCCTGGGCAGATGTGATACCATTAGCTTTAAAATTTCCCTTGCTGCCATTGACGTGGTATAAGAAAAGTTTCACTGTGATTTCGATACCTGCCTCCTGACTTCAACGGTGGAGCTTCGCACAGAGACTCCATGAGTTCTCACCGCGATGGCATGGGGCAGGGTACCACAGCACTGGGTTTCATTTCACGTATCCCGTTGAGTTGTTTGTGATTGGCAGGTTGTTATCATGCCACTGCATCAGCTGCAGTGTGAAGGCTTGCGTGAAGTAATGGCTCAGTCACCAGGTGGCTTGCTGGGAGAGGCTTAGGAGACTGTGAAACCAGTTCTGAGTGACATAATAAGAATGGGAATGTCATTTATTACATGTTTAGCTTCTGACAAGGTCCCTGTAGAGAACGTCCTGTGTGTCGTCCCTTTCAACTCTTCCTCTTAATTGGACATTATGGGCATTCAGGGAAGGGAAGATTGAGGTGTTGTTGGCGAGGGTTTTGCTGAGGTCACTTAGCAGGGAGGGGGACTGATTAACCCCGTATCTCTGTGACTTTAGAACACGTTCTTAGCCCTCTGCTCTTCTTTAGGCTTGTAATTTAGACGGTGAGGAATATCCAGAAACCAGGAGGAATCTCATACTGTTCATTCTGTTTTGTTCTCCCCCACTTCCCCTTCCCCCCATCTACCCGCTGCAGCGCTAACAGAGGAACTGGAATCTGTAACCAACGAGCTCCATGCAATTGACATCCAACTTCAAGAACTTACAGAGAGGCAGCAAGAGCTGCTTCAGAAAAAGTCAGTCCTGACGAAAAAACTCAAGCAGTGCTTGGAGGGCTCAGACGCCGAGGAGGGCAGTGACTGTGACTCTTCACCGGCCGAGTGGAACAGAGAAGGTTTGCCAGTCTCGTGCCTTCTGGTGGCTTTGATGCAGAGTCCCATCAGTCACTCCACGGGGACCAGTCTGTCCCTGGGGATAAAGGTGGCTCTTGTGGGGCATGGGGACCTTGTAGGTAGAACATTGTTTATCCAGGTCTGTGGTATTTTATATGTAGACTTGAAAATTGGGGTTTTCTCTGCATGTGGTTTTAGTAGCAATCCCCAGTGTCTAAAAAGTGAATAGAATATCAACTAAATGTTTAAGCATTAACCAAAACAAAGAGAAAAAGTTAGCCAAAACCTTGCCATAGTGAACAATCCCACACCCTTCTTTTTTGAGACAGATTCTCTACGTAGCCATAGCTGTCCTGGAACTCATTGTGTAGAGCAGACTGGCCTTAAACTCACAGAGGCCTGACTGCCTCTGCCTTCAACGTGCTGGGGTTAGAAGCGTGTGCCGCCACACCCAGCCCGGAACAAACCATTCTTAATTTACGATAGTGGGTGAAGGCTGGAGAGATGGCTCGGTGTTAGAGCACTGATTGCTGGGTTTGGGTCTCAGTGCCTACATGGTGCTCACAGCGTCTCTGTCTCCAGTCCCAGGGTGTCCAGATGCACTCGCATGGTACACAGACCCATACATCTAATGAAAACAGTTAAAAATGTACAAAACATTTCTTACTAACTTAAACGGGGTATTTCTAGAAATTATTTTTTTGTGTATGTGTTTATACAGATTATTTTCTGGTACTGGTTTCTAAATGCAAAATATTTATGTCCAAATTTGAGTTTTGAGTTCATTCATGCTTGAGGTTGTAGGGTACTATAACTCTCTAGTCATCGTTAAGGCTGTGTCCCTCATGCCTGCCTGACTGAGCACTGCCCTCCTTCATGTGCACTAATTTCACTTACTGCCAACTGTTTAATTGGTTTCTGTTGTAATAACCGTGCAATAGTCAATATGCATTTGTTTTGACCTCTTGTGATATTAATCACAACATTATTGTAAACATTTGGTGGTTCATAGATGTGTCATGTATGTGGATTGCATATGTTCCGGTAGCTTTATGAAAACTGGACATTTACATTCATTTCTCATTTACAGTCCTGATCATTCTAATGTTCAGCCTATTTTTCTCTTTCCAGATTTCCCATGGTCTGGAAAGGTTAAAGATGTGCTCCAAAATGTTTTTAAACTGCACAAGTTCAGACCCCTGCAGCTGGAAACCGTCAATGTCACCATGGCTAAAAAGGACATCTTTCTGGTCATGCCCACAGGAGGAGGGAAGAGCCTGTGCTACCAGCTTCCAGCACTGTGCTCAGATGGTGGGTACTGTAGGAGGGCTGACATCGAAGTGACAGAGATACTGTCCCATTAGACTGTCTTCATTGGTCTGAGTTCCAGTCATCTAGGACTTGTTTGAGGCTGGGGAGATAAACCCTGAAGTTGATGGGCGTGTGGCCTTCATACCACTTAAGGCCTGCAGGTTGGCTGCAGTGGGAGGAGGTCTGGCGTGAGAGAGCTCTGGGCCAGAGGAGCTAGGCTGACGGGAGTTATGTCTCTGGAGCCGCTGGAGTGAACGGTGTCCTCCCAGGTGGCTTGAGGAGAGAGGAGGGGTTCAAGTGACACCTGAAGCCGAGAGAAAGAGGGGCCCGCAGACAGCTGTGGAGTAGCTGGGTACAGGGCGGTGATCGGTAGAAGGCGTTGTCTAGGGATAGGAGAGGTTGGAGGAGGGAGTTGTGGTGTCTGTGGTATCCTGTGATGCCCTGTGATGTCTGCCTGCAGAAGGTCACATAAAAGCAGGACCTAAAAGATAAGGATTGAAGGCCAGGAATAGTCTTTGACCGTGGCTGGGAATCGAGGCAGAGGCCGGTGTGGGGCCCAGCCTGCAAGCATGAGGGAGGTTGAGTGACTGGGAAGCCAAGCTCCCGAGGGTGGGTCCTCTGGGAAGAACGGCTGCTAGGGAAGGAGAGAGGCATTAGTCTGTGTGACGTGCTATAACAAGTGTCTTAGACTGCACACTTTCTAAGTAACCGAAGTTCATTACTAACACTTCTGGAGGCCATGGGGGCCAAGGTCAAGGTGGCAACAGATTTGGTGTCTAGGACGGACCTGTCCCTCACTGCCCCTCTGGTCCTTGGCTGCTGCTTCCTCACATCACGGCCGTCCCTTCATCCTTGTCTGTGGGGACATTGATCCCGGGCCGCAGCCTTCCTGACTTACTCTCCTCCCCAAAGGCTGTTCTTTTCAGCACATCATAGTGTGTATTCAGTTCCTACAAGGCTTTCGGGGGACAGTAGTACTGAGACCACTGCAGGTGACAGTGTGGGAGAGAGTGACTGACAGGGCAGAAGCCTCTTCAGGCTCTCCTGGGAGTGGATAGATGTGTCTAACCTGGCTCTCCCCGCCACATTATCGCCAGGAGCAGACAGCAGGAATGTGAAGTCATTTCCACAGCGTAGCGTGACTCAGATTGAAGTGTGGTGTTTAGTCACTGCTGCTAACGGGTGTGCACTCGGGCTGACTGTCCGCTGTGCAAAGACAAGTCCACGTGTGCCTGCCATGTGGGGCAGCATAGACTGTTCCTCTGGACAGCTAAAGCCGTTTAGTGCTAGGCCTGGTGTGTGGTACTTCATTGAGATTTTCTATATTGGTTGTTAAAATAGTGAAATCTGTGTTTCTATGGGATTGAAGAAAGGTAGAGGTTTCTGTTGTCTTAAAAAATGTGTGTGTGTGTGTGTGTGTGTGTGTGTGTGTGTGTGAGAGAGAGAGAGAGAGAGTTTGTCTGTGTCCACATGCATGTGTATATGTGTGTGTGTGTCTGTGTCCACATGTGTGTGTCTGTGTGTGTGTATGAGTATCTGTATCCACATGCATGTGTGTGTGTGTGTGTGTGTGTGTCTGTGTCCACATGCATATATGTGTGTGTATGAGTTTGTTTGTGTCCACATGCATGTGTGTGTGTGTGTGAGTGTGTCTGTGTCCACATGTGTGTGTGTGTCTGTGTGTGTGTATGAGTATTTGTGTCCACGTGTGTGTGTGTGTGTGTGTGTGTGTGTGTGTATGAGTTTGTCTGTGTCCACATGCATGTGTGTGTGTGTGTGAGTGTGTGTCTGTGTCCACATGCATGTGTGTGTGTGTATGAGTTTGTCTGTGTCCACATGCATGTGTGTGTGTGTATGAGTTTGTCGGTGTCCACATGCATGTGTGTGTGTGAGTGTGTGTCTGTGTCCACGTGCATGTGTGTGTGTGTGTGTGTGTGTATGAGTTTGTCTGTGCCCACATGCATATGTGTGTGTGTGTGTCTGTGTCCACATGTGTGTGTATGAGTTTGTCTGTGTCCACATGCATGTGTGTGTGTATGAGTTTGTCTGTGTCCACATGCATGTGTGTGTGTGTGTGAGTGTGTGTCTGTGTCCACATGCATGTGTGTGTGTGTGTGTGTGTCTGTGTCCACATGCATGTGTGTGTGTATGAGTTTGTCTGTGTCCACATGCGTGTGTGTGTGTGTGTGTGTGTGTGTGTGTGTGTGTGTGTGTGTGTGAGTATCTGTGTCCACATGCATGCAGGAGTCCTGTGAGCTCAGAAGAGGCATTGGCTCTCCTACAGTTGGAGTTGTGAACCACCACATCTGGGAACTGAATCCTGGTGCTGTGTCAGTCTCAGCTCTGTTCAGCTGAGCCATCACTCCAGCCCAATATTTTACATTTTATTTGGCTTACGCTCATCTTGTTTGCTCATTTATTTTGCCCATCTCCCGTATTTATGGAGCTAAGAAGTAGTTAGGCTGATAAATCTGCACCAACCACTGCCTGGGTGGGTCCCACAGGGAACAAGGCGAGTAGTGCCGCCTGTCGTGCTGCGAGTGTGAAGCTGAAAGTCGGGTTTGTCTTTTCTCTTTTAGGCTTTACACTTGTGATTTGCCCACTCATCTCCCTCATGGAAGACCAGCTGATGGTTTTAAAGCAGTTGGGAATTTCCGCTACGATGTTGAATGCCTCTAGCTCTAAGGTGTGTGAGTACGGCTTGCGTTTTCAGTTATAAACTCTTAACTGATTTGGGTTTCAGCTGTGTCTGAGGGTCACAATCTTCTGCTCACACTAGTTCTCGACACTGTCTGTTTTTGTATTCCCCACTCATTAAAAATGCCCTTTATACTCATCAAGATGGGGAAAAGAAAAGCAACCAAACAGCAGTAAAAGCAGCAGGGTTTTACGACGTGAAGTCACGGAGGTTTGGGGTTCAGTGTCTGTAAGTAAACTTGTGTTGGGGCCAGCAAGCTATTTTCTTAGGCACTGTTTCATCCTGCAGAGTTGAGTGGTGGCGGTGTCACGCTCTCCACATGACAGCCCTCCCCATGCCTAGCACTTGAGAGGACGCATCTGCTAGCGTGTTTTGTGTTATGTACTATAAAGAGCAGGGAGAGACTGTGGCGATGGCTCAGTGGACAGTGCTTGCGGCAGGCTGAGTAATTCAGGACATGTAGTCATAGAGCTCTGGCCTCGCCTGATGGATGAGCTAAAGGTTCAGCGAGAGACCGGCTCAAAACAAAGTGGAGAGTGTCGAAGAGGGAACTTTACTCTGATTCTGATGTCGGCTACATGTGAACATCTCTACATGCATACAATACACACATGCAAATAGCAAAGAAGAACCTTTAGTTTAAGATAGAAAATGAGTTACTAAGAACACATGTGTGGGGATGGGTCATCTTATCCTTATCTGTAAGGACAGACCACTTCCAAGATGTCATTGTAAATTCCATTCTCCAACTCTTTAAAACACACAAATTAGTGTCAATTGTAAAATAAAGGAAAAAGAAGTTGCCATATAGTCGCCATTCTTCATCTGTACTCTTAACCCCTTGATTTACTAATAGAACAAATCTGATTGGAAACTTTTCAGTGTTTGATTATCTGTCAGTGGAGTAGGGCATGAGCACGCCACGGTGCTCACATATATGCAGGTCAGAAGACAGCTTATAGGAGTCACTCTCGCCTTCCACTGTGTCTCCCGAGGATCAAACTCAGGTTCTCAGGTTTGGCAGCAGACTCCTTTGCCTGCTGAGCCATCTTGCTGGCCTCTGTGCGTACCTCTAATGAAGAGAAAAAAAGAAAGCTCAGTAGAGCACTGACAGCATCCTGTCTAAAGTCTTGATACGATAAATGCATAATGGTTGAGTGTCCTCAAGAGCCTATGTATTTATGTATTTAAATAGGTTGATAACATTATTAAAATAGCTATAATTAAAAAATATTTTTATTGATGAGTGTATAATTGTAAATGTAATGAACACATTTGTAAAACCTACCATTATGACCATAGCTACTGTATTTGTTTCACATTTTGGGTTCTATTAACAATTTAAAATTATACACATTATTGGAGACTTTTGTCACATTTGTGTTTCTCCCGCTTTTTTTTTTTTTTTTTTTTTTTGCCAAGTGACTGATTTTATCTTCAGCCATCTGGAGTAAGTGAGTCACTAGAATGCTGTCTGCACGGCTGCCATGAAGCTTCCAGATTGATGTGGCTTCAGTTTTAATGAGCCAACATCTGCTTCAGGAAGAGCCCCAGGCTGTTGCTTTTCAGTAACAGACACCCATTTCTCACTTAGTATCCTGGTCCACCAGCTTGACTCTACAACGGTTGCGTCTGCTTTGTCTTTAATAGGAACATGTGAAATGGGTTCACGCTGAGATGGTGAATAAAAACTCCCAGTTAAAGCTGATTTATGTGACTCCAGAGAAAATTGCAAAAAGCAAGATGTTCATGTCAAGACTAGAGAAAGCGTATGAAGCTGGGAGGCTGACTCGGATTGCAGTGGATGAGGTGCACTGCTGCAGTCAATGGGGACATGATTTCAGGCCTGGTATGCATGTTTATGGTGGGGACAGGGCTCTTGCTCAGCTCGAGCGGTGGGGAATTACCTGCCCGTGTCGAAACTGTCCACGCATGTGTGGGTAATCGCTCCCCCTGGCTTCTCATTGCGGCATCTCGTATACTCACGCAAGCCTGTGAGACGCTGCCTTCTAGCCCGCGTTCAGTGCTGACGTTTCCAGCCCCTTCTTCACTGTTGCTTTTTTACTGAGGAATTTGCAGGACTTTAAAGCTGATCTCATCTTTCTGGGTTTTTCAGTATCCCATCCAACTTGGAGCAGCTGAAGTTTGATGAGATGTTTTAGTAATACTCCAGCTGACATTGTAGTAATACTTCAACTTAATCCTATAGTCACCCTAGAGAAAGTTACTCATTTTTATCTTATTTTAAAAAGTCTTGGCTAAGGAGATAGTTCAGTGTTCACTTTCCAGGTGTGTGGGCCTGAGTTCGAATCCCCAGGACCCATGGAAAGCTGACTCCAGTAGCTTAGCACTCCTTTGTCACGATGGGAGGGGGAGACAGGAGAATCCCTCGGAGCTCGTGGGCCAGCTTGCCAGGTGTACACAGCACAGTAGCAACAACCAAAAAGACACTGCCTCAAATGGTAGAAGGTGAAGAACCAACACATAAGGTAGTCAGTGACCTCTGCATGGATGTGTTTACACATACATCATGCATGCATGCGTGCATGTATGCATATGTACATGCATGCACAATTTTATATTTGGTTTGTTTTTTTGAGGCAGGCTATCTTTGTGTGGTCCTGGGACTCACTTACGTAGACCACTGTGGCCTTGAGATCACAGAGATCTGCCTGTTTCTGCCTGACCCCCCAACCCCCATGCTGGAATTAAAGGCATGTGCAACCATATCTGGCCACAACTTTAAATTAAGAATCTTATTTCCTGGCTTTGGCCACTTTTCCTTCTGGGGATTTTCACTGTCAAGGGCCTCCTGGGTCAGCCTGCTTGTCTGTCCATGGGTCCCATGTCTCCCATGCAGTCTCTGTGTCGTGGCCACTGGCCTCTGCTGCATTTGCCCTGGACTGTGGTCATCCTACCAGCCTGTGTATCACCAGCTGATCGGGGCTGCTTTCCCATCCCTGATGTCGGTGTTACTGCTCAGCTTTCCCTCGGGCAGTCAGTGATCCTGTTAGCTGTCTACAGTCCCTCCAGCAAGTTCCACCTATCAGCATTTGAGTTTTACCCCATCATAGTGAGTGGTTCACACTGGCCACACCTCACCAGATTCTCCTTCTTCTCTGTCATGTGTAACAAACACTGGTGGGTTTCGTACTTTCTAAATTTTGTCTCTTTCATTTTTCCTTAGATATCAGTGTTTTCTAGAGTTCTATTCTATCTTTACTTTTCTCTAAATTTCTTCTGTGACAGTGATCTTATGGCCAAAAGACTGAATTATTTATTTATTTATTTATTTATTTATTTATTTATTTATTTATTTCTTGAGACTGAATTTTTTAGGTTGTAATTTCTTAAATTCCAACCCCAGAACTCCATTATTTTTTTTTAAAAAAGGTTTTTTTAAATGATTTATTCATCATACATGTATGAGTGTTTTGCCTTTGTGTGTGTATGTTATGTTCACCTTGTATGTTCTGATGCCTCAGAAGGCCAGAAGAGAGTGTTGGACCCCCTGGACTAGACTGAGCTATATGGTCCCAGGAATTGAACCCAGTTGAGCAGCTAGTGATCTCAACTGCTAAAGCATCTCTTTAGCCCCAGAGTCCATTATCTTAAGCATGCCGCCATAGCTCAGCACTGAAGACATCCCACATGGGCCTTAAAACAGGCTTTCCCTTTGTCCAGTGTTTGCCTGTTCTAGCATGATCTTTGCAGTGCTATTCAAGATTTATTTCTGAAGTGTAAGCCTGTATGTTTTTTGTCTGACTTGAGAGTTATGTCCTATCACATAGAGTCCTGGCTTCTTAGAACCAGCTGGCTGTGTTGTTCTTAGTCTCACAAAGCCTGACTTTTACACGAATCTTTCAGTGAGAGTGCAGGCAGAAATCAGAGGCACTGTGGATGTGGCAAGATTTATGTAGATGGCACATAGACCTTGCACAGCTGTAGGAGGAACTGAGCACAGGCTGGCAGGAAGAGGGAAGCTAGAGGACCAGCGGGTGACCCAGAGCACTTTCCTGAGCATTGTGAAGGAGGTCCAGCCAGAGTTGGGAGGGCTCCACACAGTGTCCAAGGGTCCCCAGTGGGAAGTTGATGGAGAGCCCTTGGAGGTCTTTCGGCTGAGTAGCATCTGTGGAGCTGGAGCCTGCTGTAAGGTTCTACTACTGTTCGTTGTCCAGGCTTGCAGTTGGAAGAAGAGTCCAAGGGAGAATGGAAGAGTTAGGTTGACTAGAACTTTCCAGGAATATGTTGAAAGATAAGCTGCTCTTGGTACTGTATGTGGAAGAAATTCTGAGATGTAGAAGTCCCTGAATGTTTTGGACAGTGGGTTCATCCAGATAATACCATGATCTGGCCCCTGAATTGCTTGCTGGGTAATTCCCACAGTAATTAGCACTATGTGCTATCTTCCTGCTTGGCCCTGTGTATTCTTCCAGAACTGGCACAAACGCTATGTTTGAAGCCTACAGCTTCCTAGGCAGTCATCTTCTTCAGTGCTTACTTCCTTCCACATCTTTGTCTGTTTCTTCCAGTACTGAAGGGAATAGAGGACCACTCTTGGTATGATTGGATGTGTGACAGGTATCAGCCTGAATGGTGTCTCTACAACAGGTCCTTCCAAAAGCAGTGGGCTTACCTTGTCTTCTGCTCTGGGGTGGCACCGGTAGTAGATCTGTGATGGTCACACAGATGACTGATGACTTCATCTAGCTTGCTGGTCACAATAGATGAAGTGTTCTGATTTTCCCACTGTCTCTTGAGCCTATTGTTTAACAAGTATACTACAGTGCATCGCTTGACAGCATGCCGTGTGCTCCTTACTGCATGACATTTTCTGGGACTATCACTGCTATCACACCCAGATAGAGAAAGTCATGATACATCAAAGAAACAGTCCCACACAAGTCCAGCTTGGTGAAGCAATACAGGAACAGGACTGATTTAGAGCAGTCACTGAGCTCACGCCAGGGTGGGTGGCGACTCACGAATGATGCAGCACAGGCGTCCTGGGTGGGTTTACTGGCAGTGCACTACTGGAGGTCAGCCTCCCTCCTCCCAGCAGTTGTCCACTTACACAACTTCGGGGAGAGACCTTTGCAGCCATGTGAGTTTCTTGAGCCTGAATGGCCTCCCACAAATGTTTCAGTCCAGAGGAACTATGCACAACCCCTGCTATTAACAGACCTCTGTGAAGAACATTGCTTCTGAAGAAAAGTGCAGTCAAACCTCTGAATTCAGGAGTGGCAGGCCCTTCAGACACAGTTAACTCTGCAAGTAAAACTGCCATGGCCCCTCTGTGTGGCACTAAGCATCTGGTTTACTCTCATTGCCTGAGGGCTCACAGAGACAGACCGTGCCATCTTTTTCAGATTATAAGGCCCTCGGCATCTTGAAGCGCCAGTTCCCCAACACCTCACTGATTGGGCTGACCGCAACAGCAACTAACCATGTTCTGAAGGATGCACAGAAAATCCTGTGTGTGGAAAAGGGTTTGACTTTTACAGCATCTTTCAACCGACCAAATCTTTATTATGAGGTATTCAGAGGTTATGCTTCTTCATTATGCTTATTTATAATGACAGTAAATATGAGTATTTTAATGTCATGAAGTAATTATTAGGACATTCACTGGTGCTTTACTTTATCTGTGTCTTGTGCAGCGTAATCCACATTAGGTGTGTTAAGTGATTCTGTCTCTTACATACAATTCGAGCAAGTGGGGTCTATTTGTTAGACTTGTGCTTGCACAAGGATTGAGAGCAGGGAGGGGTGGAATCAAGAGTCCCACTGACATCTGTGTAACTAAGTAATAGAAACATATATACACACTAATGAGTTTGCCAGTCTTTCCCATACGGATTTTATCTGATACATATGCTTGGAGGTACAATATCACAGCTTTCTGATTTCTTTCAAGCTGTGTTCAGGACAGATTTAATCTTTGCATTTTCATTGCTTTCATCCTGTGCTTCATGTTTTTATTAAAGCATCAGACAACAGAAAAGCATCCATCTTCACAAGTTACCTGCTATTCTGTGCCTCCTCACTCTGGCAGATTAGGGACTGAAAATCAAGAAGAGAGGCTGGGCAGAGGTGGGAATGAGTCACGCATGAGTCCTGTGAGGCCGGCAAGAGAGACAGGAAGGGATACTTCCCATGTGGGACTCACAATGCTGAGGTTGTAGCAGGCACAACTTGGGTGTCACTGGTGAATCTACTTTTTAATGAGACTGCCTTTTGTAGGTTCGGCAAAAGCCCCCGAACGCTGAAGACTTTATTGAGGACATTGTAAGGCTCATTAATGGACGATACAAAGGGCAATCAGGTAATATAAAACAAGTCAGCTTGGGGGCTGAGAACCCGTCCATGAAATGGCATAAATCCCTCCAGGGGTGCATGACTTATACCTGGAAACGAGATCAAATGTGTTCATTTGGTCTCAGGGGCTGTGTGTGGCATCCCTGTCCCAGTTGGAGTCAAAGCTGCTTGCTTTGCCTGCTGTGGAGTAGGTCCGGGGACAGTATGGTTGACACATTAGCTAGTCTCTGTCGTGTACCTTCCTGTGTGAGCAGCGATATTCTGCAGAGACAGAAAGGGTCTTGTGCATACCTGTGAAGCAAGGTGAAGTTGGGGGCATGTATTCCTGAGCTCCTGAGCTAGGAACTACACCAGTGCCTAGAACTGTCCTCTACGTGGTTAGCAGAGAGTAGTGGTATCTGGGAGAAGGGGTTCCTGAATCAAGTCCAAGAGAGGCAGCAGCTGCTTTGTCCCTCCTGGAGTGGGTACCTACACACTAGGGGCTATCACCATGCCCCCCCAACACACACTTGAAAAGACCACTTTAACTGAATCTCAGCAGATTCTTCAAACTCACTCCTCAAAGCATCTCAGGGTTTATATCAGTTTAAGAAATGCTGTGTAGCGGGGATAAACGAGGTCCTCTTTTGGGCATGGGGAACCCTTTCTGCTTGGGGTAAGCTGGGCATCAACCTTGGATTACACCCAGCAGTGGGTGTCTGTTCAGGGGCTTGGGCTTTCACAGTTCATTCCCCCTTCCACCTTGTAAGAGATCAGGGTCTTGAGCATGGTGCAGATTAACTCCCAGGCCTGTGCCGTGCATACATACCTAATCCTTGGTCATGTTTTACTGCAGGGATAATATATTGTTTTTCTCAGAAAGACTCTGAACAAGTTACCATTAGTTTACAAAAACTGGGAATTCGTGCAGGCACTTACCATGCCAATATGGAACCAGAAGATAAGACCAAGGTTCATACACTGTGGTCAGCCAACGAGCTTCAGGTGAAGTATATGCACTTCCTATGAAAGCCTAAATTAGCCTTTTTAAATACTTAAATGACTTAATTAACCAGGTACTAACATGTTTTAGGTGGTAGTGGCTACAGTTGCATTTGGCATGGGAATTGATAAGCCAGATGTGAGGTTTGTCATCCATCATTCAATGAGCAAATCCATGGAAAATTACTACCAGGAGAGTGGGCGCGCAGGTATGTAGGACTCCAATGCAGAAAGTCTCGGGAGGCTTTGCAGAGGGCATGCTAAGAGTTGCCTGCGCTCAATGCTTGCTTTTAGGTAGTAACTTTTAGAACAAGTATTTTCAAAAACCAGATTTATACTTATTTGCACACATTCTGTTGGGATGTTAAAAATTGTTTCTTATATGTTGTAAGCTATTATGATGTTCATGTCTACACCTTGGAATTTTAATTAGTAGGTCCACCTTTACAACCTAAATAATTCATGGACATTCTTTTTTCTGTATTAATAAGCTGAGTTTTGATGAGCCTCTTTGTAGTCATTAAAACCTCAGGGTAGCTCTCACACATGAACTTCATATCTGAAAACTTCTAGACGTATGGTGAAGCTGTCAGTCAATTGACATACACTTTTGCATGTTACGGATTTTTGAAAGCAGTGATGCAAACTCAAGATTCCTCAAAGCACAGGTCGCGATGACTCGAGAGCAGACTGTATTCTGTATTATGGCTTTGGAGACATATTCAGGATCAGCTCGATGGTCGTCATGGAGAATGTAGGACAGCAGAAGTTGTATGAGATGGTGTCATACTGCCAGAATATAAGCAAGTGAGCCACCTGCCTTCCTCTATGTAGTATGTCATGTGTGTGTTGTGTGGTGGTTGGGTACCCACTGAATACAGTGCTGTTAACACAGAGCACTGTGAAGGTAGATGCCTACAGTGGAGAGACCTGGACGCCTGACTGCCTTCCTCTGATAAAAGGCTCTGTCTGTCTTTGAGTGCTCCTCGAGGCCAGTCTGTTGAATTTATGTAGGAAGCCTTTTCCTTTGGCTGTGGTGTGTAACTGGCTGCAGAGACTGGAAATGTGTGTGGGGAGCCAGGCACTGGGGAGGCAAGTTCAGGCATAACCCTGGTGATGAGCCTGAGTGATCCAGGGTGGGATCAAGTCTCTCCTTAGGAAATACATGTCAGTCTCTGAGTGATCCAGGGCGGGGTCAAGTCTTTCCTTAGGAAATACATGTAGTCCCTGCTTATAGCACTCAGCTCCCTTGGGGCCCCAGGGCCTCCATCCTGTGTCTTAATACTTGTCACAAAAGAGCTCCAAAGTGTCCAAGTAAAAGGTGACCTGCCAATGATTAAAAACTGCATTTGCTTTCCAACTAATGCCAGAGTCGTCAAAAGGAAGGAGACTGCTGGGAAGACGATTTTCAGGGTTAGTCTGAAATATAAGGGCCCATCATCAAGAGCATTCTCCTCAAAGTGAGACAGACAGCTTCTGAGATGATGGTTGTCAACACACTGCTGGTAGAACAGGAGTCACCAGAGACTCCCCGGGTGGCTTCAGTGTAGCCACTGGGTCCTTACATAGCAGAGGGAGTAAAGAGGTCAGTTTGTTGTGATGAGAGTAGCTTCAGTTCCTGGCTCTGAAGGCAGAGGGGGCAGGAACCAAGGGGTGTGGGCAAACTAGACTTCCAGAGACATCCAGCCTCCCATTACCTAGACTTTGACCCTATGAGATTCCTTAGACAAGGGTAAGGTGACACACTGGTGTTGTCCTGGTCACCGCATCTGTGGGCTACCATGATGCAGTAGAAAGCCGGCACAGGTGTCACTTGGAAGCAGAGCCAAAGCTTGACTGGATGAGTGACCCCGGCTCATGTGTCTGCAGGTGTCGTCGTGTGTTGATAGCACAGCATTTTGATGAAGTGTGGAATGCAGACGCCTGTGACAAAATGTGTGACAACTGCTGCAAAGACATTTGTAAGCTTGTTGCTTTAGATGCCTAGGGGGTCAACGAAGCAAGGGCTGCATGTGGGAAGTGGGTTAAATAGAATTAAAACCAAATAGAATTAAAAGGCAAATTGATTAGAATTTTTCAGATTCAAAAGTGTTACAAATTTTTGAAACAAAGGTAAATTAAATATGTATGAACGTTATATTGCTATCCTGAGGACATCAAAGTTTTTAAGAAATAAGGAAAAATCAGAATTCCCCTGAACAGAAATACTGTACCCTAAGAAAAGGCTAATGTAATGACAGTGTCTGTACCTTATAGTCTCTGTCCTTGATACACTATTGGAACCCACGTCTCAGTGCAGCTTTTTCTTCTGGTCTGTGCCGTGCTCTTGAAAAGCTGGACTGAGCAGTTCTCATGGGAGGACCCTGGGCTCTGATGCTTCAGTGGGTAGAGTTCTCTGTGCCTTTTACAGAGACAGCTACAGACACTAATTTGATAGCTAGTTCACAAGGCTGTTTTGTAGACACCAAGCCCATGAATCCTACGTGTAAGTCAGGATGCTAGTCTAGTGTTTGGGGACTTCTATCAGACCGTTCCCTCAGAGCCCAGACTGGCTGTCAGAGTCTGTGTGTCGTGAGAAGCAGCCTCAGGTAAGAAATGTGAAGAGCAGGCTTTCTCCTGGAGCGCATACCTCGCACTGATGTCTGGCAGACACTTGTCCCTGAGCACCCTGCAGCCTTTGATAGCCAGGCCACTGTCTTTACATCACCACAATCCCTACATGTGCTTCAGGAGTGGAATTTAGTCTGGTGATAAAGCCCGGGGAGCGCCCTGGTCTTAATTCTGAGCACATTAAAGGAAGTATGTGTAAGGGCCACAGTACTAACTAAGCCATGCTAACCTGAGTTCTCCACCTGTTGCCCATCTTTCTGTCGTCGCAGTGTTTGAGAAGAAGAATGTAACCCAGCACTGCAGAGACCTGGTCAGGATCCTGAAGCAGGCGGAGGCACTGAACGAAAAGCTCACCCCATTGAAGCTCATAGACGCTTGGATGGGGAAGGGAGCAGCCAAGCTGAGAGTGGCTGGAGTCGCTGCCCCCGCGCTTCCGCGAGAAGACCTGGAGAAGACCATTGCACACGCTCTCCTGCAGCAGTATCTCAAGTACACGGCCGCCATCTTCTGTCTTCACGCCCTGTACCTGGTGCACAGCCAACGGCTTTGCGCTTATTTGATGTGAACTGTTAAGCATCATAGAAAACAGGCTACCTAATAGTCTTAGACCTTGATCATGAAGTCAGAAAAGTTAAAAAAAAAAAACAAAACAAAAAACCCAAAAAACTACCACCACCACCCAAAGAAAAAGGAAAAAGAAAACCAAAACCCAACCTATTTCCTTTGAGGATTATATTTGTGTTGTTCTAGTGTTTCATACAATTATTCTCTTCTAAGTGTCTTCTGTGACTCCTTCAAGCTTTCTGATTGGTTCCTTTCTTTTTCAGAGAAGACTACAGTTTCACAGCGTACGCTACCATCTCGTATCTGAAAGTCGGATCCAGAGCTAGCCTTCTGAACAACGAAGCCCATACTGTCACTTTGCAAGTGGCGAGGCCCACACAGAGCAGCGTCTTGGTAAACTGGCTGTTAACTCTCAATACGTGCTTAAAGCCTCTGGGGTGCTTTTATGGAGTTCTCTACTAGGGTGGGCTGGACACAGATAATGTCAGTTTTATCCCTGGGTTTTGAATTTGGACAGATGAGTAGTGGGGGTCTTTAGACCCAGTATAGAGTGGGGGCTGCAACTACTTGGAATGTGAGGGCTCCCATTTCCAGTCTAATTCTGTGAGATGCTTCCCTCATAATACAGGGTGGGATCCTCTGGTTAAGAAGTGTCTGCTGGGATTAGCAAAATGGCTTAGTGATGAAAGTCCTTTCTGCTGTCCTGGACAGTCTAAGCTCCAAGCTTGGACCCGATTCCTGTGAGCTGTCATCCAGTGGAAGGGATGCTCTTCTCCTGCGTGCTGGCCTCTGGCCCTCTATGCATACATGCACACCATAAATAACAGTCAGTGTGGAAAAATGAAGTCTTGTGTTCTCCAGAGGTTGTAAGCCGCTGTTTGTCTGTGCTGTGGCCGCCTCTGGGGATTGCCTGTCCTCTTCAGGGTGTCTCCTACAGTACCCTGTTTTAGTTAAGACAGTTGCCCATATTTGAACAGAAATCTGTAGACAGGGACTGGACCCTGTAAAGAACTCCTGGTACACAGGGTGTATTCTGAGACTGGTGACTCATGAGACAGCGGAGCAGCTGAGCCTTCACTGACAGCTTGCTGCTTTGTCACTCTGTCACAGGCTGCACCGTCTGAAGCTCGTCAGCTGGAACATGCAGATGCGAAAGGGGAAGAGAGAAGTTCAGGTAACTTCCAGAAGTCTACAAAAAGGCTCCAGCCATCTGGTTCTAAGAACACAGGAGCTAAGAAAAGAAAACTTGATGATGCCTGAGTGTTAGCTAATCTTGCACAAAATAACTGTTTATATATGTTCATGTCTGGATCACTTTTGTAGTTAATCAAGTGTTTAATTTTTGAAACAATTTTTTATTTTATACATATAAAGCTTTATTCTCAGAGCTTATCTGAAGATGGGAATATTCAGGGGCATTTGAAAATTTGAGATCAGGAATTATATTTTACAGTGGACAATAATGAAAAGTACATCTTGTATGCAGTTGTCTAAGTATAGTATATCTGAGATAAAGTTCACATGACTGTTATAAACTCGTCTGCCTGGCCATGACCAGCTGCTGTTTCCTGTGTGACTCTTCTTTAGAAAAGCATCACTATGCTGGCACGGGCACACACACACTGCCAAGATGGCACCATTTTAAGCTGAGTAATGTAGAGGATTTCTGACTAGAAAAGCTACTGCTATAATTTAAATAAAAACAGTAAGTCATCAGTACCAAGTGTATCAGCAAGAAAATTCTGAACAGTCTAAGTAAGCAAGACAGCAAGCCTCCAGAATCCCTGGCCTTACTTTGCTACTCACGCAGAGAAAAGATCTGGATTGAGTGTTTCTGTGTGAGTCAAGGATTATTGTGAACTCTGTCATAGGAATGTTCATGTGTGAGTTCATCATTAGACTGAGTTCATCCTAGGAGTTTTCTTGACTCCTCCCAACCAGGGCTCTGGCTTCTGCATTCTTGACTTCCCAAATCCTTTTTCCTCCTTATTTTGAAACTTCGTTACTGAAATTCCAATGTCAGTCAAAATAATCCTCTATGTCGATGTTTGGATCTAGGAGGTCCTCTCCATATGATGAAAGGTCCATCTGGTTTAAAATTAAATTTTCAAACGTTTCCTCTAAATCAGTTTCACCAATTAAGACAGCTCCCATCATGCGTCCGTTCTGCATGACGACTTTGACATACTCTTGTCCCCTGGTGCACCTCAGCATTAACTCGTGATCCGAGCCCAGGCCTTGTGCATTGTATTTTCCCAGCAGAACAACCTGCACGAAGGTGACAAAGTCACTTTTGTGAGTATCCCCTCCACCTCCCCACAAATAACGTAAGTCCATTTATCTGGGTCATGTTAGCTTAGACAGAAAAAAAACAAAACCAAAACAAAAACAGCAAAGAAAGCACTTGAATGGCAGGAACGCACTGTTCGTAACACTGCCATACGACCTACAGTCACACTAAACTGGCATCATTGATATCTTAATATTAAAAGTAGAAAATATATGTGGGTATACTATCCAGTCTTTAAGAATGTTAAGTGTCCATACACGCACGCACGCGTACACACACACACACACACACACACACACACACACACACACACACACGCACAAAGTGAACCACATTTTCCTGGAACCATGGCATAGAAATTTAATATGCGACTGAATCAGACTCTTCCCCAGACTTGTAGACATGGTTTTCCTTATGTCTAGTTTAGGAAAGTGGACACCTGTGTCAGAATGGAGAGAACTAAAAAATGTAAACATCAGTCAGAGCTCCTGATTCTTTCTTGATGTGCATGTGTGTATCTGTGCATACATGCCTGTGCTTGCATCATGGGTATGCAGGTTCCCATGAGGGCCAGCAGAGGGTGCCAGATCCCCTTGAACTGGAGTTATAGGTGGCTGCTGTGAGCTGTCTCATGTGAACTCAGATCCTCTCAAGATTAAAAATGACCCTTGAGCCGTCTTACTAGTCCCCCAAACATCATTTTTGATAACAGTTCAAACCATAGATAATTATTTGGGAAGAGACACAGCTGCAATACTTTCAAGCACAGAGGGTATTTTTTTATTTTTATCATCTTACCTTATAGTTAAAAAATTTTGTGACGTGAGCAAAGAGTTCAAAGCTGAAATCCATGTCGATCGAGTGTCCCAAAGTAGCTGCAGCCATGCACTTGGCTGCATACCACCCCATCTGCCGTGCCTGGGTCCACAGTCTCATCTGAAATAATGGGGAATGGTGCTTTATATTACTTCTAGTTACTATCTGAATAAAAGTATCATCCATGTGTGGGGGTGTGTATAGGCATATCCATGAGCATGAACTTGCGTGCATGCATGCCATGAGCATGTATGAATGTCAGTGGGCACCTTGAGTCCCTCCTTGCTTTCAATTGAGTATGCCAGGTTAGATGCCCTTCTGACTGTCTATATCAGTAGGAGTTCTGGGATGCGATGGCTTATGATGACTCCAGCTTTAACGTGGGCTCTGGGAACTCAAACTCTGGCCTTCATACCTGTATAGCAAGAGCTTTTATACCCACTTCAGCTAGTGCATCTTCCCTATAGTTCCAATCGTACAAATTCCCTGATGCAAACTTCTGTAGTGAGATATTCACTTTGTTTGTTTCTGTGGCACTGACCACGCCCATTGGGGGTGGAGCCAGGGGCGGAAGTGACCTGTGGAACTAAGTCTGAGGAGGGGCCAGGGAACATGCTCCTCGGGCCACAGAGAGGACAGCATCCAGTGGAACTTGCTGGTGTTTATCTGTGTAGGTTGTGAGTTGTTTCTCCCTGAATAAACATCTATTCGGCCTATTTGTTTATCCTGATCCCTATTAAACCACAATAAATTTCCGTGCCCTTGTCCCAGCTGGTGTCAGCTTTCGTGGTCACCACTGAACGCCAGTCAGCACAATATTTGCAGTCCTAAATTACTGCAGCAGACACGGAGGGCTGATACCCAACTGCATGTTTGGATATAATATCTATTAAATATAGTGAACCATTTGGTCTTTACAAGGTGGGAACAAAGTGTTTCCAGGGCCTTCACGACCCAGGACCAGACAGTGATGGCCCCTGAACTGACTCTGCTCAGACAGACGCAGATGAGATTTCAGGCAGAATCTCAGAGGATAATGCAGATTCGTTAAGACAGAACCCATCTCGCCTTTATATGCTTTCATTACATTTCCACAGAGGTATTTTTAATCTCCTAATAGAAGACAAAAGTCATATCCTTGGGAGTCACAGGAGAGTAAAATACTGATTTGTTTACCTATCTAACTTTTCTGATCTTCTGTGTCTTCCCCTGAAATAAACAGGGACTCTGCCCCATGGCTATGAGAACAGGTGGCTTTAAGTGATTGGTTTCCCTGTCGGCCCCTCTGTGTGAACGTGTGCACCGACCGCTGACTTCAGTACAATCACAGCTGCAGCATGAGCCTCAGCGTGTCCAGACCAGAGTTTTTACTTTAACTCAGTCTCTGTAGATGGTTTGATGAAGGAAGGGTCTGCTGCGCAGTAAACAGCCTGGCAACAGCAGATTGGCAGAGACCCAGCCTGCAGCGCCACGCTGCTGGCATTACCTCCCAGCCTCCCACACTGCAGCCTGACACCATCTCTAGGGTTCACACTGGTGAACTGAGCCTCATGCCAGTATTTAAGTCCGTTTACAGTTTTATGCCAGGCTACATCCAGAGCCATCCTCGGAACAGGCCTGTTGGCTGTGTACTGGATGTACCTGACAGGAGTTGTTTGAACCTGGAACTCCCTTATGTCTGCAGTGTGGGTGATAAAAAAGCTAATTAAGTGTCTTTCTTGCAAATTAGAATGTGGAACTATGAAATTCCCTTGGAACAAGGGTTATCTGCTCTTTTGAGCTATTGTTCCGTGTATCAGGTTGTGACATAATTAAAGATGTAATTTGTTCTGGAGGGTTACACAGAAGAGACAGGTAACACCCAGACGCTTTCTAAATTAAAAACATTCCCGCCTACTGTAACACTAAGGGATTTTACAGTGGGAATCTAGTTATGCATCCACAAATCAGCAGCGATGGCTTCCAACTTAGAGTAGAAAAGCCGGCTCAGAAAACTGGATCCATTGACAGCAACTGCTTAATGCAAATAAATGGAATCTGACAGACACATGGTCATAGGCGCAGGCTCACCTGCTGCCAGACTGGGCTGGGTTGCCAGCATGCAGTGCAGATGTCTCCAGCAGCATAGATGTCAGGGAGTGATGTGCGCATCTGCTCATCCACTTTCAGGCCGCCATCGTCTCCCAGATCAAACTAAACAGTTGTCATTAGCACAAGGATGACAAAAACAGAAAGTGACATTTCACTCTAACGAGGAAGTCAAGCCTGTGTGTGTTAACCAAGCTCTGACCAGAGAGAGAAGCACTGCAGAGTGTAGACACCTGGCCAGAGTGTCCAGGGATTCGGTTCTACCAACAGACTCAAGTCTCAAGAGTTCTAGTATCAAAAATACCCAATAGTCAGTCGTGTTACCCCAACCCTAATCGGAAGATCATTCTTTAACACTTCCAATGCTAAGATGCTAGTGTAACAGTCTGCAAGATTTACTCTTGAGATTCATACATGTCAGTCTCCCACCAATGTTGACATAAATAAATTGGATGTTATGTCCCTGGTGATACTTAAGCTGGATGTTACATGCTTAGGGATGCTAAGTAGACAAGACTACTATAGATAAGTCAGGCATAAGATGACAGTGTTGCTGCCATCGTAGGTTACAGTTTACTAAAATGATAAAGATTAGGAAGCGGACAGAATTCACCTTACATTGTTTCCATGGAGAAAAGGGTGTACGTTTGGTGTAACTCCCGTAGCACTGACAATGAAATCACAGCCGTATATTTTCCCATTGCTTAATTCCACATACACGGGCCACGTTTCTTTAAAGAAGCAGAAGAATTCAATTCTCGAGTGCCATCTCTAGCAGTTATCCTCAGTGTCATGAACGAACAGACACAGCAAAGGCAGGCGGCTTCGGAGCGCCTCTTGATTTAGAAGGCCCTTTGGCTGGGACAACAGAGCGCAGTGACACTGCTTTGTGCTTAGAAGCTTCAAAAGCATGGTACTCTAAAGGGACTAACACTGTCCTTTGGACGTGTACAGAGACATTGACAGTAAATTTAAACTGATGATCACTTTATAAATAACTTGTGAAGCGATCTGAGCAATACTTCATGTTCCTCCACCCTGCTCACTGTCCACAGTCCCAACTCCGCCATTCTTTTTCTACAACAAGAAAACAACCAAGGCAAAACAAAAAAACCAACCAACCAAACAAACAAAAAACCTGGAAGATTCCAGAACATTAGCTGCCTGACTGAAAATTCACAGGACTGTGCGTTTGGACTAGTTCTCAAGCGGTGTAGAATGAGACCACACATCTGCACTTAGTCCTAAACACATAGATTTTAAATTTGATCTAGAATTGTGCTACTTATGGCCATGCTACTTAGGAAAGCTCCTAGTTTATTTTAATCCATGAAATACTGACTGAGTTACTGGGTTGGGTTGTAATGGTTCAAATACTGTGAACCCAAATAAAATGGAAAGCCTCGTAATGTGGAATTCTCGAGAAAAGTACTGAAATGAGAGCCCGAAGTTACTGATTATTTTTAACTAAATTTCATATGAAAATGTGAAGTTGAAATTAAAATAAAGCACTCCTTTAATCCCAGCACTAGGTGGGCAGAGGCAGGTTAGATCTCTGAGTTTGAGGCCAGCCTGGTCTACAGAGAGAATTCCAGGACAGCCAGGGTGGTTTTATATATATATATATATATATATATATATATATATATATATATGTATGTATGTATGTATGTATGTATGTATGTATGTATGTATGTATATATATATATATGTATATATATATGTGTGTGTGCGTGTGTGCGTGTGTGTGTGTGTGTGAGTGTGTGTCTGTGTGTGTGTGTGTGGTGTGTGTGTGTGTGTGCGTGCGTGCGCGCGTGTGTGTGTGTGTGTGTGTGTGTGTGTGTGTGTGTGTGTGTATAAATTACTACTTTAAGGAGTGATGTTTTTCCTTTTACCTTTATCAACTGTAACTGGCTTATCCTGGTGCTTTGGAAAAGTCAAGGGCTTTCTCTTTGTAATCTGAAACTCCTCTTGAAGGTAGATTTTCTTTACTTCACATCTGGTTTCAATGTGAATGCTGTGTGAAAACTGGAAAGAAAATAAACCCTGGTCAGCACGACGCAGACAGTGCCTGCAGAGACTCTGATAATGCAGTTTAAGTACAGCACGCTGGTGTCCCCCAAACAAGCCTCTCAGGGACTGTGCTACACGAGTGAGCAGAATCCACCTGGCTCTGGAAATGCCCAGCGTGACAGGGTGAGTGGAAGAGGGGACCCTGCAAAGGCACAGAAGTGACAGACGCACCGAGGAGGTGGCAGGCAGCAGCATTCACTGATGGACTCTTCAAACCCTGGAAGTTAACACTGGCATTGTAGGAATGGGGGAAAATGACTCCGTTTTTTCTACCCCCAGTTAGCTAGCACTGAGCCTGCTCCCTCCCACCCACCACAGCCCAGAAAAGCCTCGAAGCCAATCAGGCACGAACGACAGCTTTTATCTAACTTAGAAAAGTTTAGTGGTATATGAAAGCAACGCATCTGCTTATTCAACTAAAATATGAAATATCCGACTCCACCTAGTACCTTGGTAAGAGCATTGCATGCATCAAAGGGATGCTCAGCAGAAGACAGAACTGCGGTTTATCCCTGTAGTCTGCATGCAGACGTCTCCAGCTCGGCAGTTAGAAAGCAGGCTGGACATTCCTTTTACACAAATGTCATAGTCACTATTTTGGTTGGGCAACTGGGCCAGTGGCTCTGGAGATCTTCCTGCATGGCAGACTTAAAGTTTATGGGAGCATACCTCTTCTGGTCCTTTCAGAGTCAAGCCTCCATGCCAGTCTGGTCCGAGGGCACTGCCCACATTGTCAGCTTTAGCTTTGCTTCTGTTTTCGTCTTTTGCTCCTAAGAAATGAACTCAGATGACTTTAGCGTGGCTGGGCAGAGGACCCGTTAGCCCTGAACCCTCTGGGCAGTGCCCTGATTCTCATGCAGACATGCGGCATGGTGGCACGTTCCCTTCGTTGGCTGCTCCCTTCATTGAGTGTTCTGTGATAGTGACAGAACGGGTGACCTCTAACCTACACACTGTCTGCAAACACCCAGTGTGTCTCAGTGTCACATACTTGCTAATTTAGTAAGAGTAGGAAAGTTAGCTATTAGAGTCTAAATTCTGTCAATCTGTAGCCTCAGCAAAACTTAGAAAATTCACTTTGAATTTCATGAGAAGATTCTTTGAAGGCTCTTAAGTGTGAACCAGTGAGTATGGTTCTCAGTGGATTTCATAGAAAGTAGAATTGGGCATTGCTCAAGTGTAGCGATTCTTTGCCAAGATGCAAATGGGCTGCTTAATTTGCTGAATTCCCATGTGTATTAAGTATATATTTTCTACTTTAAATTAACTTGTTAAAAAAATTGTTCAGATTTTGCTTTTGTTTTGAGATTGGCTCTTACTTCGTAGTCCTGGCTGGCCTGGAAGTGTGAAGAGAGAGCCTGCCACAGACTCCTGTGTGCTGAGATTAAAGGTGCACGCCATCAGCCCTTTAATGTAGATATACTTCCTGTGTGTGGGTGTTTCGCCTGCATGTTTGTCTGTCCACCACTTATGCCCTTGGTCCCCTTGGAGGCTGGAAAGGGGTGCTGGTCCCCTTGGAACTAGAGTTATAGATGTTGTGGGCTCATCTGTGGGTACTGCCAATCAAACTTAGTCTTCTTAACGAGCAGCGGGTGTTCTTAACTACTGAGTCAGCTCTCCAGCCCCCATGTGTTTTCTAATCTGAAAACTGCATATAAAGACATAGAAGTAAATATGCATATTCCTGCCCCCTGAATACTTTTTACTGAATTTTCTTATTGTTAAAAAATAGTTTCATCTGCGAATGTAACAAGTCAGATACTACACTCACCGTCAGTTGTATATATGGTTCTTCTATGTGCGACTTTAGCCTCTGATTTTTCAGACATGAGCTTGGAAGTCAAAAATTCTGCTGCGCCTGCGTCAAAGAAAGTATTGCCAATGGCTTTATCCTTTATGGCCCAAATCACTTCACAGCCTTCAATTTCATACCTAGGAGGAAAGTTACAGTCTCCTGTAGGAAAGGGGGACAATCTCTGCCAGCAACACCTGTCCTTTGCAGCACAAGTAAAGGGCATGGGCGACAGAGGAGTGCAGTTCACAGCAAGAACCCAGAGATGCCATGTACAGACGCCACATAACATGCCTCACAATGACTGTCCTTCCAGTGTTCGGTGGACAACACAGCCATATCAGTGTCCCAGAGACACTGTCTGTCAGTGACAAAAGCAGTAACTATGTACATATGTATGTCTAGATATATGGATACAGGCATGTATGTATGTACAGATGTGTGTGTGTATGTACAGATGTGTGTGTGTATGTACAGATGTGTGGATGTATAGATGTATGTATTTCAGATGAATGGATGGACAGGTGATATGACCTAAGAACACTGAAAACACTGTTTCCTAGATGCTCATGAAGAAGGCAGGAAGGAGGTTTGCAGGCTACACCTTCATGCACTTGTAAAAACTGTCACGTGCTTTAATTTCTCTTCCCAAACCCTCTAACCAGCTGGCCTCTGTTGCCATTCCCCAGCTAACCCTGCTCCCAGCAGGTCCTTTATGTAGATGTGGACACAAGAGTGCTGTGTGCACTCCACATATATATATATATGGACAATCTTAAGCAAACTGGATATGCAGGCCCCCCTACCACAGGACACTTGGATTTTATAACAAGAGTGTAATTAATAGATTTTTTAACACTTTCTTTACCCTTGTATGTGCATCTTGTTTGTGGGTACATGTGTCACGGCATGCATATGAAAGTTGTGATAACTTCATGGAGCCCATTCTTTGTAAAGTCTGTGTGATTGTTATGTCTGTGTGTAGGCATATCTAACATGTATGTGGAGGCCAGAAGGCAACACTGAAGTTAGCTCTTGCACCTTGCTATGGATGGGTCCTGGGGCTGACTGCGGTCAAGCATGCCATCTTGCCATTTTCTCATTGTTATGATATAAAACACTGCCATCTTTATTTACAGGCTGGCAGGATGACTTTCCATAGACTAATCCATAGCCAGATGATAGACAAAGGCTTAGTGCCTGTGGCTCCGCAATACCTGGAAGTCACACCTTCTGATATGTGGTAGACTCTATTGCCTCATCCCGGCCAATGAGCATTCATAGTCACTGAGTTTCTGATCACTGGGAGGACACTGGATTTGGTGCTGCTCAGGCTACATATATAACATTGCTTACCAGAAGAAAGTAGAGAACATACATGTGGGTTGAACACATTTCATACTTCACGTACATTTAAGCATGGTTATGAAATGCTTTTCATTTTATAATGTGAAAATTTGTGTGTCATTCATACTTCTAGATGTAATGTCACAGCATACAACAGTCAGTGTGGCCTAACATCCTCATGACTGACTAGCAGGCCGCATTACATATGTAATCATGAGAGACTCCTGTGTTAGCTCTCCTTCAACTCTCCATAATGCTAACACTGCCCTCAGCAAGACACCAAAGCTCAGCAAGCTTGGCATCACACTGGGAGACAACTCCACTTTAGAAACCACTCTAAAGAAAGGTATTACAGGTATTATGACTGTATGAAATTATAAGAACTATTTGTTATGTGTTTTTGAAAGGGAAAGCATCAAACTGCCTTTAGGATTAGCAGGGGCAGTAACTGACATTAAGGAACGCAGAGGAGACAGCTAACACTAGCCTCTGGGGCACGGAGTGGCACGGAACAGAAGGGTTAACTGTCACTTTTCATCATGTGTGCTGACTCAGCTCACAGAATCAGGAGCAGCATGCTAAGACACTTCCCTCCAGTAACAGAGCTTGCCGAATGCAAAGCTGTATGTTTACTTAAGTAATAATCACCGGTCTCCAAAGTAAACCAGGACAGTTAGATGCTACGAGACTGTGAACAGGAAAAAGGTTTCGATGTAAAATTTAGTAATGGTACCCACAGGGTACTTTGGAAGTAGCTAGAGGAGCATGTGTGGTCCCCCTTCACCTCTCCAATCAGCACAGCTGCTGGGTGGACTCCAGTTTCCCTGCATTCCCCTGCACAGTACCACAGCTGTCACAGTCATCTGAGGGGTTGCCACCCTGGTACTCAGGTACCCTGTGGCATGGCTGTTCTCTAAAGGACAGGTAACCCAGGCGGGGAGTTGGAATGGATGCTGTAAGCAAACACTTGAGGATTCCTAATTTTGATTCACATTTATTTTCATTCCAAGTTGGTTTGGACCAGCCTTTCTAGCATGAAAACCACTCACTCTTCCTTGTCAGCCATGGCTAGCGGACAAAAGGACAAATCTCCCGGGGAAGTGAGTTGGCGTCATGCAGCTGACAGAGGAGCATTCCTCTGTGCTCACTGAATTTGAAGTGTCTTATGATGAAAACATCCGCATTAGGTGTTCTCATTTCTCCAAGCCACAGATCAAGAGCTGGGAATAACACCCATCCTAATCACCATGACAAATGCTGGACGAGTGAGGCATGCTGGGTAGAAGCGGTGATGAGAGACCGCTAACAGTATGCATATGTAGACTTAAGCAGCGCACACTTACAGAACATATCACGAGTCTAACATGCCCAGGTCAAACACATCCCAGACCCTGTATATTTAGGAGTATTTCTGCAACTTGGGTTACATAAGGGCTAAATAGTAAAGTGGGTTCTCTTTGAAAACATGGGAAGGCATATATATTCTCTCGACCTTTAAGATGTTTTCTCATCTGCCAATAACGATATTGAATCTCAGAATATCTTTTAGGATGAGAGACAGACTTACACCAGCTCAAGCGCAATGCCACCATTCCCGACGATCATTATTCTCTTGGCTTTTGTAAGCTGTTTCTGAAATTCCTGTGTTAGGAAGAAACAATGAGACAGCACTTCGACAGAGTAGAGGCGCCACTGATAACATTCTAAACAGAGGCGCTTTACAGAGTTACAGGTGGACAGCAAAGTGAAATGTACTCCCCCGTGTAGCACACTTCTCCCAAATAGCATTACGGCCCCCACTCGTGCTTCCGGTGGCCACGACAGAAGCACCTCCTGCCTTTGTGTCACCGTGTTTTGAAGCCCTGCGAACCTCAGGAAGAGATGCTGTCTGGATCACCACGTGCCTCGTGTTTGACTGACCCATTGCTGTAAGCAGGTAGGTCCATCACTGGCTTCCCTGGAGTTCCTCACTTCTACAGCTCTCAGGACTGAGAGTCAGGGCACATGAATTAGGAGTCACTGGCCTTAGCAGTTTCTAACAAGACAACCTGGGATGAGCCACTCAACCTTCTATGTCCATGGTGTCCACTACAAAAGGGAAAAAACCTTGTATCCCCCTGTGTAACCGTACTCGGGGGACACACTGAGGGGTTCCCCAGAGTAACCAGGCTCGGGGAGCACTGAGGAGTTACCCCAGAGTAACCGGACTCAGGGAGCACTGAGGAGTTACCCCAGAGTAACCGGACTCAGGGAGCACTGAGGAGTTACCCCAGAGTAACCGGACTCGGGGAGCACCGAGGAGTTACCCCAGAGTAACCGGGCTCGGGGAGCACTGAGGAGTTACCCCAGAGTAACCGGACTCGGGGAGCACCGAGGAGTTACCCCAGAGTAACTGGGCTCGGGGAGCACTGAGTGGTTACCCCAGAGTAACCGGACTCGGGGACACACTGAGGAGTTACCCCAGAGTAACCGGACTCGGGGGACACACTGAGGAGTTACCCCAGAGTAACCGGACTCGGGGAGCACTGAGGAGTTACCCCAGAGTAACCGGACTCGGGGAGCACTGAGGAGTTACCCCAGAGTAACCGGACTCGGGGGACACACTGAGGAGTTACCCCAGAGTAACCGGACTCGGGGGACACACTGAGGAGTTACCCCAGAGTAACCGGACTCGGGGACACTGAGGAGTTACCACAGAGTAACCGGACTCGGGGAGCACTGAGTGGTTAGTTACCTGAGAATAGGGAAATCATCCCTTTCCCATCCCGCCCCCAACTATACTGTGAGCTCTGTACTCTATGCAATGCATAAAGAAACATTCCCGTAAGTCCAGATTCGCACACCCTCTGTATGCACCCCAGTTAATATGGCACGCCTTCCCTTCAGCCATGCAGCTGCCTCTGTAGCAGTGTTTCCTGGGGGTCACAAGGGATGTCCCGAGGGGCCGGTGAGTCCCTGGAGTAGAAGGCTGAGCCGAAGCAGTCACAAACGTGCTCTGCTAAAACAAGCCTCATTGTTCATAAGAAGCTACTGAGCTCTGCTAACGTTTCCTCTAAATTCCCAAGGAATTAAGGCAACAACAGCCTGGAGAAAATCGTTAGCCACTTGAATGAGTACGGATCATATGAACGCAGTGTAATCACATCCCTGCGGGGTGTGGGGATGAAGCCAGAAAGCTTCTTGGTAGCAAGGGGTGCTAAGTCATGACACAGTTAAAATGTGGGCCACGCTGCATGGAAGGAGGTGTGGCCTTACAGGGAGGGTCTGCTTGTGATGGGTCCCAAGCCGAGCAAGCTCTGGGACAAATCCACAAAGACCCTGCAAATATTATTCCTGCTGGGAAGTTACTGGAAATCTGTTTGTTGTACTTTGGGGAAATGATTGTTACACTGTTTAGCTGCAAACCTCACATTCCCAGTACAGAATGACGGGATGTGTTGATGTAAAGTGCAATGCCAGCACTGTCTCAGCCAAAAGAACAGGGTGTCAGTTTTAGCTAGAGCCATGTAATCATTACCAAAGAGAGGCTGGCAATGGTAAAGATAACCATTCTGTGCCTCTGAATGATGGGTCAGAACCGCCTTTCTCACCCTTCAGACGTTACCTGAGCACTGTCGGTGTCACGGATTCCTAATACATACGGATTTCCCTCACAGATCAACTTTGGCTTAGCCCCAGCACACAGACAAAGTTTCTTGTACACATGCTGACGGCCGTCTTCTGTGAAGATACACTGGGAACACAGGCAAGAAAGGAAGCAAACAGATGAGACAAGCAAAACACAGACACAGGGGCTCGGTGCCAGCGAATGCAGGGCAGTCAAGGGGAGTCCACCTTCTCTCGTGTAGTGAGCGCCCGGCATAAGCCCTGTGGAGACTCTAGTGGGACTACCTCTCCTTCTCTGAAACACAGAGGTTTGTACAACACAATCTCAGGATTACGCTGACTTAAAATTAATACGATAGCTTTTTCCAGAGACAAGCTTCAATGAAGATTTATATAAGTATTTTTTTCTTAATCTTGAAGGAAGCTCCCAAAAGGCCATGTGATTCTATCATAGCACACCTTAATGATCTTAACATCTGCTATGGGTTCAAATGAGCAGTACGTGTTGAAGTTGTAATTTGTCTTTTTAAAAATAAAATATTAGCTGTATTAAAATAGTATTTGTATCATTAAAATGTAACAATAGCTCTGCTAGTATTTATCAGCTTTGCTAGCGAAGATTTTGCATGTGTGCATTTTTAAAAAAAAAATGCTTTTGTTGTGTTTTTGAGACAGGGTCTCATACAAACCAAGATGGCCTCTAATTTCTTAAGTATCTGAGGATGGCCTAGCAGTCCTGATTTTCCTGCTTCCCCTCCAAAGTACTCAAATCACAGGTGTGCACCAGGCTTGGACACGCAGAATTTCTTTTCAGAGCCAAATTTAAATAAATAAATAAATAAATAAATAAATAAATAAATAAATAAATAAACATGCTAAGCTTGAAAACTAACACATCCTACCTTTAAAATTATTTCCATTAATTTTATCAACACCAGTGGGTCTAAAATGACATAGCAAATCTGCCTATTTTGCTCCTTTATGTGGAATAAAAATCTACGTATAACCAGTATCCTTTAGAGAGTGAGTAACCATAAGTACCCGACGCAGTGAAAACGCTGGCTGTGAATGAATGCGTTCACCTGTGTGTGTGTGTGTGTGTGTGTGTGTGTGTGTGTGTGTGTGTGTGTGTGTGTGTGATTTGTGAAGTCTGGCAGTCACAGCTCTCGCCCCACACTGAGGCTATTTTTTAACCACAGTACTTTTCACAAATGAAACCCAACAATCCAACAGTGTGGTCCACACAGAAGCTTGATACCAGCCTCCCTTCTGACTCTGGTCAGAATTTGGTCTGACAGAAGGCAGAGGGACTGACCAAGGTTTAAACTAATTCACATTTAGACGGCTAAAAACACTAAACCTTTTTATTAGCTATTGCTGACTTTTGGACAAAGCCAAGAAAGTGCCAGCGCTAAGGTGGTAACGCTTTTGGGTGTCACTGGGAGATATCCTGACTTGTGAGTGCCCTGTTGTTAACTACACCTTTGAGAGCTTGCTTCCATTTGTACAATAACTGAGGCTGGACCCTGTTCTACTGTGGTAGTTGGAATACAATTGGCCCCCATAAGCTCATAGGGAATAGCACTATTGGGAGGTGTGGCCTTGTTGGAGGAAGTGTGTCACTGTGGGGGTGGGCTTTGAGGCCTCCTTTGCTCAAGCTGTGCTCAGTATGTGCTCAGATGTTTCTGCTGCCTGCAGATGAAAATGTAGAATTCTCAGGTCCTTTTCCAGGACCATGTCTGCCCGAATGCCACCATGCTTCTTGCCATGACAGTTGATAATAACTAATCCTCTGCACCATGAGCTAGCCATCAGAATTAAATGATTTTGTCTGTAAGAGTTGCTGTCTCTTCACAGCAAGAGAAACTATAGGGACGTCTACCACAACAAGCAGTCCACACTGAGATCTGGAACTCTGGTTCTTTTTTGGCAAACAAGGCACTTTTCCTTTGTTTTCAGTGAATTGCACTCTACTTAGAGCTTACGGAAACAACTACACACCCCTCTCTGCATCCTTCCTAAAGCTCAGAGAGGATACACCATCCCTGAGACCCCCTCACCTGCTCTCACATGCGAGGGGAACAACGTCCACAAGACTTTGTGGAGTAGCTCATACCCACAAAATATATACAATATATACAATATATCATACAATATAATATACCCAATTATATTGTACCTGTCAACCAGACGCGACATCATTTTGGACAATGCAACTGTGTTGTAATTGGTTGTTGGCCAAGAGCTCCCTGCTCCACCTCAGTTTACCCTCAACACTGTCGTTAGACACATCTTACTTAAATACTGTATTGTCCATATGTCTACAATTTCATACGGCTATAAAATAAACCTGCTATCACTCAATATTACTTATACTTTCCCATACCCTAATCCCACTGACCAGTCAAGCCCTCACCCCCCACCCCTTCCTCCCGGGGGTGTACAGTTCTTAGAATATCCTTTTCTACCTGTAAAACTCTTAACTTACCATCTTGTAAAAACCACGCTCAAGCACATCATTGCCTCTGTGAGTCTTACCAGATCTCGGCGTCCGAGCTTTGACATTGATTCCACGACTTTACCTCTAGGACGCTATCATAATACGACCACACAGTACCAGTGTCTACTCTCCCGACGACACTATAACTGTAGGAGCAAGTGTGGCACTCCTGCCGTATGCCAGTACCTCGTGCTGTACCCAGGACACAGCGGGCGGGCGCTCCATGGCTACCAGCAGAGGCAAGGTGCCTCATTACCTACTCACAGCACGTTCAGCGGGTAAACTTTCTAATGATGGGATCCAGGCCACTGGCCTACACAACGCAGGGCTTAGACAGAGGCATGCTTAAAAGAAGAGCGGTAAAACGGGGGATTTAACATTAGAAAAAGAATATCATTTAACAAGAAAAAGGCTTACATGTTCTTCACTCTTCAGCTGATTTACTGCAGATTCCATGACCTTAATGTTGGGAAAGCGATTTTCCAGCACAGTACTTGGCTGTTCTTCAACATCAAATTCTTCCAATACTTTAGAGACCTTTATGAGACCAAAGAGACTTATAAGTGCACATTTTAAGAAGGTATTTCCTTTGCTTACAGACAGGAAGGTTAGCCTACTGCGCTGCTGTGGTTTGCCAGCTTATGTCCCTTGAAAACCCACAAGTTAAAGGCCTGGTGGTCATTCTAGGAGGTGGGGCCCAACGCAGGGAAGCCAGGCCTGCAGACGAGGGCATCGCAACCTCTGTGCCTCCTCTCTGTCCCCCAGCCTGTATGAAGTTTGCAACTTTTTTCTACTACACGCTTTGCTCTGCCTTCCCATCTAATCATGGACCGACCTCTCTTTTGTCCATGATAGTGACATCAGGTAGGAACAAGCGTGTACCCAGGACACAGTGGCGCTCCATAACTACCAACAGACCTGAAGTGCCACACTGCCTAGTCACAGGACTTCTGATTGAGGTGACACTCTCAGGCATTTTGTCATGGTGACAGCTGATTAACACATGCATTCATTATATAGTAGATGTGTCTTCTGCGCTAAGCTCAATGGTCCTGTCACTGCTGTGCTTTGGATTGGTTTTTTTTTTTTTTTTTTTTTTTTCTGTTGCCTCTAAAAATGTCAGCTAACACAACTGACTTTACTGGCATGTAACTGAACAGACAATGATCTTCTTAAAGTATTCCAGCTTCTCCACTCTCTTTACCAGATAACTGTTTTGCATCTTTAGACCCTTATTTCCTCTTCTTTAAAACCATCACTATCTCCTTGGTTTCCCTCTGTCCTTTCCAGCTCAGATTCCTGTGAGCATTTAATCTTGGGTCCAAACCCTTTAGTTCTCTGTTGCCCTGTCTTCAACCACAAACAAACCCTCAAACACGTAAGCTCAAACTCCCTAGTCTGTGTGACAGACACTCAGTGTTGGAACTTGGCAGCTCTGCAAATATTTCATGAAAATCTGACTATAGGACAGTCAAGCCCATTTTGGGGAGCTTTTTACATTCTGAATTACCAGGGATCCCAGACACCTATGTTAATCACACAGAGTGCTATTTGCCTTATTAGAGATAAAAGTTAAGAAAAACGCCAGAATTTCCCAATTCAATTAAAAACAACAGTACCTAATACACATTGAACACAGACATTTAATGAAAAAAAAAAAAAGCTTCAGATTTCCCAAATCACAACAAATTCAGTGAAAGTCTCGAATGCATTTAATTCTTGCACGGTTTCTTACCTGCTTGAAGTTTGTAACTGCTTTGATAACAGGAGAGGCTGTTACCAGGAGAATATCTTCTGCAGGAAAGTCAACAGCCAGCTGAATTTTAAAGAGAAACAACGGGATAATAAATTACTTCAGGTATTACTGAATAAATGATGTCAGTCTAACTAGTAAAACTTCAGTGTTTTGCATGTAAAAATCTGTTATTCTGAGTTCTATTCATAATGGTACAGCGTTGGTAATGCTAAAATAAACAATACACTCATGTTAAAGGTGAGCAAAGTCTGGAGTAAGTGAGCTAACTACGGCAGTGTCTCTGGTTGACTTATCTTGCATGCTAATTTAAAGTTACACAGTCTATTACAAACTGCCTGGTTTCATTTACTTTAAAATGATGTTTTCATTTTGTCTTCACTGAGGAAAAAACTAGAGCTCTGTCACTTCCTCTCTGACTGGTATGTATTCTGGGGAGACAAAGCCATGTTAACATCAACAAAATGCGGAGATGGAGATTTACCTTTACTATCGTTACATTGTTTCCCCCTTTCTCCCTCACTTTGCAGGGAAGCCCTAGCTCACCTTAGATTCTGCTTCTCTGCTGGCCTCTCCTCGTGGCCCATAAAGCTGAGCTCCTTCCAGTCCATGCAAGGGCTCTTTGTCTCAAATCATTTGACACTACTATCTCTCGCTCCAACTTTGTGTATTTTCCATATTATGAAGTCTATCTCTATTTCGTCCACAAGGGAGCCCCCAGGCTCAAACACCTATCAATCACCGGCCACTATCCCTAACCAATCACAAGTCAAAAGCTCTCATTTTAACACTTTACTGTGCAGGTCAAAACCATGTATTTGTAGATTTTCGTTAAGCACTTGGCATTACATGCAACCCTATATGCTCTGAGCTCTGGCAATCTTCCTTGCTTCCGGCTCTTAATTATGTCATGCTATTCTCCCTGCAGGATAGATACACTGTGGAGTTTCTCATTCTCCTCTATCTGGTAAACTCTATTACGCTGCCTGGAATAAGAAGTCTTGATGGGTAAACAGAAGATGGCCTGCAAAGACTAAAAGCTGAAAGTACTTAAATGTCTGCTACTGTTTCTTGGGACTAAAGTGGCTGGTATGCAATGCCCGCATAGGAACTCATCCGATTCACTTTCTTGGTCATAATAGCCAGAAATTCTACATCTGTATTCCTTTGCCCCAAACTTTCGCTGGGGATGAAATCTCATCTTGGGAGTTCAAGGTATCAGTCAGAAGTACTTTACTAATTAAGGACTCGGGACCTGCCAAGAAACTAAGTGTCACGTGTGAGGGGATTACGAAGACCGGTGGATTTTAGTGCAAACGCTAAGGCTCCTCTCGCGGTCTCCTACGAAGAATGCTCCAGCAGCCCGAGCGCAGCACCCCCCAACCCCCACCCCCGCCCACGGCCCGGAAGGGGCGGAGCCCGCGCCCACGAACCTGCTCGGCACACGTGACGCCGGCGATGCCGCCTCCCACCACCACGAACGTCCCCACCGATCGCTCGGCCTCCATGCTCCCCGGGGACAGACTGACTGACACTGGTGACCTGCAAGCCTCCGTCCACCCGGAAGGGAAGCTGCTTGCATAACCACTTCCGGTGCTTGGTCCGTGGACTCTGAACTACGGGTGCCCGGATGCTTCAGACTTAATCCGTTTGAGTATTTCCCAGTCTTGCTTTTGCTAGCTTAGAAGTGGCTCAGCCTTTCCCGGGTTACCACACCCACACCTTACTCTGTGTGATAGACGCTGCCTTCAGGCACCTTCGAGCAGCCCTCTCTTCTCATTCTGTAGGTGAAAACCACGAAGCTTCTGGATTCGTCTCAATTACCGCAGTTCACCTAGCAATGGGAGATTTTCATTTGAAGGAACATTGCTTTTTTATGACAATCAAACACTATCAAATTGTTTTGTAAGAAGCTTGGCGTTGGTGCAAATATAGAGAGGAAGACCAATGGAATCCAATTGAAAACCCTGATATTAACCCTATAAACACCCGAGCTTTCACAAAACAGCTAAAAGCATACAATGGAAAGAGGAAAGCATCTTCAACAAATGGTGATGGCACGCAGAAGACTGCAGCTAGACCCATGTCTATCGCCATGCACAAAACTGAAGTCCAAATGGATCAAAGGCCTCAACATAAATCCGGCCACACTGAACCTCTTAGAAGAGAAAGTAGCAGGTACCTTTAAACAAATTGGTTAAACACTTGCTGAACATAACAGTACAGACACTGAGATGGACAATTAATAAATGGGACCTCCTGAAATTGAAAAGCTTCTGTAAGGCAAAGGACCACAGTCAACAAGACAAAACGGCAGCCCACAGAATGGGACAAGATCTTCACCAACCCCACATCTGACAAAGGGTTGATTTCCAAAATATACAAAGAATTCAAGAAGCTATTTACCAAAAAGCAAAGGATCCAATTAAAAAGTGGGGTATAGAACTGAATAGAGAATTCTCAATAGAGGAGTCTAAAATGGCTGAAAAACATGTAAGAAAGTGCTCAACATCCTTAGCCAGCAGGGAAATGCAAATCAAAACAACTCTTGAGATACCATCTTACTCCTGTCAGATGGCTAAAATCAAAAACACCAAAGACAGTTTATGCTAGAGAAGATATGGAAAAAGGGGAATATTCCTCCACTGATGATGGGAGTGCAAACTCATACGGCCACTTTAGAAATCAGTATGGTGTTTCCTCAGAAAAATGAGAGTCTACCATGAGATCCAGCAATTCCACTCTTATGCATATACCCAAAGGATGCACATTTATACAACAAAGACAACTGTTCAACTATGTTCATAGCAGCATCATTTATAATAGCCAGAACCTGGAAGCAACCTAAATGCACCTCAACTGAAGAATGGATGGAGAAAATGTGGTACATTTACACAATGTAATACTACTCAGAGGAAAAAAATCAATGGAATCTTGAAATTTGGAGTCAAATGGATGGAACTAGAAGAAACCATCCTAAGTGAGGTAACCCAGTCACAGAAAGATATACATGGTATGTACTCACTCATATATGTATTTTAGACATAGAGCAAAAGCTCGCCAGCCTACAATCCACATTGCCAGAAAAGCTAGGAAACATACATGGAATGGGACATACATGGAAAGGGACAAGATCTCTTGAGCAAATTGGGAGCATGGGAAAAGGGGGGAGGGAGTTAGGAGAAAGAGAAGAGGCGAGGAGGACATGAAGGAGCAGGAAGACTGAGTCAGGGAAAGAATATAGAAGAGCAAGAAAAGAAATACCATAATAGAGGGAGCCATTACAGATTTAAGGAGAAATCTGGCACTAGAGAAATGCCCAGGGATCTATGATGGGAGATGTTATTCTGTAAATATATTTCTCATACTGGTTAATTAATAAAGCACTGTTGAGCCAATGAGAAAGCAAGATAGGCGGGGCTAGGGGACAAGGAGGAAAGAGGAAGGAGGGAGGAGGAGTCAGGATGGAGAGCATGGAGAAAGAAGATGCTGGTGGCGGCTCCCCGATAAGATGACCACGTGGAAATACTTAGAATAGTAGACATGGGTTAATAATTAAGACAGAGCTAGCCCATAAACAATAATGGTAACTGGCCACCAGGATTGTATCAAATACAGAGTCTCTGCGTGTTATTTGGGGCCAGCATGCCAGACCGACAGCAGGCGGGCTGGCAGAAAAAAAACATGCTACAGATCTACAAGGATGACCTCAACTCCAAGAATGACCTTAACAATCTAAGCAATAGTGGAGAGGCTGCCTAAAATGCCCTTCCCCGATAATGAGATTGATGATTACCTTACATGCCATCCTAGAGCCTTCATCCAGTAGCTGATGGAAGCAGAAGCAGACACCCACAGCTAAGCACTGCGCTGAACTCCTGGAATCCAGTTGCAGAGAGGGAGGAGTGATGAGCAAAGAGGTCAAGACCAGGCTGGAGAAACCCACAGAAACAGCTGACCTGAACAAGGGGGGGGGGCTCATGGACCCCAGACTGATAGCTGGGAAACCAGCATAGGACCTACCCAAACCTCCTGAATGTGGTGTTAGTTAGGAGGACTGGGCAGTCTATGGGGCCTCTGGTAATGGATCAGTGTTTATCCCTAGTATACAAATGGACTTTGGGAGCCCATTCCACATAGAGGGATGCTCCCTCAGCCTCGACACATTGGGTCTGGGGATCCAAACAGGTCCTCGTGCTTGCACGACAAGCGCAATATCATTAAGCCATCTGCAGTCCGTCATTCTCACACCCATCTCCTCCCGAGGCTCAGGGATCATCGTGCATAAAAGTATCGTGGCTCTTGGGAGAGTGGCCCCTGCACCAGTCTGGACAACACACCAGAGCTGGCCCTGAAGGAGTAGGTATGGGAAATCCCACCCTGAGGGCATGAGGGCAGGAGAGCTGTCCTGCCCACTGCTCATCTCTGCAAGGGGTGAGCCTGACAGGGCATCCCAGGAGAGCTCCCCCTGGTGGTGAGGACAAGGGGGAGCCAGTGGGCTGCCCAGCCCAGGCCCGGAGCCAGTGTCCACCCCACCTGTGATCTGCTGGAGCATGGGAAGGAACCTGACCTGTAGGATTTTCACAACACAGGGCAACAACAGTATGTCCAACAGTATATCCCTGTGAGGGCTCAGCATTGATAATGTAGCAGAAACCAGAAGCCTCGAACCAGAGAAATGGCTCTTTGGAATGAACACTTGAAAGTAAAGATATATGGACAAAGGGTTTATTGAATCACTCACTGTATCAAACTACAGCTTCCAAGACAAGATTTATTTTTGTTTTTGTTTTGTTAATGTGGCAGTGAGTTGCAAGGGCAGAGGGCAGATACACAGGGGTGGGAAATGAATGGGATTGAGATGCATGATGTGAAAGACACAAAGAATAAATAAAAAGAACATTAAGGGAAAAGAAAAGTATATGTGTAGGGAAGAGGAACAAATGAGAACAAAAAAACATAATAACATACAATAATATTTCATACCTTGTGTTACTTTGTATGCTAACTCAAAAATCAATAAAATGAAATCTAAAATCTAGAAAATAAAAAAAGCAGGTAATAGTAAAGGTTTTTTAATCATTATCAGGTTGATAAATTTTAACACGAAAATGCATATAAGGATATATATCCGTACTGGGTACGTAGGTTTTTCCATACGTTTTAAAGAGAGAGTCTGAGTCATCTCGCCCTGGGAGGAAGCGTGCTAGCGAGAGCTGCTCTGGAGGGCATTCGATGCTTTGCCTATCATCGCACCACGGCACTGAGTCAGTCCCAGTGGGCCTGCCTGCCAGTCCCTGCAGTGGGGAAAGCATCCCGTCAGGATGGCCAATATGTTGACACGGTGGTTCCTCTGGCCACTCTGGTCCTCTATGATGTCCCACTTGATCTTGTAATAAACGCCATCCATCCTCTGCACTATGGTTTATTCTACGTTCTCTTGACAGAGACCACAAGGCCTGGAAGAAAGGAAACCAGAACAAGATGGGGCAATGGCTGCTGTTTCAGGTAACAGTGTTCTATACATGAGTATTTTCTCAAGTTTACATGGCCGGATGCTAAGTTTTAGTGTACTCCTCCTTTTTACTGTTGAAAATTACGCCAACTTGATACAAGCTAATGTCATCTGAGAGGAGGGAACATTGATTAAGACGATTGGGCTGTAGGCAAGCTTGTAGGACATTTTCTTAATGGGTTATTGATAGGGGAGGGCGCAGCCCATTGTGGGTGGTGTCTCCTCTGGGTTGATGGCCCTGGGTTCTATAACAAAGCAGGGTGAGCAAGCCATGAGGAGCAAGCCAGTAAGCAGCGCCCTCCATGGCCTCCGCATCAGCTCCTACCTCCAGGTTGTTGCTCTGATTGAGTTTCTGTCCTGACTTCCATTGAGGATGAACAGAGCCGTGGACGTGTAAACCAAATAAACCCTTTCCTCCCATCTCGCTGTTGGTCATGGTGTTTCATCATAGCAATCGTAGCCCTAACTAAGACACAAATATTTTCAGGATTTTGTGAGACGTTTGAGTGTTAGGTATCAACAATGAACAAATCAGTTAAAATACAATAGCGATGGTTGATCCACACTGAGAATGCCAGACTCAAAAACAGTAAGACTGAAAATGAAAAGAGATATTCTCATTCTATAACAGGCACTTGGAAATTGATTTTTCTAAAAGCGACAACACCGACTGCTCACGTGAGCTCATAGGGTGACAAATGCTGGATTCCTGGGCCTGTTTTCTTTGGGTCAGACTTCTTCCTTGTTCTATATACTTTAAATATTAGTCACTCAAGGGATGTTTGTCCATTATAACCTCTCAGCTCCCTTCAAAGCTAGAAGCATAACAATAAGCCATTGTTGAAATTTCCAGTCTCTGGATTCTAGGAACAACAAAAGTCTGGCGAGATAGACTGTCCTTGGAAAAGAGCATCCATGATGGTGAGGCTGCACAGGGCAGGAACCAGGTTGCTTCTCTTTAATCCTCAGATTCTTCGGAGAAAAACCAGTTCCACAAGTTTGAGCCAAATTTGATGCAAGCTTTAATCAAATACTGGCCAGGAAGACAGACTCTTGCCAGGTGCACCCCTGGGTTTCCAAGGAGTAGCCTGGAGTCATGTTTTGCAGAGACTTAAAAAGACAAAATCCATAATTCAGTACATTTTCAAGAGATCAAATCAGAGGCGAGCATACATCCTGACATATTTCCTGTCTATGCACCGCCTACCTTCATCCAGCCAAGCACAGCGTAAACAAACTTGTTTAGGAGAACAAAAACCCATGGCTTGTTATTCCCCAAGAATGACAGCTCCCATCATTGCAGGAAGTTATCTTGTCCTTGGGCAAGTGGGGCTTTGACCTTACATTTCCCTCAAGTCAGAATGTAGATAACTTCTGGGTTCCTTGCAGAAGCATTGAGACAATGATCAGATAGGCCTCTAGCCCTTACCTCAGTCCTTCCTACAACTAAGTTCAAACTGACCTTGAACCCGGGATCCTCCAGCCTTCACCTCCCGAGTGCTGGGATTACAGGTATGTATCCCACCTCTGATTTAATGGACCTCAACACTGTGTGAATAGCCTCAGCCCCTATATAACCTGCTTGTAGCTGAGGTAGTCACATGCACAGTTCTGAGTGATGGGCAAGTGGGCGTGAACCAGGAACTATGGGGGGGGGTGGGGGGGCTTTGCCCTCCAGGTACCATCTCCGGCTCTTTTTTCTACTACCTCTCTGGAATGTGCCTGTGAGATTAGGGCAGAGCATCCAGGAGCTTTATGTACATAGATGAAGTCACCATTATGTTAGTGGTGTTGAGGAAGGGTGTGATGACCTTGATGACATGAGTTTGATTTCTTTATAGTACTCCCTGATTGTACCGGTAGATAATGGCTTCTATGAGTCTAGCACGAACGGCTCCTTTAGTGGATTTACACTGGGGGAAGGTGTAGCACATTTGTAAAACATAAGTCCCACTCTTCCTTCTTTTCTATATGGAGGTGACTCGGCATGATTTAAAAGTCTGTCACTGTGAAGGTTTTCACACAGAATGGCTATAAAGTAGGCTAAAGGTTACCCAAGATAAACGCTAGCATTGTACGGAACTGCACCATCCCAACCCCTTCCATTGTTGAAGAATCGATTGGCCAATCAACCTTTCTTTTCTAGGAATTCTCATTCATACCGACCTCGAAAAGAACATTCTTTTATCTTTTCTCTTAAATTTACTCTTCTTGGAATTTTGTATCCACCACTGATAAAAATGGATCCGATTTTCTTCTTAAATTTGTAATGATTTGTGTTCATGTGTATGTGTCCATATGTGTACTGTGTGTGTACAGCGCCTGTGGAAGCCAAAAGTGGCCTCAGCTCCCCTGGGAGTGGTTGTGAATCACCTCATGTAGGTGTTGAACACCAAATCTCAGTCCTCTCTCCAGCCCCATGGATCAATTTTTCCACAATTTATAACATATATATATTTTCTCATATATATATATATATATATATATATATATATATATATATGAGAAAAACATCATTTAATGGTGGGAAAGGAAATCACATTTCATTTCTTCTTTGTGTGTATATATGATATACATGTGCATGTACACATGTGTATTTCTGGGGTTCATTGTTGATCTAGTTTATATGGATCAGCAATTTTCTTTTTGATAAAGGTGAAGAGAATAATTGTGTGGCTTGGAGAACCATGTAGTCTCCCTGGTAGTTAATTACTAACTCTGTCACTGAAATATTAGGAGAGTCATGGATAGTAAGTGAATGAATTAAAGTAACTGTACTCAGCCCTCAGGAGGCAGGGACAGGAGGTCCTTCAGTTCTAGGAAAAGACCCATCTCAAAAAACAGATAGATGGCCATTTTCCCCCTCCCCCCTCTCCCCCTCCCCTCCCTTCCTCCCTCCTCCCTCTTCCCCTCCCCTCCCTATCTCTCTCCCCTCCCTCTCCCCTTCCCCTCCCTCTCCTCCTTCACTCCCTCCCTTCCCTCCCTCCCTCTCTCCCTTCTTCTCCCCTCCCTCCCTCCCTCCCTCCCTCCCTCCCTCCCTCCCTCCCTCCCTCCTTCCCTCCCCTCCCTCCTCCTTCCAGGCTGTCCTGGAAATTGCTATGTAGCCATGTGGCCATGAGCCTGGCTTCTAATTCCTCCTCTTCAACCTCTGAAGGTGTTGGGTTACACTCACCTTTAAAAATATTAGTGCTGGGGATCAGGGCTTTGAGCATGCTGAGTGGGTACTCTACTCACTGGGCTGTATCCTCAGCCCCCACCCTGGCTTTCTCTGAAGATCAATGCTCCCTCTACCTACTTTTCCTTGCAGGAAGCATTCCAAAAGCTCCAGCACAGCATCACAGACAGATACAGCTGTACCAGCAAGGCACTGAAACTTTCCTCATACCGATTCCTCCTTTCTCTTTAATAGCTATGTCCACGTACACCCCGCCCATGCCCTCATAACCTCCGATCTTTTTCTATTCTGGTAATTCTACCACACAACATTATAGAAATAGAATCCGGCAATTAGGCACTCTCTCGGAATTGCCCCCTTTTCTCTTCCCTTGATCATTCGGAGATCTCGGTTTTGGCAAGCAGCGATTGTTAAACCTGTTTGAGGCAGCTCTCACTGCTGCTCCTTCAGAAGAGGTGTGGATGGCTGCCACTCACAGGTGATGGGATCAGCCTCAACTGTGGCTCCTTGGTAGCTTGGCGATGGGTCGAGCCCCTTACTGCTGGGAAAGGACCGCTCCTATGGGAGTTGTCTTGGCACTACTGGGAGATGCTAAAGGTCTTCATGCTTCAAGGCTTCCGTTGACTTGCCTACAGAAACAAAGTAGCGGTGCATTGTTGCTGTGCTGAGCGGAAGTTCCTGCTTCTCCCAGGACCCTACTGTGGGTGGCAGGCAAGGAGGCCAATGCTGACTCCCATTTTTTCCTTCTGTGATGCCACCAGAAGGAGGATTATTTTGGGGAGGGGGCAAGGCTGGGATCTTTTCCCCACCTCTGTTGACAGCAGTGGGCACCCCCATTTCTCTGGTATTTAGCAGGAAAAGAGTCAAGTATCTCTAAGTTTCCTGTCTGGCCAGGTTGCCCCTCCTTTGATAGTCCATCTAAGGAGAACAAAGATGTTTTTGTTATTTTTTTTTTTTTTCCGTGCTCAGAATTATTTTTGGGTTCCCAGTTTATCCAGCAAAACTGGTTATACAAGAGAAAGAAAACAAAACACAACAAAGGAAATTATGCCACTTCCATGGTCCAACATGGTCCCGCCCACTTATCTATTTATCTCTCTGAGACAAAGTACTGTGTGTTTAATATGACCTTTCTGGACCACGGAGTACTAGTCTTATATTTTTAAAAGGTCATTTAAAGTTGTAAAAGTTGTCGCTTTCTTACAAGCCCCACAAACACAGACTATGAGCCAAACATGGCCCACAGGCTGGTAGTTCACTAATATGCCATTGTCTTAGTTGGGTTTCTGTTGGTGAAGAGGCAACACGATCATGGCAACTCTTCTAAAGAAAACGTTTCACTTCAGAGGTTTAGTCCATTATTGTCATGACAAGAAGCATGGCAGCATGCAGGCAGACATGGTGCTGGAGAAGGAGCTGGGAGTCCTACATTGGCATTCACAGACAGCAGGAGACTGTGTATCACACCGGGAATAGCTTTAGCATATGACCCCCCCCCACACACACACAATGACTTCCTCCAACAAAGCCACGGCTCCTAATAGTGTCACTCCCTGTGGGAGCCATTTTCTTTCAAACCACCACAGCCATCAAGATTAGCAAGGCCCTCAGTAGGAACACTCTCACCTCTTAAAAGGTTCTATGCAAGACTTTTGTAGTCTTTGTCAGAGGTTTCTATCGTCTGAAAACCATTTTCCTTCCGTGTCGATCATCTCTTCTGCGCCCCACTCTGAAGGTTTGCTTTTCCACTCCCCGTGGACATGGGGGCCACACACTGTACAGGTATTTTCCTTCTGTCCCTGCTGACACCCAGGACATGGACTTGGAAATTTCCTCTGGAGATTTGACTCTGTTTGCTGTCCCCAGACTACCTCTAAATGCTGGCTAAAACTGTCCCCACTTTAAAGTAACCAGAGGCAGCCTGTGATGAAGGCAGGGCCCCACCGTCTTTGACCTGGAAGTCTGTGGAGACCCCAGCGTGCAGGAAGTGTGCTTTCCTGGGGGAGCTGTGCCCTCTTCAGATGTGAGTGAGAGCAAAGGGGCAGCATCTTATTTACAAGTTTCCCCACTACCTGTGCATTGTCATATATGCTTATTACCCACACTCACAGAAAGATCTAAAAGTGTTCCTGCTATTTTCTCAAACATCTTAGTAAGCTCGATTTTAATGTTTCTGTCTTTGCATGCAGATGCCTTTGAAGGCCAGAAGAGGGTGTCAGATACACTGGGGAAACAGAGTTACAGGCAGTCTTGAGCGTTCTTGCTGGGATTGGACCGCCATCCTCTGCAGGAACAGCGAGCGCTTATAATTGCAGAGCCAGCTTTAGAGCCCCAGGGTTTAACTTCCTAGACTTAGATTTCATTTCTTTGTGATGTTGGCTGTGCTCTCTCTTCTACTTATTTCGTTACGTTATTAATGTGGCGCGGTTTGTATTTATTTTACCTTGTTTTAAATTAACTTTTTACAGGTACTGAAGAAATCAAATTATTTTACAAGACTTAAAAACAGCAACATAAAATCCCAGTCCTTAGAAGCTATTTCATAAAAAGGTAAAAGCTAGATGGGCTTCTGCCCTGTTAAAAAGATGTTCTTGCTTCTGCAGGAGGTTGAACTTCCTTAAACGATCCAGAACTCATTTTCCCATGCACCAATACATGCATGGTGCAATATTCTTTTATTTGGGGTTGCCATTTGAGACAGGATCTTGCTATGTACCCTTACCTGGCCTGAACACTTGTTGTGTGGCTCTGTCTGGTTTTGAACCTGTGGTGCCCCTCCTGCCTCTGCCTCCCAAGTTTTGATATTAGTCAAGAGCCTGCATTGGATTTCACAAAACTCCTTTTGATATGCTCGATGCATTTATGATTCTAAGATCAACAGTCAGTGTTTACACGTATTCCTCCTTTCCACAAGTACCCAAATTCAGAGGGGCACAGACCTCTGGCTACACTGCTGTATGTACTAGGGTCGTCCTGAGGTTTAGGGAGCTACACAGAATCTCCACTCAGAGCGAGAGGAGACTGTGCCATCTAACAATCCACTTCGTTTTCTGCCACAGGAAGGCTGGTGGCCTCGGGTACGTGTGTATTCAGAGAGGAGGCATTATTTCTGATTAAAAAAAAAAAAAAAATGAGGGCAGCCGACTGAAACAAAGAAACAGGAAGAACATGTCGCTTATAATCAAGTGGCAATTATCAGCAGAGAGAGTTTTCAGATGACAATAGCCCTTTGTCCTTAAGTCAGTTTGTCAGAGGATAATGACTTTGTACAAAAAAAAAAAAAAAAAAAAAAAAAAAGAAAGAAATCCTCTCAGAATGATGAATAGTAGAAAAAATAATCTGGTGCCCTAATTACTGAGATGCCTACCCAAAAAATTACTATGGAGCTTTCTGGACCTTTCCCATGAAAAGCATTGGTCAGGAAGTCCTTGGTGTATCTCCCCAAGGTATTCTGAGTGTGCACAGGAAATATCAGGTAAGGCAGGCAAAATACGAGTCAAGGGGACAGAGAGGAACACCATGGAAGGCTGACACCTGTACATGACATGGCTGTTGGACACACAAACTCACAGCAGCTGGGGTCACCTACACAAGACATGCACAAAATCAAGCCAATTAAAAATTCTAGCCTGGACATGAGAGAGGATCCCAGGCTCCCACTCCTACGTCAAGACTGTTGGCAGTTGATGGCTTCTGGGGAGGGGAGGGTCTCTTTGATTCTGACACAAGAAAAGAGGACATGAAGTTGGCAGAGAGATGCCATCGAGGTTCCTGCAGGAGTTGGAGGGAGACATGAGGGATAGGTATGATTAAGATATATTGCATGTATATATGAAATTTTCAAAGAACAGATTATATTTTATTAGTTCTTGGAGAGTTTCATGTTTCATTATATTCACACCCTCCCCTAACTTTTTCCCCACCCACACTACTCATTTCTGCTTTGTCTCCCCAAGACCCCTTAAAGCTACTTGTTTTTGTAGTTTTAATTCTGTAATGGCGTTTTTTGGAGTTGATGGTTGACAAGTACATAAAATTTGTAAGATTTGAAATTCCATGTCAGATGACAATTCTAATTTATATTTTCTGGTTGTGAGCCTAGCCTTTAATGGCTGAGTCATCTGTCCAGCCCGACAATTCTAATTTATATAAGTTCATTACATTGTAGTAGAGTTTGGGTCTAGTTAATTTTTCCGTGTGATGATTTGATTTATTTACAAGTTTGTATTTTTAAATAATAAAAATAAATTTAAGAAAAGAGACGGATCGGTGCTGCTCAAATATCCATGGATGTGTGGTCAAATTTGCCAGGAGCTTCACTCTTAAAGAAAACTGTCTCTTCTCCCAGAAGCTAACAGTTGCCCAATAACTGCATGGCTGGAGGTGGGCTTTCACGCCCACCTGTTGGAATTCGGTCTGGGTTGGACTTGCACAGGTTTGCATGTGCTATTGTGATCACTGTGAGTTTGTATGTATGGCTGCCCTACTGTAGGTGGGAAGTGTGGTTTCTTGTCGTCATCCCCTGTCTCTGGCTCTCACACCCTCCTTGTCTCCTCCTCTGCAATGATCCTTGGGTCCCCAGTCAGGGAGAATGCAGTATATATGTTCCCTTCAGAGCTCAGCCTTTTGTAATCTCTTTTATTCCCTGCATCTCTGTCAGCTGTGGATCTCTGTGCTAACCGCCATCTACTGCAGATAGAAGCTTCTCAGATGAGGGATGAAAAGTTGTCTTTATCCACGGGAGTAATGATAGGGAGTCATTAGGAGCTGGTTTAATACTATGTCCGTTTGGCAACACAATAGTAGTACATTGTCTCCTATGACCTATCTATCCATAGATTCTTAGCCCAGTAATGAAAACAGGTGTGGGTTTCATCTTGGGGAGGGTGCCTTAAATACAATCAGGAAGTGGTTGGTTATGACCATGATAGGCATGCCACTATTACACTGGTGGGTACGTCTTGGCAGGCCGGTCAACGTTGTAACACACAGGGATCGCAGCTGGCTGTGATCGGTGATTATTTATTTCCTCCAGTAGCATGCACAGCACCTTCTAACACTATGAAAGGTAAAATAGTTAAAAATGGGAAAGCCAGCAATCAATTCATATGTCTTTGCAGATATGATTCTACACACGAAAGACCCTAAAGATACACCAGAAAACTCTGACAGCCGATAAAACTAAAAAAAAATTTTTTTTTTTGAAAAAGCCAACTATAGGAAAAAATACAAAGAAAAACCATAAAAATGTCATCAGGTCATTTTCTTGCTCCATAGTCCAGGAACTTATTTCAGATGACCCAGTGCTGGCCCGACACCTGGATTGTGCTCACTGCCTTCATTCCTTGTCTCCTGGCTCCTCAGCCAGTGACCGTTCTTTATCAACAGCGCCTTTCTTGCCATACATATGTGCTTCTTTCCTTCTTCCTCAAGCTTTTGCAATAACAGCTGCACCTGCTTGGAAGACTCTGTCCCCAAGCATCTAAGTGCTTGAGCTCTTCGCACACATCTGCATCTCCATACAAGCATTGTTTCCTCACAAACGTTCCCAAACCTGGCTCTTGTCTGCTCAGTCCTGGTGCTTTCATAATGCTCGTGTCATTCACAGGCCGTTTAGTTAAGTCTCTCTCTCTCTCTCTCTCTCTCTCTCTCTCTCTCTCTCTCTCTCTCTCTCTCTCTCTCCCTCCCTCCCTCCCTCCCTCCCTCCCTCCCTCTCTCTCTCTCTCTCTCTCTCTCTCTCTCTCTCTCTCTCTCTCTCTCTCTCTCTCTCTCTCTGTGTGTGTGTGTGTGTGTGTGTGTGTGTGTGTGTGTGTGTGTGTGTGTAGGGGGTGGGTAGACATTGTCTGAAGCTGAAGAGGGGAGGGAGAGCATCAGGCAGGGTAGGGAACTACTTTTTGGACAGAGGTAATCTTGGTTAGGGCTCCCTTGGAAGAGAGGTGGTATATATAAGCGCATGGCCTGCCCTAACTTTTTCCCTAAGTATGGTACTCCAAGGTTCTGACAGGTCTAAAAGATGGTTTATAAAAATCCCAACAAACAAAGGAAAGAGGGCATGCACTTCTCTGTAAAATCATTTGGAGGCACTCATCTACCCTTTTGCTAATCAAACGTCAGCTATCTTATTCAGTTACCCAGAAGGAGTGCCGTGTAGAGCCCCAAAACTGAACTACACACTCACAATGCGCTTACGGGGTCTGTGATCTTGGGGCCATCAGAGCCTGTCTATACCCAGTCTCCCTCTGCAAAGGCAGGATCACCACGGTAGCCCGTTCCTGTTAGTGGGGGAATTAAAATACACAGCTGGCACACATGGGCTCCTTGTCTGGCTGAACACAGAAGCACTCAGGAAACTTTAACTCTCAACTAAGACGGTGAGAAATCTCACCAGCAGCAGCTGATGTGCGGGCGGTGACATCTGAGGCGAGAGGAGACAGGAAACATGTTGGTTAAGTGTCCTTGTTCAAGACAACTGCTCAGCTATGTTCACAGCAGCTTTATTTGTAATAACCAGGACCTGGAAACAACCTAGATGTTCCTCAGCCGAGGAAAGGGTATAGAAATGTGGTAATTCACACAATGGAGTATTACTCAGCTGTTAGAAAAAAGAAAAAGAACACCGGGAAATTTGGAGGCAAATGGATGGAACTAAAAGGCAAACATGGTGTGTTCCCACTGATAAGTGGCTATTACCTGTACGATTAAGAATGACTATGCTACAATACACTGACCCAGAGAGACTAGGTCACAAGAAGGGGAAGCCCTGGGAAGGGGAAATGGAAGAGATTCCGTGAGTGAATTGAGGGCTGGTGCGGGTGGGGATGGGGACACGAGCAATGAGGTTGGGAGGGGGCAAAGGGGAAGAGTACACAAAGAGAACGCTGGAAAGGTGGGGGTGGGGCGCTCCAGGGCCAGCTAAAACCCTGGCACAGGGGAATCTTCCAGGATGACCCCAGCTAAGACTCCTAACAGCAGGAGATATGTAGCCCAAACTGGCCATCTCTTGTGACCAGATTTGTGTCTAACTCAACTGTCACCAGATAGGCTTCACCCAGCAATTGATGGAAACAGATTGCAGATCCACAGCCAAACATTAGGCAGAGTTTGGGGGATCTTTGTTTTTTTTCTTGTTTTTCACATCGATCCCAGTTCTCTCTCCGTCCCTCCCTCCCTTTCTCCCTCTCTTCCACCCTTCCATGCCCCTGACCACCCTCCCATCCCATCACCCCCCCCACATGTAGGGTGATGTCTTCCAGGAGGGGTCATCTAAATCTGTCAAGACATTTGGAGTAGGGACTAGGCCCTCCCTCCTGCCTCTAGGCTAAGGGAGTATCCCTCCATGGGGAATGTGCTCCCAAAGTCCTTTTGTGCACCAGGGATACATCCTGGTTCCACTGTCCGAGGCCCCTTAGTCTGCCCAAACCTTTTAATTGAGACCCATGTTCAGGGGGTCTGAGTTGGTACAATGCTGGATTCCCAGCTATCAGTCTGGGGGCCCTGTAGCTCCTCCGTGTTCAGGTCAGCTGTCTCTGTGAGTTTCTGCAGCCTGGTCTTGTCCTCCACCTCTGCATTTGGATTCCAGTTCAGCTCAGTGTTTGTTTAGCTGTGGTTGTCTGCTTCTGTTTCCATCAGCTACTAGATGAGGGCTCTATGATGGTGGATAAGTTAGTCATTGATCTCATTATCAAGGAAGGGCGTTTATGCCTTTCCATCCACTGTTGCTCAAATTGTTAGTTGGGTCAGTCTTGTAGGTCTTTCTGGTCCCACGTGTTTTCGCCTCCTCCAAGTTTGGGGAATCTTGCAGAGGAAGGGGAGGGGAGGAAGGATTTTAGGAGCCAGACACAACAAGAAAACTCACAAAATCAACTCACCTGGGCTCGCAGAGACTGAACTGACAGCCAGGGAGCCTGCATGGGACTGACCTGAGTCCTCTGCGTGTATGTGACAGCTGTGCAGCTTGGTCCTCTGGTGGGGACAGGGGCTGTCTCAGACTCTTACTGGCTTTTGAGACAAGGTCTCTCATCAAGTAGGTGAAGCTGTCTCCACAGCAAGTGCCAGGGATCTGCCTAACTCGCTCGCTCTCCGGTGTTGAGGTGTTGAGATTGTGAGTGTACACCAGCATACCAGCTTTTGAAAGGCTGAGGCCGTGAGCACTGAGTTTTGTTTTTGTTTGTTTTTTGGTTTTTTTTTTTTTTTAAGAATTATTTTTGCCCCCCCCAGCAATATGTAGTAAGCTTTCTAAGCTTGCTTTCTTTCTTTCCTCCTCCCTCCCTCCTTCCCTTTCTGTCTTTCTATCCTTCTTTCCCTTTCTTCCCCTCCCCCCCTTTTTTTTTGGTGATGTCTTTGTTTCCAGCAGCAAGTTCCTATTTCTCTAAAACGTAGCCCATTTTCTTCCTTTACACGTGGGGTGTTTCTCTGAACTAGACACATCACAAAGCACGGAGGAGGCTGGGGGACCCAATCTTACCCCAGCTGATCAACAATTCCAGAGGCAGGAACATTATCTCTGCTAGAGAAAGGGTACAGAGACATCTTCAGAGCAATAGAAAAGGTAAGAGGTGATTCGACAGGTAGGGTAACACAAAGAAAACCCCAAATCCGTGAAAGCTGATGGTTTCCCTGTTCTGAGGGCTCCTTTTCTATGTAAGAAGTCTGCAAGGCTTGCCCAAATATACACTGACTACCCAGCCCCATTTTCTCTGTCTTTTAATTCTTAACTGATGGAGGCCCACAAGCCACCTGGCAGCTGTGTCCTGCCTGTACTTTTCTGGCTGGGCTAGCTCGCCAACCCTCGGAGCACATCTGAAATCATCAAAGTACAGGAGGCTTGTCTTCTTAATCAGAAAAGAAACCAGAAAATCTGCAGGCCAGTAACACAGCATAACATCAGGGGAGTTCTCCGTGGCCTTTTGATAAGATGTTACAACCGGAGCCCAGGCTACTGAGGAGTTAACTGAAATCACAGATCAGGAAGGAGGGGCCCCAGGCTCCAAGTGGCTAATCTTGGAGTCTGTTTCCAAGATTATAACCAGTTTTATGCAACCCTCAGAACCAAAGAAACTTTAACAAAGGATTAAAAGTTATGTAAACAAAGATCCTTTTATTTACCCCTCTGCCTCTCCAAGGCGCAGGAGGCTCCTGTGCAGGCTTCTCCTGCTGCTCACTCAGGAGGTAGCTAACAGATGAGAGCACCGAAGAGCTCACAGACCAGAGGCAACTGTCAATGGAGATGGTGAAGAATTCTCAGGTAAAAGTTGCTCGTTTCCTCTGGTTGTTCTGGGCGCGACCCAGCAATCTTTGCTTGGGAAAATACAAGGCAGACTTAATCCTAAATTACAAATGTAAGATTCTTTGAGTTTTCTAACACCTGGCCTTTTAAATTCCGGCTAGTAGCAGCATCTGGATTTAACACTGGATTTATTCTGTGCAACGGAGCTTGGTTGTCTGTTCCTACACAAAGTTTGCGGTCCCTGGAGCGTTTAAGTGTGCAGCTATGTACAGGTGCTTTGGTGGGTTAGAAGTGAGTGTAACTGGAGGAAAGTTGTTTGCTTTCTGCATTGTCAGTGCTCTGGAAGGCTGCTCCTTCTTTATTTAGTTCCTGTACACCAGACTTCCTAATTTCCATAAACCTTGCTTCCTCCGTAGGTTCTTATCTTTATCCCTTCAAGTCCAAATCCCGGAGCCATGACCACCCATGCTGTCCACATGTACTACTGAAAGTCACACACATGACCATTTCTGTTGAAAATGAAAAAAATATCATTAGTTAACTAAACACAAAACAGTCAGCTGCTGCCCTGTCTTCATATTTCTTTCCGTGGTCGTGAAGAACATACGAGAGCATATGGCATTACATGTAAGCATAGGCACGTTCCCCTTTCACGCGTGAGTTTAAGGCCATCTGACAGTCAGGGTTTGTTGCTGTTGTCATTTAATGCCGCACTGTAGAAAGCTTTCAGTGTCAGCATGCTTGGTCCATAGGTGACGACAGGTGTGTCCCCCCAAGTGAATTCACAGAAGCCTGGGGTCCTACAGTTCGCAGCTCCACCACTCCACCCCCGCCACTGGGTGTTAGGCATCTTTTCATTTCCTTCATGTCCCCGTGAAAAACCAGCACATATGTTATTTGTGGTGCATTTTCTCTGCACCTTGCAACCCTGTAAAAACGCTCTGTGGTCATCTCCCCATGTGTTTGTGAATGTTACATGTGTAGCATATGCAGCACAAGTGTGTACTCGCCAAGGAACACTCTTCTCTCAGCGCCTGTTTCCAGGAATGCAATTGAGGCTGCCAGGTTTGTCCGAAAGTGCCTTCACCTGAGCTGTGCGCTTTGCAAATGTTTGTAATTTTCCACAATTAAAGCAATTTTTCTTTTATTAACACACACACACACACACACACACACACACACACACACACACACACCCGTTTCTTGTCCTAATAGGCTAGAAGCACTGCTTTTCTGTGTGATTATAGTGCTGTTGTGCGGACGGCTTACTGCTCTCATGGATGCCGCAGAGAAAGTTTTCTGCTACGCTGTTTTTGTCTTCTTCCATTCTTAGCACAGGACTAACAGAGGGATATGTTATTTCATGTGTTATGTCATACTTGTCCTTTCATTCACTGGCCACTAGAGGCGTGAGTAAAAGACTATTTCTAAGTACTAGTAATATCTGAATATCTAAGGATGTCTTCTGTGCTTCTGGATCAACTAAGATACTCTTCTCACTGCTGTAATCAAATACCCAACAAGAAGGAAGTGAGAGGGAGAAGGGCTTATTTTTTAGCTGATGGTTTAAAGCACATTTATCCACGGTGGATTATGCAGGAGTGGCCTATTGTTGGACCAGCAGACGGACGTGACAAATTGGGGCCAGGCTAGAACCCACAAGGCCATGCCCACAGGGCCTTCTTCCTTCAGGGTTTCACTTGCTAAAGGTCTCACAGCTTCCCACACAGCATGGCCTTGTGTATGGGTGCAACAGTTCTCTGCTTCCAGAAACTCTTGACTCAGCTTTTTTTTTTCCTCTTTAAAGATGGTCACTGGGTTAGACTTACTGAGTACAAGTATTGATGCAAAAACAAAAGTCTCATTTAAGAAGGAGTAAGGGGTCATTTAGTCTGGAGCCAAATCTGAGTGACCGTGGCTCACAAACACAGACTTAGGCTACCCCAAGGTCCATGCTCCAATGTGGGAACAGTTACAGCAACAGAACAAAGGAAGTCACAGACAGAGTCATTGCTCCTAACACATTAGGGGGATTCAAACAAAGTGGAGACATGTCTGCCGTAGGCCTGCATGTTTGCTGGCGGCATTTTTAGCTTTTTGGTTGGTTGTAAAGGGGGTACTCTGTACATTTCAAATGATTTATCCAATGAGCACAAAGCTGTCGGGCCAGGCACACACGGCTGCTAAGAGGGATAAAAATGGCCCAAGAGAATTTGTCTCTGGACCTGCGGTGCTCTAACTTCTCCACAGCCACTGGCGTTCTAATCAGCTCGCTGGCTTTGCAGAAGTTTCTGTTGCTCACGAAGGACAGAGGGCTCATTTTCACTTCTTACTGTTTTGTATGAAGATCTAGTTATATGAATGCCATTTGATTGTATGAATCCTCCCCCTGAAAAAAAAAATGAAGAGTCCCATTAGTATGTGATAACCCTGGAACTCGCTATGGAGGCCAGGTTAGGATTGAACTTGTAGCAATTCTCCTGTCTCTGCCTCCCCAGTGCCGGAATCACAGGCATGCTCCACCAAGCCTGGTTCGTTTGAATTCTTCATAGTAGAATAAAAAAAAAAAATGCTAAAATACTAAAGATTATTGGTGATGCTAATTTTGAAAGCAAAATTCAGAGAGATTTTTTTTTTTTAAAATTTGGTTATGAGAATAACTCCTTCATTGATTTCTGAGAAATATTTTGAAATATATTGTATAGACGTATGAAAGGATTACTGGCCATAACTGTCCCACTTGCAGGATACCAACTCTAACCAAATAATTAGTTGGGTATGGCTAATGCAAGAGCTCCCTGCTCCCTAATAAGTTATGGGAAGGTATATTTACTTCAGTTAACTTCTAAGTTTTAAATCTGGAAGTCTCTGAGATACTTCAACATAGGTTCAAGATGGTTTGGGAATTAGCTTTTGGAGAATTTTATATCTAGATTTACGAGGCATTTTTTTTTCATGATTCTGCAGTGCTCAAAGGAAGCAGCTTCCTCAGGCTTAGGGCGTTGCAGCTTCAATGGTTTTGGAGAACATGTGTCTTCCTTCCTTAAACACGCAGGTATTATGCCTTTAAGAATGCAATGAATCCCCAGTAGGGAAATTAACTTCAAAGCAAAAGTATTTGGCTCCTGCTGTTTAGGACACTTACAGGAAGCCTGGCCTCGTGGGATGCTCCCTGGGGAAGAAACAAAGTGAATCCTTTGATAAAGGGGGATGAAGAAATGAACATTTCGGAATGGCTGGGTGGTAGCGCAGTTAGTAGAGTGCTTGCCTAGCACGCAGGAAGCTCTGGATTTGAACTCCAGCACAGCATAAAATCAGACGTGGCTGGCGGTGCATACCCGTCAGCTCGGCACTTGAGAAGTGGAGACAGGAGGACCAGAAGGTCAGGGCCAGGGCTGGAGTTGGCTCAGCGCTAAAGAGCAGAGCGCTGGCTTCGCATCTTCCCAGAGCACAGTGTTTGGATCCAGCACAACTGGTGCCCACAGGCATCTGTAACTCCAGTTCACTTGATCCAGTGTGCTCTCCTGGCCTCCACGGATGCCGCAGGCACATGCTGCCCAGACACCCACGCAGCTAAAACTCACATATGCATACAATAAAAATAATCAACAAGCCTTAAAGAAGTTCAAAGTCATCCTCATTTAGTACACTTGAGGCCATCGTGGGATGTAAAGAATCCCATCTTTTAAAATTGGATACGGCTGATGCAGCCATCAGGTGAAATGAAGAGGAATACATTTAGTTTAAAGATTCTGTCTGTCTGTTTTGTGTGCATGGGTGTTTGGCCCACATGCACATCTGTGTACCACACGTGTGCATATAGAGGCCGGAAGAAGATGCTGGATCTTTTAGGACCAGAGTTACACATAGTTGTGAATCGCCATGTGCATGCGGGGAATCAAACATGGGTCCTCTGTAAGAGCATCTGGTGCTATTAACTGCTGAGCCATCTCTCCAGCTTCATGAACAGGGCCTGTTTTTAAAAGGTTCCCTTATGCTGTTCGTTGGGACCAGAGGACTGAGGAGTTTGGGGCTGTCTTAGACGAGAGCTGAGTGTAAGCTATAGTAACGCATGCTCAAGAGAAAATGTCCTATAGTTACAGCTGCAGGAGGAACTGTGTGTCAACCAGAAGAGATGTATTTATCAGGAAGACGAAGAAAGAGGGCTGAGATTTTCAAAGATTTTCCCAATGCGACCATAAATAGGAAGAGCCAGATTTAAACACTTGGCCCCAACCCAGGCAGTCAGGGAAGACGAGTCTGCTTCGTCAAACCCTCCCCTGAAAGCTGTAACCATGAAGTTGACGGAGTTGCTTTGTTCAACCTGGGAGAGAATAAGCATTAGGTGATGGGAGCAACCGGAATGGAAAGTACTAGATAATCTGAAATTTAAAAACTTTAATGTATCTTATTCTTATGTCTGTGCTTGCATGAGTTTATGCGCACTATTGTGTGTGCAGAAGCCTGAAGGAAAGGGTGTTAGATTATCTGGAACTAGAGTCACAGATGGCTGTGAGCCTTATGTTGATGCTGGGAACTGAACCCAGGTCCTCTACAAGAGCATCAACCACTGAGCCGTCTTTCTCCACGAGGTCTTCTTTGTCCTTTGGAAGTCAACAGGAAGCGGCAAGGCTGGTCTGAGAATCAGGCACAGATGTCACCCAATAAACCGTGCTGGAAAGAGAAGGACAAAGCCATCTCCTGACATCACCACGTGACTCCCACGTGGTCAAGAGGCAACCAGGTTCTGTAAATTTTACTTGGGTCAGGTGTGGACACGACGCCCGCAGCATCTTGGATGGTTAAGTGTATATTTGGTATGAATATCTGCTTGGAAGGAACACAATATGAGACTGTAGATAGGAAAGGTTTGTTGGAACTCAGAAATTTGGAAGCAAGAAATGTTTTCATTCTCCCACAGCTTCATGTGCCTCAGCTAATTTGCAAACTATTTGAACTAGAAATATATTGCAAAAAAATTTTAAGGACAGGTGCAAGTGTGGCAACTTTACTTTTTCCTGTAAATCCAGCACTTGGGAGTTGGGTCAGGAGTGTGGCTAAGAGTTCAAAGCCAGCCTGGGCTACAGAAGTGAGACCCTGCCTTGATAAAAATCTCCTATACAAATTTCCAAACTCCCTCCCTTTTTTGAATGCCATAGACTAAGTTTAATATATATATCAATATATTTATATTTATATATATCAATATATGTATATATATATATATATATATATATTCTCAATAAAGTGACAGTAACTTGGAAACTAGGCATAGTGTACATGTCCAGATATATACATGTGTGATTGTTGCATGCTTCTTTCCCCAGAAGGTTTCTTTATATGACTTAAAAATTCTATAAAACTCTTAAAAACAGTGTCTTCGGTAAGGCTATAAACAGCTCAGAGGAAGTCTTTCATCTCTGTGTGGGATATCCTTTTAAAATGTCTTAGTGACGTGTCATTTCTGTTTGGGGGTGCCTGGTTTCTTGTCTATAAATCTTAGTGTTAAATGAAGCTAATTGGTATGGTTACTTAATATGTGAACCAATATCACACTATAGTATCACAAATACAAACCTTCACAAATATAGCTTTGCTTGTGTTCATAATGATGTTTTCCTACATTTTCATAAGAGAATAACATTATATACATATTGAGAACGGTTCAGAAATCAGACCATTTTCTAGTCAGAACATTGACCGTCCACTAAGCTAATGCTGGATCTCCCCTTGTTAAGATGTCCTCTTTGAGCCTTCATCTAGTGACTGAGAGAAACAGAAACAGACATCCAAGCACTGGGCCCAGCTCTGGGAATCCTGCTAAAGAGAGGGAAGAAGGATTGTACAAACTGTGTGTGTGTGTGTGTGTGTGTGTGTGTGTGTGTGTGTGTGTGTGTGTGTGTGAAGGTCATCACAAGGGAGCCCACAGAAACAGCTAACCTGGGCTCATTGGAGCTCACTGACTCTGGACCAACAGCTAGGACTGGACCTACATGGACCAACATGTATGACAGTTGTGTGGCTTGGTCTACTCATGGGGTTGGACAGTGATGGAAGCAGGTCCTGTCCCCGACCCTTTGGCTGGCTTCCAGTAACCTATTCTTCATACTGAGTCGCCTTGCCCAGCCTCAGTATGGGGGCGGGGAGAGCCTAGTCCTATCTCAACTTAATAGGCCATACTATTGTTGACAGCCATGGGAGGCCCTTTCTGAACACTCTCCTCTGAGGAGGAGTGGATTGTGTGGGGAAGTGGGGGAGGAGATGGGAGGAGAGGAGAGGGGGAAATTTTAGTCAGGATGTAAAGTAAATAAACACATTTAATTAATAATTGTGTGTATGCATGTATGTAAGCATGTATGCAAAGATGTCCTCCTTGAGTGTGGGGTGGCAGCTCAGCTGGCTATGTGCTCACCTAGTAAGCAGGAGGACCTGAGTTTGGGTCTCAGAGTTCATGTAGACAAGAGCCAAGTGTGGTGGCATGGCTTTGTCGTCATCCCACGGCTTTGTCATGGTGGAGAGGTGGGGCTGTGCATCCTGGGGCTACCTGTGAGTTTTATTTAATGGTGGATAGTTCCTACTATATTCCTAGAAAACACTAGAAAGAAAAGTGTATGGGTGGTTGTAAAAAAGAGAGAAAAAAAACCCTAAAGTTTTTCTGAGGCTACATTCACAATAAGAAAACCACGGGGTAGCCAGAATGATGAGGACAAATTTTTAAATTAGTCAACTTTATATCCTGTTACCTTTAGGTCTCATGGACAGAACAATGATTTGCTTCAGGCTACTGATCACAGTGACTAAGCTCTTTGTTGGAGATAACACAGTGTGTTATCTACCTTGGATGACTCAGTCCCTGCAGCTAAAGTACCCAAGGGACAGCCTGTATTAGAGATAAGTGCAGTCTCAGACATTAAGGAAGCTCAGTACGTTGTATCTCAAATCAGCCACCCTGGGCAGTCATTGAAATTCAGTGGTGAGCTGCAGCGAGGTTGTCTCTGCACCCAAATATATCCTGGAACCTAGGACGGCAGCATTTGACCAGATGCAGCTATTAGAATCTCCCTCACATCTTGACCCATGAGCATTCCTCCTTTCTTACTGTTTTGCTCAAAAGGCTTGGAAGTAAGCTGGAACCAAGTTGTGAAAAGTGTTAATTGATATTTTTTCTTCAGCATCCCATGATTTGGGTGATTCCATGACATTCTAGAATACACATATGTGCTGTTACCCTTTCCAAGTGCTGTTATTCACTGAAGGCCTCTGCTGTGTTCCGTCCCGCTTTCTTTCTTCTTTAGATATATGCGTGCACATTACTATTTCTTGTACAAATGAAGAAACTGAAGCTAAAATGTTAGGAATGTACACGAATGTTTGGAAACACACCCAGGATGCTCAGGGAGCCCGGCCTTGTTCCCGAAGCCCACATCGCTCAGCATGCCCGACTGTTGTTATTATTTTTGCACCTTATTGGTATTTGACTCTTTACCATCTTAATAGAAAACGCCATGTTTACTTTAACATGTGGGGAGCTGAATACACTTAGGTAGAAATTTCTGTGTAAACAATAAACTCAGTATCAAACAAACCTCTAGAGCCAGACTTGGAATCTTTCCATACTCCAAGGGCTGGTCCTGTTTCCCAGCCACTGGGAACTACCCTGGAAAGGGGTTAGGGGCTTCTGGACACAGCCTAAGACTGCAGCCTTGTCTGAGGAAGCCTCAGAGAAATGAATTTGCTTCTGCTGCCTTTTTCCTTCTTGTCCTGGCAGCGCTTCTGCACCCAGGGTTAGCATTTCAGGGTCTTCGAATGCAAAGTGAAAGAGAGGCTCTAAGTCTGCGTGCTGAGCCCGGAGATGGATTGGGTAGTGCCAGGACCCCCGTGATGCCTTTTTCTAGTACTTTCTTCTGGAGTTCACAGCCCACCCGGAGCCTCCCTTTATCATTTATCCTGGACCCGATGCCTAGCCATTCCCTCACAGCTCTTAGCTAATTGCTAACTAACTTCAATTACTACCTGGTAAGAATTTCCCTGGCCACAGGGATGCTTCTTTGACTTAGAGACCCTCGAATTTTAAAGCTCTTCTGTGTGTCAGAAATTAACCCCCACTGTTCTGCAGCAGACCCTTGGGTTTGTTTTGAGGCAGATCTTTCTGGAAAGCACAGGCCTGCCTTGAACAATCATCCTGCCTCAGCCTCCCAAGTGCGGGGGTAACAGGTGTGAACCATCACGTCCAGCACAGAATGAATTTCCAGAAACACTGTTCAGTTATCATCACATACTTAAATCTACCCTACACATGACAGAAAACGTGTGATGTATCTATCATTGATCTGTCTATCTATGTATAGAAGGAAACACACACACACACACACACACACACACATACACACACACACTTAACTACACATTTTTGATGGACGTAGTTTCCCACTTTATAATGTCTGATCATGGAGTCAATTTTAAACAGGCTTAATTTGTTAACAGTTTGTTGTGTATGTGGTGTGATAGTCAACTCAATGAGATCTAGAATGACCTGGAAGATAAACCTCTGCATACTTGTGGGGATTATCTTGACTAGATTACTGAAGTATGAAGATTGCTGATGAGATTTTTGTGTCAACACAAGCTAGGGCCATCCGGGAACAGGAGACCTAAATTGAGAAAATGCCTCCCTAAGATCCAGCTGTAGCAAGCATTTCCGTAATTAGTGACCAATGTGGGAGGGCCCACCCAAAATGGGCTGTGTCCACTCCTGGACTGGTGGTCTTGGGTTCTATAAGAAAGCAGGATGAGCAAGCCCCAAGGAGCGAGTCAACAAGCGACACTCCTCCTCGGCCTCTGCATCAGCTCCTGACTCTCTGGCCCTGCCCCCAGGTTCCTGCCCAGTCTGAGTTCCTGCCCTGACTTCCTTCAGTAACAGATTGCGATGTCGAAGAGGATTTGAAACAAACCCATTCCTCCCCAAGTTGTTTCAGGTCACCACAGCAATAGAAACCCTAACTAGGATGGTATCTTAGACCACAGAAACAGGAGAAAACGAGCTGAGCACACGCATTCAGCCATCTCTGCTGCCTACTGCCGGTGCCACGTGACCAGTCACCTGACCAGCTGCAGCTAGTTCCCGGTGTTTTGACTTCCCAGCCAGGATGGAGTGACCTTACTCTGGAAGTGCATGCCAAAACAAACCCGTTCTCCTGCAAGCATCTTATGTCAGAATCTTTTATCATAACAAGAAGAGCAGCCAAGGCCTGTGGTAAAATTTCTGTCCACTTAAGTTTCATCCTCCTACTCATCTAATCCACTCATTACGAGGATTTTCTTGGCTCCTTGGGGATGCTAGCCTTTGTTCTAGAGAATGTTCTCACAGGGAAGCAGGTGGATTTACGGAACCTGGATCTTAAATGGTTCTGTCAAATTTTTGTAATTCTAGGTGTAATTGTACAGTACAGATGTCTTTGTGTCCCTTGGCTCTTGGGGCAGGAAGAGATCTGGTGGTGCATAGCCTAGTATGTGGGTGGGTTATTGTCCTTCTGTTTCTCTGTTTGTTTATCTTCGAGGCTTTCTCCAACATTGTTTTATGTCCAGTTACGCTGCCAATCTTTATCAGGGTTCCCTTTCTCAATTTTCAAGCACTGCTAGTCAACAACAGAAGTATACTGTGTAATACCAAGCCACCCTACCCTTTGTTTAGATTAAGTCATCATGACTAAAATACCCATGGCTCCATGGCTGATTAAACATAAAACACATGCCAGCTATTTTATTTTAGTCCTAATCTTTGATAAAAATACACGAGGAAGACACTACCATCTTTGTTTTATAAAGAGGATGTGAAAAAGCTACACTTTAAAAAACTTCATTGTACTATACAACATTATTGTTATACCAAAATGCATTCATGTATTCACTCATCTTTCATAGACAAGAGTAATTCCATCAATGTGCATCAAACACCTGTTCTGTGAAAATAATGATTTTAAATATTGTGAGGATTATAAGTCGCTCTCATATATCTCTGATCTCAGGAAGCTTTGGGTGATGGACAGAGAGCTAACAAGCAAGCATGGTGATCAACATATAATTTAGAAACTATGGGATTTTCCAAGGGAGTTTTGAGGTCATAATCACCACCACAGTATCAAATACTAAAGCAAGTTATATACACAGTTGTCAGTGACTGAGGGAATGTTTGAGCAGAGTGGCAAGCTACAAACAGTTAAGTTGGAATTCAGAAGAGAGCTGAATGGGCCAGGAGAGGTAACACACACACACACACACACACACACACACACACACACACACACACTGTGTAGCATTTACACAGAACTGAACACATCCCAGAGATGGAAAAAGCTGTTTTGAGTGATCAGAACATATGAGCAGGAGGGTGGAGGTATTCCCAGTGTAACATATGAAGGAGACAGAAGTCAGGTGCCCAACGGTAGCTTTTCTAGCATTAGAGTTCTCATTGAATCATATAAGAAAGTTTTTCCAGTTTTATATCATGCACAGAAACAAAAGTCTCAGTAGGAGGATGAATACTGTGCTGGAGAGACTGCTCAGGGGTCAAAGGGCTTTCCACACAAGCTTGACGACTTGAGTGTGAATCCTCAGGACCCATGCAGAGCTGGACAGTAGCTTCCACAATCCCAGAACTCTTGGGGTTAGATAGGGGAGAAGTGAGGGAACCAACAAACAGGGCTAAAGCAGCCTCAACCAAGGCAGAAGTTGGAGACTGACAAAGGGCATTATCTTCTGTTTTCCACACATGTACTGCAACACACACACACACACACACACACACACACACACACACACACACACACACACAATGCCTATGCATCTGAAATATAAAAGAATACATAAAAGTATTATGACTTTTAAAGATTTATTTATTTACTATGTATAGAGTGTTCTGCCTGCAGGCCTGAAGAGGGCACCAGGTCCCATCATAGACGGTTGTGAGCCACCATGTAGTCTGGTAATTGAACTCAAGACCTTTGGAAGAACAGTCAGTGCTCTTAACCTCTGAGCCGTTCCTCCAGGCTCTGTTACTGTTTCTCCAGCCCCTATTATTGTTTTTTTTTAAAGAAACATTTCCAGGTGTCATGGATCACACTTTTAAAGACTTGGAAGGCAGAGACAGGCAGGCAGATCTCTATGAGTTTGAGGCCATCTTGTTCTACCTATGAGTTTCAAGGCATCCTGGGCTCTATAGACAGACCCCATTTAGAAAAACAATATAAGACAGTATTATAGACATTTGTATGCATCAATGTTATCACCAGTGGTTCCAATTTATAGTCAGGGAAAAGCATGCAGAGTATAACACTGACTTACAGAGTCACACCATTCATCTAGAAACTTCCCTGACTTAGCTAGGAGAATAAGTTGACATGTAGACTTGAGTTTGAAGAATCTGTAGTCTCTTAGTTGAAGACATAAACGATAGAAGACAGGATCCTTTTGAAATATGCTGGATATAAATATTCAACAGAATGAAGTCATAGACACATCATTAAAATTCACTGCAGAAAACATATTGAACCCTCATGGACACAAACCTCCTTCATCATTCAAAATACCTTTCTAGTGCCGTCAAACACATAAAGAACAGAATTTAAAAATATCTTAATTAAATCAGAACAAGCTTCCGTGTTGTTTTTTTTTACTAAATCTCAACCATTTGATTTTACCAATAGAGGCTTGGGAGCCAGATGCTGGGTGGAAAGCCCTACGGGCTCAGAGAGGCGGGTCAAGCGCCTGGCATGACCATCCTACTCCTCCAACATCCCAGAATGCAAGGTCTTTTCCCTACACAGTCTCAAACAAAAACACCTCAAACTGAATGCCCCCTTCTACTTCCTGTGCGCCTCTCTGTCTATCCTCCGGACTCCCTCTTATTCTCTATGGTTTTCTTCTCATGTTCATTTTTTTTTTTTTTTTTTTTTTTTTTTGTCAGCTGGTTGCTTGCTTCACCCCTTTGACCTATGGTTGACTTTATTTGATTCTGTTTACAATAAGAAGAACGCTCTTGGATTAAAAGTGTGTGATGAGGCTGAGCCATACCTCGACCAGAATCAGGTTTCTCCAGCAAATAATGCAATCTCAGGTTTCACAGTGTGATCAAATGTCCTGCAATAATTTTGCTAATTTACTTTGAAAGGGCATCTGTGCAGGTACCTAAAATGTTTGCTTTTCCAGTGCCCGGAATCAGAACTTTACCATTAGCAGTTAATGACTGGCCAAGTTGCATGCTCCCGTGGTCTCCCCGTGGTCTCCCCGTGGTCTCCCCGTGGTCTCCCTGTGGTCTCCCTGTGGTCTCCCCGTGGTCTCCCCGTGGTCTCCTTTATTGGGAAACTTGAATCATAAAGTTACAAGGTTAAGAAAAAAAAAACCCAGAAATTTTAAGTATTTCAAGAACATGTTGTGATAAGAGACATTGTCTTCAGCCTGATCTCTATCAGTGCTTAGTTAAAAACAATTCTTAGGGTGAGGATTTACGCACACAGCCAGAAAGCATGGCACACATTGCCGTGCTTTCACAGTGGGAATGCAAAAGGCACGGTTAACTTATCCATGGAAATGCCAGAATGTTTACGCCTAAAGTAACAAGAGACGAAGAAGTGCATTGACTCTAAAGGAGTAAGAAATCCAAAGAGTCCCGGTTTGGAATCCCTGCACCATTCCTCTTGCCATACGTGTTCGATCCCACGTTGGTCGGTGGGAGGGCAGGACCGAGGTTGTTGCTCGAACGGACCAAAAAGTTTGCCAGGCGCTGTGTGGCACAAGTGGCTGTGTTGCAGTTTCGCTTGTCCATCTGATGGTTGGTACCACTGAACGAATAAGAAAGAAGTACCAGGTTGAGAGGCAGCCATGTCATCTCCACTATTTTATGCAGCAAAACATGGGGAGTATTTCTGTGGAAGTCCCTCAGGACTTTGTTCAAAGTCCTGACACCTAGAACATGTCGAAGAATCAGTGTTTGACCACAAAAATCACACACCACCTTCCACTGCGGTCAGAATACAAGGACCAATCTCTTTGGATGTTTGGCACATGTTCTTATAATAATAATAATAATAATAATAATAATAATAATAATAATAATAAAAACTCTTTCTCTCATATTGTCCCACTTCTCCCAAGAGTTGGGGTACAGATGCGTACCACCACACATGGATTTACACCTCTACGCGGCACATTTATTTATTTATTTATTTCAACCCTATACTCTTGGAATGTCTCGTGTCTCTGTTGGTCAGCTTTCTGCTTGTATAAGAGCACCTGAAACAAATCAAATTAAAAACAGGAAAGACATTTGGGCTAGAAATTCTGAGGTTCAGCCAAGAGTCATTTGGTCTTTGTGCTTTGGATACCAAGGACATGTATCCCAGTAGGTGACTGTGAGATGAAGTAAGCTGGTAATTGCGTGGTAACCAGGAAGCTAACTAAAAGAGGGAGAAGAATAAGTTAGGTTCCCAACCCTCCTTTGAAGGTACGCGCCCATCGACCCCAAACCTCCACTCCAGTGTCTCTCTCTTAAAGTTTCTACTACCAAACTTTTAAGACGTGGGGCTTACACACCTACTTCAGAAATAAACCTTATCAATGGGCTTTCAAAATGGTATTTCAAATAGTAGCACTGCCTACTGTGTTGAATTTTAGAACATCATGGGAAGCATTTTAGTTTTCAGCCCCAGAGAAATCAAATTACTATTAAGTTTAGATTCATGTAAAGTGGAAAGCAAAAGTTATGGGGCTAAAACAATCAATTCTCAGGACCATGCATATGATACGTAACTAGGGACTAAGTGCAATGATGAGGACCTTATAGATGGGAGTGTTGCGTCGTCATTGCCTGTGTGCAGAGGTACCCTAAGCCTAAATGTTTTATATGAACTTTTAAAAATTATTTTACCTTGTTACTACTGTATTTTCCCCAATTACAGAAAACTCTTCTGTCGGCATCAAGCGATCTGGCTATTTGTTTTGTGTCAATACACAATAAAGAAACAGTCAGTAGGCAAAGGAAGCCCAGTGTGGGGCCCAGATGTTCATTTTAACTTTTTCATTTTGTTGAAGCAAATTCCCACTTTTTAATCTTGGGCTAGCATCATCTTCCTGTCTTGCATGGAGTGAAATCTACATTTTTGGTCTGTATTCATCTTAAGGATATTATCTGTTCTTTGAAGGCGTAGCATATATAAACATTGCATTTCAAAGAAATGGCTTAATGCTTTAAAGAGTTTTGCCAGTCTTTCCAAACGCCAGACATTAAATTTTAAATAAAGACGGCTTTCCTAGAAAACAGCTGGGGTTAGAAGTTTGTCCGTGCCTGAAAACTGATAGATTTAAGACAGGAGGAAACATGATCTATCAGTGCAGGGCAATCTCTGAAGATGCTCTTGGCAGCGCTGGGAGCAGACTGTAGAGTTCTTCACAGGCAAGTTGTGAGGCTGGACTTTGAGAATTGACTGTAGGGCAATTACAGCGCCTTTAGTTAGTCTAACGGAAACATTCTCTTATTGAGTTAGCTGAAAGGGCCATCACTCCTCATGAAAGATGTCAAAAGCTCTGAAGCTTGCGCTATAGACACAATATTGCTATCCCCAAGAAACATTCCACCTAAAGATGTTGAAAACATTCACAGGACTTAGAGTGCAGGAAGGGATGACATCACCAGTGCAAGATATGCTATCTCCACTTTAGGTATTTTTTTCCCCCCTTAGTGACTTGTCTATGTCAACATTCATATGTAGATATAAATGAAGTATTTGCTACTACTGTGAGCTCCTAGTGATCACACTAGGTATGGATAGGAGTATGCATATATGTCCCATCACCTAAGAGGACACTAATGTTAAGAAACACACTAAAAGACTTTTAAAGGATGAGTAAGCAGGAAAATAATGTGACAGACAGTAAGGGTGTGTTTCATTCTATTTTGGAGTAAAGTTAACTATGTAAGATGTGAGCACCCATAGACACACTTGATGGAAGTGATGAGCAATTCTCCATATGCTCTGGAAGAAAAAAAAAATCAAGACACTAGCATCCCGATTCAATTGTTCTGCTTATTAGAGACTTCATTTTGATTTTCAGTTATTTTTAGCCATGAAAGAGCCAATTGAAAATTGCAGTTAGTTCAGAGAACACCGTGTGAAACCGATAAGTTTTGAGATGACAAAAACTATTTTTTTGATGATTCCTGGTACTAATCACAGCTGGTGCTATAGAAATATCTGCACATTGACACAGACCTTCACCCAAGAACAAATACCCCAGGGTGAAACAAAGAGAGGGTGACGATAATGCTCCTGAGACTTAAATTACACACCCTTTCAAAGGTGAATTTCATTCTTTGTGGCTACGTTTGGTTTCCTGATAATATCTGGAGCAAAACTGATTTAGGCAGAAATTCTCATTACATTATTTAAATCAGATTCATGAATTTGGTCTCAGGAATCGTTTAAATAGATGGAGAAGTACAGTTTTAAGTGGTTTCCATCTGAAACTTGCAATTACTACTATTGTGACAGCTGCCTTAAAATAACTTAGATCAGCTTAAACCATCATTTAGTCTTCTTTGTTTATCTTCAATATTTCCTATATGCCTTCCTCAGAAATCATGATGGTGTACACGTACAGCCTACACATTGACAATATTTCAGGTATTACTAATTTACACTTGCAGATGCTCAGAGTCATCTTGTGTAGAATAACTTCTTATAACTCTGTATAGACACTACGTGGCATGGCCTTCAAATAGCAAATGACTTTTTAAACTGCTTCTGAAATTTAACTTCTTAAAACCTTTCATTTGCTTCCCCTTTTATAGTTTCAAATTGCAGAAGGAGATGTAGAAGTTTGTGTACTTCTAGACTCCTCTGAAGAAGAAAAATAGGTCATTTAAATATGCACCAAAATTCCACGTGATATAAAAAAAAGCAATGTTTTGTCCAATCCCTTCAGTGTCTTTCAGTACCGGAGTCAAACAGTATGTCTGCCTGTCAGTTTTCCTGGCATATTACTCTGGCTTTGCCCCTGTAGGTTCTAACAAGTTTCCAGAAAAATGTTGCTGTCCACGCTCATCTATAAGAAGTTCTATCAGTCACTGACCTTGTCCCTAGAGAATGCAGAGTTAGGTACCTTTCAGCTTCATGCGCTGCTCGTGGCAGTATTGGCTTAGAAGTTGAACAATACAAGGGCTGTTAGTTGCATAGCAGGCTGAATTATAACTTCCCCACACTTTTCAAAAGAGGTGGCAGTTTTCATGTTACCGACCTTCTGACAGGTGTAGCTTTCAGGTGGTTTAGTGCCACAGAGAGGATGAGGAGAGCAGCTGGCAGCTTTGAGATGTGCATTGCTTCTCACGTTCCCTGAGAAGAGAAAACCATAAAGTCAAGCTCTCTCCTTCCGATTAGTGCAATTTTAAATTAGAACCATCAAAGACATTTTAAGTTGTATTTTGCAAGGACTTCTGTTAATCTTTCTTTTTTTTTTTTTTTTTTTTTTTTTGCAGATGCTTGTCAACTTTGAAACAGTTTCAAATGTTCAGTTTCTTTCCTAAAACAACATGAAATTTTCTATTACAACACGCTATCCTTTTACTCTCTTCTTCCTACAGGCAACACAAAGATTGCTTTTCTTTTAGTAAATAACATCTTCCTGAGCACAGGATGTTCCTTACCTTTCAGTGATCCTTGTTAGCAATATCAGAAAAAGTCTTCGACAGTCAGAAGCTTCAGGAACCACAGCCCAAGTCTACACGCACGCCTTGGCAACTGGAAAGCTGGCTTTTATATAGCCCTCACCTGGCTTAGCTCTGTTACCAAGGAGGCTGTCATTAATTGCCATCCTATAGAGAAAGTGCTTCCTAGGCAGCCAGAGCAGGTGGGCTGTCATCACATTAACTCTCGGGTAAATATTAGCACAGCACATGCTGAGTGAGTTTGTGGGGTTAATGATGCAGCAGGAGAAGTAGAAGTTTGGAGTTTCCATTTTGTGTAAAATGTAAGTGATATTTTCAACAGTTAAGAATGACAGCATGGAAGTGATGTTTTAAAAGTGGTTTAAGGAATAACAATAAAGTATGCTTGTATGCAAAGAGAATGCTAGTGTGTGTGTGTGTGTGTGTGTGTGTGTGTGTGTGTGTGATAACCACTATCCCAATTCTATGGATATTCAGAAATAGTTTGTAATACCCCTGTAAGAACTATTTTGTCACAAGTACACAAAATAGCAAACTAAATGGACTGAGTGAGTTTTGAAAGGATTATGGGAGGTTGGGAGAGAGTACATGAAGCGGGGGACAGCCTGGGAGGAGCTGGAAGGGAGGAGGTGGAGGATGGATTTGATCAAAGCACATTTTAAACATGCATGGACTTCTCAAGGAACAATTAAGCAATATATACTTTAAAAAGACATCAGAAGCCCTCTATAATGAAGTGGGGGAAGAGCAAAGAAGTAAATCCAGTGACTTATCAGGGGTTTGACAGAGACTCCTCATTGCACAAAGGTGCACAGGGTTTGCTTGCTTGTTTATTCCCTGTGCGTGTGTGCATATTTAAGGGTGGTTTTGAGTGCATCCATATGTGTGGAGGCCCAAAGATAATCCCGGTTGTCATCCGTCCTTGGAAGGACTGAATTGCCTTCTTGGAGGCAGTCTCTATCTTTGACATGGAACTTGCCAGACATTTGTGGCAAGTTCTATGTTTCAGCGTCTCATGGTCTGGGTGTGTGTGTGTGTGTGTGTGTGTGTGTGTGTGTGTGTGTGTATGTGTGTGTGTGTGCCACTACACTATCGTATATTAAAATACATTTTTAACAGAAAGTCTCCATTGCCTCCTTAAAGGGAAACACCAGAAACAAGCCATGGGAAAGTGGTGTTTGGAGTTGGTTTACTAAGAATTGCATCAGGCAGACAAACACTGTCAGTAGAGGGAAGGATGGTAGGCCCAATGGGATCTCAAAGAAAAGGAATCTGAGTAAATTACATCTATTAGCTAAGTTGTCTAACGAAGGCCCTTTCAGCTATTGTGGAGAGGAAACTGAAAAAAAAGGTGCACTTCCACAAAAGCATAACTACTGTCCATTTAGTAATAAATGTAAAATTTCATCTTATTACATTAACCAGTACTGATGAGTAATAATTAATGGTCTTTTGCAAAAACTTCAAGGGAAATGAAGCTTTTGACCACAGCCAATTAGCACTGAGAGTCTGTCTTTTATTGTGTGAATCAAGACTTCCTGTGATTCAGCTAATGTGCCGAGAACCCAGAGATGGGATGAACTCAGACAGGCTGCGGTTTGTCCGTAACCCATGCCTATCTATCTACATTACATGGTAATGTGGCTAGAGAGACGGTTCCAGTGACTAACAGCACCTACCATTCTCCTAGAAGATCCCAGTTTAGTTCCTATATTGAGAGCTTCACAACTGCCTGCAACTCCACCTCCAGAAGATTTGTCACCTCTGACCTCTGTGGGCACCTGTACTCACATGTACCTGTCCTCATGCAGATACACACACACACACACACACACACACACACACACACACACACACACACACACTATTTAAAAAAAAAACCAAGCTCTTAAAAATAATATCCTCTAGGAAGTTGCTTTAAAATTTTCTTGGTGAGCTGGAGATGATACTGCAACTGTTTGGTTTACTGATAATAATTCTGCCCAATCTCAAAGTTAAAGAAAGCGAGTAGTGGGCTGGAGGGATAGCTCAGCCGTTAAAGGCTAGGCTCACCACCATGAATATAAGAAAGCAGGTAGCTATCTACAAAGCGTTAGCAGAAATGTCTTGTTTAAGCGTTTTGTAGGCGCTGTCTGTTGTTTGATTTGCATTCAGCCTCCTCAGCAGCCAGGCATGGCCATTTGTGTTGGACGTATTTCACTTGTTCTTGGGGAATGCGTTAGTCTTTGTTGACTCAGTTTTCCATTCATAGTATTGTTACCCTCAGCTAGGTTGCCCAAGTGAATTCTCTGTAGCTCTGCCAGCATGAACGGATGTCCCTAAATGGAAGGCTACCAGGTTATTTTCTTACAGCTTTCCAGATACCATAGATCCACGGAAGATAGCTTAGACTAGATGAAACTTGGACCATTTCCTTGTGGTGTTTATATTATAATTCATGTTTGTTCACCTGTAAACACGTAGAAACTCAAATATATCCATACAGAAGTGAGCCTCCACAGCTGTCAACTCAGCAAAGACCCACCCTGAATGTGGGCAACTTCATCCTACTCTTGTAGTCCTGAACAGAATAAAACAGGAGGAAGAGGGCTGCGTGCCGATCTTTATCTCTTCCTGCTCCTGGCTGAGGGTGTGATGTGACTGGCTGCCTTGTGCTCTGATACTAGATCTTTCCCACCATGATTATGGTGGGATTCACAAGATCATGAAAACCTGTTGTGAGAAATTACACATAAAATACACTAAGTACTTTCTGTACACTTCTCATGCTCTTGACTATCTTCTTCACAAACATCCCTCATCCATATTCGCAGAGTAGAAAATCAGCTGGATTCACTGATTCTTCACTCCCATTTAACTTCTGTTTTTAATCTTCATGTGACTGTGTGTGTAGTGTTTTCATTCTACCTGGGCAGTTCATGATCACTTTGATTTTTCCAGGTCACTTTGATTCCATGCACACACACACACACAGAGGCATGCATATTCATGTGTGAACACACACTCAAATGCATGCATTCATGCACAAATCACATGTACACACAGGGATGTGCACAGGCAAATACACACACACACACACACACACACTCACACACACACACACACACACACACACACGTTCAAAGCTGAAGAAAAGATATTAGTATAATAGCCACATGGAGATTCCTGATGGGGTTACAGACAGACATACATTTGAGCCCAGTATTTGGAAACCACATCGGTGATGTCATACTGTAAATACTACAGCAGGAGATAATTCTGGAATGCTAAGAAGGTTTCATTAGAGGAACATAAAACGGGTACATATCAAAATAAGGTTTATGGATTTTTTTTAACAGTTCAGCATTTTTTTTTTCTGTATGGTTTATCATGTGCATCTTTCTGCATGTTTTTGTCATTTAATTTCCAGTAGTCCAGTAGTGGGTTTCTGTCACATGGTTTTATCATATTCTACTAATGATAACTATATTGAGCTCTAATATACACAGCATTCAGTAAACATGTTTGTTGATAAGTAGCAACTTTTTAAATGTTTTGGATAATTTCAACTCAATATATAAAGAAGTCAACTGAAGTCTTACTTTGGCTTCTAGCTAGAGGGAAGGCATCATGGCAGGCACCATCTAACTGGTTACATTGCGTCTGTATTCAGAAAGCAGAGGGAAATGGATGGTGACACTCAGTTAGCTCTCTTTATTATCCCATTTAGAACCCTAGACCATCGAACGGTGCTGCACTTGGGGTTGGTTTTCTCTATGCAGTTAACTCTACTCCTTCACCGACACGCCTAGAAATCTATTTCTTAGGGGATTCTAGATCCTCTGTGATCCTAGATCCATCAAGGTGACAATCAGTGTGTCAACCATCATAAGCCTACTTGTCAACTTGACACCCAAGCATATGACTTTTTTTTTTAAACATTCATTTATTTTATGCTGGACATAATTATACATGCCCCCCTTTTTTAAAAATGAAAACAAACATTTATAAACAATATTTGGGAATTTGGGTGTCACTCTTTCCAAACTGCTTCCTGCAGGTAGGGGGCGCTGTCATGGGGGAATCCTAAGAAGATGCAGAAATCCTGGTTGTAGTGGTCTGCAAACAAGCATATGACTTTTAATCCACAATATTCCACCTAGTGTGTCTTCCCCTTTGAACTTGCTCACACCATAGTTCCCATTCTCGCGTTTCTCCTCTTTCTTACTGGAAATCTGAATGAGAGCAGTAAGTAGTAGGCATGTCACAGCCTGGACGCTGTGCTATCGAGAGATTCCCTCTGCTGAAGAGATTAGTCCATTTCCTTTCAGTTCACTGTCACTCCAGTTCTCAGCCATGCACAGAATCTAGCCAGGAGAGAAATGGCTTCCCAGGGACTCCTACTTTCCATGTATGTACACTATAGCATGTATCACCCACATTCACATACACATGTAAATGGTCATTGCTGTGATACATGTGAGCACATTACCTCAATCCTTTGGGACTGGTTTGTGTGTAGGTGGAGAGTTTGGAGATTTATTCCGGGGAAGCCTAGAATGCTTTAAGCAGAACATGATGCATAATTCTGGCAGGAATCTGAAGACCAGAATGCCAAGAGCATGACAAGAGCAAGTGCCCTGCTTGTGATGTTTTAAGAGGTGGAGGCAATCCACGGCTAATGGTTCATGAATTTTTATGGCAATGAAAATCCTTTATCCAATGTAATTGTGGAAGTCCAGCAAAAAGAACACAGCTGCCCTTGGAGAACCTGAGGGAATACACCCCGTTCTTCCAGGGCCCTTAAGTAAATGTGCTCGCTCTTCTTTGAACACACCCCACACCTGCAAGTGTGATTATTCCAGTGGGATCCTAGCACTTCACTGATGTTAAGAAGGATATCCTTCACTCATCCCAAGGACAATTGAACTCAAATCCTTCATGCCACCTGGCTTCTTGTTGAGGAAAATTGCCAAGACAACAAAGGTGCGAGTCTACTTGGCTCTTATTATTAGACACTCTTTTGGATGTATTTTTTTTGTAACTAGACCAAGGTGTGAAATTTTATCTCCAACACCAACAGGAATCAGATTTGTCATTCTATATTACTGTCACCTTAATTCTCCGTGGGATCTCACTTCTGTAACCTTCTTGATTTTCCCTGAAATGGGAAATAGACAGGTGCTTCTGTTTTCTGCAGTAAGTGGCATGCAATGATGTGTTTATGGAAGATAGTCCATGATAAATTCAAACTCAATCCTGAAGTAGTCTGAAGTTTGTAAGATGTTGAAATTGAGAAGCAGAAGTTTCTTAACAACAAAAAAGGAGTAAAATTTTATGGAGCTTTTTATACGACTATAGGCAATGGAGATGAATATTTATTGATTACTTGCTACACACAGGACCTTGCCGTGGCTGCTGTGGGCAGGAGATAATAAGTGCTATGTGTTGGCTAGTTCTCAGGGCAGGAAGAAATCACCACAAGGCTAGGAGTGATTAGTGTTGCAATTATTTTAAGGAGACATGAGAGAAGATATCAGTCACATGGGCCAGGGGAATAAATATGTGTTGGGATGAAAAGGTTTGAAGTTAGTCAGATGGCTCAGTGGGTAAAGGCACTTGTCAATAAGCCCGATAACATCATTTTGATTTCCAAAACTCATTCAATGGGAAGAAAGAACAGATTCTTAAAATTTGTGCTGTGACCTCCTGTTGTACTACTGTTCCATGGTACACTTGCATTCATACACAGAAAACATGCACACACCCACACAAATAATAATTAAAATTTAAAAGCTTAAAATGACCGAGGCGGCAAATCCGGATGCAGCAGGGCAGCTAAGTCTTTCATCTTCTGATCCAGTGGCCCATTTTATGCATTGGGGTGGCAGGGTCACAGCTATGCAGATAATCACCTGTGTGAATCATGTCTCATCACCCACTGGCTATACCCATCTGACTGTGGAACACTCTTTATATCAAAGTCCACATGTCTTCCTTGTACGTCTCTCCCTACTTTATTCTATATGTCAGAGCTGCCGAGTCAGCAGGCTTTGGGTTCTCTTTGACCTTTGCCCTTTCTTCTTTATCTAAGTTGACTCCCAAAGGTGTTATTTATAGATCATTAACTTCTAATATGATTGTTTTTAAACAGCTGGCTCTACCTAAAGTGTTTTATTTAGGATAATGTGTAGATAATGTATGAAGTTTATTGTGGTAGCTAGCAATATTTACTACAAACAAATGTCTTCTTTCTTACATCTGATGTCACTTAAGGTATGATATACACTTTTAATAGTCCATCAGCATTGTGTGGGTAAAAATGACTTTTAAATAAATTAAAAAGATGGCATGTTGTAACTTGGCATTTATTCTATATGTCGTTTAAATCAAAATAGCTGGTTTGATGATGTTTCAAATTCCACACCCAAAGACTTAGAATGTTTTTAAGGAAAAAATAAACTTTTATAACATTCATTTTTTAAAATTTGAGGTTAGAGCTTGTGTGTGTGTGTGTGTGTGTGTGTGTGTGTGTGTGTGTGTGTGTGTGTATTTGTTTGCAGGTATTTCTTGAAGTTTGAATGCCTAGGTATATACAATTTCCTTACTAATTTCTTTCAAAGATATTTCTGAACAATACAACCAGATAAAATGAGGTACTAAAACTTTGAATCAAAATCAAATTTGAGAATCAGGAGAAAATAATTTATCAAGTCACTTTCCTCAAGCTCAGTGGGTTCGGCCTTCCCGTCGGCGTTGGTCATGCATCCCTCTTGATCTAATGGCCCATTAGAAGTGTAAACACAAAGGCACACGGCCACAAATGAACACTGAAAGTTGCCTAATGATCCAAAGCATGATGCTGATGACAAGTTATATATATAGACACACCTCTGATGAACCCAGTCCTGATTATCCAGATATTTATCTAGAGCCACATGCTGTTCCCTTTGTCAAGTTTACACAAATATTTTGCTTTCCATCTCCCACATAGAAACCTGAATAATACTGCTCTGACATCAAACAAATGAAACCAGTAGGCCATTCTGAGCAGTTGGCTCTGGATAGAAACTTAGGATGGCCTTGGACTGTCTAATTAAACTCAAATCTATATAAAGCAAAAGAAGGGAGAAAATGACAGGACTTACCAGATGTGCTGAGTGAAATAAAAATATTTAGATAATAATTAGCAAGAACAGTGAATATTCGACATCGGCCTGGCTCAGAAGTGTATAGTATTCTTGTTTATATTAAGGAGTCAAATTTTTGCACTGTCTTTCAAATGTGTCTAACTCTACTTGTGTCTTTGTGACTGCTTCTCCACATTAAATTCTTCTAGAATCTGTCAAGAACTCTATTTTTCTTACCTGTGCATTGAGAACAATATATGTTTTCATTTGTAGATAAACTGACCTGTTCAAAAGCATGCAGACAGTTTGCAAACATAGCTTCGAACTTGTGCTTATTTTAATGCACAAAGAGTTAAACTATTCTACTGCACCCACATGACACAGGCACGAGAATTTTTTCATTAATCTTCTCTTCCCTTTGAAATTGACTGCATCATGGCAATAGCTACCCGTTACCACTTAATGATATGTCTCTCCCAATAGCTTCTGAGACTTTTTAAGAGCAGGCACAAGCTATTTATCTTCAGGTCCCTAACACCTGCTATGGTGCTGGAAATTTTGTAAAGCCTTAATATAAATATTTGTGGAGTGAATGAGTAATATTCAATGCCACGGACAGGGTGACTGTTTCGCTCTGGTCCCATGTGAGGGTGCTGATGGAATTTTACAGTTCGGTCTTCATGACAGTCTTGCATGACAGATATGAAGATTCCTGTCTTTCAATATAAACAGGCTAACAGCACATATGACCAGTCAAGTCACCAGGATTAAAGTCGGAAAGATGTGTCACACCTGACACTCTCCAGCTGTCTCCTCCTGTTTGCTATGTGAATTAGAAAATGCACACATGAACTGATTAGGGGAAAGTCCTGGGATTGTGTTATACTTCCAGATATGTGGGGTACATTGGGAAAAGGTAAACTCTTCTATGAGAAAGAGGAATTCAGCTATTTCCTTCCATGAGATTAAGTAGAGGCACCTCTTTTTTTTTTTCTTCAAACTATGCCTGTTCATATAAAATGAAGGAAATAATCGAGACAATCTGAAGAGATTATAATTCCCACCGTGTTGACCTCAGATAAAAGCTGGTGTTGACGGCGAGCGGAGTAAGGTAAGCTAAGGTAAGCTTTCTTCAGGAACTGAAACAGCTGCTGGAGATGCGCCAGCGTAGAATAGTGCCATGGAGATCAGTGGGGACTTGCAGACAAAGATGGGGATGTCATCAAGAAGAAACAGCATGCCAGCTGCTCCAGTGCTAGCAAAGCCAACCTGACAATTGCTGCTGGCAATGGCGAGGGTTTGGCAGAACAAACACTGAAGGGACAGGGTATCAAGAGTGAGCGTTCTGCACACTGGCTCGACCTGATTCCCGCTGTAACCGGAAGGTACAGGGCTCAACAGGACTGCGCATTGGAGAGCTTAACGCCACCTGGTGAGACCCAGGTCGAAGTAAGCGTCTCAGGCATGGGAGCTGGATCTCCTGCAATCACCTCTTCGTTCTCTAGATGTGTTTGGTAGAGGAAGTGACATCGACGGCATTCCCAGGTGACTCTGTGAAAGGAAAAACCGCTACTCAGTCTAGACTTAGGTCACATCCAAAGTCACAAGCTGTCTAGATTTCTGGTGAAGGGTTTGCCCACGTTTCCAGTCTTTTTCTCATGGCACAATCACACCAGTGGGCAATATTCTTGATGTCTGCTTAAGTTTTCTCTAGAGCTCCACATTCCCAGTAGCTTGAGTGTAGGAAGTAAAATTGTTACTGTGTTTGTCAGACTTAACAGGCAGAAATTCGTGTTGTCTCCTTTGATTTCTGACTGGAAAAAGCTGACCAAAGTAAAATGATTTGCTGGGAATCAAACAAGAAGTCATTGTTTCCCATGTCCTTTCTTGGCTTGGTATTGGTTGAAACCTTTTCAGCTGGACAGCACCCAATAGGCTGTCTCTAGCAGTTAGAGATGATTTGAGGATTCCAGAACAAGGACTTTTCCCTAAGACTTTTGCTGCTGTGACTTTTTCTCCCCTCACCAGGGAGAAGACCGTCTCCTAAGGCTTCTTCATGTATGTACCAATCGCTTGGCCATGGTAATGCAGGCCTTTGCTTCATTACTTCAATATCACAGAGTGAGGTGGAATGAACAGCATGCGTTTTGTGATAATCACAGGCTGTGTGGGTACTGAGCATGAGTGAGCGTGTCTATTCACCTTGTACAGAGCGGTGTTCTCCTGGGTTGTGACGTCGTTAAGGACCATTACCAAGGGTCCCCCTCCAGGGTTGCTGCTCAGTGTGTACAGAGTGCCAGTACTGCAAGGTAGATGCTGTGCTAGAGATCTGCTTTGTACTATGCTCACCCCACCCACCTATTTAGCAACTCTGCACTGTATTCTTGAAATGCTTGAGAGAGCAGGGATTCCATCATACATCTTTACAGTAACACAAACAGTGCAAAATGGTTCAGCAGCGTTGTGGACTCTTTTGCTTGAGAACGAGGGTGGTGTGTTCCCACTCCTCATGTGGATGCTAAAGAGAGGGCGATATAACTGTGTAGTCTGTCTAATAACCGTGTAGCATCCTGTTTTCGCTAGCACTGATGACTGATATGGATTTGTTTGTGATACTGTGTGATCCTGGGAGCAGAAGTCATTGTTTGGACAACGCTGGGCTAACAAAGGGACACTGTTCATGTGGCTTCCACTTAGTCTGTGTACATTTCTCATTTAGGTTCAAACTGTTCATCAGGGGAATGTGACATGATTCAGGATTGGGTTACACAGGTTTTGTTGAATCAGTGAAAGAGATGTTGTTTTCCCTCTTTTCCTCTGTGGACATGTTTAAAGCGCATCTGAAAAGATATAATGTTTTTCATAGAATGTGTTGGCACATTAGAGGAAGATGGGGGTCAGTTTATTAACTTTGAATAAGCTTTTGAGTGCTTGGCATTGCACACTTTATTTACAGACAAGACACCTGTCTGTAAAACTTCTTTGGCAGCAAAAATATTCTGAAAGAAATCTTCATGGTGGTTATAAAAACTACCTGGATGATTACTCATTGTGCACGGAAAGAGCCACCCTGGAATCTGGATGCCAACTCCAGTTTCTCTGGGCTGGAAACTGACAAGGATGGTTGTATTTTAATCCACTAAAGAAAGTGAAGACCACGTTGGTATGGGAGAGGAGTTAAGTTCTCTTAGTGACGAGTAGGGATACCATTCGGGGCTCAGGAAAGCGCAAGGAGAAAGAGAAGAAAAAGAAGGCTGATGTGATTGCACTAAGGATGAGGAATAGAGAATCAGGTGAGGAGCGCTGAGAGGCTGATGTGTCATCTATATCTGGTGGAGATTTAAATCATAGTCTCCCCTCTTTTGGAGTCACCCATTGTATCATTCTTCCCACAACAAATATGAGGTCCCCCATGGAGTTGAATGAACTTGAAGTTTTATGTGGGAGCCTTGAGTCTGGTTTCATTCCTATGTCTGTTCATAACTGCCAAGGCAGTCCCTATAATTTTCATCCATATCCTATGAATTTTCTTTCCGATTTCCACAGTAAAGAAGTTGTCCCTCAGCCTACATGGCCCCATTCTATCCCAGTACATCTTTATTTATTTATATTTATCTACTGGGAATTGTATCTTTTCCAGGAGAAGCATAGGTTCCTAGGGATATGGGTCCATGCAGCTGCAGTGGTGCAGTGGTGACTGAGGCAGCTCAAAAACCTTTACTTCTCTATAGAACAGCGAGCTTTTCTTTTTTTCTTTTTTCTTTTCTTTTTCTTTCCTGTCTTGGTGCTTCATGCAGGAGTGCTACATAGTAGGTGTTCTGTAATTATTTGTTGCATTGCAAGGTAGTAAAAAAAAAAAAAACTATGGTTGTACATAAATGCTCTGTGACAACTGGGATTTGGAACTTTGGAAAATGTTTTAGATGTTTTATAAATTTAGATCCATTCTGGATTACCTGTTAAATGGATGTTGTTCACAGGATTTTCAGAAATTAGTGCTCTGGATAGTGCTGAGAAATACAAATATGTTGAAAAAGGTCTTCTAGAATAAATGTGAAATTAAAATGTTTTGGTGGTGATGAAAAATATCCTACTTTCAAGACATGAAATGGATGGACAAGACTAGTAATGCCAAATGGAGCTCAAGTCACCTTTCTGCAGTGCCCAGAAATACTCATATCTACGCGTACCTGTGCAGAGAGGGACATGTTCACACATACATAATGTAGGCCATAAATAAACATGTATAGATCTCTGTTTATGTGTCTGGTGTTTTTCCTAAACCCTAAGATTTTAAAGCTGGAAGTGTTGGATTTGCCCCCAATTGTAGACTTAATTGTTGTTTTTATTTAGGTTGCTTTCTTAATTAAAATTCTGTACCTCCCAGGTTTCTGTGAATTAACGGTGCCCCAGAAATTGTTTCTCTTCTTGGGACTCCATGAAGTCTTGGAATGCATAGACATCAAGAAGGAAGCCTGATCAAACAGCCTTTGAGGGCTCAGTGAGACAGAGGCTTAGAATAAACACAACTGATGCCTTCATGTTCTTAAAGGCAACAACCTTCAAGTGAGTTCAAGGGGGATCACTTGGGTCTCATTTGCTTTGCTAAAGAATTGAAAGGCTTTATTTTTAACCACATTGTCATTAGCTTAAGGTCAGAGGCTAACAAGACAGATATTACGAAAGACCAAGTATAGTTATTTGCATTGGTTTTTTCAATAGAAATCAAAGGAACCAAATCTTCTCCTATGGGTTATTTTCTTCTTTTCTTTTTCTTTCTTTCCTTCTTTCCTTCTTCCTTCCTTCCTTCTTTTCTTTCTTTCTTTCTTTCTTTCTTTTTTTTTCTTTCTTTCTTTCTCTCTTTTCTTTTTCCTTTCTTTTTTTTTCCAAGACAGGGTTTCTCTGTGTAGCTTTGGAGCCTGTCTTAGAACTAGCTCTGTAGACCAGGCTGGCCTTGAACTCACAGAGATCCACCTGTCTCTGCCTCCCAAGTGCTGGGACTAAAGGCGTGTGCCATCACTGCCTGGTTGGCATTATTTTTGGGGTCAGTCAGAATAAAAAAAATATCTTCCTAGATAATTTTATAATATTTAAGGTACTGGTTAAGTTATTCCTTTTCAAGCGATGTGTGTGTGTGTGTGTGTGTGTGTGTGTGTGTGTGTGTGTGTGTATAGTGAATATATATGTATGGGTTTGTGTGTACACATAAGTGTGTATGCATGTGCAGGTGCACACATACAGGTGTGCATAGTATGAGAGCCAGAAGTCAATACAGGATGTCTCCCTCTAGAGTACTTCACGTTAGGTGTTGTAATGTTGCCTCCTCACTGAACTTGTCAGATGTTTGTTTTGGATAGAGTGCCAGGTTGGCACTCCATGGCAATCCTGCTGTCTGGGTCCTCCCAGAGTTTGGGTTATAGACAGGTACAGAGAAGCCCAGATTTTTACTTTGTTGCTAATAATCCAAACTGAGGTCCTCAAGCTTAGGACTCAAACATGTGACCCACTGAAACACCTCCACAGTGGAATTGTGAAAGTTTTATATCAACGTGACACAGGCTTGGGTCATTTGGGGAGAGGGAACCTCAGCTGAGAAAATGTCCCAGAAGATTGACTGATGGTCTAGCCTGTGGTACATTTTCCATCCTGGAAAGCAGTCCTGGGTTGTATAAGAAAGTAGGGTTATTAGGAGAACTCTTCCCACCAGCCTGGTTCTAGCCGTGTCAGCCCCAAATGAACACACAAAGACTTATATTAATTATAAAGCTGTCAGCCCATGACTAGGGCTTCATATTGGTTAGCTCTTAATTATTAACCCATAACTACTAATCTATGTATTTATACATGGTCTTATCTTACTGGACAACGCCTGACTCTCATTCTCTCTTCCTGGAATTCTATGGCGATTCCTCCTCTGCCAACACCTTCCAGAATTCTCCTTATCTCCTAGCCCCGCCTATCTCCCTGCCTTGTGTTTTATTCATTAACCAATAAGAGAAACATATACACATAATGACATCGCCTATCGTAGGATGAGCAAGCCATGGGGTGCAAAGCAGGAAGGAGCATTACTACGTGGTCTCCGTATCTTTTCCTGCATCCAGGTTGCTGCCATGAGCTCCTGCCCTGACTTCCATCAGGGATGGAATGTGGTCTAGAACCGTGAACTAAAATGAAACCTTTTCCCTTTAATTTGCTCTTGGTCCTGGTATTTTATTCCAGCATAGAAACCCCGAGTGAGACACGCCAGCCCTCTGTGGCCCTTCTGCAACCAGAGTCTCAGTTCATGTCATGGCTCCTGACCCCATCAAAGGCCATGCTGATACCAGGGGTCTGAGCCACCACCTGGGGCCATGTTGGTGTCTGAGAGCCACTCTGTTGTGGTGGCCATGCTGTTCAGAATTCCCTGTGCTGCCACCTGGGGTCATGGCGACACCTGAGTCTGGGCTGTTGCCAGGAACCATGTCTGGGTATGTGGGTACGTAGCTCTACCACAGTCAGGGTCTGTGGTGTAACCAAAGGCCACATGGATGCCTGCAGTCTGGATATCCACTTGATATTATGTTTGTTTCTGAGGGCCTTGTGGCCACTAGGACCTTAGTGATGTCCAGGCCTGAGTGGCTGATGAGGGCATGTCTGCGTCTATGTTGCTGCCACAGCTGGCGTCTGTGATGATGTCCATGGCCTGTATTAATAGGAACCATTCTTATTGAAATCCAAGGGCCCTGGGGAGCCCACGTGCCCCCTACTGACCCTGAGACAGCTGGCCCTGCCCATCTCTGGACTGCAGCAGGACAGCTGGCCCCATGTCCCCAGGAGAGAGACATGTCCCCATGTCCCACACTTGGCACCCCTCACCATGGGCATTGCAGAGCTGGCTCTGCCCTTCACCTGGGGGCAGTGGTCTCAATGGCCAGTGCCAACCAGCTCAGCTACCACCCAGGCCCACATTCTGGGCTCTGGGCTGGTCTTATCCTAACATCTACCCATCTATGACCTGCTGGAGTGCATGAAGCATCTGGTCCTGAACACCAGGTTCCCCATGACTCAGGCAACAGCAAGGTATTGGAGATACGTTTCAGTGAGGGTTCCATGGTGTTCCAGAAACCTTGAACAAGGTCAACGCCTCATTAAAATTAATGCACATTGTCCTGAGTGGCAGTGAAGCCACCTGCCTCTGCCCACTCCTCTTCTCTTTCACCTCTTCAGATGGTGGCGAGAACAGGGGAGAGGTGGCAGGCTGAGCAGCCCTGCAACTACCCAGGTCCAGAACAAGGTTACATGTTGGTCCACCCCAATATCCACCACATCTGTGATCTGCTAGAGCATGGGGGAGGTGGGATGGTGTGGCGTGTCAGTGATATAGATCCAGGGCTGCAGGGTCTCCAGGACACAGGGCAGCAACCAGATGTCCAGGAAGAGTCTCAGAGAGGGGGTCCATTGTCTCTCATTGGTGCAACAGAGATCAGAGGCCTCAAGCCAGAGCAATGATAACATATATGGATAAAGAAGTTTACTGCCTTACTGCAGCTTCCATGATAACATTTTCCCATTCTTCCTCCCCCCTCTTTTTCTCTTATATTTTAGTTTGGAATGGGGAGGAGATGGATGGGATCAGGAGACATAACACGAAAGACACGAAGGATAAATGAAAATGAAATAAAACAAAAACCTAAAGAAATGAGCGTTTTGTGGGTGGATAAAAGAGTATACTGCACGACACACCACAGATCCCGATGCCACTAGGATGAGTCAAGAGGTGTTGGAAAGACGGAGGCTTTTTAAAAAGTTAACTTTTGGGGGACACGCTGCAGGGTTGAGGGGCAGATATGGAGTGGCTGGTAGATGAGTGGGACTGGGGTACATGATGTGAAATTCCCAAAACATCAATAAAGAATTATGTTTAAAAATATTTTTAAAAGACATACCCCAGTCCTGAGAGGATTTTTTAAATGACTTGTTGCTATTCAGTAAATAATTTAATTAACATCTATCTGTTCTCTTGCAAAGACAGCAGTAAGACATATTAAAGCATAGACGTCTGGAAACAACCAGAAGTATAGTCCATCATGGCAGAACCCGAGAAAAGGTTTGCAACTCGTGGGGTGAGATGCTTTTCCAAGATCAAGGTATGGATTGTTTGCACGTGTATGAATGTATGCATATATACATATACATATACATATACATATATATATATGTGTGTGTGTGTGTGTGTGTGTGTATGTGAGAGAGAGAGAGAGAGAGAGACCTTTAAGCAAGCATTGATAGTCCTTGTAACATTTCTCAGCTTACATAAAGTTTCCTAATACCAAAGTCATTTCACCCAATGTGTTGTTAATTTCTTACCTTAAAGAAGTTGGTTTTTATATGTCTAGCCAGGATAATTCATCCAGGAAACTTAATAACAGTTATTTAGAGCAGTGGTTCTCAATCTGTGTGTCACTATGCCTTTAGGAATCAGATGACCCTTTCACAGGGGTCATGCATCAGATATCCAGCCTATCAGATATCTACATTATGATTCATAGCACTAGGAAAATTATAGCTATGAAGTAGCAAATGAAAATCATTTTATGGCTGGGATCAACAGGAAGCGAGGAACTGTGTTAAAGTGTCACAGCATTGGGAAGGTTGAGAACCACTGACTTAGAGGGTCTTAAAGGAGGCTGAGATTTTAAGTGTTTTAGGTGTCTATTATACTGAGCTGGAATTTAGTCTCAGGATAACCAGTGCTCAGCGCTCAGGGGTTCCTGACAGAAGGTCAGGGGTCACAGCTAGGAACCAGTTCCCCAACAGAAGTGCTCTGCAGAGTTCTGTGCAAGGATGACTCCATGACACAGTCAGATGGTCATTTGCTTCCAGCTTTAACGATACTACAATCCTTGATTTGTAAGAAAATGTCCATTGTGCGAGCTGTTTGGTGGTCTTCAGTATTGTAGAGACAATTGTCACTATCAGTTCCAAGGGCTTCTTTGCATCCCAAAAGTGAACTTGAATTAACCCAAGGAATCTGAGCACTGACCTAGTCTCTGCAGAGTCCTCACCTGTTATTAAAAATATACTAATCTGCGGTTGTCTTCTGTCTCCCATGTGCATATACATACATGAACTCATTCTGCATGAACACACACACAGCTACACAAAGAGAAAGGTTGGGAGAAAAAGGAGCACTCCCTCAGGAGGCATGAGGGGGCTGCTCTGAGAGGGTCTGCTTCACACTGTAGGGACTGAGGCCAATAGTCAGCAGGACTGGCTTTACAAACACGGATCTTATGTAGGAGGAGACCTGGGTGAGCACGGACCCTGGTTCCCTTCACTTCCTGCCCAGAACAGAATAGTTCAGAGAAGAGCAGCGCGTTCATTACTCACTTAGCTTTCTTCTCCAAACATAAATCAAATGATCCCCAAGCCTGATTTTCTTAATTTGATAGAATTTACTATTAAATATAGGATATTTTTAAATTTACCAAATATCAATTACATCCTTAAAAGATTTATAGTGGAAAGAGGGAACATCTCTGCCAAAATCATTTAGAGTTGGAAGGTAAACTTCTAGAGCTGGAATTACACTATCTTACAGAACAGAGTACTATTGAGCTATACTGAACGTGCTGTTCGCATTTCCCCATTCTTTTTTTGGCATATATATCTGTTCTGATTTATCCAAAATAATTGGTATTTGTGGCAATAAGTTTACAAGCAGTAAACACTAACCTAACACAGGATGACTTGCCAGTTATTTCAGAAGAGGCAGCACAGAAGTTCCAGAAAGTTGGGATGATGACATTCGGCGTCAGCCAGCCGCTGGGAGAAAAGAGAAACAGGAAGCTCAGTCACTATACCACTCAAAGTAATGAGGAGTCTTACTGGTACACAGCCACATGATAACCCGAGGGACGCCAAAATGTTCTGCATTTCCAGAGTTACAACAGTATGACAGAGGAGAGATTACACTTTAACGTTCATTCCACATTCAAGGGATGTTTATGTTGGATACAATCCTCTACCTCATGGTAGAGGCTGTTTTGTAAGGAGTCTCTGTTCCTCCAGCCAGCTCCCAAATAATGTTACAGAAACTTCTTACTAATGGTGAAAGCTTGGCCTATAGCTTAGGCTTGTTCCTAACTAGCTCTTACAACTTAATTTAAAAATTTATATTAATCTACATTCTGTCACATGGTGTCACCTCTCTTCCATCTTGTACCTCCTAGTTCCCGAGTCTCCTAACATCTTCTGAGTGCCCATCTTCTTCTCTTTCTTTCTCTCCTCAGAATTTCCCCTGTACATCCTGCCTAGATAATGGCTACTGAGCCTTTTATTACACCAACCACATCAATACACCTTCAAACAGTATGCAATTATCCCATAAGCCTGTTTATCAGTGGATGGCAGATATGTGAGTGGAAAACTAACTTTTCTTAATGTTTTCCTTCCTAGATGTTTCTGGTGGCATTAACATGGGCATTTGTATCCAAATCGCTATCAGGAACTTACATGAATTCCATGCTCACACAAATAGAGAGACAATTCGATATTCCCACATCTATAGTTGGATTTATCAATGGGAGCTTTGAGATTGGTGAGTTATTTTCACATTGTTATGTATTGACATATAAGTATTGTTGTATATTGACATTCTCTCCTTACTTCCTGCGTTGTCTATTTAATTTGACTGAGTCACATGCTCCCCGATGTGATTGAATAAGCTGGCTTGTGTGTGAAGAAACAACTACTTAAATATGACATTTGTCACACCCAATTTTGGTCACATACCCTGACAAGTGACAGGAGATTTGGAGTATTAGTATTTGGAGTATTAATTCCATCGTTTGATAACACAAGGAGACACTAAGGCCTATTCCGTGGCATCTTAGAAGGCTGCTTTGGGAGCCTGGAGGAACTGATGTCCTGCAGGAGAGCTAATGCTTCTCTTGTCCTACTGTGTCTGAAACTGACAGCTCTCCACTCCTAGTCATTAGAAAGATGAGGATGCTTTCCCGAATTTGACAATTCCTAAGACTGAATGAGCTTTAGCTCCCGATTTTGCGTGATGAGCTGTGATATGAGAATACAAAGGGTGAAGGAGGGAAAGACGCTCTCAGTAAACACAGTGACCTGGAAGTCTTGGTACCTCTCATCCCTAGTTTAATCATAGTTTTTACTCCCTTCAAGGTGAAATAGCCTTTAATGTATTTATGGAAAACAGCAGAGGAAACCAGGACTGTGACGTAGCTAATGCACACTGAGGATGCTCCATCCCATCTCTCAGGATCAAACTCTTAGTGTTTACTCTGCCCACTGTGTCCTAGGCCTTTACAGAGCAGTCAGGGCGAAGGCCTTACATAGACCTTACACAGATTCTAGTGTGTTAGAGGCAGCAAGTGCAATCCATCGGTTACACAAGGTCTAGTGGAACACATTGTGCTTGGGAAGACAGTCTCCTGAAGGAGTAAGGTTTGCCAGTGGAGAAATGGACAGGTAAATGTGAAGGGGAGATTGGTACAGAAGGTGCAGCATCAAATAGTTTGTGTGGGGATGAAGTCAGCCTAATGTTATGGGAAGGTGAAAGAATGCTTTTCCTTTCAAACGACAGAGATTTCAGACAAGATCCAATGCATTCAGCAGGGTGGCCGATGGAGTCATAGACTGCAAACATTCGCAGAGAGTTCAAACAGTGGTTATCCTGGGACATTACCTTCTGCGTGACGATCTCAGGGACAGGGACTTTGGAAACAAAGAGAGGCTGCTACAAGGGTATCGGGGTGGCCTCCACTCTCATTATAGCAACCTCTCATCTGCATAGACAGCAGACTGGACAGGGAAGGAAAACAAAGTCTTCGAATCTCAAGTATTGAGATCACTTAGCGATTTGCTAAGTCATCACAGAAGTGTGTTTGAGTTTTCTGACCTTTCCTCTATGGGTAATATGAGCAGGGTAAATATCCTTCATCAAACTAGAAAAATTGTGGTTTGAGAACGGCTTACTTTTCCTCTTTTTTTTGTGTGTGTGCATAATACTCATTGAGCCCAGGGCCTCACACAATTAGACAAACATTCTTCCCCTCTATTCCCAGCCCATTTATTTACTTTTTATTTTGAAGAAGTTCTCAGTAAGTTTCCCAGGCTGGTTGTGAACTCACTGTGTAGCCCGGGCTGACGGTGATCTTGTAATCGGCTTCTCTTATCCCCCATGTGACTGGGGGTGGCAGGTGTGACACCAGCCACGCTTGTTCTTTCATCTCTGAAGCTTGCTTATCAATGGCTCCTCTGTCAGAATAGGCTTCCCACCGAGTTTCTTTCAACCTAAGCTTTCTCCTAAGCCACCGACATGAATGCTTGGTTTGAATTTTTGACTCCCACAATCTAGATCTAAGACATGGTTGGAGGGTTTGGACTCTTGCCTTTTCTCTGCTTAACAGACAGTATCACCCGGTCTAAGAAAAGATGTGACAGCAGAAGCAGACATCCAGATTGGCCTTGTTGAATAAATAAGGGGTTTTTGAATAGTAAGTTAAAAGACACGAATCCATTTGACTCTGTATAGAGAAGGCGAGAGAGGAGATGTCAGATATGACTTGCAGGCCAACACCTGCTTTCGTATCCATTCTGTAACTCTGATGATCCCGAACAGAGTGCTAAATACTCTCCAGAATGGACAAGAACATTCCCTCATGGTCACCATATATATATGTGTGTGTGTGTGTGTGTGTGTGTGTGTGTGTGTGTGTGTGTGTGCGTGCGCGCGTGCGCATGTGTGTATAGATGTGTGTGTGTGCATGTATGTATGTATGTATTAAAATATTGCACAAACCTCCTAAGCACCCATCCCCACATCCCCATTTTCTTAAGGTGGTTGTTAAACAATGCTGGAGAGGCTGTTGGCTGTGATGTGATAATACTTTACTGAAATAAGCATTCTCATTTCTCCCTCCCAGGAAACCTTTTGTTGATTATATTCGTGAGTTATTTTGGAACAAAACTGCACAGGCCTATCATGATTGGTGTCGGATGTGTGGTTATGGGCTTAGGGTGTTTCTTAATATCACTACCTCATTTCCTGATGGGCCGGTGAGTATTTTAGTCCTTGATGATATTCTAGGTTCAACTTTTCCCTACAGGAAATGAAGCTCAGAATTTCCTCTCTGGGAGGAGCAATGTTCCCCCCAAGTACAGGATGCTAATATGGAAATTAGAAGATATGGTCTCCACTGTGCTGGTATGATGTGTGAATCTCGTGGCCTTGGGACTGTTTAAGGCCCCATCTAGTACATTGTGAACTGGGGATTTAAGACACTGCCTCCATGAAGCTGAGATACTGATCGGATTCTCTGAATCTGCCAACGCTGTGCTGTTAAGACAGAGCTAGCCAATAAGAAGCCCTAGTCATCAGCCGACATTTTACAACTAATGTACTCTTTGTGGGTTGATTTGGGGCTGATGCAGCTGAGGGACTAGGTTGGTGGGAGAGTGCTTGTAACAAAATGGCGCCCACCGTGGTTAAGAGGGCTCATAATCATGCTGAGTCCTTCATCAGTGCTATTTAGACACTCCGGTTACAAGGGGTCTACAGTGTGACATAATCATGGGTCACCATGACATTAGATAGACTAATGTCAAGACTGATTTTATTTTCATGTTTACCAATGTATCATAACACAGAAAACTGTAAAATTGAAAGTATGTTGAGTTAACTCTTACCCCCCGTCCTTGCTTTCTGGGGACAGTTTTCAGTTCTTCTGTCTGCCTGTGCGTCTTGTTAGCTCTTAACACCTGAATATTAAGTGACACACAAAATAATGTTTTCTTTCATAGAACTCAATTTTATCTAGATTTAGTACCTGGCTCATGTTTCCCCCACCTGATTGACATTCTTTCTGTCTCCCTCACCTTACAAGCCCCTCTCTGGCTGGCAGTATGAACACCCCTCAACCCCTCAACACAGGTCAGGGGCTTCACTCTCGTCCTGGCCGTGCCTCTTGCTCTAGTCTGGTCTACTCCACCTGTCTCTGAACTGCTACCTCAAGCACAGCTCAGGGCCATTTCCTTGTAATTCTCCACCATTCTTTTCCTTACGAATTTGTTTAACTTCCTCCCCTCATCTTCCTTTTCGGCCAGCCTCCCCTCTACACTTTTTCCTTATTTCTTTTTTCTATCTTTACTTTTGTTTTAAGGTACTTAAAAAAAAAATCAATTTGATTTGTGTCAGTGTTTTACCTGCATGCACATATGCGTACCGTCTGTGTGTGTGTGTGTGTGTGTGTGTGTGTGTGTGTGTGTGTGTGTGTGTGTGTGTGTGTGTGTGTGTGTGTGTGTGTGTGTGTGTGTGTGTGTGTGTGTGTGTGTGTGTGTGTGTGTGTGTGTGTGTTATCCACAGATAATGAAGGTGTGTTGGATCCCCTGGCACTGGAATTAGAGATGGTTGCCAGCTACCATGCAGGGGCTGGGACTATGAACCCAGGTCCTCTGCAAGGGTAAGAAGTGTTCTTAGCCAGCTAGTCATATCTTCAGACTCCCTTTCTTTTCTTTTTTGAGATGGGGTCTTGATATGTAGCTCAGGCTTGCACGGAGTTTACTATGTAGCTCAGGCTGTCCTCAAATTCTTGCTGATCTTCCTACTTCGACACTTGGAAAATGCTGGCACCGTAAGGGCGAGCCACCACAACTGCCTTGCTTTGACTCCTTCTTGCTCTTTGTTTCCCTCCTCCCTGGAGGGGCTCTCTACCCTCTGCTTCCCTCTTTAGTCTCCCTCACTTCTTTCTGGAGAGAAAAAGTATTCCACACAGCCTTTGAAGACATTTCTTTCCAAGTGCGTGTACTTAGGAACTAGAATCAGTCTCTCCTGTGACTGGTTTCTCTTTTAGCTCTACAGTTTGACACTGGTGACCACCTTTTTTCTTTTTTTTGAATATTATTTTGATGTGTGTTACTTTTCCTCTCTTTTTTTTTAAAATTTAAATTAGAAACAATCTTATTTTACATGTCAATTACAGTTCCCTCTCCCTCTCCACCTCCCCTGCCCCCCACCAACCCTCTATCCCATTCCCTTTTTGCTCCCCAGGGAAGAGCAGGGCCTGCCTACTGTTTTCAGTCCTTTGCCACCTTGATCATGTGTCTTTGCTCAGGAGATTTTGTTCCTTTTTTTTTTTTTTTTTTGTACTTTTTTTCTCCTTGACAATATCTTCCTTCCTCTCCTCTTCTGCAGCTGTTATTTGAGCACTGGCATCCTGGATTTCATTCATATCTTGGCATATTTCTAACTTCATGTCTTATGTACTTCCTGGGAGATACAGCATTGTTATCCAGGTCTTGAATGGCCTTGTCACTTGTTTTTATCATATTTTTAAAGTTCTCTTGTCAAGGACACCTCTCTACCTCGAATATCTCCTCTGAGGAGACATCTTTTTATTTTCTTAGTAATTCTGTGTCATTTTCCATGTGACTTTCTTCATCTATCTCTATTGCTTCTGGCTTCTGCAGGTATAGCTTGTGTTTGTCTTTGACTTATTGCAATAGAGTGTCCCTACAGATTGCTCTTGGTTATTTGTTCATATTTAAGAGAGAATTACAATGGAAAACTAACTGGAAATTCTGTATACTGATGTAGGTTAATTGATATATATATATATATATATATATATGTATATATATATATATATATATACATATATATATATATATATACATATATATATATATATTGTCTTTTTCAGTAGGATGAGTCAACAGGTGATTGAGTTGGCCTGTGTGGTGTTTTGAGATGATTTCTGTTTTTGAGCCATCTCGGAAATGTGTGTAACTGTGATCCTAGGCAGGAATTCTCTGTACTTGTTAAAGAAGGAGCAAGTTGGCTACCAGCCAGAAAGGAATGGCAGCATCATCTTTTAGTGTGTGAAGTTCTGCATACAATGATCGTCCTTCTTGTCTTCTCTGTGTCAGTTTGGGGTTCTCTCCTACCTGTGAGCATTTGCACTTGGAGAGATCGAGGATGAGTCTGAGCTCTAGATATTTCTTATGTGCACTTTAACCCTTGCTTCAGACTTTGCTTATTATGTCTAACTATATCCTGAATTGGGAATCTTTTCATGTAGCTTTCAATGGAGACCCAGAACATATTCCACAGCTCCCAGAAGCATGATGGTTTTGTTTCCCCTGCCTTCTGATTCACTGGCCATTCACCTATCCACATCCCAATCTCATGATTTGATTGAGCTTAAGTTGATAACACTTTCAATCTCTCATCTATGGTTTTTTATTTTTAGCTATTCTGTTTTTATATGTTGTTGTGGTGAAGTGTATGTGCTTTCATGAGAAGCCAGGCAACAACACTCAGTAGTCGATTCCTTCTGCTTACCCTGTGGGACCAGGTGTGCAATCTAGGTTATCAGGCCTGCAACACACACAAAAAACCACTATACACTGGGTGCATCTGGTACCTCACAAGGGTTTTATTTTTATTTGAAACAGAGTCTCATGTAGGTAAGGGTGGCTTCAAACTCACTCTGTAGTTAAGCATAATCATGGACTTCCGATCCTCCTGTTTCTACCTCCTGTGTGCTGGTACTTAGGTATGGTCCACCATCTCTGTTTTTATTTTGTGCTCAGGATCAAACCCAGGTGCTAATGTAACAACTGAACAACATCCCCATATCCAGATTTCTTTATCTTTGAGGAAGTGAACTTTCTTCTTTTCTATTTTGAAATGATTTTCTGCCATTTATTTTCAATTGGGGAATACATGGCCCCTGAGTGGGCAACTGTAGATAGTAAACTAAATGAAAAACACTTTATCTTCTCAGTTGTTCTTGAAGGTAACTGAAAATTTGTGGATGGAATTTAAAAATTATTTTTTACTTTCTATTCTACTCAAACCAATGCCAGGAAATATTTAACTGTTATTATGTTTTCTTACCTTTTGCCAATGGTGATCGTTCTCCGAAAGTGACCTGTCCTCATGGGATCATGAGTGAAAGGTTGCAGAACCTTGTCCACAATTCACAGCAACATCAGTGGGGACAGCCAGGCCGTGGCTCTAGGGGGAAGTGACTCTGACTTCTGTGCTATATTGTGCAGTGTAGGATGTTGGCAAGTATATCGCACATACTTTGGCAGCCTTGGTTTCTTCTGGCTGTCTGTCTTCTAAGAACCACTTAGAAATAATAGATAACTAACTAAATAATAAATGAAACCCATAATACCTACAATAGATAGATACTTAGCTGGGCACTTTCTCCTCTACTGTTGCCTTCTATTATTTTCTTTCCAGGACAAGCTGGTCCTTGGTGATTTTGTCAAGTTAAATGACCAGAGTTTGTTAGCACTTTTGGTGCCATGACACTGCATTGTCAGGTGATGGATTCTGTCATCTCTTGTTATGACATCTGAACCTTTTCTTCTACTGGAGTTAATGAACACATGGGGGAATGAGTGTTTGAATTCTCAAAAAGGAAGGGTGGGGCCACAGCTTGGAGAATGCAAGAGCAGGTGTCTTGATTTGTTGTGTTGTTTTGTGTTTGTGTAAAACTTTTATCTTTTCAATTCTATTTTAATGCGTCTCTTACTGTTTGTTACTTTTGTTCTTTATCTCACCCCAATTATTTTTAGTAAATAGTTACTTAGAAATCACAGACAGCTGGAGAGATGACTCAGTGGTTAAGAACATGAGTTGCTCTTTCAGAGATCCTGAGTTCAATCCTCAGAAACCATGTGCTAGCTCACAACCTTCTGTGATAGGATCTGATGCCCTCCTCTGTCATGCAGATATAGATGCAGGACACTCATAATCAAAATATAAATAAATAATGTTGAAAAACAAAGTCACAGAGAGTTGACATTAGGGAATCTGAAATCTATGTCACCTACATGTAGAATCTTGAAATCTAACTGTAAAGAAGGGGCCTGTTTTGGTGATTATCCAGTTATTTTGATGATTAATTTATTTGGGTGGTTGTTTTCAATATTTCCTTCTTTTCTTTCGAGGCAGTCTCTTCTGAAGCCCAGGATAGCCTCAAGGTTGCTGAATAGATAAGGACAGCCTTGAGCTCCTGATTCTCCTCACAAGTGCTAGGGTGGCAGGCACGGCTCAGCACAGCTAGTCTATGCAGTTCTAGAGTTCAAACCTAGAATTATATGTCCAGCCTCTAATAATACAGAAATATAGATCTTCCTTCCTTCCTTCCTTCCTTCCTTCCTTCCTTCCTTCCTTCCTTCTTTCCCTCTTTCTTTTATGTGTGCATGCATATTTATGTATGCATATGTGTTTCATGTGATGTGCATGCATTTATATGTTTGTGTTTGCATGGTGTGTGTGTGTGTACATGTAGAATTCTGGGGACTGCTCTATGGGGTCATTCCTCTCCTTCCACCTTTATGTGATTTCAGTGATTGAATTAAGGTCATCATGTTTGTGCAGAAATTTTTTTACCTGCCCAGTCTTCTTGCATGCCGTGCAATAGGACTTACTATGATTATAATGACTACTGTGAAATCATGACTGTACAGGCTCTGGATGCTGTTTTCAGGGAAGCAGGAGTCTGAAATCTGCAGATGCTCTCAGTTCCTCACCGTGAACGTTTCCTGTGTCCACACAGATATGAATACGAAACAACAATTTCACCTGCAAGCAACTTGTCCTCAAACAGCTTCTTGTGTTTGGGAAACAGAACTGAGACCTTAATGCCAACACCAGACCCAAAAGGTTGACTAATGCTTCTTATTGCTTTCTGCTCACAGACTGGGCCAGAGAATACTCTTTTGAGAAGGGCTTTAAAGATGACCCTGGGTTTATTAGGCATCTCAGACAAATGAACAAACTTTATTTACTTCTCCAGGGAAGGGGATTGTCTAATAACACAGAATACTCTGCCTCCTGAGTTTGAGTATACTTATCAAGAATCCCTTGTTTCTTAAAGTGGATGTTTAAAAAAAAACAAAAAACCAAAGATACCCACTCCAGCACCATAGTAGAGTTAGTCCCACAAGGGGAAATGACGTAGAAGTATGGATTTAGACACATGGTGAGATCTATGTGATTGTTCTAGCTTGGTCTTCTTTTGGACTAAAACCAACTCAGGCAGGAAAGAATTGATCTAGTTTACAAATTGTAGCTCACCATGAGGGAAGCCGAGGCAGGAACATGGAGGTAGAGACCAAAGTGGAGAGTACGAGCAAGTCTTGCATACTGTATTTACTGCTCAGTTACCTCTCTTACACAGCACAGGTCAACCTGCCCAGGTCCAGTACTGTCTATAGTCATCTATGCTATCTTTCATCAATTACCCAAGAAGAAAATGCCTCATAGACATTCCCACTGGCCAGTCTGATAAAGCAGTTCCACAACCGAGATTCCTTCTCCCCAGGTATATTTAGATTTGTATCAAGTTGACAAAAGCTAGCCATCACAGTGATTAGCCATCATAAATAGGAGATACAGCCAGGAAGGAGCTTCCTCAGATCTGTGCTATGTACCTGGTGCACCATGGTAAGGCAGATCCCTGTGTCACAGCGCAGAGTTCCTCAATTACTAGGCATTTGTCTCTCAGTCTCCTTAACCAAACAATAGTGTTCCCTTAGTGCCTATAGGTCCAGACACAGTGGCCCTGGATCCTGCCCTTCGCATGCTGTATTAGTAGCTTTCCCCTCACTGAGGTCAAAATCCAGAAGAACAACTCAAGGGAAGGAATGTTTGTTTTCACTCCTCATGGTCACTTGGCTCCATGTTTACGGACATAGTATCACGGTGACATGGGTTTTGGGTGATGCTCTTCTTCAGTTCTTGGTGAGGAGGAAGAATGGGTAACAAGATGCAGGAAGTGCCGTGATATAGCTTCTCTGGATATGCCACCCCCAGGACCAACTTCCTCCAATTAGACTCACCTCCTGCCTTTCAGTACTTCTCATCAGGGTCAGTCTCTTGACTTCATGGACCATTGATGACTATGTTAGAACCATGGCCACCTGTGTCCGTATATGCCTCAGAGACACGACCAGGTGTTGTGTAAAAGCAATTACTGTATGTAGTATTGACTTTCCTTTGACTTTATAGAACACCATGACCAAGGGAACTTAAGCAAGAAAGTTTATTTGTGCTAATGGTGACAGAGCAGTGGTTCTCACTTTCCCTAATGCTGTGATTGTTAATATAATTTCTTATGTTGTGGTGACCACAACCATAAATTATTTTCATCGCTACTTCATAACTGCAATTTCTCTACTGTTATAAATTATATATATATATATATATATATATATATATATATATATATATGACCTTAGGTGACTTCTGTAAAAGGGTCACTAGGCCCTCAAAGGAGTCGTGACCCAGAGTTTGAGAACTGTAGTCCATGAGAATCAATCAGGAGAAAGAAAGGCAGCATCAGCAGGGAATTAGAAAGTCACATCTCAGCTATCAGCATAAGGCAAACTGAAAGCAGGGTAAAGCTTTAAGCTCTTGAAGCCCATCTCCAGTAACGTTCTTCCTCCACCTTCCAAAATAGCACCACCAACTGGAGACTAAATACTTAATGCTAGAGACCATTGGGGGATATTTTGGTTCAGAGCACCATACCGTTCTTACAGAGGGCCTGATTGGTTCCCGGCACCGACATCAGGTTGCCCACAATCCCCTATGAGCCCAGTTCTGGGGAATTGAGTGCCCTCTTCTGGCCATCTTGGGCACCTGCACACACAATGTGAACATATGCTCATAAAGGCACATACACACATTTAAAAAGTATTCTTACAGTCACATGTGCTAAAGGACCCAACAGGTCTTCTGAACATTTAGTCTAGAACTCTCTCAGCAGAATCATCTCAGGCCAGAAGATCTCCATCTTGCACTAGATTCATGCCACAGAATTTGCAGCAGTCTCCAAGGCTTGGAATGTCACTGCTCTCTGGGAGTCTGTGGAGACCAAAATAGCTTGAGAGTCAAAGAGCAGCCATCTTGAAGCTCTGAGCCATACAAACCCTCTAAGCAAAGCAACCGGAAACAGCGGTGACCTCAATGCTAGCCCATTCTCACCCTTTGAGCTAACGTTTGAAAAGCTACTCGTTGTACGCCTTGCATTGCAGTAGATAAATTAAAATCTCCCCCTGTGCAGAGGCCCAGGAAACCACTTGATTCTTCCAGTGTCTGAAGCTTTTACTTCTGCATTAGAAGAGGGTTGAGAGTCTCCCTGTGATCTGTAGACAGAATCCTTGGAGAGGCTACATTAAATGCCCTTCCTGATAATGAGATTGATGACCACCTTACATGTCATTCTAGAGCCTTCATCAGTAGCTAATGGAAACAAAAGCAGACACCCACAGATAAACACTGAGCAGAACTCCTGGAGTCCAGTTGCAGAGGGGGAGGAGTGATGAGAAAAGGGATCAAGACCAGGCTGGAGAAATCTACAGAAACAGCTGACCTGAACAAGAGGGAGCTCATGCCCTCCAGTCTGATAGCTGGGAATCCAGCATGGGACTGACCCAGACCCCCTGAATGTGGGTCTCAGTTAGAAGGCCTGGGTAGTCTATGGGACCTCTGACAGTGGAACCAGGGTGTATCCCTGGTGACAAACAGACTTTGGGAGCACATTCCCCATGGAGGGATACTCTCTTAACCTAGAGGCAGGAGGGAGGGACTAGGCCCTATCCCAAGTGACTTGACAGATTTTGATGATCCCTCATGGAAGGCCTCACCCTCTCTGTGGAGTGGGTGGGGGATGGGATGGGGGGGTCTGTGGGAGGCATGGGAGGGTGGGAGGAGGAGGGAACTGGGATCAATATGTAAAATAAGAAAAACATGTTAAGTAATAAAAATTAAAAAAAAATGATTACATAATCATGAAAGATAAGAATTTGAATTCTTAGAGATGGAAACTGATTTTTCTTTAACCAGGAATAAGAGAAGAGTTAGATCTTATGTTCCAGTTGTGCTTAGGACATTTAATAGCATCCCTGACAAATCTACAGTTTAGAGTGTACTGTCCTTCATTTCTCTGAAAAACAAAACCAAAAACCAAAACCAAAAAACAGTATCAAGCTTCCCTAGGGAGTGGAAGTTCATTTAGCTTAGGTCAAATGTGGGTGGTGCATGCAAACCTTCAAAGGTTTCTCCCTTTGCTTTTCAACTCCATCTGGCCTTAGTTTGTCTTATGGCACTGATTGCATGCCATTTGATCCGTTGGAGTACTTGTTGATAGTAAAAGGTGATTCTATACAAAAATAGGGTTATTGTTCAGTGAAAATATTTAGTTTCTAAAAAGTAATTGAGTGTGTGTGGAATTCAAATTTCCATCAGTCTTCTCAGTGCTGTGTCTTAAAGCATGGATTTTCAGAGACATACTCACAGAGACATGTGCTTCCTTTTCCTTTTTTCAAGTTGTGGAGAAATGAGACAGGTCCACTAGATGGTGGAAAACTGAGTCCCTGGAGATGAGGAAAGCCCTAGTTTTTACTGTTTCTCTATTTCTATGGTGTAAACTCTCACAACCGATGTGTTGTCACTAAATACTGAATTGAGAAGAGGCATCTATCTGTAGAGTCATCTTTTCTACCCAAGAGGGAATTGTCTCCAATATAACTTATATATATTCCACTGCTAGGTAATCTTTCAAAGCAAGCAGTAGGGGTGACTCACAAATCCACAGACGGCGGAGTGGGTAAGGCAAGTCACTGAATGGTTGGTGTGGGCTTGTGACCTGAGGAAGGCTTACAGAAACGTTTGAATTAGTAACACTTGAATGCCAAAATACTCATGCAATTTTCTTTTGTTTTAATGCAGAGTGTGTGAAAGAAATTAAATCATTAATGTGGATATATGTAGTAGTAGGAAATGTTATACGTGGAATTGGTGAAACTCCCATCATGCCCTTGGGCATTTCCTACATAGAAGATTTTGCCAAATCTGAAAACTCCCCTTTGTACATTGGTAAGTGTCTCAGTTAGGATTTCTATTTCTGTGATGAGAGACCATGACCATGGCAACTCTTATAAAAGAAAACCATTTAATTGGGAGTGGGTTACACTTTCATAGGTTTAGTACATTATCGCCATGGTGGGGAATATGGTGGTGTGCAGGCAGACATGATCCTGGAGAAGCAGCTGCTACCTGTTGATATGCAGGAAACAAGAAGCAGCCTGTCTCAGTTGGCATGGCTTGAGCATGTATGAGACGTCAAAGCCCACCTCCACAGTGACACACTTCCTCTAACGAGACCACACCTACTCCAGCAAGATCACACCTTCTAATAGTGCCACTCCCTTTGGGATCCAAAACAAACTGACACAGTAACTTTGAAAAGTCAACCTTTCTGGAAGGGTAGAAATCAATTATTGATTTGAGCATTTTGTGGCTTCTAGGACAGTGAGCAGAGTTCATAAGATTGTCCAACGGGGGAACTAAAAATTAGCTCCAGACAAAGTGCTTCAAGTTACTTCTCACAATTTGAGATCCCTCTGATCTGCAGACCCTATCTATCCTCCTCTGATGCTGCCACACTACCTTTAAACCAGGAGAGCTTCACCAACATTTTCTGGAAAGTGTCCTGTAAATCCTATTGGTTTTTTATGGTTTTCCTGCTTTTAGAGACTCATTCTTTCATTTTCAAGTTATTATGACTTCAATATCAGGCATTTTGTATCTTTAAAATATAAGATTTACATTTTTATCTCTCTCTGTCTTTCTCTCTGTCTCTCTCTGTCTCTCTCTGTCTCTCTCTGTCTCTCTCTGTCTCTCTCTGTCTGTCTCTCTCTGTCTCTCTCTCTCTCTCTCTGTCTCTGTCTCTCTCTCTCTCTCTGTGTGGTCAGAAGACAGCTTTTGGTAGTTGGCCTGGGGATTGAATTGGGCTCTCCGGGGCCTGGTTTCATGGAGAAGTGCCTTTTCCTGCTGAGCCGTCTGCCTGGCTGTGCAGTGTTTTGCTTGTCTTGCATTCTAATAAGCATTCTTGCAGTTTAAGCTTTACCAAAGATGGTTTTAATCCCGTTTCCTCTACCAAGCAGCTTCTCATTTTCAATCTGCTCTCTTTTGCTCCTTGGGGGCTCTGCACCCTCCTTCTCAATGAAGTTAATGATACCGTTTCCTTCCATATAACCCTCAGCATAGACAGTGTTCTTCATAGTTCTAACAAATATCCAGGAAGTTGGGAGATTGCTGGTGGTTTCAAGGAAGCCAGGTGAGGATGGAAGGGACCAAGGAAATGAAAGTAATAATAAGATAAGAAAGACCAGAGGGGATGGGAGAGGATAGATAGGGGTCAAGGGGGAGGAGGAACAGGAGAAAAGGATGGAAGCGAAATTGTGGTCAGGGTGAAAATAAATGAAAAATTAAAAAATAAAAAAAGGAGACCAGGGTAGCGTCCAAGAGAATGCTGTTATGAGGACACAGTCTTTCTTTGGAACCAAGTTTCAAGAGAAGAGCTTTAATGAAGACACATTACAAGAAATTCATCACAGCTCACACTGCTTTTGAAACCATCTATGTTTCATTTCTATTGCGCTGAGGAAATTTAACCTTGGCTAGAATGAGTTCGTTTGGTTAACAATTGCATCACAGCAGAGAATCCCCAATAGCAGGAGCTTGAAGCAGCCGGTTGCACCCACCCTAGCAGAGGGAGTGGAAGCATGCATGCTGGGCCTTTGCTTGAATGATTGTGCTCAGCTGTCTCCACTCTTACACAGCTGATGACTCCCTGCCTAGGGACTGTTGCTGCCCACCTGGGATGGGTCGTCTCATGTCAATTAACTTAATTAAGACAATCTCCTGCTGACATGGCCACCGCTAAACCCACTAGAGACAATACTTCATTAACCTCATTAACCTCGCTTCCCAGGCAGCTCTAGGCTGTGTCCAATTGACAATTAAAGCTAAGCATCACAGAGTCCGGTGGAAAACTTGGCTCTAGAAGCATCGAAAGGAGCTTACTCCTACCATGGCTTTGATCGGACTGCCTGTGATAATACAGCCTTGACTTTTAACTCAGCATAAAAGAGAATTTGGAATGTGGCTTTGAGGGATCAAGCTTTTTTTGTCAATCATCACTTTAATAAATACTGAAGATAATGGTTGATAACGAGAAAGGTTTCATTTGGCTCACTGCCTTGGAGGTTTGGGTCTATGTCACTGGTCTGTCTGTTTTGGAGGTCTGCCATGGGGCAGCTCACTATGAAAGAATGAAGGAAGAAGTAAAACTATTCATCTTGTGACTGAGGAAGGGGCTGTGGTTCTACTCGTGATGACCTGAAGACTCAACACCATGCCCTGCATTGGAATGGCTCCTTCAAATGCCAGCGGTGTCCCCTGGGAAGGTGTCCCCTGGGAAACAAGTCTACAACACATGAGCTTCTGGGAGTCATTCTATATTGAAACAATGGCAGGGTCTTTCTCAGTATGCATAGAAACAAACGTACATACATGCAATACATATGTACATATAAGATATATATGTACAAATAGCTTACACACCAAGCTTAAATTTTTATATATTGAATATAAAAGTATCTGAGGTAGTGGGGCATAGCTCAGTAGTAAAACACTTGTCTAGACTACTGGATTTGATGCCCAGCTCTGCAAAGGAAGGAAAATAAATCTCTAATATTAAAAACAATTCAATCTCAGGGCTTTTTCATGTAGGCAAATTTTTGTGTAACTTCCTGTCTTTGTGTGCTTCCAGGGATTTTGGAAACAGGAATGATCATCGGCCCTTTGATTGGACTTTTGTTGGGATCCTTCTGTGCAAACATTTATGTAGACACTGGGTCTGTGAATACAGGTAACACAATTTGTTTTGTTTATACAGTCCATTCCCTAGCGTGAGAGAGAATGCTCCAGATTGCTGTGCCGTTACCTCCTTTGACCCTCAGTTATCACCATTTACAGCCTGCAGATCTAAGAGAAGCAGAGGCAAGGACGAAATGCCAGCTTCCGATAAAAAATCCACCACTCTCCCAACACATTTTAGCCTCACCTTTGGCCTCAAAAGATTTATTCACGTAGGTTTTTCTCAATGAGGCAGTCACCATGGATAATGAAAGACACATTTCTGTTATGTGATAAGCACCAATTTACAAAGTTTTCACAAGACAGACAGAAGCAGGCATTACTGCTGGAAAATATATCACCTATACTGGTAGATACAATCACACAAACCATAAAAATCGGATGCCACGTGATGCTTTATTTTCTCTATGCGGATGTGTATGTCTGTGCGTGGGTGCCTGCTGAGGTCAGAAGAGGGTTTCAGATGTCCTAAAATCAGAGTTACAGGCAGTAGTGAGCTTCCATGTGTGTGCCAGGAACAGAACTCAGGATTGCTGCCAGAGCAGCAGTCACTCTCAGCCACGGAACTGCTGCTCCTGTCCCCTTCCTCCCCCACGGTGATGTTCTGAGATGTGAGTACATCAGGTTAAAGCTGGTTCCTTAAATGTGTCTCACTTACTTTTCTGTCTTTTAAAAAATGAAGTTTTAACTGTTATGATACATAGCAACTTCAAAAATTTTCTTCTTCATTTCAACTTCACCCAATTGATCAACCTCAGACCCTATTTCTCGATGTCTGAATTCGCCCAGAGGGTAGCGGGTCCCTGTAACCCCAGCATTCCGGAAGCAGAGGAGAGAACCACAAGTTCAAGGCCCAAATAAGAACAATGTCTAATGTGGTTTACATACAATACACAATTTTGTAGTCAGATGGGATTATGATCCTTACAATTTTCTACAGTTTTCACAGGAAATGGTGGAAACTCATAAATTGTCTGTATTTCTTCACAGACGACCTGACCATTACTCCCACTGATACGCGCTGGGTCGGTGCTTGGTGGGTCGGCTTTTTGATCTGCGCAGGAGTGAATATCCTCACCAGCATCCCCTTTTTCTTCCTTCCCCAAACACTGCCAAAGGAAGGACTGGAGGGTAACGCGGATGTGACTAAAAGTGACAACGAAGAGAAACTCCAAGGAAAAGCCAAGGAGGAGAAACGTGGACTCACTAAAGGCAAACAGGAAAACTTTAACCCTGCATTTGGTTTAGATGGGTCTGCAGTTAGTGTAGCATTTGTCATGCTGTGCTGAGTTCAGCTAGATTGTCACTAATGGTCCCTACTCACATGTGTTAAACCTGGAGACTGGGAAGGGGCTATTCTTCACCTGTCAGTTGAGGGTGACAGTACGTTATGTTCTTGGGTTTCTGTGCTTTCCTGGCACAGACTGCACTGGGGAACATGTCACTAAAGATGTCTCTATTTCCTCCATCACTCATAACCTCCAACACCATTGTGCATTGACTAAACACACATCTACCTTAAACACTACTGACCAAAGCTGGGGAGCCAGTCACTGGGACCAGTTCAGAGAGAGGCTTGACCATTCTCAGAATCATGGTCACCTTCACAATTCTCCTGAAAGCTGATACTGACTGTGTCTGTGTGACTGTGTGGTCTGCCAGATCAACATAGTTTTTACTTTTAATCCATCTTGACCAGTTTTCCCTTCCTCCCAGTGTTCTCCCCACCTCCTCTCCTCTCTCAGAACTTCTTCTCTGTGTTCCTTCAGGAAAACAAACAAACAAACCGACGAACAAACACAAGCTTCCCACGGATATCCACTGAACATGGCATAACAAAATACAGTGAAACTGGGCACAAACCCACACTCAAGGCCACCTGAGACAACCCAGTAGGAGAATGCAGTTCCCAAGAGCAGGCAGATGTGTCAGAGACACCCTCACTGTTAGGAGTCACACACAACAGGGAGCTAACCAACGTAACACATGCAGATGACCTTGTGTAGACTGTGGACGTTCCCTGATTGGCTTTTCAGTCGCTGGGCGTCCCTAGGAGCCCTACTTGTAGTCAGTGGGCCGTGCTCCTGGTACCCTTGATCCCTCTGGCTCCTCCATTTCTCTCTCCACCCCTTTTGTGGGCTTCCCTAAGCTCCAAGGGGAGGGACCCAAGGCAGACTTTTAATTTGGGCTCTCTACCTGATGTTTGGCTGTGGGTCTTTGTATTTGCTCCCGTAGACTGCTAGTGGGAAGCGTCTTTGATGGTGATTCAGCTAGGCACTGATCTATTGGTTTGTAAGGATATCATAAGGAATCATTTTTTTGATCTTCTTCTATCATAGATTTTTTTGGGCTATCCCGCTTCCTGTTCCTGGTCATCCTGGCTGTATTGAGCATGGGCTCCTTCTAGTGATGTGGGTCTCATATTAAGCTAATCATTGGGTGGCAACTCCCACAGGTTCTGCTCCTCCAATATCTTGCTCCACCTTGCAGGTGGAATAGATTATAGGTTGGAGGTTTTGTGGCTTATTTGTTGTCACAGTTCCACTTCTGGAAGTCTTGCCTGTTTACAGAGGGTGACTGCTTCAAGCTCTGAATCCCCCATTACTAGGGATCCTCACTACAGTCACCTTCTTAGGGTCCCAAAAGTTTCTGATGGACTAGGTTTCATCTCCCAACCAAGTGCCTTCCAGTTCCTGTCCTTTCTACCAATACTCTCGCACCATTACTCCCTCTCAGTGGATCATCCCTGTCCCCACTCCCACCCACCCCAGTCTACTCTCAGAATCTGTTCTATTCCCTCTCCCAAGGACATCAACTAATCCCCGTTAGAGCCCTCCTTATTACTCAACCATTCTGGGTTTGTGGATTGTGGCACAATTATAATGGACTCAAGAGCTAATATCCACTTATTAGAGACTTTAATGCCATGCTTGTCTTTCTGGGTCTGGGTTACCTCACTCAGGATGACTTTTTTCTTGTTCCATGCATTTTCCTGCATATTTCCTGTTGTCATTTTTTTTTCAAACAGGTGAGTCATATTCCATTGTGTAAATGTATCACATCTTCTTTATCCATTCTTTGGTTGAGGGACATATAGGTTGTTTCCAGTTGATCTCAATTATGAATAAAGCCATTTTTTAAAGCGTTTTCATGTGTGCTGTTAAGTTGCTAGTAGGAGATCTCCCCAGTTTCTTTATGTAACAATTTAGTGCTATGAATTTTCCTCTTAGTACTACTTTTATTGTGTCCCCTAGGTTTTGGGTGTGCTGTGCATTCATTTTCATTGACTCCAGGAATTTCTTTCTTTTTCCTTCCTTGTTCCAGCTGGAAGTCATTCAGTATGGAGTTGTTCACTTTCCATGAGTTTTTAGCCTTTCTATTATTTCTGTTTTTGTTGAAATCCATCTTTAATTCATGGTTGTCTGTTAGGAAGCAGAGGTTATTTCAATTTTCTTGTATCTGTTGAGACTTGCTTTGTGGTTGAATATTTGGTCAACTTCAGGGGAAATTCTATGAATTGATGAGAAGGTTTATTATTTGTGTTTTGGTGAAATGTTATGTAGGTATCTGTGTAGACAAAAGTTTTTGTCTGGTCCCACAGCCGTTTAGTCCCAATAAACACACAGAGGCTTATATTATTTACAAAATGTTTGGCTAATGGCTCAGGCTTCTTACAGGCTAGCTAGCTCTTAATTGATAACTTATTTCTATTAATCTGTGTATTTCCATGTGGTCTTGGCTTCCTGGTAATTCCTGGGTCTCTTTCTTCCTTGTCAGCAACATGGCATCTCCCTGACTCTGCCTGCTACCCGATCATATCTGTTAAGTCTATTTGGTGCATAACTGTCTGTTAGCTCCAATATGTCTCTATTTAGTTTCTGTCTGAATGACGTCTCTGTTGGTTACAATAGGATAATGAAGTCTCCAATATCAATGTGTGAGGTTAAATATGTGACTTTTAGCTTTATCAATATTTCTTTTACAAGCATAGTTGTCCTTGCATTTGGGGGCATAGATATCAAGGACCGAAACATCATCTTGGTGGATTTTTCCTTTGAATAGTGCAAGGTGTCCTTCTACATTTATCTTGATTAATTTTGGTTTGAAGTCTATTTTGCTATATATTATAATGGTGACATCATATTGTTTGTTAGGTCCATTTTCTTGAAAAAAAAAATCTTTCTGAGCCCTTTTCTCAGGTAGTATCTATCTTTGACGTTGAATTGTGTTTCTTGTATGCAGCAGAAGGATGGATCCTGTTTTTGTATCAATTCTGTCACTCGGTGTCTTCTTATTGGGGGATTAAGTACATTGTTATTGAGTAATATCAAAGACCAATTATTAGTAGGTTGCTGTTGATGGTAGTGGTGGTGGTGATGGTGTGTTTGTGTGTGTGTGTGTGTGTGTGTGTGTGTGTGTGTGTGTGTGTGTGTATGTGTGTGTTCCCCTCTTTTGGTTTTGCTTGTGTGAGGTTATTTATTTTCTGTATAGTTAATCTTCTTGAGTTGGAGTTTTTCCTTCTAGTTCCTTCTGTTGAGCTGAATTTGTGGATAAAGATTGTTTAAATCTGACTCCATTTTGTTTTCTCCTTCTATGAAGGTAAAAAGTGTTGCCGAGTAAATTAGTCTTGGCTGGAATATGTTGTCTCTGAGTCTGCAATACGTTTCTCCAACCTTTCAGGCTTTTAGAGTCTCCATACGGAAGGCAGATGTAATTTAAATAGTCTGCCTTCATGTGTTGTTTCTCTTTTTTTCCCTGCAGCTTTTACTATTCTTTCTTTGTTCTGTATGTGTAGTGTTTTGATTATTTTTCAGTGAGGGACATTCTTTTCTGGTCCAGTCTATTTGGTGTTCTGTGAACTTCTTGTAAGTTGGGCACATTTTCTTTTATGATTTTGTTGAAAATATTTTCTGGGCCTTTAAACTGGGATCCGTCTCCTTCTATCCTATTATTCTTAGGTTTTGTCTTTTCATCGTATCCCAGATTTCTTGGATGTGTTGACCAATGTGTCTATTTCTTCTAGCATATCTCCCACACCTGAGATCATCTCTCCCGTAGCTTTTATTCCATTGCTGCTGCTTGTATCTATAGTTTATGTTCACTTACCTAGATTTTTTCTCTTTAAGAACTCCCTCTGTTTGTGTTTTGTTATTTCTACTTCCATTTTGGGTCATTTCCTGCAACTTGTTTTTTTTCTTTTTTCTTTTTTTGCCCACCCTGGGCTTTCCTTAAGGAATTTACTTGTTTCCTCTTAGTTTTATTGTTTTTTCTTCATTTCCTTAAGTGATTTATTCATTTTATCTAAGGACTTTAATCATCTTCATAAGGTTGCTTTTAAGGTCATTTTCTTGTGCTTCTGCTGTGTTGAAATAGTCAGGGTTTGGTGTATTGGGATAATTGGGCTCTGGTGTTTTATATTTCCTTTGCTGTTTTTTTTTTTCTGTTTCTTATGCTGGTGTCTGGACATCTAGGGTTGAGGTGCTGATTTCTGAGTTTGTCTTTGTTGGATGGGTGCTTTGTTTTTTGGTTTCTGTTTACTCTTTTGTCTTCTGGTCATTTTGACCTATGTTTAAAAGTGCTCTCTCCCTGTGTTGGGATCTGGACTTCTTACAAGTGGTGCTATGTCTGGTAGGGCAGAGAGTCTTTGCTCCAGTTGAGGGCTGAGACATGGTGAAGCTGAGTGGTGGAGGGTTGGCAATAAGGGGCATTGGTAGCCAATTCAGAGATTTGTGTATTCTTAGAATCATGGCCATGTTAATGAGTCTCCTGTAATAGCTAATGTGCAATTGTTGCTATGTGCAATTATGTGGCCTGCCAAGTCAACCTGAGTTTCAAAACTAGGAACAAACTTAGGATAGTATAAGACAGACAGAAAAATCAATGTGAATTGTGGATACTCATTTAGGAGAACAGAGAGGTAAGCAAACAAGGGTGAGTTCAAATCTCCTGGGAGTTCCTACTGCAACACTCTCATTCATAAAGATAGATTTTGCCACAAGAGTTCACTTTTTTAAATTATACTGCCCTTTTTAACTTATTAAATGGTCTCTTATTTATACTTTATGCTCTAAAAATTTTAGGTAATTTGTTAAGGAGCGTATACAATTAGAAAATCAAGATAGGAAACATGAAGACAGGAAAAGGAAATAGACTATTAAGTGTGAAGGTTATTAACTTTTTTGGATCCAATCCATTTACTAGAGACAGGCTACAAACTTGACTCAGGGAGAAGCTCTGGTTAAGTCAGTTGGAAGGTGGTTGGTATACAACAAACGAGTCACCAGTCCTTAAAGTGAGATGCTCGTGTTGAGATAGGTGCCTCTAATGAATGTTGTGTTATGAAAGGCTTCAGGAATACTGGGGTTGGCTGAGCTGCAGAGTGAGTCCCATAGTCTTCATCAAGTTTTCATTGTCTGTTCTTGCACAAAGGACTGACAGCGTCAGTGTTTGATTAGATTAATACAGGATATTAATAGAAGGAAAATAAAGAAAAGGAAAGGAAAGTGTATGGCCATAGATGTGCTTCCATCTCCTTACAGTTTTGCTTGATGAGATAATTGGGTTCTGACTCTTAAATAGCCAGTTGTATCACTAACTTTGAGAAGCAACTTAAACAATAATATGGAACTTTAGTCCCAGGCGGTAAAGATTTGTCAAATATGTTTGTGCCACAGCAATGAATTTGTGAGATTTTAGGAGAACACTGGACACAAAATTCAAGGCAAAGTTAGCTTAATTGTTTTGGCACTCTCTTGTTTCAGATTTTTTGCCATTCATGAAGAGCCTCTCCTGCAACCCAATTTACATGCTTTTCATCTTTGTAAGTGTGCTCCAGTTCAATGCATTTATCAATGTATTTACCTTCATGCCTAAATACCTGGAACAGCAATATGGAAAATCAACTGCAGAGATAGTCTTTCTCATAGGTATGAAGTCTCATTATTTCTTCAGTAATACTTCTCCCTCCCACATGGACATGATAAGCACTATTTCCAAGGGCACGATAAACAGTAAGACAATGTGACTAGGAGACTAAAACAAAACTGAAATGTTAGGATATTCTTGTAAATTTCTTCTTTCCAGACTCCAGGGAAATCAAGAATGGATAGGAAAAGGAAGTGGTCAGAAATATCCCCTTTTATTCTCTCTCCAATCAGAGTGGAAATTGTTTATCAGTACAGAATCTTGGGGGCTACTCATATTAGTCAATTTTCAAGAGGCAATATGTTTATTCAAAGAGAAATTGAGTTAACTCATGGGAATTCTGCATCTTATTTCCAGATTTTATTTTGGGGCTTCAATTCTTGCCTTGCAAATTACTCCTAATTCAGTTACTCGGTCCTCTGTTTGTCCAAGGATTCTGGATAGCCACACCCTGCTTTCCTTGTTAGTACACTAAATCCCTGGATACTACCCAATTTTGGATTTTCCTGGGTTCTTTTTAGTCCTGATAATTGATGATCATAGGCTTATTATATCCACATTATTTCGAATTTTGTGGAAGCCCCTACCAAATCCCAATCCTTGCCCTCAGATGTATAAAATTAAATGTAATGGTATAGTACTGCAAATAATGGGCTAAATTCTCTCAAATGTTATATGAATGCTACCTATCTGGGATTTTCTCCTCTATTTTCTTCTTTGCTTTGATTTTTGTCTGGGAAAGGAACACCAGAGAGGAAGAATGATGGACAACATCAACAGTGCGTATAATGCTCCGCACTTTTTAAATATGGATTAACTGTGACCTTCTAAATCACCTTGAGCTGAGTCAAATTCCCAACAAACAGACTGGATGGAAATACATGAAATATCTGTTATAAAATAAATGTGTGTCGTTGTCTGTGTATGTGATACTTGTACACGTAGCCTGCTGCAAATGATTCAATAAATGGTAATAGTCTTTTTAAAGTGACATTATGGGACATTTGAAAATCTTTTTTTTTTTAAATTTAATGTGTGAGCTTGTAGGTATTATGATAATTCTATATTAGAGCTTAATAGTTTCTTAAGTAAGATTATTAAACAAATTGATAACACATTTTTTTTTGCTGCTTCTTAATAGTATTTTACTCATGTTTCTAGGTCTTTATAACTTACCCCCAATATGTGTTGGATATATAATTGGTGGCTTGATTATGAAGAAGTTCAAGATTACTGTGAAGAAAGCTGCATACATAGCATTCTGCCTATCCCTGATTGAGTATCTCCTATCTTTCTTCAACTTCATGTGGACCTGTGACAATTTTCCAGTTGCTGGCTTAACTACCTCTTATGAAGGGTATACTGTTTCCTAATGGAGATCATAATATCTTTGCAATGGCTAACCCATTTTCTTCAATGATAGTGTATGACAAGATTACTTTATTAAAACTTAGTGGCAGTGATCCATGGCTTTCTTGTATTTTTCTTCTACTCATCATCCTTGTATCAGCCCATACGAGTTGTAATTGCTTTGTAGCCTAAATTATCCATATATTTTATACTCCCATCAACAGATACCTTTAAAAGTTGACTATGCAGGCCAGTAAGCCTTCATAGGTTTCTACAATGGGCTCAAAGTTATTACAATGTGTCTAATACATTGTAAGTCAATTAAGAATATGTTTATATGTAGGTCACTGGAATAGTTATATCTTGTACACTCTGTAGTCTTAGATTTTGTATTATAAAATCATAAGTAATCATATATATACATATATATATATACACACACACATACATACATACATACATACATACATACATACAATTATAATCTGCCTTGATTGTCTTTAAGACAGGACTGATTCTTTTCACTTTGTACATGTTGACATTGAAACTCAGGGGGCATTAGTGAATTTACAGACAATGACTTCAACAACACCAGAGTAGAAATGTCCTGACTCCGTGTCCAGCCATGCTCAGTTCACAATGTGTTTGAGTGACAGGATTTGAATTCAGCCTCTTGACCCTCACACCGTCCTCTCTCCATCCTGATGTAAGTGCTGGGCACTGTATATTGAGGAGAGCATGTCAGGTTACTCAAGCCACTCTGTTTTGGGGGCTAAAGACTGCATTTATTTTATGAATGGAAATTATAGATTTTGCTGAAGTCAGCCCTCTTTCATTATTTCCTATCATGCAGATGAATGAGAGATTACATCCCCACTTTCAGCTCCAACAGCACAGTGCTTTCCTATAGAGTAGTCTTGTCATGTCCATTTCTGAAATAATTAGACAGCAGTATGTGACCACTGGAGCAGATGACATAGAACAGAGACCACACATTGATATTTGGATAATTGATTTTTGTTTCTATTCTGGGGAGAAGATGAAAGGTTTCTCTCTCTCTCTCTCTCTCTCTCTCTCTCTCTCTCTCTCTCTCTCTCTCTCTCTGTATACTGAAATGGGGATAAGATGAGAAAATAAAGTGTTTAGGTAGCTTTTGGTATCCCTAACATTATTTAAAATCATTTCAGAATTCAGCAGTCATTGTATGTGGAGAATAAGGTCCTTGATGACTGTAACACAAGGTGTGACTGCTTAACTAAAACTTGGGACCCAGTGTGTGGAGACAATGGCCTAGCATACATGTCAGCCTGCCTTGCCGGCTGTGAGAAGTCTGTTGGAACAGGAATCAACATGGTAAACACCCTTTTTGTGTTTTGGGCTGATGTTCTGTGCGGCATATTAACATGTGCTTTCTATTCCTACATCTTCTAAAAAGCAAAAATTAGCTTACTTAAAATAGATTAATATATTTTTATGAACAACTAAATTTCTTTTATATATTTATACTTGACTTTGCAATATTTAGATATTATATAAAACCTCGACAGAGGTTTATTTTGTGTAACAATTATGTTTTCCCTGCCAGTCGATCCTACCATCATGCCAGCCCCCAATAACATGCAGAGATTCTGTATTTGATATAATTCTGTTGGCCAGTTACTAGTTTCTTGTCGGCTAGCTCGGTCTTAAATATTAACTCATCTTTATTAATCTAAGTATTTTTATGTGGTCTCATCTTACTGGAGAGCAGTCTGGACCTCTGTTCTCTCTGGTTTCTACATGTTTACTCCTCCCAACTACTTCCTCTTTCCTCCTAGTCCCGCCTAATTGCTTTCCTATTGGCCAACAGTGCTTTATTCATTAACCAATACGAGAAGCATATTTACAGAACAACATCTCCCATCAATTTTGTAACCCCAAAGCAGCGGAGACCACTATTGCAATGACTGCAGTTAGAATCCCCAGGCTGAGCTGGAGAGCTAGCTTAGCTGTCATGAGCACTTCCTGGCTTCCAGTGGGCCTGTTCGGTTCCCGGCACCCACATGGAGCAGCTCACAGCTGCAGCTCTTGTGGTGACACTCTTGCCTGCCTTCCCCAGTCACCCACACACACGTGTTCGAGTCCACACAGGTGTAGAAGCGCACACATAAATACCAAACCTTTAAAATACCCTGGACAGAATCTGCCCACTTTGAGACAGGGAACCCCAGGCTGACCTCAAACTAGCTATGCAGTTGAGGTGGAGAGAACGCATATCTTTTTCCTATCACGAGCTCCTTTCGCTTATTCCTCCATTTATTGTGGGTGTAAGCGTGTGTGCTCACAGGTGCATGTGCATATGAGGCCAGAAGACAACTCAGCCGCTGACTCCATCCTCTTGGTGCTTTTGAGGCAGGATCTCAGGGGCCTGCGACTTGCTGATTCTGTTAGTGACTGACAAGTGAGCCCCAGAGGGACACCTGTTCCCACCTGCAGAGCAGCAGTGTTGCAAGCACATCCTCTACACATACACCTGTCTCATGTGTGCCGGGATCCGAACTCAGGTCCTCATGTGAGCAGGACTTTCCAGACTGTGCCATCTGCACAGCCCCACATCATCATAGTCTTCATAGATGAAGAGTTAATGATTTTTCCTTGATTGAACATGTTATAATACTTACAGAGGGGCTGGGCCTTGGTGGCTCATGCCTTTAATCCCAGCACTCGGGAGGCAGATACAGGTGGATCTCTGTGAGTTTGAGACTAGCCTGGTCTACAGAGCGAGTTCCAGGACAGACTCGAAAACAATAGAGAGAAACCATGTCTCAAAAATATCCCCCAAAATAATAATTACAGAACTGATTGATAGTCAAAATGAAATATAAGTTTTGATTATTAATCAGACCCCTAAACAACAATTAAGAAAATAATTGACTTCCTTGTAGAAATAAATCCTTTTCTTGGAGACATGATGTTATTAGTAAGCACCTAACTACTCTTTATGTATCCAAAACACGTTTTGTGTGCATAGTTAGTGCTAGGCCAGCACAAAACAGAGTAGTGTTTATTTACTTTTCTAGAGGTTATGTGCAGACGAGAATGCTAGCTTAGTAGGTAAATGCATTTGCCACCAAATTTTACCATCAGAACTACATCCCACATTGTAGAAGGAGAGAAATTAGTTCCATAATTTATCCCCTAACTTCTGTATGTGATTCATGGTACACACATGTTCACACATAGACATACACATGCACACTCATATGCATTTATACCCACAAAGAATATCAAGCAAACATAAAAATAAATAATAAAATAAAAATAAAGTGTGCATTTAGGATAATTAACTTTTGCTTTTTTGCAAATTACTCCATGCATTTAGAAAAAGAAAAACATTACCAATTTTGGAGAAAATCTACCCCTTTATATTTTATAGTAGAATTCTGAAATATCAAAAAAGAGATGGAAATAAATGGGGAAGGAGCCTCCATTTTACTTATTTTGTGTGTTTTATTCAGTGGTGTTTGTGCTCAAACTAGGGTCCTCATTTAGACTAGATGAGTGCTCTTCCCATGAGCAGTGTGCCTTTGACCCCTACACTCCACATTTTGATCTTACTGGCCTTGTTGAAAATACTGAAGGTTTATGCCCAACGTTTTTCTGCCTTAAATAGGACGCTTTTTTTTTTTTTTTAAAACAGGTGTTTCAAAATTGCAGCTGCATTTGGTCTTCAGGGAACTCGTCCGCGGTCCTTGGGCTGTGTAAGAAAGGCCCCGACTGTACCGTCAATCTGCAGTACTATTTAATCATGTCACTGATTGGCTGTTTCATCTACTCTTTATCAGCCATACCTGGGTATATGGTTCTTCTGAGGTAATAAGTAACTTGTTCATTTAGTCTTCTCTCTTTCCTTTTTTAGTACTGTATGCATACATGAGGTGTGTGTGTGTGTTTGTGTGTGTGTGTGTGTGTGAGGTGTGTGTGTGTGAGGTGTGTGTGTGAGGTGTGTGTGTGTGTGTGTGTGAGTGTGTGTGTGTGTGAGTGTGTGTGTGTGTGTGGTGTGTGTGTGTGAGGTGTGTGTGTGTGTGAGGTGTGTGTGTGTGTGTGTGTGAGGTGTGTGTGTGTGTGTGTGTGTGAGGTGTGTGTGTGTGTGTATGTGTGTGTGTTGGGCTCCTGGGTGCTGCTAAGAGCACAGGGAGGTCAGAAGACATCGGGGAATGAGTTCTCTGCATTTGTTATGTTTTTGAGGCAGGGTCTCCCTCTCTCTCTCTCTCTCTCTCTCTCTCTCTCTCTCTCTCTCTCTCTCTCTCTCTCTCTCGATGCTGTGTGTTATCCCATCATACCAGGTTTTCAAGTTCCCAAGAAATTCTCTTTTCTCCCATTTCACCATGGGAATGATGGGATTACAAATGCATGCCAATGAATTGGACTTTTTAAAATTTATTTTTATATATGACCCTAGGTTCTGGGTATTGAATTCAGGTCTTCTAGTTAGAGTCTCTCTTTATCTATCTGTGGGATCACCTTTATCATATCTTGAATTTTTATATAGTAAGGATTAGTTGTTTTTTTTTTTTATCAACTTGACAAAATACCTGGTAAACAACTTAAGAGAAGAAAGATTTATTTGGTTTGTGGTTTCAAAGTTTTGGGTCAGTTATGCTGGGGATAGCCTGTTGTTCACCATGGGAACCAGGAAACTATTCATCTTGGTTAGCAGCCAGTGTCTAACCATTACATGGGTTCCACCCTGCTTTGGATGTGTGGAGGACAGAGGACAGCTTTCAGAATCATAGTCTCCTTCCTCTGTGTGTGCCCAACAGTAGAGCTCTATTATCTTCAGTTCAGGATGAAAACTTAACCATCAGGGCCATGAAATATAACTGTCATGGGGAGGATGCTAGTGCAGACATGGGTTTGCATGATGAACTTTTATATGTGTATGCGTTTTTCAGGTGTATCAAGTCTGAAGAGAAGTCACTTGGAATTGGATTGCATGCATTTTGCACAAGAATATTTGGTATGAACAATTCCCCTCCATATCAGACCAATATAAATACTTACTAAACTAATACATTTTCTCTTTTCAACTCAAAACACAACCCTCACCTTGAAGGGAATAGGTGGTTTTATTCTGGAATCAAATGTGAGTCACCATAATGTGGGACATAGATTCAGGTCATCTAAATATCAGGTTCCAAGATAGTTATAGTTTTGTGATGTTTGTAGTTGGAAGACAAAGGAAGCCATGAAAAAAGGCACTTCTCAAGTATATCTAGGAGGTTTTTGACAGGAAAGCATGGCATTCTCTTCTCTGGGCTCAGATGGAATCTGATGGCATTCTTAGTGTTTGGGTGAGTGGAGGCTAGCAACCTGTTAATTCAAACATCCCCAAAGGCTTCATGTGATAGTCACACAGATATAAGGTCAGACACAGGGATGGGGCAAGGAATGGTAAACAAGAGAGGTGAAGATAATTTGTCTCTGGATCTTCAATATCCCACTGCTTATATTCAGGAAATTCTGATGAAACTGCAGCATCTTTAACATAAAGATTCTCATTACTCTCAACTATAGTTCACAGGCCCTTGTGTTTAAAAATGGCAGCTTGTAATTAGTCCGGGAATTAAGTAACTGCGGAGATGATAACTGTTTCACTTTGTTTTTAAAGAGCTTACCTGAACTTAATTACACCTTTCATCTTTTAGTAGATTCAAGCATAAAGTGAGAAGATGTATAGAAAAACAGTATGAGACATACATTTTCAGAAAGTACATGAAGCCCATGGTTACAAACTCAGTGGACACTTCCTTAGCATCTTATACATAGTTTTCATTTGTTGTGATCTTCAAACTTTACATTAACTTACAATTTATAAAAGTAAGTGCAGAGCCACTGATTCATAATTTGTTTTTTAAGAGAGAAAGGGAAGTACTTCCAAATATAATAACACACCTCTCTCTTTTCTTTCTCCCTGTTAATTGGTTTCTTCTCTTTCTCTCCTCATTGCAGCTGGCATTCCGGCACCTATTTACTTTGGTGCCTTGATAGACAGAACCTGTTTACACTGGGGAACTCTGAAATGTGGAAAGCCGGGGGCATGCAGGATATATGATATACATAACTTCAGGTGAAGATACATTTTTAAATGCTTTATTTATTTTTACTTTTCGTGCATTGCTGTTTTGCGTGCATGTGTGTCTGTGTGATGGTGTCAGATTTCCTGGAGATAGAATTTCAGGCAGTTTCTAAGCTGCCACGTGGGTTCTGGGAATTAAATCTGGGTCCTTTGGAAGAATAGCCAGTGCTTTTAAATGCTGAGTCACCATTCAAGATCCAAAGGTAAAGATAATTTTTGAGACCTACTTTTTTGTAGTTCATAAAATGCCCTCATTCATATCTAACATTTTCTTGAGTGATACGATTACATTAGGCTTCAATTTCAGAATGCACATGGGTGGTATAACTTCCCTATTTGTGTATTTAAAAAAATTTTTTCCAATTATTTCTGAAGTGCTCGATACAAATAAGCAAGTGTGGGTTTCCTCATCTAACTTTTCACAGTACGTCAGAAAGGAAGCATGGAGTCCGGGTAGATTCCCTGGAGCAGTAGTGGCAAAGCTGAGCTAGCATGGCAGAACACTGGAGTTAAACAAGACAGCAAGATCCAGAGACTAGGGACAATGGTGCTGTTGGTGAGGACAAAATCTCAGCTCCTCCCACCCCACACCTAAGGCAGAGAGGACTCTTCTAGCAGTCAGCATGACAGTCCCAGGACATTCAAGCAGAAGGGACCCTGGAATTCTAGCTCCTGGAAAGTTCAAAGCCCTGTGATGCTTGCAGCCAGATACAGCAATAACCCCAAATTGGTGTATTGCCTTTGCAGTTTAACCAAACATTTTGGGTGCTGTGGCCCAGGGCTATGTTAAGAAGGGACCTGCTGTCTGTATTTGACTAACACTCTTATCTCCGGGCAGCCATTGCACTTAGAGGTTGGCTGCCCTTGAACACAGCGTGTGTCAGTAGAATGATTGTCTTACACACAATTTGAGAGTGCTTCAAAGGGAGAGGAGGTCACCCCATATAGAAGTGACTGAAGCCATTGCCATGCTCAAGAACCAGCAAACCAGGGAGCCTTGGCCTTTTCGATCTGGGTGCAGTTGTCTTGCTTTCGTGTAAAAGCAGCATGAGCATGGTCCCACCACTCCCAGTGTCACACAGGCCCCTGTCACCAACAGTATAGTTTAAGGAGTATGGGTTCAGTGCTGCCCCACACCCAGGGGACATGCTATGCTTAGCTTGAACCAGCCCTTTGTTGTTACCTTGCTAGTCCTCTAGGACAGCAGGCCCAAGGAAGCTCCTAGAGAAACGGTGTTTGCTACAGACTGCATTGTGCTCCTGCTTGCTCCTAAAACAGCTTCAGCCAAAGGGAATTTTCTGCTCTGTTTCTGGATGAGGAGGATACTGAAGAATTCTAGGAAAGAAAGGTGCTGGCCATTGCTCTGTTTCCAAGTGTGTGTGGCTGGGGGGGTGGCCGCTATCCTGTTCTCAGACGGGCATGCCCATAGCCACAGTGTGGAAGGACAAAACTACTTCTGTCATTGTATCCATGTGGGTTACAGTTCCAAGTTGATTGACATACCTGGAACAGTGGACTGTAACCCAGAATTCTGAGCAAATCCACCCCATCTTTCTCAAATTGATTTTCTCAGCATCCTTTATGATAGTGCTAGGAAAATAAGCTAAGATATTAATTAATCTATTACCCATCTAGAAAAAATTCTCAGCTGTATTTCTAGACTGTTATATCTGAAGTATTAAGCATTTGTACACACATACTCCACATATACATTCCCACTGTAGAAGTAGCCATGACCATTTCCTCTATGCTTGTGTAGTTCAGGATTTCCTGCCTAGGGAATTGTGCCACCCATGCTGGACTGGTTCTTCTCACCTCAATTACTGTCATCAAAATATCTCCCCATGGACATAATCCACATAGACCTTCACTGAAACTTCCTTTCTAGGAGATTCTAGATTGTATGAAGCTGACAAAACTATTCAGAACACCAGCTTTTACTCTAAATATTGAGGCCATGAAGGATTTTTTTTCACAGTAATTTAGAAATGTTCATATTAAAACCACCAATTTCCCAAATACGTTAAGTCCATAATCTTTTACATTGCAAAGAGCAAACGCTTATAACAGTTTACAAATTCTTCTAAGAAGATGTGAAGGGGAAAATTACCGAACTCATTTCAGGAAGCTTCTATAATCTTCATGCTTAAACTGGAAAAGTTCAGCAAATGAAAAGAATCTGGGGCCGAAGAGTAGGTTCAGGGGTTAGAGCACTTATTGCTCTTGCAGAGGACATGTGTTCAATTCCTGTAACCCACCTCGGGCAGCCTACCACTCCCTGTTACTCCAATCCCCAGGCATCCAGGACTCATGGATTCATACCTACACAGAGACCCAAAACATGCACATAGTTAACAGTAGTGAAAAGTTATTAGAGAAATCGATTACACAAGCAAACTAATGCATAAAATTCACATATTAAATCTACTAATACATAAAAATTAGTAATGGGTCTTATTGTAGATATAATATTACAAAAGACTGCTAGTGTAACACGTAGCATACAAATGGTGAGTAGGAGAAAAAAAGAAAAATCTTTAAAAGTGACTCATTTGTTTTATAGAGCGTAAACAAAACGGGAGCTAACAAAACAGAAAGGAACAGTTCCCTTAACCTGATACGGGGTTAGTTTTCGGCTCAGTGTTTAAGAGACTTTATGATAATGGCCGTGTGTGAGGTAAAGGCAGAGGATGCATGGTGGCCGAGTGTGAGGAGGCTGATCATGTTGCATGCTGTGTTAGGAATTTCATCCTCAGCTAAACCTATGTGAAAACATTCTCACAGACACACCCAGAGACGTGTCTCTATAATGATCCCAATCCAGTCAAGTTGACAATGTACGCTAACCATCATCAAAATGAAATAAATACATTTAAATTTGTACGTTGGAAATGTTTGACATCTTAACAGAAATAATTAATAACTCAGCAAAGTAGATTACATGAATTTGTCGGCATAATAGTCACCTGATTTTTTTTGAAGAATAAATGATCTGTGAGAAAATACAAAATTGGCTGCCACTGGACATGTGAAGATTTAACACAGATTAGTTGTTTTCAATAGGCGCATTTACCTTGGGTTGCCAGCAGCTCTAAGAGGATCAAGCTTCCTCCCAGCAGTCTTCATTCTAATACTTATGAGGAAGCTCCAACTCCCTGGGGAAACTGACTCTTCAGGACCTGAACTTGCAGAGATGAAGCTCACAGAGAAGGAAAGCAAGTGCATGGATGTGCACAGCAGTCCTGGGGTCGAAAAGGATGGAGAACAGAAAACTAAGCTATAATGAGGTTTCTATGGGCCTGCACAAGGCCATAGGCAGAGTGTGCATTTGGCTTCATTTGAATAATAAGAGCTATTATAGGAACTCTTTTCCTTAAGGACACCAAAATTATTTTACACACTATAAAAATATTTACTGATAGCATTTTCTGAAACTTTGGGGTAGCACTTACAATTTTCCCAGGGAAGACTCTGGTGGCACCACACTGACCTTTATTTACATTTGTCTTTATTCGCAAACAGCCTTTTCTGTTTTAACTCAATCAAAACAAGTGTGAGTTTCTCACATCTTCAAATAGCGTTTAAACTCTCCCATTCCCGAAACACTATCCAATTTAATTGAGTTTATGCTTCCTTGCTGGAGTTGTTTAGAGCTGAAAATTTACATCTTGGTTTTGTTGCATTGAAATAATGTGTTTCAATTTATCCTACCTCTTTATCTATTTAGGAGTTGTCAACTCTTTTTTTTTTTTTTTTTTTAAGTTCTAGACATTGTTGTTCTTTTGCTGCAGCTATTGCCTAAGAAACACAAACACGAGACTCAGTGCCCCTGTGGAGTTTATTGAGAGAGGGGAGAGAAAGGGGATAGCTGGTGGCCAACCGAAAGTGGGGAGAGAGAGAGAGCGGGGTGTGGGGCGCTTGCTTTAAAAAGGGGTACTTGCGCATGCATAACTGGGTGCCCTGTGCAGCCAGGTAAAGCCTGACGTAGTGATGACATTGCCATTGGTGTCCCACCCATTGTCAGAGGCAGAGTCAGGAGACTGCAGGCTCCCAATATTCCCACCTCGTATTGTTATTAAAAGGTGGAGGGTTGGGTGTGGCCCAAGAGGGTCTGGAGAAAGCAGGTTCCCAACAGACATGATGCTTCAAAATTAGACTTCTCATTAATGTGTCATCTCTTGTTTTCAATCTCTTCTTACATTATTTATATCACACATTTGATCATGTTTTTTAGAGCACTGAAAAATTTAATTAGGTTATTTAAAACCATACAGTAAAGATGGTTGGAAGTTTTCCTAGAATTTCAAATCTGGTAAAGAAACTCATTCTTAAAAGCAAATATTCGAGGAAGCCAGTCCTTTCCAAGGCCCTTTGTAGAGATGAGGTTATGTGTCATTGTTACAATGCTTGCCTAGTTTGTGGGAGACCCTGGGTTCTACAACAAGGTGGAGTACTGATAATAATATAAACTATAACGTCAAAATAAAGGATAGATGCAGTATCAGGTAAAGAGTAAAACCATTAAAGAGGAGCCAGCTAGATGGCTCAGTGCAAGGTGATCTTTGCTGCTAATCCAGAAAAGGTGGTTTGATCCTTGTCCTGTGCTGTCTTCTATACTTCCCCACCTGCAATCAAGTGAAAAAACATGTAGAAAGCTTTAAAGAGTGACTATTGCTATAAAATTGGGATTTGTAAAATTTAAGGCACCCCCCAAAACAAATTTGATTGAGAACCGTCTCTCCTGGGCTCAAGCATTTGGACACTGGGTTCCGGTTGATAACTCTCCTTGGGGAGGATGAGAGAGAGCATCCTTAATGGAGGAAGTGCATCACTGGGCTGGGCTTTGAGACTTAAAAGCCTCACCCTACTTCCATTTCACTCTCTGCTTCTCTGTTCCTTGCTCCAGTCACCATGCCTGATGCTTGTTGCCAGATACCTCCTTGTCATGAGGGACTTCTATCCCTTTGGAATCATAAGCAAAAATAAACACTTTCTTGTATACATTGATTTGTGGTGGGTTTTTTTTTTTTATCACAACAGTGAAAAGTAACTGATACAGAAATCATCTTGTTTCTTGACTGATAAAGAAGAGATCATAAGGAATAAAAGCTGGTCTGTTGTTTTAGAGCTGTGGCTCAAATTAATAGCATGGTCAAAGCTATTTCTTTATGTTCCTTGCTTTTCTTCCATTGAAAGTCAATGATATAAAATGACACAAATCCCTAAAGATTGGAAGGATGATGGAAGTCATGGGTGAAGCTCAATACATAGTAAAGTGAGAATATGTATTAGAGCAGAATGAAGGCAGGCAGAATCTTTAAAGCCTTTGAGGGGACTGGGATGTTCATGGTGGCTAAGTTGACAGTGTTCTGTTACTTGAACCTTGGCCAATCCCCTCTCAGAAGGAAAGGCTTATTTTTCTCATGCTTCCAGAGATCTCAGGCCATGATTAACTCATCCCTTCTGTTCTGGATCTGTGTCTGTGCAGCACATTGGGGGAGAAACCTATAGAAGGAATTTGCTGACCTTACTTAGGGTAGGATCTCTTCCAAGGGCTTACCAAAATGGACCCAACTTGCTTTATTTTCTAGGCCCCAACTCTTAATGCTTCAACCACCTTTCAACAGCATCTTGCTGATGACTACGATTTTAACACCCGGGCCATTGGGATGGGGTGGGTTGGCCAAACCCAAACAATAGCAAAGAGGAAGTAGGCAACTTAACTGAAGGGCTTCCTGCAGTGATCTTAATGGTTTGATTTCCGGAATCAGTGAGTGTGTCTTATAAAAGAAAAGTTTCAGGGGCGTGGATTCGATGGCTCCACAATCAAGAGCATGAGCTGCTCTTGCACAGGATCTGAGTTTGGTTCCCACCCCCCACAGCCACATTGACCCTAGCTCTGGCCGGGGGGGGGGTGTTTAATGCCTGATCTTTCAGGCACCTGTGCTCACACGCGTCTACCTAGCACCTGGGACACACTCCTTATGAAGTAGGCAGTGTTTCCCTCTGAAAGCCCATGCTCTTCCTGGACATGTCTTCTTGGGGAAAGCAGTCCAGAAAACATAGGCACTGTGGTCCTTGGGGATTTCCCAATGGTGCCCATGGGGCCTGGGCAGATGGTATATTATTCTTCTATCCTCATGGGGTGTGATCACGGCACAGCAGACAGACATGCACGAGAGGAATGAGGGGAGAGGCAGTGCAACCTGCAGGTGAATCAATTTCCCATTCAGCATTGTTATGTTTCTAAACTTAATAGAATACATAATAGTTTGTCACTAATATAGAGCTGTAATTCCATTGCAGTAGAATTTCAAGGAGTTAAAATGTCAACATTAAAAACACAGAAGGCAATTTTGGGTCTTGTATGCCATCATGTGAGATTGAACTTGATAAGTTAATGTCCTATGTTTGTGTTTGTTAACGTGTTTGAATTCACTACCAGAGGGACCAAGGAGATGTTTGCAAGCTCACAGGTGGTCATCTCCGGGCCGCTTGAGAGAAAGTAGAAAGAACAAAGGCCTGCGCATTTGTCTTTCATTTTAATTTCTTTTGTGTGTCTTGATTTTATTACACACAAACAAAATAGGATTAAAAAGCATTTTTCTTCAAAATCCATGCTCAGGTAAAAGTGAGATTAATAATTAGTACTGCTCTTTATAAAAGAGGAAGGAACCGAGTCCATCATTTATTGGTATTTTATATCTAAATAGTTGCAAAAGTTGGAGGGGGTCTGTCTCATTTGTGAAAACATAGTGTGTTGATTTCTAGAAAAGTTAATTGGTTGCAAATGTATCAGTTGTCACCAGCATCTGGAGAAGTACCTTCTTTTTTCATGATGCATGTTTTTAAGACCCAGGAGAAAGCATTCATGGTGTTGTATACATACAATAACTTTGGCAAATGAAACAGTTGGCCTGTGGCTAGGTCTTCTTATTGGCTCCCCCTATCTTAATTATTAACCCATTACTCTTAATCTATGTATTTCCACATGGTCTAGGCTCACCAGAGAACTCATATGTGTCCTCTCTTCCCGGTTCACATTGCATCTTCTGTCTGTTTACATTTCCCAGTGTTCTTCTTGTCTCCTAGTCCCGCCTATCTTCCTACCTCATTGGCTAGGGTGTTTTTTATTCATCAACCAATAAGAGAAATAAACATACAGAAGGATATTCCCCCATCAGACTGGGGTCTAGTGAGCCACATCAGACCATATTGTTGTCAAAGGACCATGCCACTGCTGGGACCATACTGATCTGGCTGGCCATGAAGACATTTGGTCATGGGCTGCAACCTAGAGCAATGTCTAGGTCTGTGGCCCTGCAGTGGAAGAAGTCTGGGTTGGTGTCATGTCTCCTGTTACCACCAAGAGATTCCCAGGGTCTGGTCAGCTACCAGAGACCATGTTGGTGCTCTAGGGCTCTGCTGTCTCTGGGGGAATACTGATGTGGGTGGCCTGTGCTACTACTGGTCTATGGTGACATCTGGGACCTAGCTGCTGCTATGTCTGGGTCATGGTCCTGCTGTAGCCTGGCGTTTTCGAAGATGCCCATGGCCCATGTTAGCACAAGGGGTCTTTGGGACCATGCTGTGCTGAGTCATCTCTCAGCTTCACTGGCCCAGATATAGCTCATTCTGTCTCTCACTGGATACTGCAGCAAGAGAGCTCGCCCTGCATGCAGAAAAGATGGATCTACCCCTTAACAAAGGTATGAACCTCACCTGTGTGCAACACAATAGAACTGATGTTGTCAGGGGGCTGGAGAGGCAGTACTGAGTAGAAGAGCTGACCACAATCCCACCATTGTACACTGCCCCCTGTACAATCAGGAGAGAGGGCCCTGCACCTTGCCTGGGCAAAGCAGCAGGATCTCCATGAACTGGACAACAACAGGGTATGCAAGAGGAGTTCCAGCGGGTCAGTTATCAGTGGTGTTGCAGCAATCAGAAACCTTGAGCCAGACCAAGGAACACTTGCAAGTAAAGGTGAGTGGACTGAAGGGTGACCTGTGACACACTGCAGCTTCCATGACAAGATTCTTGCTCTTGGCTGTTGCCTTTTGTTTGGTTTACTTGTTGGGTTTGGTTTTTCTTTTCACTTTGGTTTTGATTTGAGGGTGGGGGGAGGGGAAGGTTGAAAGGTCAGAGGGCAGGTGGGAGGAGACAGGAAATGAGTGGGATCGGAATTCACGTCGTGAAATCCACAAAGAGTCAATAAAAATTAAAAAGAGTGTTTCAGAAAAATGCGCTGCCATCCGTGCTGCCATCTATGTCCCAGTAGCCATGCGCTGCCATCCGTGCTGCCATCTATGTCCCTTATTTAGGGGTTATGCACTGGTCTTCGTTGATTAATCTCTCCGTTCTTAGTATTGTTATCCTCAACCGGCTTGCACAAGTGAATTCACTGCGGCTCTGCCAACTGCTCTGACGGATAACCCTAGTGGGGGGCTACAAGGACACTTTCTTCTTGTAGGTTTGCCCAAACCGTTGATTCACGGGAGACAGCTTAGACTCGATGAAACGCGAACTGGTTCTTTCTGGAGTTCGTGTTATAATTCATGTGTGTTCATCTGTAAACAAGTAGAAACTCAAATGTAGCTGTACAGAAGTGACTCTCCACAGCTGTTAACTCAGCAGAGACCCACCCTGAAGGCCTGTAGTCCCGAACAGAATAAACCGGAGGGAGAGAGATGAGTGGCAATCTTTACCTCTTTCTGCTCCTGGCGGATTGGCTGCCTTGAGCTCCGGTACTATGTCTTTCCCACTATGATAACTGTGGAGCTCACAGGAATACAGAGAATCACAGGAAACCATTATGAGAAATTACATGCTGAAACACTGGAGAAAAGAAGAAATGGGTACATTCACGAACACAATTGACTTGGCAAACTTCAATTTAAATAGATCAAAGACTGAAGATAGCTCCCATGACAGAGTAATTGCCTCACACACAGAATGCCCTAGGTTTCATCCTCAGTGCAAGCACACAAAAACAAAACGAATTAATTAGGATGAAATAGTAATTAAGAGTCTTACATTTGAAAACACATAAAAGCAAAACAAAAGTCTAGGAGCTCAGGTATTTCAGCTGGTCTCCTGTGTGTGTGTGTGTGTGTGTGTGTGTGTGTGTGTGTGTGTGTGTGTGTATGTGTGTGTGTGTGTGAGCACGGACACACACACACACACACACACACACATCCATGCACACATATTCGACATTGAGGTGTCAGTGGGATACTGCAGGAGAAGCAGAATGTCCCAGAGGGATGAGGGAGCACGGGGAAAGACATGCTGGCGAGGATAGAATGGATGCTGAGCTGCACGCTGCTTAATTCCTTCCCGCCTTCCATTGCTGGGTATTCATCTTCAACACTGACACTGTCCTGGAGTTACACTCGACGGGGCCACTTGTCTTGTCATATCAAGCGATGACCAGGTGGCCTGAAGTTGACATGGAAGGCTGCTTGTCACCTCTAACATATGCAGCCAGTAGGGCGTTCTGAGTGGTGACTCGTGGTATCTGTTGGCCATTCAGTGTCTCTGCTTAGAAGTTTAGGGTGGTCTTGGACTGTCCAACCAAACTCAAATGTGTGCAAAGCGAAAGAAGGGAGCAAAGGAGGGCACTGAACAGATGTTCTGAGTGAAATCAAAGTGTGACATAACAATTAACAAAAGTAGTTACAACGTATCACTAGTCTGGCTCAGGAGTGCACAGTATTCTGGTTAATATTAAAGAGACAACCCCAGGGACAATTCTTCTTGGGACATGCCTACCCTGTGTGTCTTGGTTAGCATGGAATCCACCATGCTAACCAAGACCAGGCTCACTTACAACCATCCTCCTGCCTCTACCTCTGCAGTGTTAAAGCTGAGATCATAGGCTTGTGCTGTGTGTCATTTTAAAAACGTATCTATTTTATTTGTGTGTGTGTACATTTCTGTGGAAGTGCCCATGGAAACCAGAAGCAGGATTTTGGATTCCCTTGCAGGAGTACCAGGTGGTTGAGGGCTGCCTGATGTGTGTGCTGGGGTCCCATATGCAGTCCTCGGGCCAATGCTAGGATCCAATACCCAGCCCTCTGAGCAAGCAGCATGAGCACTTACACTTATGCAGTAACTCTCTGGATCTGGTACCATTTTAACTACAAACATTTCCTTCAATGATACGTACAGAAAACAGCGTAAGTTTTCTCAAAGGAGAATTCAAACAAACTCCATTGTAAACCCATTCAGAAGATTCTGGCTTAGCTCTTACACCGGCATATGCACTGGAGAAGGGCTGCTTGCTGTAGTTGGTGTGAGTCTCCAGGGGTAAATATTGACTTTTCACTTGTGACCTATGCGACCTTAGACTGTTTGACCCTCTGTGCTTTAAATCCTGTGTCTTCACGTTGTGCTCACAGGACTCATGTCACAGGGCTTGATGAGAATTGGACACACCGATGTGACAAGTTTCGAGGATAATGCTTGGAATATATTAAGAGTATGATGTCAGGTTGATATTCATTATTTATTGTCTATAATCTCCCGTGACATCCAGCTTTATCAGGATAATGTGTTATCTAAATGAGACCCGAGCTTCGTCTTTCCAATGTAGCAGAAGTTCTTCAGGAGCAAAGACTATTTTAAACTTTTCTTATGTGTTTGTTAGTCACTCAACCGAACACATGGAGTCCAAAATACCACTGAGCACTAAATAATCTCCTGTTTCAGAATGTGGCGGTTTGTCTCTGTGGGTAAGTGGATTGCCTGGCAGTAAGCTTCCAACCAGTTGGTCTTTTCCTTGTGGACACATCATGCTCTGTGACAGCCTGGTGAGTATGGCTCTTTTTGCAGTGACATAGAAGGGATGAGTCCATACAATCAACTCAACAAGGAAACACGTTGACTTGATGGCTAACCTTGTGTTTAGTGTGGACCAGAGGTGTGAGAATAGGAAGTGAGGCTTCTGAAATAAGCAAGGAGCTGTCTCTGAGAACAGCATTGAGGGCCTGAGTCTATTTTGTAGCTGCGAATGGCTACCTTTGTTTGACTGTTGCTTGTGTGCCCGTTTTATAATATGCATAAGTATATTTAACTCATTAGTGAGGATCATGTGTGTCTTGGTATGTGTTCATCTGCTTTCACATCTATTCCCACTCTGTCCATTCTGTGCCCCAGAGACTGACATCTGAAGACTATGGTTCCCTGTTCCGCAGACTCTGTTAGGTTGGGCTCTTGAGAAATACTCGTGTGCCATTGGGATTGTGGAGAAGCAGGTTGGGGGGGGGTGCGAGGGCTTTTCTAGGTTCCAATGGAGACTCTATGACCGTGAGGACCCTCAGTCTGGCACCTCCGCTCTTTCCCCTTCTGATACAGCCTGTAAACTGCTTCCCAGTTTGGCTTTCTAACTCTTCTTGTGCCTTTGTGACAGTTTTCCCATGTCAAATTCTTCTGGTATCTGTTGGGAACTCTGCTTCCTTGCCTGTACTTTGAGAAATATAGATACTGTTTCATTTGTGATAGAGAAACTGAGTGGCCCATCCAACAGCACGAAGACAGGCTTCAAACATATCTTCAAACTAATGCTTATTCTATAAACTATCATGCTGAACCAAATGACGCCATTTATTGCAGGCATGAGAATGGTTTTCATTAATCATTTTTTTCCCTCTGAAATTGACTGCATCATGGCAATAGCTACCCATTCCCACTGGTTTTAGTTGGGTTTCTATTGCTGTGAAGAGACACTGTGACTATGGCAACTCCTATAAAGGAATAACATTTAAGTGGGGTGGCTTACATTTTCAGAGGGTTAGTTCATTATTATCATGGTACAATATGATGATGTACAGGCAGACATAGTGTTAGAGATACAGTTGAGAGTCCTACATCTTGACTTGAAGGCAGATCGCATACTTCCAACATATAATGGCAGCATATATACATTATCATTCTAATGTAGGAAGGGGGCCCAGTAATGAAATACTGGATCAAAGCAAGACTGAAAATCAGGTGAACAGACCCCAAAATATGCATCTCCATGTCTGATGTCAAATGCTCTTTAGATCTCTAACTCCTTTCATCTTTGCCGACTGTAACACTCTCCTTTATCTTGAGATGGTTCCACTCCCAGTTAGCAGCTCTCCTTGCCAGGTATCCTGCAACTCTGGAACCTCAACATCTTGAATTCTCCAAGGTAATCCAAGCTTCAACCTCACAACTTCACAAGATGGCCTCTACACAGGGACACGGCTGACACATGCCTGGCCTCAAAAGCTTTTATTTATAGTGGCCTGAAAGACCAGCTTCCAAACCGATACCCAGGGCAGCTCAGAGAAGACTTATCAGGAGCAGGGATTTCTAAAATAACTTCACACATCACCTGAGGGTCATATATATATATATATATATATATATATATATATATATATATATATTTTTTTATTTTACATATTGATCCCAGTCTTCCTCTCTCCCTCCCATACCCCCTGACTCGCCTCCAATCCCATTCCCCCCACTGCACAGAGAGGGTGATGCCTTCCAGGAGGGATCATCAATATCTGTCAAGTCATTTGGAGTAGGGACTAGGTCCTCCCTCCTGCCTCTAGGCTAAGGGAGTATCCCTCCATGGGGAATGTGCTCCCAAAGTTCTTTTGTGCACCAGGGAGTTAGAAGAAAAAGAAGGGGAGGAGAGAACATGTGGGACCAGGAAGATTGAGTTGGGGGAGAAATAGAAGAGAGAGAGAGAGAAGATAGAGAGAGAAGATAGAGAGAAGAGAGAAAGTGAGAGATACCATAATAGAGGGAGCCATTATAGGTTTGAAGAGAAAACTGGCACTAGGGAAATGTCCAGAAACCAACAAGGATGACCCCAACTAACAATCTGAGCAACAGTGGAGAGGCTACCTTAAATGCCCTTCCATGATGAGATTGATGACTAACTCATCTATTGTCATAGAGCCCTTATCTATATCTAGTAACTGATGGAAGCAGAAGCAGACACCCACAGCTAAACACTTAGCCAAACTCCTGGAATCCAGATGCAGAGAGGGAAGAGTGATGAGCAAAGAGGTCAAGACCAGGCTGGAGAAACCCACAGAAACTGCTGACCTGAACAAAGGGGAGCCAATGTCCAAATTCCTCCAAACAAAATCATGGGAAGGCCTATCACAACAATAACTCACTTCTGTCTTGGGATTTCTACTGCTGTGAAGTGATACCATGGTCGCAACAGTTCTTATGAAGGAAAAAACATTTAATTGAGGTGGCCTACAGTTCAGAGGGTTAGCCCATTATAATCATGGCGGGACATGCTGGTGTGCAGGCAGACATGGTGTTTAAAGTAGCTGAGCGTCCTGCATGTGGACTCGAAGGCGATGTCTCGCCGATGTAGTGTGAGCACTTACGAGACCTCAAAGCCTCCTGCCACAGTGACACAGTTCCTCAAACAAGGCCATACTTACTCCAACAAACCCACGCCTCCTCACAGTGCCACTCCATCTGGAAACCATTTTCTTACAAACCAGCACACCATCTTATTATCTGTCTCTTCTAGTATCTTCTGAGACCTTTAGAACAAGCACAAACTGTTCATCTTCAGAACTCTACCACCTACTGCTATGATCGGAAGTCAGTAAAGCCTCAACAAATATCTGTGAAATGAACAATAAGCACTACCATTGAGAGACCCCTAGATGACAGTCCTTATAATTTTCATCTACTGACTATGAATTGTCTTTCCTAGTTCAACAATAAGTAAGCTGTATCTTAGCCTACATGGTCCCACACTATTTCAGTGTATATTATTTATTTTATCTATCTATCTATCTATCTATCTATCTATCTATCTATCTATCTATCATCTATCTATCTACCTACCTATCACTTATCTTTCTTTCTTTCTTTTTTAAGAAATTTTATCTTTCCCAGGAGAAACACAGGTTCCTAGGGATCTCGGTCTAAGCAACTTTCCGTGGTGACTGGGGCATCTTGAACAACTTCACTTATCTACAGCAAGCTTATCTTGTTTCTTTTTTTCCCCTCCAGTCTTGGTGTTTTATGTAGTGACTGGCACATAGTGAGTGTTAAATAAGAGTTCATTGCCCTGTTAGGCAGTAAGAGAACTAGGGTCATACATAATCCCTCAATGGCAACTAGGACTTAGAACTCTGGTTAACTTTTCAAAAGTTTTAAAAACATAGAACAAACTTAGAGCCATCAGGCTTACTTGTTAAATGGACATTGTTCAGAGGATTCCATAAATTAGTCTTGTAGGCACTGCTGAGAAATCATACTCGTATGTTGAAATTGATTTTCTAAAATAGATATGATCTTAAATGACTTTGATGGCTGTCTTACTTAGAGTTCTTATTGCCGTGAAGAGACACCGTGACGATGGCAACTCTTACACAGGAAAACATTACCTTGAAGTTACTTGCTTACAGTTCCACAGGTTTAGTCTGTTATCGTCAGGAACAGTAACCTGGCGGCACTGAAGAGTCCTGCATCTTGCAGGCAGCATAAAGTCGACTGAGATACTGGGCTTTATCCTGAGCAGGTGCAATCTCTAAGTCTACTCCCCCAGCGACATACTCCCTCCAACATGACCATATCTACTCTAGTGCCACTCACTATGAGATTATGGGGGCCAATTGCATTCAAACTACGACAGTGGTGATGAAAAATATACTGCTTTCAGACACTGAACAGTTTAATGAGTCTAGTATAGTTGAGTAGTTTTTAAGTCACCTTTTTTCATTGTAAATAAATACTTTAGCTACATATCACCTATACAGAGAGGGACATTTTGGTTCATTTATCATACAGAGGTCATGAATAACCATGTATAAATCTCTGTCTAGATGTCTGGCCATTTCCTAAACCCTAGAGTTTTACACATGAAAGTGTTATATTTATTTATTCCCAGATTGTAGACATATTTACTGTTTTTAACTTAGGTTCTTTTCTTGATTAAAATTCATTGTCTCCCAAGGCTTATGTGAATCATCAGTGTTCTTGTATACGTTTCTCTTCTTGAGATTCCAGGGAAGTCTTGGAATGCATAGACATCAAGAAGAAAACCTGGTCAAACAGCCTTCATGGGCTCAATGAGGCATACATAGGTTTAGAACAAACACAATGGGTGTCTTCATGTTCTTAAAGGCAGCGGCCTTCAAGTGAGTTCAAAGAGCTTTACCCCAGTCTCATTTACTTTGCAAAAAGAATTTAAAAGTTTTATTTTAATCACATTGTCATTATCTTAAGGTAATAGCCTGACAAGCTCTGAGGGCAGCTTCAGAATCACCAAAGACTAAGTATAGTCATTTGTATTGGCTTTTTCAATAGGAATCAAGCAAACCAAATATTCTCCTGTGGCATTATTTCCTAGATCAGCCAGGATAAAACAATTTCCTAGGCAATTTTGCAACATACAAGGTACTGGTTAAGTTGTTCCTGTTCGAGAGATTTTGTGTGTGTGTGTGTGTGTGTGTGTGTGTGTGTGTGTGTGCAGTGCATATGTATGCTTGTGTATAGGGTTTGTGTATATAAGTATAGGTTTATATACACAAGTATGTGTGCAAGTGCAAGAGAAAGGATGGGAGAAAAAGGAGCACTCCCTCAGGAGGAATGAGGGGGCTGCTCTGAGAGGGTCTGCTTCACACTGTAGAGACTGAGGCCAATAGTCAGCAGGACTGGCTTTACAAACTTGGATCTTATGTAGGAGGAGACCTGGGTGAGCACGGACCCTGGTTCCTTTCACTTCCTGCCCAGAACAGAATAGTTCAGAGAAGAGCAGTGCGTTCATTACTCACTTAGCTTTCTTCTCCAAACATAAATCAAATAAACAACCCCCAAGCCTGATTGTTTCCTAAATTTTGTAGACCTTGCTTTTATATATAGGAGCTGAATTATAAAAATCATGTGAAAATTAACAGTTATCAATCACATTCTCTGAAACATTTGGAGTGGGAAGAGGAAACGTCTCTGCCAATATCATTTAGAGTTAGAAGACAAACTTCTAGAGCTGGAATTGCACTATCTGATAGTATAGAGTACTACTGAGCTTTATTGAACATGGTGTTCACATTCCCTGGTTCTTTCTGTTGCATATACATCTGTTCTGGTTTATCCAAATGAAGTGGTATTTGCAGCAATAAATTTACAAGCAGTAAATACTGATTTAACACAGGATGAGTCGCTTATTATTTTAGATGAGACAGTACAGAAGTTCTGGAAGCTGGGATGATGACATTTGACATCAACCAGCTGTTGGAAGATAAGTTAAAGGAAACAGATAGCTCATGCACTACAGCACTCAAAGTGAGTTTATTAGTCACAGGCAAGCAGTGAGGAGTTGATGGGAGATGTTATTCTGTAAATATGTTTCTCATACTGGATGAATAAAGCCCTGTTGGCCAATAGGAAATCAAGATAGGCTGGGCTAGGAGACAAGGAGGAAAGAGGAAGTAGTTAGGAGGAGTCAAGATGGAGAGCCCAGAGAGGTAGAACACCCACTGCTCCCCAGTAAGATGAGCCACGTGGAAATACTTAGATTAATAGAAATGGGTTAATCATTAAGAAAGAGCTAGTTGAGAAGAAGCTAGTACCTGGCCAACTGCATTGTATCAAATACAGAGTCTCTGCGTGTTATTGGGGGCTGGTGTGGCGGCGGGACCAGACCAGTGTCGGGGGAGGAGGGGAAGCCTACTCGTAACAAGGAGTCTTACCGGTACACAGCCACATTATACCCTGCAAATGAAGGACCACAAAAGGGTGTGTGCCCTGGATTTATATGTCATAAGTCCCACTTGAACTACTGAGATAAACTTAGGGCATATTGCCCTAGAAGGAAAAATAATTAGGTCACTCTGCGGCAGGTATTTACTCCAACAGTGACAATATAGCTTGTTTTTCTCAAGAATGCAAAGAGGAAAAAAGTGTTGAACTGTCCAAGGACATCAAGAGAACTTCCATCTCTGTAGACAGAGCAGAGTAGGCTTGCTGTAGAAACAATGCTGTGGTGTAATTCTGTTCTCTGTTTCTTCCCTTCCATACAGTGGATAACACTTGTCCTGCAGATAACAGTATAATGCCAAAGACGCAATGATAGCTGTGTCTTACATAGAGTAACTCCATGTCTTTTTGTATGAATTAGGTACACTGATACAAGAGCAAAGACATAGCCATACTAAAGTCACCCCTGCTAATCAACTTATTCTAACTGTGCATTTCTGGAGTTGGGTACCATGACAGAACAGGGACCACACCTTAAAGTTTCTTGCATGTTCAAGGGATGTATATGTTGGATGTAATCCTCTAACTTACAGTAGAGGCTGTTTTGTCAGTAGATGGCAGATGTATAGTTAGAAAATGAAGTTCTCACTTGATATTTTTCTTCCTAGATGTCTTTGTTGGCATTCACATGGGCATATGTTTCCAAAACATTATCAGGAAGTTATATGAATACTATGCTCACACAAAAAGAGAGACGATTCGATATCTCCACATCCATAGTTGGAATTATCAATGGGAACTTTGAGATTGGTGAATAATTTTCATATTTCCTTATTGTTGTGTATTGGCATTCTGTCCTTAGTTCCTGCATTAGACTACTTGATCTTACTGAGTTACATGCTTCCTGATATGATGAAATAACCTTGTTTGTGTGTAAAGAAACTACTATTTAAATATCTGCATGATGACATTAATTATTGCCAAATACTCTGACACACTCTCTTCTTTTCTGACAAGTGGCAGAAGATTTAGATTATTAATCTAATACTATCACTTGATAATTCAAGGAGAAGCTAAGGACTTTTCCATGACATTTTAGAAGCTTGCTGTGGGAGCCAGAAGAAACTGGTGTCCTGAAGAAGAGAAAATGCTTCTGTTGTCTACCGTGTGTCTGAAGTTGACAGCTCTCCACTCCTAGTCACTAGAAAGTCGAAGATGTTTTCCCTTGTTTGATTTGTGCCACAAAGTTCCTAAGGGTGGTTGATATTTAGCCCCTGATTTTGGGTGATGAACTGGGATACTAGAATACAAAAGGCGAAGGAGAGAAAGATGATCTCTATAAACAAAGTGACCCGGAAGACTTTTATTCATAGTTTGTACTTCTTTCAAGATGAAATTGTTTTTAATGTATTTAATCAAAACAGAAAAGAAAACCAGGATGGTGACATGGCTGAGATACACTGAGGATGCTCCATCCCATCTCTCAGGATCAAACTCTTAGTGTTTACTCTGCCCACTGTGCCCTAGGCCTTTACAGAGCAGTCAGGGAGAAGGCCTTACATAGACCCTACACAGATTCTAGTGTGTTAGAGGCAGCAAGTGCAGTCCACCGGTTACACAAGGTCTAGTGGAACACATTGTGCTGGGGAAGACAGTATTCTGAAGGAGTCAGGTTTGCCAGTGGAGAAATGGACAGGTAAACGCGAAGGGGAGATTTGTGCAGATGGTGCAGCATCAAATAGTTTGTGTGGGGATGAAGTCAGCCTAATGTCATAGGAAGTTGTTAGAACATGAACCTGGAGAGATGTTCAGGGATGAAATGGGAGGAGACTGCGGCTTGCTCTGGATTACGTGTCTTATCTCGCTGGGGGCAGAGAGACAGTATAGTGTTGGAAGATTGTATTGAACTTTCTATAATGAGGACTCATATTGAAAACCAAATGCCATCTGACTTCAGGGTAAATTTTAATTCCAGATAATGAAACTATATACGTGAAGAGGAAGCAAGTTACACCGAACCAGAATTATGAGAACATTTAAACAGCTTATCAGCCAGGAATGTTTGTGTTGTTTAAACAGCAAGGAGAATATTATCTGGATCTGATTTTCAAGTAATCATTGGCTTCATGGCACTGTGCCACATTTGCAACAACCTCAAAGTTACAAGCCACTATTTACGCTTACGTTGGTGGTAGAATCATGGCTGCTCATACCAATTCTGATTTCTGCATCACAGTGGACAGAAATGTTAAAAGCAAGTCAATGATTATTGAAAATAGTTCTCTCCCAGTTCATGGAAAACTTAAATCTCTCGGAAAATTAATTCCTGTGAACTGGTGGCTTTTAGACTAAAGTTTAAAACGTTCTGTTTAAATTAGAAAATATTAACCCTGTCTAGTAGCATTGGCTCTGATAGGTGACTTAAGTGGAAACTTTAAGAAGACATATTTATGAGAGTAATGAATTCACATTGGCCAATGAATGCAGCATTTTGTAAGCATCTCCCCAGATAGTTTTGAAAGCAACCTCCCCTAGCCTTACTTCTCTCTCTCCATATTCTCCCACCAATTATTTAAGGGACACACCAAGCCGATGTAAAAGGCAATCTAAACCTAATGTAAGAGGGATTTTTTTCCCTTTCAAACAATAAAGATTTCATACAAGATTCAGTGCATTCTAGTCTAGTCACAGACCAGGAAGATGTACAGACAATTCAAAACATGGTGTCCTGGGTCATCAACTTCTGAAGGATGACCTCAGTGACAGGGACTTTGTAAAGGAAGAGAGGCTGTCATAAGGGCAATAAGGGTATAGAGGTGAGGCACACACTATTCAAAATAAAGCAACATATCTTCTGCATAGACAGCAGACTAGAGAGAAATAGAATTGGAAGAAAAACAAAGTCTTCAAATCTCTTTCAAGTGTTTGAGATCCCTTAGAGACTTGCTAAGTCATCGAAGAGTGTGTTTGAGTTTCCTGATCTTTCCTTTATGTATTATATGAGCAGGGTAAATATGCATCATCAAATTAAAAATATGTGGTTTTGAGGAGAGCTTATTTATTTGCTTCTTTACAATTCTGCTTTTTTTGTGTGCATCATACTGAATTAGCCTCCATACATCAGGCAAGCATTCTACTCCCTCTATTCCCAGCCCCTTTATTTACTTTTTATTTTTTAAGGAGTTCTCAGTAAGTTGCCCAGGCTGGTTGTGAACTCACTGTGTAGCCTGGGCTGACATGATCTTGTAATAGTCTTCTCTTATCCCCATGTGACTGGGGGTGGCAGGTGTGACACCAGCCACGCTTGTTCTTTCATCTCTGAAGCTTATCAAAGGCTTTGCCTTCACATTGGGGCTTCCCACCGAGTTTCTTTAAACCCAAGCTTTCTCCTAAGCCACCAACATGAATGCTTGGTTTAAAATTTTTCTTTCTTTTTTTAATTTAAATTGGAACAATGTTATTTTACATATTAATCCCAGTTCCTTCTCCCTCCTATCCTTCCATGCCCCTCATCTACCCCTCATCCCATCCCTCTTTTACTTCTGGGTGGGGGAGGGATGTGAGGCCTTTCATGGAGGATCATGAAAGTCTGTCATGCCTAGGCCCTCCCCTGTGTGTCTAGGCTGAGAGAGCATCCCTCTATGTGGAATGGGCTCACAAAGTCCATTCATACACTAGAGATAAATACTGGTTTCACTACCAGAGGCCCCATAGACTGTCCAAGCCTCCTAACTGACACCCACATTTAGCGGGCCTGGTTCGGTCCAATGCTGGTTCCCCAGCTGTCAGACTGGGGTGCATGTAGACAGGTCAGCTGTTTCTATGGGTTTCTCCAGCCTGGTCTTGACACCTTTGCTCATCACTCCTCCCTCTCTGAAACTGGATTCCAAGGGTTTAGCTCAGTGTGGTTTGACTTTTTGACTCCTGTAATCTACACCCAAGACCCAGTTGGAGGGTTAGGACTTTACCTTTTCTCTGTTTAACAAACAGTATCACCTGGTCTAAGGAAAGATGTGACAACAGAAGCAGACATCCAGATTGGCCATGTTGAGCAATAAAGTGGTTTTTGAATAGTAAGTTAAAAGACATGAATCCATTTGACTCTGCATAGAGAGGAGAGATTGGTGATGCCGTGCAGGCTGACACCTGCCTTTGTATCCATTCCCAAGGGCCAGATATTCCTGAATAGAGTTCCAAATATTCTCTAATACGGAGGACAATCTTTTCTCATAGTCACAGTGTACACACACACAAACACACACACACACACACACACACACACATTGCATACACCTCCTAAGCACCCATCCCTGTGTTCTTGAGGTGGTTGTTAAACAATGAACACTAGAGTGCAAATGTTGGAGATGCTGTTGATTATGATGTGCTAATACTTTAATGAAACAACCATTCTCATCCCCCCTCCTCCTAGAAAACCTTTTGTTGATTATATTCATGAATTACTTTAGAAAAGAAAACTACTGAGGCCCATTATAATTGTTGTTGGCTGTGTGATTATGGGCCTAGGGCGTTTCTTATGATCACTACCTCATTTCCTGATGGGGCTGTGAATATTCCAGTCCCTAAAGTTATTTTTAGACTCAACTTTCCCCATTAGAAATAAGGTTCAGAATTTCTCCCAAAGTACAGAATGCTAATATGGAAATTAGAAGATATGGTCTCCACTGTGCTGGTATGATGTGTGAATCTTGTAGTCTTGGGTCCATTCAAGGTCCCATCCAGGCCATTGTGAACTGGGGATTTGAGACACTGCTTTCATGAAGTTGAGATACCTGATTGGATTCTCTGAATCTGCCAAAGATATGCTCAGTCCTTCATGGGGCTATTTAGACACTCCAGTTACAAGGGGTCTACAATGTGACATAATCATGGATCAGGAAGAGATAGACCAAAGTCAAGAGTGATTGCATTTTCATGTTTAACAATGTATCATAACAGAGAAAAGTGTACAAGTGAAATCAAGTTGAGTTAACTCTTACTTCTTTCCTGCTTTCTGTGGACGGTTTTTAGTTCTTCTGACTTTCTGGTGTCTCGTTAGTTTTTAATACCTTAATATTAAGTAATATAAAAATAATCTTTTATATCATAGGACCATTGTCTTCTTTATTATAGATTTCAATTTTTATTGAGGTATAATACATAGTTTATTTCCTCCCATTTGCTTGGCTTTCTCTGAATTTCTCACTATCTCACAGCCCCTCACTGGCTGGCTGGCAGGGTGAACATCCCTCAGCGAAGTCACGGGCTTCACTTTCATCCTGGCCATGCCTCTTGCTATTGTCTGTCATACTCCTCCTGCCTCTGAACTGCAAAGGTCTAAGCCTGCTCATTGCCATTTCCTTGCAATTCTCCTTCATTCTTTTCCTCTTGAATTTATTTGCCTTCCTTCCCATATCTTCCTCTTCTTCCTGACTCCCCTCTACTCTTTACTATTTCTTTTATTTTTCTTTTTGTTCTTAAGATCTTTCATCAATTTGATGTGTGTCAGTGTTTTACCTGCATGTGTATGTGTGTACGATAAGTTCATCTGGTGGCCACTGATATCAGAAGCATGTCTGATCCCCTGGAACACATGTTAGAGATGGTTGCCAGTTATCATGCAGGTGCTGAAAAAAATGACCCCAAACTTTTGCTTCTCCTGCTTCAGTCTTTCAAGTGTTGGTAGTTTTGATTCTTTTGGTGTTACGGCTTCTGTTCCCACGATACTGCATTGTCAGGTAATGGATTCTGTCACCTCTTGCTATGACATTGTAAGCAGAGTTTTCCAGTACAGTCTGCCTGGTCTCAGTCACTCAGAGGCTTACATTAATTACGAATGCTTGGCTAATAGCTAAACTTGTTACTAGCTAATGCTGACATTTTAAATTAACTCATATTCCTTATTTATGCTCTGCCATGTGGCAGTACCTTTATTAGCATGGCATGACCATCTCCTGCTCCCTCTGCAACTGGCTGATGATTCCTCTCTCCTCCCTTCTCCTTCCTATCATCCTTAGTATGGTCACTCTACCTATACGTCCTACCTGGCTAATGGCCAGCCAATTAAATTATGTAAAAATAATCCAAGTGATAAATCTTTACAGTGTGCAAGAAGATTATTTCACAGCATTTCCCCTTTTCTCTTTAATTAAAGAGGAAGGTTTTAAGTTTAACTTAGTGAGATTATGTACCACAAAACAGCTATCAAGTACAAATTACAGTTGCAATATTCAGTCTATTTGTATGTGGCAAAATTTTAGAAGACATTCTAATATCTCTCTAACCTTTGTGAGTCCAAAGTTTTAACCTAATTTCTTTTGTCATAACTAAAGAAAACTATAGCTATTTAGTCTTCAATTCCATCAAAGACCCCAGAAGGATGAAATGTTACCTAATGACAGGGACATCAGGCTGCCTGGACAGCCACCCAAAGTTCCTCTGCAATGTTGAGGCATCCATCTTTTGTCCACAGGGTTAGTATATCTGACAAACTTTTCCCAGAAGCAGGAAATTTTCAAGGACTGTCCTACCTTGCCTTGGCAAAGTTTGGCAGTCACTCTCTTTTCTGTCTTGCTGGTCCAGTTTGGACAGTAATTGTCAGCAGTTGGAAGGTCAGTTATTTTGTTAACATGACTGGCTTTTGTCATAAAGAAAGCAAACACCCTATGGAGTTTCTTTGATGTCCATCATCTTCTCTGAAGAAGATCAGTACTGCCAGGAGCAGATACGTCTCATTGTCATGAAAAGCCTTAGGTTATTAAACATGTTAAATGCCATATTCTGTATGTCTTTGAAGTATTTGAAGACAATCTATCTAAATATATCTGTGTATGACCTTGAAAACATACCTAACATGACTATAAGTTTAACTATTTTAGATGACTAACTATTAATCTGTATTTCTTAATCATACTTTGCATTTTAAAATGGGCTACCTAAGCACATTATCTTAAAGTAGAAATATACATATACTGTAATAGAAAAAAATTAAATTTGTATCAACAAATTAAAATCCACACCAATGTAAAAGCAGTAATAACTGCTTTCTGGATTCTATAATCTATCCCTTTATCTCATCATTTCTATATCCTATCTCCCCCTTTTTTTCCTTCTGAAAGAGATCTTTGAATTTAACTCCTTTGTTTGTTTTTCTGTGACCTCGCATTGGGCACCAGATGAAGCATAAATCTGATTAATCTTAACGATCAAAATCAGGAGTCAGATCTTGGTGCAAAAACCTGAGTGAATGGAGAAGCTGTGGAGAAGCCACCAGTGACCTCTGACCGCTACATTTCCTCTGACCACAAGGCCCAAATCCCGTCTCCTCCCCACCGTATCATTCCCTGTCTCCTCCTCTCTGTACAGATGTCCAGACTTGTTAGTTAACCAGTGGCTAGCTCTACCCTCTTACGCCAAGCAAGCCTTAATTTTTCAGAACACAATTAAAGTATTACACAACATGACACATTGACTCATGGAGAATGATTGTTTGAATTCTCGGAAAGGAAGGGGAGGACCACGGCTCAGAGAGCACAGAGCAGGTGTCTTTATTCTCTGTGTTGTTTTGTGTCTTTCTAAAGCTTTTATCTTCTCGGTCCTACTTTAATGAGCCTCTTTATTTGTCTGGCTTTTGTTCTTTATTTCACCCCAATTATTTCTAGGAAATTTTCCTTTAGAAATCCCAGAGAACTGACATTAGAGAATCTGAAAGTGGTGTCACCAACAGGTAGAGACTTGAGAGCCAACTGTAAGAAGGGGCATGCTTTGTTGATTATCAAGTTCTTTAGACGATACTGATTACTTTTATTCATTTAGGTTTTTCTCCTCTTTCTCTCTGTATTTTTTTTTTCTTTTGAGACAGGCTTTTGTGAGTCCTGTGCTGTCGTCAAACTAGCTGCACAGCTGAGGGTGGTATTGAGTGTTTAATTCTCTGTCTCCACTTCTCACGCACTAGAGTGACAGACATGAACCACCACACCCTGTTTATACAGTTATAGAGTCTAATCCTAGAGCTACCATCCTGTTCAATGTAATGATACAGATTTCTGTTTCTATTTATTTATTTTGCATGTTTGTATGTGGCTGTGTTTATTTGTAGGTGTTTCTGTGTGCATGGTGTGTGTGTGTGTACACGTAGAGTTCTGGGGACTACTCTACGGGGCATTCCTCTCCTTCTACCTTTATGTGATTTCCAGGGATTGACTTAAGGTCATCAGGTTTGTACAGCAAGTTCTTTGCCTGCCTAGTCCTCTTGCTTGCTGTGCAATAGGATTTACTACAATTAGAATGACTACTGTGCAATCATGACTGTACAGGCTCTGGATGCTGTTTTCAGGGAAGCAGGAGTCTGTAATCTGCAGATTCTCTCATTGCTCCTAGTTCCTCACCGTGAATGTTTCCTGTGTCCACACAGATATGAATATGAAACAACAATTTCACCTACAAGCAACTTGTCCTCAAACAGCTTCTTGTGTTCAGGAAACAGAACCGAGACCTTAATGCCAAAACCCGGCCCTAAAGGTTGACTAATGCTTCTTCTTGCTTTCTTCTCATAGGCTGGGTCAGAGAAAATTCTTTTATGAAGGGCTTTGAATGTGACACTGGATTTAGTGGGCATCCAAGAGAAATGCACAAACTTTATTTTTCTCTTCGGGAAGGGAATTATCTAATAACACAGAATACTCTGCCTCCTGAGTGTGAGTATACTTATTAAGACTCCCTTGTTTCTTAAAGTGGGTGTTTTAAAACACAAGCCAAAGATACTCTGGCACCATAGTAGAGTTAGTCCCACGAGGGAAGACTACTTAGAAGGATGGGTTTAGACACATGGTGAGATGTATATGATTAGTGGAGTTTGATTTTCTGTTGCTGCAATACAACATGGATCTAAACCAGCTCAGGTTAAACAAAGTTTATCTAGCTCACAAGGTGTAGTCCACTGTGAGGCAAACCAAGGCAGGATATGGAGGTAGAGATCAAAGCAGAGAGTAGACATGAATCGTTCATATTTGTACTTTTCAGTTACCTCTCTTATACAGCGTAGGCCAGCCTGCCCAGGGATGATGGCACCCACAGGGGTCTGTGCAATCTCACATCAATTAGCCAAGAGGAAAATGTCTCACAGACAAACTCACAGGCCAATCCTATAAAGTCAGTTCCCCAACTGAGATCCCTTCTTCTCGGGTATGTCCAGATTTGTGTCAGGTTGATAGAAACTCGACATTGCAGTGATAATACAAATAAGAATTACAGACAGAAAGAAATTTTCCCAGATCTATGCTATGCACCTGATGGATCATCGAAAGCAGGCTGTGAGGATAGAGCTGCACAGCTTCGTCTCAGCCCCTCACTGGCTACAGTATTTTGGAGATTGGATCCTGCCCTCTCCTGGGCAGCACAGTAGAGCTGATTCTGTTGATGGGGTGTGTGTGGGTGAGCTTGTTCCAAGACTATGAGAGTGGGAGATCTGGCCTCACTAACGTATCAGCCGTGCAGGGAGAGATGCTCCCTGCCCCTGCTTGGCCTTGCCTCTTGACACCTGCAGGAGGCAGGAGAGTTCACCTTGGGAGAATGAGAGCAAGAGACCCGCCCTGCCTCTCACCATCTGTAGCAGTCAGGAGAGTGGGCCCTGCTCCTTACCTGAGCAACCCAGTGCAGCTGGCTCTGGTGGTATGGGTGTGAATGGTCCACTCTGAGGGTGCAGGAATCAAAGTGTGGGAACTGACCCTGCTCCTTGCCACCTGCTGCATCGGATGAATTAGCTACTGCAGTCCTGGGGAGCTCATCTAGCAGGGAGGGAGGGCTGGTGGGATGAACAACCCAGCTGCTACCCAGGCCCCGAACACCCCCAAATCTACCCCATCTATGAACTGCTGGGGCACGTGCAGGAGTCATTCCTGCAGATTGAAAGCTACAGGATCCCTGCGACCCAGGGAAATAACAGCACATCCAAGAGGAGTCCCAGTGAGGGCCCTGACCTATCATGTGGGAGGAGTCGGAGACCTCGAACCAGACCAGTGAGTGACTCGTTAAAATGAACACTTGCGAGTAAAGATGTATGGACTAGAAGATATACTGTGTTACCCATTGCATCATGCTACAGCTCCTACAATAAGATTTGTTTTCCTTTTAGATTTTATTTTATTTTGCTTTACTCTGTGGGGAGATCGCAAAGGCAGATGGGAAGATGAATGGGCTGCAGATGCATGATGTGAAATCCACAAAGGATCAATAAAAAGTTAAAAATATAATAATTACAGTGAAGTAAATAAGATACAAAATTATTGCATCTTCTGTTTGATATGTAAATAGCTTAGTTTCATAAATAAATAGCTATATAATAGTCACTTTTCATATTTTAAACTTTTCATTCATTTTACATGACACAGTTCCTCCTCCCCTTGTCCTGCTTGCCCCACTTCCCCCAGCTCAACCCCATGCTCCTTAGAAAGGGTAAATCCTCCCAAGAGTCAAGGGAGCACAGCACTTGAGTTGAGGCAGGACTAAGCCCCTCTTCCACTGCATCAAGGCTGAGCAAAGCCTCCCACCATTGGGAATGGACTCCAAAGAACCAGTCTGTGCATCAAGGATAGATCCTGGTCCCACTACCAGGGGACCCACAAACAGACCAAGCCACACAAATGCCTCCCTTGCAGAGGGCTTGGTTTGGTCCCACGCAGGCTTCCCACCTCTCTGTATAGTCCGTGAGCTTGGGTCAGCTGTCTCTGTGGGTGTCCCCATAATCATTCTGACATCTCTTGCTCATATAATCCCTCCTTCGTCTCTTCAACTGGAATCCAGGAGCCCAGCCTACTGACTGGCTGTGGATCTTTGCATCTGCTTTCATCGATTACTGGATAAAGGTTATGAGGAGACTTCTGATTACAGGAGAAGGCCTGTTCAGGTACCCGCTTAGCTTTTGCTAGGAGTCTTAACTGGTGTTATCCTTCTGGTTTCCTGGGAAATTCCCTAGCACCAGGTTTTTCCGTAACCCCATAATGGCATCTTCTATCAAGAAATCTCTTTGCTCTCACATTCTGTCCCTTCCCCAAATTGACAATCCCATTCCCTCATGTTCTTATCCCCTATCACCTCCCCTCTACAAACCCTTCCCTGACCCCCAGTTTATCCAGAGGATCTCATCTGTTTCCCCTTAATGAGCTGATGGCTCCCTGGTTTTCCTTAGGGGACAACACGCCTGTCTGTTGTTTTAGGGCTGTGGCTCAAGATAATAGCATGGCCTCACTATTCATTTGTGTTGCTCGTTTGATTTTCCTTGACAACCAAAGTCAACGATATAAAAATGGCATAAATCCCTGAAGGTGGAAAGGATGAAGGAATGGAAAACGAGGGTGGAGGTTAATATACTGTGGTTATTTATGCATAGAAAAATGAGAATATCTGTAAGCTAGAGCAGAGTAAAGCAGTAGAGCAGGCACAAGCTTGAAAGCTCTCTGAGGGAACTGGAACATTCATGGTAGCTAAGGAAGGAATTTGCTGGCCTCACATGGTCTGGGAAGCAAGGAGAGAGAGAGAGAAGGGAGGGGCTAGTAGCCCAATGTCTCCCCCTAGGGCTTCTCACTATAGATGGACCCAACTTCCTGCTTCTAGGTCCCAGTCCTTAATGTTTCAAGTGCCTTTCCGCAGCATCTTGTTGAAGACTAAGATTTTAACACATGGGTCATCGGTGGGACATTGTCCAAACTCAAACAACAGCAAAGAGAAAACAGACAACCTACCTAAAGAGTTTTGTGTAGTTACCTTCATATTTTTAATGATTTTCTGAATTAGTGAGTACATATCTTTTATATAAAAGGAAGTCTCATAGAGATGGAGGGATGGCTCAGCAGTTAAGAGCATGTTCTGAGTTTGGTTCCCACCACTCACACCAAGAAGCTCGCTACCACCTGTGGCCAACTTCTGGGGGATCTGCTACCTGTGATCTTTCAGCTGTCTGTCTCATGCATACCCGGTGCCCCAGACTCACCCCTTACGAAGGAGGTAGTCTTTCACTCTGAAAGCACAGGTTCTTCTTTGACTCTTCTTAGTAAGAAAGTGAGTCCACCAGTCTTGAAATGCTTGAGGACTTCCTCGTGGCATCTATGAGGCCTGGGAAGACTATTCTGAGCTGTACTATCATCATGGTGTGATCCTGGCACAGCAGGCAGATGAGCAGAAGAGGAGCAAGGCAGAGGCAGAGAGACCTCGAGGTGAGCAGAGTTCCCAGGCAGCATTGTTAAGTGTCTAAACTTAACAGAATAAGTAACATTTTCTCAGTGGTTTAGCTATAATCCCAATGTAACCACAATTGCTACAAGTTAAAATGCCAACATCAAAAAACACAGAAGCTTGAAAAAGGAATGGAAAAGGAAGGGTGTAGGGTACAAGGGACAGCCAAAGAAATCCACCCTGGCCCTGACACCAGAGCCAGTGAGAGAAACACTTTATTCCTGAACCCAGGACCAAGTAAAAACACCACAACTTTGAAAGCAGAGCTTAAGAAACACACTTTGGTCCTGGAACCAGACTACTGAAAGACATACACCCTGGCTCTTAAACTAGAACCAAAAGGCTAAAAAGGGCCAGTGAACAAAACACAGTTTGGTCCTGTAACCAGAGTCAAATCTGCTGACTCATATCAACTGAACATGAAACCAACCAATCTCTGAGCAGGAAAAACAGCCAATCCCTGAGCATGAAATCTAGCCCATTGATTCAACACAAAACCAACCAATTCCTGAGCAGAGAAACTAGCCAATCTGAGCTTGTACAAGCTCAAGGGGATTGATATTTGACTAATTCCCTTCTTGAAAATGTCCCTGGAGAAACTCCTCCCCTAAGAAGCCTATATATGTCCATGTGTCTGTTCAGCTATCAGCTGTCCTTCCCCAACCTGGCAGAGGCAGCCACTCTCCTGGATTCCTCCTTCTCAAATAAATCTCTTTCTTAGAAGATTTTTGGATGAGTATCTTCTTCTTCCAGTACAGATCCTAATCTCTGCTGGGACATTCCCTTAAGAGATCTAAGCAGGAGAAATGGATACTTCTGCTGGGAAACTCCCTTGGAAAAAGAGCAGAAGTAACAACTTGTCACCAGATCCAGAGGAGATTGCTACGTTTCTGCAGGAGTTTTTTCTATTAGCAGAGTAAATCAGAAGAAGTGACATCTTGGGGTAGAGCTGAGAATAAATGGATACCTCTGCTGGGATGTCCCCTTAGGGGAACAGAGCAGCAGAAGAAAGGGATACCTCTGCTGTGATCCTGCTTCCCTGACATATTTCAAGAGCTCCTTATCTATTTTGTATTTAGAGACACCAACAGGGGATGTGAAATGTGTTGAGTTTTTGGTTTGCTTGTTCTTATTGCAGCTGCAGCTGTAGACTGGATCACTGGAACTGGATGTCAAAAATAGCACATCCAAACCTTGGATAAGTAGGACAACTTCCCAGCAGGGTGAGGTGGGCTTGCCATTTTGTTATGGAAAGCAGTTCCCTTTTCAGTCTTACTTGCTTTTACTTACATCTTTTTGTGTGCCAGCAGAGTACAGAAGAGAATGGTCACAGGTGGTTGTGAGTCACTGGCCTTGGCATGGAAAACCAAACTTGGGTCCTTGGCTAAATCAGCAACTGCTATTAAGTATTAGGCAATCTTTCCAACTCCCAGTTATTTATTTATTTTTATTTAAATTGGAAGCAAGCGTGTTTTCCATGCCAATCCCTGTTCCTGCACCCTTCTGTCCTCCCCTGTTCCCCCATCAACCTTTCTGCTCCCCAGGGACGGTGAAGCCTTCCATGGGGGTCTTCAAAGTCTGTCGTATCATTTGGAACAGGACCCAGGACCTTCCATATGTATCTAGGTTGAGGGAGTATCCATCTGTGTGCAATGGGCTCCCAAAGTCCACTCGTATACTAGGGATAAATACTGATCCATTACCAGAGGCCCCATAGACTTCCCAGTCCTCCTAACTAACACCCACATTTAGGGGGTGTGGGTCAGTCCTATGCTGGTTTCCCAGCTATCAGACTGGAGTCCATGAGCTCCCTTTGCTCAGGTCAGCTGTCTCTGTGTGTTTCTCCAGGCTGGACTTGACCCCTTTGCTCATCACTCCTCCCTCTCTGCAACTGGATTCCAGGAGTTTGGTACAGTGTTTAGCTGAGATGTCTGCTTCTGCTTCCATCAGCTCCTGGATGAAGGCTCTAGGATGGCAATTAAGGTAGTCATCAATCTCATTATCAGGAAGGACATTTATGGTAGCCTCTCCACTATTACTTAGATTGTTAGTTGGGGTCATCATTGTAGATCTGTGGGCATTTCCCTAGTGCCAGGTTTTTGTTCAAGCCTATAATGGCTCCCTCTATTATGGTACCTCTTTTCTTGCTCTCCTCCATTATTTCCCTGACTCAATCTTCCTGCTCCCTCAGGCCCTCTTTTCCCCTCCTCTTCTTCCTAACTCCCTCTCCCCTTTCCCCATGCTCCTAAATTGCATAGGAGATCTCATTTTGCCCCTTTCCCATTCTCCAGGGGACATGTATATCTCTCTTAGGGTCTTCCTTGTTTCCTAGCTTTTCTGGTGGTGTGGATTGTTGGCTGGTGATCCTTTGCTCTATGTCTAAAAACCATGTATGAGTGAGTACATAGTGTGTTTGTCTTTTGTGACTGGTTTACCTCACTCAGGGTGGTTTCTTTTAGTTCCATCCATTTGCCTGCGAATCTCAGGATTCTATTATTTTTTTCCTCTTGGTATTACTCCATTCTTCTCCATCCATTCTTCAGTTGAGGGGCATTTGTGTTGCTTCCAGGTTCTGGCTATTACAAATAATGCTGCTATGAACATAGTTGAACAGATAGATGTCCTTGTTGTATGAATGTGCATCTTTTGAGTATATGCCTAAGAGCAGAATTGCTGGTTCTTGAGGTAGACAAGTTCACATTTTCCTGAGGAACTGCCATACTGATTTCCAAAGTGGATGTACAAGTTTGCACTCCCACCAACAGTGGACAAGTATATCCCTTTCTCCACATACTCTCCACCATGAATTATCTTTCTTTTATAAGTGCCTTGGTAAAGTATAAAGAATACTTTACAATAGAAAATCAGAAAGAATTCAGCAATGTCATGTAAATAGGAAAGCCAGTTAGATGTGTTTGATATATTGTTTTGAAATAGTCTCAGCTATCGGTGTATTATCATCGCATTGACTGAGTGTGGAATCCTAATCAATCATGCTGGCAGGAATCTGTTTTGCTGTTTGGTCAAATTAGTCTTTTTTGTCTGTTTTGAGTACATGCGGAGATGCTGAATTTTTCCTATCCTTTTGTTGTGGCTTTGGAAATATGGGTAGAAACAGGAAGGGTATGGAAGAATAGTGTATAATAAGCCAGGTACAATAGAGGGGGGTCACCAGTCCCCAACTCAAAAGCATTCTTACCAGTTATTTGGATACTGTGTGGAATGAGTAATTAAAACAGGCTAGTAAGATATCATTCTGAAAGATAATATTGACAATGCAATATTACTTTTTTTAATATTTTTTTCTACATAGAAGTGGGGATGTGCCATCCATTTGATGATATCTTACAATTTCTATTGTCAGGAACCAGCCAAGATATTATAGAGACTAAGTTGTAACTCAAGAATTGTTGATATTAAGTATTTAATCTCAAATATGACTTGAAAACAAAGGCAAGGCATGTGTATTCATCATTTGTGAAAACAGCTGTTGGTATCATCTACTGAGGTCAGGATAGTACCGGTGAGAATCTTAACATTGTTTCCAGGAAATAAGAAGTTTTTTTTTTTTTGTTTTTTTTGTTACTCTTAACAAATATATATATATATGTACATATATATATATATACATATATATACACATATATATATTTATAATACAGAGGAAGGAAGTACTGAGTAAGAAATAAAGTGAAAATCTAAATTTAAAGGAAACCAGAAAAGATGGACTCTCAATATGAGGCATCCTTTACTCATCTAATTTCAATTATAGTTTTCTTTGCAGTATGAAGAATAGTACATTAATGTCAGCAATCAGCTGACACTCCTGTGAATGATGAGCATCAGTTGATAATGAATAAATTTTCTAGTATTCCCTAAAGATATACACCCTACAAAATCTGGATCATTAGTGGGAACCCTGAGCAGGCCTGACGCTAGTGAGGATGCTGCAGCAAGAACACCTGGAAATGCCCAGCCCTGCACGACTTCACTGTAAATACTCTGCGTAGTAATCAGAAAAGATTGAACTCTTGCTCTTCTCAAAATCTTTCCAAATACTCATGAAAAGAGCCTCCCAGATTCACTCAGTGTGTCCAGCACTACACTGGTCCTGATACTAGACACCAGGTAATATTCTTGATTATAGTAGCTGTGGTCTAATTTTTTTGTTGTTGTAAAGTTGTTAAATACAAAATTATAGCATAAATATCCATGCAGTGCTGGTGGTGCATAACTTTAATCCCAGTACAGGGGAGGCAGAGGCAGGTGGATCTCTGTGTGTTTGAGGCCAGCCTGGTCTACAGATTGAGTTCCAGAACAGGCTCTGAGGCAACCCAGAGAAACCCAGTCTTGAAAAAAATAAAAACAAAACAAAACAAAAGATCAAAACTTTAATTTGTATCCAATAAACTACCAATAATTTTAATATAATAGAGATAATTATTTCTCAGTATATATGAATATTTTCCACTATCATCAAAAAACTCATACCCAGTTCTGTATGAGTTTTGAAAACAACAATGAGCTTGGAAGTGAATGAGAAGCAGTTTAAGGGTTTGTATTGAAAACAGTGGAAGCTTGTGCATTCTCTTGTCTTTCTGTGATGTCAACTCTAATTTCAGAATAAATTCTTTGAAGTCCTTTGAGTTCTGTTGAGATAGAAACCAGATTTGTTTATACAGCAAGCACTTAAATGTTCAGACAAATTCCCTCCTGTCATGTCTAAAGATATTGTGATGCATTTGGTGGTCTGTGAGACAGCAAGGAGCCAGTGATGAGGGGTGTCTCTGAAGAGGAGCTGTATCCTGGATGAGACTCTCAGGACCACACCAATGGAAGGTGGAACAGAACTTCCCACTGGAAGATTCAGGAGGGTGAGATGAGAGCATCTTTTGAGAGTCCCACAGACAGTAGTCATGGTTACTGCAAAGACTACCAATGAGAGAAGAGCGTGGAAGAAGGAAGAGAGTCCAAGTATAAAGATAAATACGATCACAAACAGCTATGTGTCCAGGTCAGAAGAGCCTGGATGTTGTACCAATGTCTGGTCTGAAATCACGATAGGCCCACAGGCATGGACCAGATTTGTTTATAAAGATTATTCTGGAAGTGTGATGAATGAGAATGGCCAACACTCGAGTCAAGTCAAGAGGAACGACGATTATGTGATGGTTTCGTCAATAACATAAAGATATCCATAGAGAAAAGGACTATGAAAAACCACATATTTTTTTTTGAGTGGGATTTTGAGCCTAGTTTCTGCTATGTTGAGTTTTAAGGTATTTATTAATACATCTAGAAATAGAAAAAGTGAGCAGTTTTTTTTTTTTTTTTTTTTTTTTTTACGAAGTAAAGGCTTAAATGAGAAATGTCCCTCATAAGCACATGTATTTGAATCTTGGTTCCCAGCTGGTGGCACTGTTTCAGAGTGTTATGAAACTCTTAGGATGTGAAGCCTTGCTGGAGAAAGTAGTCACTGTGGGAAACCTTTGAGAGGTTATAGCCTCCCCCTTCCGGTTTGTTCTCTCAGCTTCCTGTGTAAAACCCCCTTCTGGTTTGTTCTCTCAGCTTCCTGTGTAAACTCCTTCCGGTTTGTTCTCTCAGCTTCCTGTGTAAACCCCCCTTCTGGTTTGTTCTCTCAGCTTCCTGTGTAAACCCCTTCCGGTTTGTTCTCTCAGCTTCCTGTGTAAACCCCTCTTCCGGTTTGTTCTCTCAGCTTCCTGTGTAACCCTTTTCCGGTTTGTTCTCTCAGCTTCCTGTGTAATGAGTTGTGATCATTGTAGTTCCTTCTCTAGCCAGGCACTGCCATCATAAACTCCAAAACAAACTCTTTCTGCCATAAGTTGCATTTGGCCCTTTTTTATCACAGCCACAGAAGAGTAACTGGCACAAACGCTATGGTCTATGAGTTTACAATGTTGTGGGTAATGAGTATTCTAAAAACGTGGGCAAAGAGAAACCTAACTAGGCTGACCCTCTGTGGGCAAACCAACAAAAGATTATTCCCCTGGGCACTGAAAGAAACCACTTGTGCATTCTCTGGGCAATGTGTACCCTTGCCTCATCACACCCCAGGGAACACACTGGGTGTCTAGCAAACTGAAGGCGCACTTCCCAGGAGAAAATTAAGTGAAGGTAGGGTGGATGTGGGCTCAATGAGCAGTGGGAGACTGACTTCCGGGCTCCAGCAGGGTGAGAGAGCTGTTTAGCAATCCTCATTTACTGCCCAGAATGAAGGAACATGTTGTAATCAAGGACCAGTAGGTGGGCCCTAGGAACACTCCATTTCTTACCAGGTCAGGCCCCAGGGAAGGTTCCTCCTTGTTAATCCCCTGGGGGAGACAGACAGCCCAAGGTAGACCAGGAGCTGACTTCAGGCTTGGCTTCAGGACACCTGTCTCATAGTCCTGAGCAAATGACTTAATCCCTTTGAGCTCCACTGCCCTCAGCTATAGAAGGGAGAGAGAGAGAGAGAGAGAGAGAGAGAGAGAGAGAGAGAGAGAGAGAGAGAGAGAGAGAGAGAGAGAGAGAGAGAGAGAGAGAGCACAATCCTTGCTGTGTGGTGTTTCTGTGAGTGTTAGATCCGATCCATTCACACATTGGCATGCACTTCTAACCTAGAAACTGTCCTTTTCTTCCTCCCCGCATTGTCCTTAAAAAGAGCTGTAGTCTGCTATGCCTCTTCAACTATATCTTGACTAGATTCTCACACTCCTGCTGGGCAGTTCCAGCCTTCCAGCTGTTTTGACAAAGTCACCCTGTCTAAAGGCATCCCCACGCCACGCTGTTCCCACTGGCTTTCCTTTTTATCCTTGACTCAAAGCTCCAGATTCCCTGCTCGGGCTGAGACCCACCAGGAACATCTTCTACCTTATTTTAGCTACTGAAGCAAACGGTTTTAAGAGGGGAATCCCTGCTTTTTCCTGCAATAACCGGGCACCTTATTGGAATGAGTGACTTGGCCACCAGGTTTATAGTTTTTCCATTTGGGAACTGGGATATTGTTGGATAAAATTGACCTCCATGGTACCATTATCACTTCATTATGTTGCACCGGGGGAGGAAATAAGATCTTGTCATTTTGAGCACTACACTCCCCCCACTCCTCCTTGACTGGTTCAGGAAACTGACTTCTCGGCTTGTCTTCTGCATCAAACTTCCTGTGAGACTAGAGGGTCACTCTTTGGAATGTCCTTAGCTAAGGTGTTACCTTGAATAGGAGAGCTCAATCTCCCATTTAAACGCTACTGTGAACTGTACAGACTACAGTCCTAGGTTTTATGAAAAGAATTCCTTCCCAGGAGTTGTAATAAGGCTCATTCTCCTGTGCATGTACCCTAGATACTCAGTATAAGAGCTGACTTCTGACAGCCTCATTGAATGCGTGGAAGGACTTTCTCCTATTGTGATAAAACACCCTGATCAAGATAACTTACAGAAGGCAGGGCATATTGGGGGCTTATGGTTCCAAAGGGGTAAGAGTTCATCGGCGTCTCAGCTTGGAAGTGGGGTAGCAAGCAGGCAAGGAGAGCAATATGAAGGCTGACATCTTAAACCACAAGCAAGGAAGCCAAGAGCGCAAACTCTCAAAGCCAGCCTCCGCCGACACTTCCTCCAACGGGACCACACCTCCTAAACCCGCCCAAATAGAGCCAAAGACTGAAGACCAAATATTCAAATCCCTAATACTACCTAGGGAGGCATCTTATTCAAACCACCACAACACCTTTGAAAATCATTCTTCCCTAGTCATTAAAAATGCCAGAGTTTTGTTGACCACCTCCTGGAAGGTATGGGAAGATGGGATGGGAAGGTGGTGGTGGTGGGGCTTGGGAGGGAGGGAGGAAAAGAGGAAGGGAGGGGAGGAGAGGGAACTAGGATCAAAAGCCAGAGCTAGGGTGAGACAACAGTTAGTTAAGTACTTGCCACCCAAGATAAGGATCTAAGCTCGAATTCCAGAACCCATATAAAAATGAGGTGGACATGGCAGTATGCCATTCTAGCAATGGAAAGGTGGAGACAGGCAGATCCCTGGCTGAACAGCCAGCCTAGAATAAGCAAGCTCCAGGCCAATGAAAGACCCTGTCCCAACAAACGCAGCATGTGGCTCCTAAGTTATGACACCCAAAGTTGACCTCTGACTTTAAGCATTTAAAGACTTGGTCCCAATCAGTGATGCTTTTAAGGGAGGCTCTGAGATCTTTGGGCTGTAACGGCTTGCTGGAGGGCATCTTTAAATGTTTAGAGCCTCACCTCACTTCTATGTTCTTTCTCTCTCTCATTTGCTTGCTCTCTCCCTCTCCCTCTCTGCTTCATTCTTGTGCCTGGAGATGTGAGCTATCTACTTCCTGATCCCACTGCTGTGCCTACCACTCCCTGCTATGTCTCCACACCATGACTGATTTTTATTCCCCTGGAACTATAGGGGGAAAAAAATAAATGCTTCCTTCTGTTAAAAAAAATGTAAATTGATTTTATCTCATGAGCCAGAGAAATCAGATAATCATTGAGAAGTGAATGAGGTTGCTGGAGAAGTGAGACATCTTCAAAATTCAGATCTCTTTTGAGATACTTGGCTACGACGAGAAGTAGTTAGATAGAAAGTCAGCTACAAAGTTGATTGGGGACATAAAAACATTACACATGGAAAAAGACAGCATGGAACGGAGTACACCTTGTGATAAAGACAGAGTGGAGGCAGGGGGTTGAAGATAGCCAGGGAGGGATCTGCAGAAAGAATGACGGAAGACAATCTGGAAGATGCAGCATGAAGAAATAGAATCCCTAGTGTGGGTGTTCAAATATGAGCTAAAGGTGCGTGTGGTTTTTGCTGACTTTTGTGGGAGAAAAGATGAGAGGTGTAAAGAAGGCAGATGTGATATTTGTTGGAAGGAGGGCTTGAAGTTGATAGACTTTCTATACTTTGGCCAGTTTCTCTGAATTATCAAGGGAAGCTTGCTTTGAGATTAGAAAATGGCATAGGGATCACACAGAGTGTATTCCTTCATCCTTCAATTGAAGGGGTCTATTTGCCAAACCCTTTGTCAGGACCAGGAAAAGCATCAAAACCAAGACACATGGTGGAGATGTCCAGCCCCCTCCAACCATTCTTCAATACCCCAGCCTTACAGCATCTTCTAAAGCTCCAATTTGTAATTTATGTGTTTCTAAATACAAAACATTACCAAGTGAAAGTGCAAGTGTTTATACTGTGTAGACAGCTTGTTTTGGTCTAATTGTCTAAAATAAGATTGTCCCAAATGCCCCAATTTACATTGACCTGCAGAAGCTTAGCATAAGTAAGGGATAAACATTGTTATAAATATGAATGCATCCTCTCAACTTAGGATTTCTAAAACATAAAATGAGGGAAGGATTTAAGGAGCTAAACCAGTACCTTGGAGGCATGGTGGCTAGTGTTTGAGAGACACTATCTTGTTCTCTTTTCTGAATCTACTTACTCAGGCCTATATTCAATGTCTACATACATCTGATCAAATACAGGTGACATGATAAAGCCAACTTAACCATTCTTTGCCACTATATTCTGAACACCTGCAAACATTTCAAAACAATTCAATCAGAGTCCAGGTAAATAGTTATTTCTTCCCTGCACATAATACATTTTAATCATATCTACTACTTTTCCTTGCCCCAGACTCATCCCCACCTCCTTAACTGCCCAAACGTGTGCCTTCTCATTTTTGTAAAACTCATCAACTGTAGCTTGTGCCACCCATATGTTCTTGGGTGTGGCCTCCACCAGAGCATGGTCAACCCATCACAGGCCATATTCTTAGACAAATCTCATTCTTCCTATCCTAGTACATATCAACTACCAATAGCTACTTAGCTAGGGTTTTGTATACCTTGAACTTATAAATTAATGTTTTTTTATGCTACTTGTTATAAAATATAGTATTAAACAATTCATTTCTTCAAGGAGTTTTTTTCCTAGGGATTTGAATTTACTTAGGTGGGGAGATAGCTCAGAGTTTAAGAGTAGTAGCTGATCTTCCAGAGAACCTGGGTTCACTTTCCACACCCAAATGGTAGCTCACAACCATTTATAACTTTAATTCCAGGGAATCTGACACCCTCTTCTGGCGTTCTTGGGCACTGTATGTATACATGTGATGCACAGACATAAATAAAGGCAAGTGAAAACAGTCATACACATAAAATAAAAATAAATAAGTCTAAAACCAAATAAAAATAATTAATTTAGAATTGCTATCATTTTAAGGTTAAACGCAGAGAATTGAGGACTGAACTTGACATGTCTGTACACTACCTAAGTACATAGAGGGATGCCCTTCTTTTACAAAGTCATTAATATAGGAAATTCCTGGGAAAACTGTTGGTGTTTCCCCATCCCACAAAGCATGTTCCCCACCAAGAAATAAATCAACACATGTGACTTGCATCCCTTTTCAGAAACTGTGTGGACAAGAGAACACTTTGTTTTAAACATCAATTACTCCACCAATACCAAGAATTTCAAAAGTTCAAATATTTAATTGCTTATGAGATGTAGAACTTGTTATTTCTTTCTTTAATTTTAAGTAATTCCCATTCAATCTGCAAAGTTTGAAAATTGAGAAAGACACAAAGGGAAAACAAAAAACACAGAAGGCAAACATGATCTGAAATTTCTCTACGCAAAGAAAGTCATTTAGTGTTTGTTATTCATTTCCCATATTTTGGGCATACATAAACTATACAGACTTCAGCCAGGCCACTGGGAGAGCACGAATAGTGAGGCTTGCCAAGCTTCCAGGAGAGTGTAAACGGCTAGGCTGGTGGGTGAGTGTGAGCATAGCAGGACAAAGTGGCGGCAGCAGCCTCCAGAGACCTCAGCCTCAGCCCCACCTGCCCCTAGAGGAGTGATCACTGGAGGCTCAGCCCTGCCTGCACATGAAGCAATGTTCAACAGAGCCAAAGCCCCCAACTACACCAATTGGAGGAAGAGAGACCCTCTGAAACAAGGTTCCACTGTACCCATTGGAAGAAGGCATGGAAGACAACAGTGTGAGAAGACACCCAACAACATAAAGAGCAATACAACGCCACCAGAAGCTAGTGGTCTGCAACAGTAAGACCTGGACACCCCAAAGCTGATGAAGCAGAATAAAGGACCTTAAAAATAACTTCATGGAGATGATAGAGGTCCTTAAAGAGGAAATGAAAAATTCCCTAAAATAAGTGGAGGGAAAAACAAACAGTTTGGAAGAAGTAAACAAGTTCCTTAAAGAAAAATCAAGAAAAAACAAACAAACAAACAAACAAACAGGACAAGCAAATAATTCCAGACTTGAAAACTGAAATAGAGGCAATAAAGAAAATAAATCGAGGGAATGCTGGAAATGAAAAATCTAGGTAAACGATCAGGAACTACAGATGCAAGCATAAACAACAGCACACAAGAGATGAAAGACAGAATCGTAGGCGCTGAAGATACAATACAGGAAATAGACTCACCATCAGTCAAAGAAAATGTTAAATCCTACAATATCTTAACACAAACTATCCAGGAAATCTGGGGTGCCATGAAATGACTGAATAATAGAAATAGAAGAAGGAGAAGTTCAGCCCTAACAGCCTAATGCGCCTCTTAACGGACTAGGAAGAGAAGAATCAACCACACCTAAAATTGTAAAAACGAAGGATGAGCAAAAACAGAAATTTGACTTAAATATTTACAGAAAGAGGAAGCATATAATGTATTCATTAGACATAAAAAAAGAATTACAAAAGGAGGATTATATACCAACAAATTGAAATAAATTCCTAGAGGCACAGTATACAAAATAAGCTGACTGAAGAATCAATAGCAAGTTTGAGCCCACGTGTGGAGTCAGGAAGTTATAAGAGCACCACCCCAGGAAAGCCAGAACCAGACAGCTTTCACTTGAGAATGCCAGCGCATAGGCAAATTGGACCATTTCAAACTTTCAAACTCTCAAATGATTGAAGAGGGCATGATGCGCACACTCAGCGTTGTCACCATCACCTTGATACCTACTGGAGATAATGATGCTAGAGAAGATGACGCTGGCCCAGGAATCCTGCCAAGTGCAGAAGCAGAAATGCTCACTGACATGCAACAGGGAGAATCAAACAGCGCACCGAGAACATGGCAGCGCAGACAGCTTTGCTTTCACGTGTTTGTTTCCAGTGCATTCTAGTAATTTCAAAATACTGATTTACTTCCAGTTGTCTCCAGATGAGTTTCAAAGTTACTTTGAATTTTCCCCTTAATCTGTTGGTCATTAAAGAACAGCGAGTTCGTGGGGTCTGGAGCGCTGGCTCAGTGGTTAAAAGCACAATCTGCTCTTCCAGGAGTCCTGGTCCAGATAGTGGCCGCCACGTTAGGAAGCTTGCAAATGCCTCCAGCTCCAGCTCGAGATGCTCCCTCCTGAACACTGCGAGAACCTGTAATAAAATAATATACACACACACTTTTTTAAATTTTATTTTTTTGTTTTACATATTGATCCCAGTTCCCTCTCGGTCCCTTCCTCCCCCCCTCCATTTATACACACTTTTAAAATTAATAAAAGCTAATCCTTTGTGGGAAAACTTACACTTTTGAAATTTTATTGTGTGTGTGCAGGTAGGTGTTGGCCCCGTAGCACCACGGGGCAATTATATGGAGTCAGTTAGCCCTTCCACCTTCAATCCTGAGGCTTGAACTCAGTCTCAGGCCGTTAATAACTTTTATTGCGCTAATGAGGTGCTTTGTATTGACCGATTTTCGCAGACTGAACCACCCTCTTCACGCTTGCTTGAGGTCCCGTGGCTGCGCTGTCATGCTCTCCTAGTACACCGGTGAGTTTCCCTGCCAGCATTTCAGCGACCACTTCTGCTTCAACCTTCAGCAGCAGCTTTGGATCGTAATCTCTTTTGTCATTATCCCACGTTGGTACCAGAGGGATGCTGATGACGATGAGTATGGGAGTATTCTCTTCAGTCCCTTGAGAGGGCTTGGGAATGGTTTTTAAGTCCCCTTCCAAGTGTCTGCTGGGATTCCTGGCTTTTCTTGGAAGGATTTCTCATTGCTGTCCCACACCCTTCACTACGACACGCATCGTGATTCTGCGTGAGTAGGTGGAATCCCTCTACAAGTTTACTAAAGTTGTTCATAGACACCTTCAGGAGAAGGAATGCTGGCAAAGATGTAGAGTTGACACTGGCTGATGTGAATGTAAACTTGTGTCATTGTCGTTATAGAAAATACCACAGTGGGTCCTTTGAAAAAGAAAAGACCAATGACACGCCTCACTAACCTTCAAAGCTGGATTTAAAGGGATACTTTCTACACACTGTGGCATTACTAACTCTGTTTTACACTCCTCTTCCCTCCAGGGAAATTTAATTTTTCCTCTTACTCTCTCTCATTGGATTACATACACCTACAAAGTTAAGCCTAAAATCAAATATACTGGGTAGATGCGCCTCAAACCATTCAGAGATATATTGGATATGCCACTTAAAATGTTTACACTTTCCATTAAAGACATAGTCAAGAGTAACACAAACCCTATAATTTCCAAAGAAGACAGATGGGACACAATGATGACTTCACCTGGATTATGTTAACATTAACCACTGGGATAAACATCTCATGCATGTTGCCAGAGCTCTGCTCAAACTGTAAATACTTTTGGGTTGGTTGCCCTACTCTGCCTGGTCAAAGTAAGGTCCATTTTCCCAAGGGCTTCCTCTACAAAAACAATCTCTCAGGCCTGGGTCTGAGAGCCAAAGGCTCGCTGCTCTATGTAAGAGCCAAAGACCTACCCAACTATTAAGTTGCCTACCCACTGCCCAACTATTAAGACCACAGGAGCCTAGGACAACTGACTGGGTGATGTCTCTGTCATTTTGAATGATACATAGACCATTTACAATGCACCTCCCACTATGATTTATCTTCCTCAAATCTTTGATTATATTGACAGACCAGCCCAAACCACCTCACCAAATACTGTGCAGGAGCCTAGGCAGTCACTGCATATGAAAGGCGCCTCTCCACACTCCTCACTCACCTCATTCCCTTGTCTTCCTCACCCCCAGCCAGAGTACACAGTCGATCCCCCAGACTCCTACGAACTCCACTTAAATTGCTTCTTTCAAGAATTTTCCTTTTACCACTCCTTTCTCCCCATTCCTCACAATTGCTTCCTTGTCTTCCTCGTTCCCTTACAAAGAAAGAAATAACCTTCCCCAAACTGACATAAATTTCACTTTTTACCCCAGCAACAGCTCCAAAAACCCCCTTTCATCTCCCTCCTCTTCTTTTCTGTCACCTCAATTTGTACAATCTCTCACTTGCCAAAATTCTCAAATCATTCTTATTCCCTGCCTTCTTCTTCTATCAGCCCCACTGTTGGGGAGACCACCTCTCCTTCCCTTGCTGCCAATCATAAACCCCTTCCTATTGCAGCGAAATCCTTTCTGCCTGCATCTCCAAACCTGAATTTTCCCCACCCTTAACAAGTCTCTGAGACCTCAAACCCGTCATTCAATCCCTTTAATCAAACGCTGTCTAAAACTCACTCCTTCACCTGTTCTGGCAGTCAGAAAGCTCAATGGGACCATTTGCTTGGTCCAGGACCTTTATTCCACAACACTGTGGTTGTCCCTCTCTACCCTGTGGTCCCCTTCCAGGCACTCGCTTTGGATCTGGCTTTCTTCCTCCTTTCCCCTCCTTCCTGCTTCAGTGTTCAGATGGCATCCCCCTTTGCAATCGTTCCTTCTCCTATAGCCAATCGGATACCATCTCACTCCTCCATTTCTTCAGATCTAGGAGTTACCAAATCTCACGTACTAAAGCTCAACTCCCCTCTTCCCAAGTCACCTATCTTAGATTCTCTCGCACGACAACCAATAAAGATTTCACTTTAAACTGCCTGGCCCATCTCCACTCATTACCTGTGCCCTCAACAACATGCAAACTTCTTTAAATTTAAAATGTTCTCCCTTTTGTCCCAACACTCTTCCTCCCAGATTTATACAGACCATTCCATCTTTATGCTTCCAAACACATAAACACTTTCTAGGACTGACCTTTGCTCTCGTCAGTTATCTCTCCAAAAACTCTAAACACCGTGCACTAGTGACATCTATTCTTGCAATTCACTCTTTCTTTAGTGCTTTCTCTCTCTCTCTCTCTCTCTCTCTCTCTCTCTCTCTCTCTCTCTCTCTCTCTCTCTCTCTCTCTCTCAACTTTCAGAGCACTCCAATCCCTTCCAACATCTCTGATTCTATACCTCTAAACTTCTCTAATCAAAAACTCACCGCTTACATTTCTTACCTATGCAGACGACAATAACAGTGCTGACATGACAGCCCATCAAGTTTAAGTTGCCCTTTTATCCTTTACAACTCACCCATCATCCTTCCAGGCTACGCTACTAAATAACCCAGGTAACAGCATGCTCACCCTCTTCCAGTGAGTACATTTTTGTTGCTTACAATAAATATTTCACTCTAATATTAAATCCTTTCTGTCCTTTCTCCAAGTGTGCCTGATTATCACCCCGACAGATGAGACGTTTCAACAATACAGAACACACAACTACAGTGTGTGTCAGTGAACTAATCCACCTCCACTACAAAACCTACTGTTCCCACTCACTAAGTTATATAAGTCTGAAGTTATGACAATCTAAAAAAAATGTTTTAAGGTATGTAAATACAAGTTTTGAATGTCTTAGGTTGCAAAAGTTTAATTGTAAAAAATTTGCAAATGCAAGTTATGAGAATATGTTTTAAGGCCTGAGACCATAAAAGCTTATGTTGTGATGGTTTGAGAAAGTGATTTATGGATCTCAGAAAGTCATTTAAGCAATATAAAAAGTTGTTTCGTAAGTACTTCTATGAATCAACAGCCTGTTTCGCCCCCTGTCTGTCCCAGAGAGTGGGATCTCACACTCTTCCCCTAGTCTTGGAACTCCTCTATTCCGTTAGGACCATGGACCTAGAAGTTTCAAATGTACATCCAAAATAAATATTTTCCCTAAACTTATTAACTTTACCTCTGTCCTAGTTTATCTGTCCCAAAAGAGTTCAAATCAGTTGTAGATTGTTCCAACAACTTCAACACCAGCCCCAGGTGTTTCCTTAGAACCTAAGTCTTGGTCCCACCTCACAAACTACACTTCTCTAGCCTCCTATGGTCCTACCCAGCCTGGGCATGAAATGACACAGCCTTCCCTTCTCAAGGTTAACCAACATTGCAGCTTCCTTGTGTCCCTAATAAAGATGCCTCCAGTGTCAACAGGAAGCAGCCAGAGAGAACAATGCCTCCTTTTACAACTCCCAACAACCCAGTAATAAGGTAAAGATGTGGAAATGAAGGGGCTCTGGAAGACCCACAGCAAATGCCCAAGCATGGCAAACATTGCAGAGATGTTTGGACCTTTAATTGCTTTTCTTCTCCCCTGCTAAAAATTGTTACACCCCCAAATCTAGCCTTCTCCTGCAGACGCAGACGCTCTCTCTCTCTGTCTCTCTCTGTCTCTCTCTGTCTCTCTCTGTCTCTCTGTCTCTCTGTCTCTCTGTCTCTCTCTCTCTCTCTCTCTCTCTCTCTCTCTCTCTCTCTCTCTCTCTCTCTCTCTCTCTCTCTCTCTCTCTTCCTGGCTGCTGCTGCCTCTGCTGCTGCTGCCGCCATCTTTGCAGCCTCACCCCCGTCCCAGCTGCACTTGCCCCTCCAGGAATAAATCTCCATAGTGCTAAGAACTCAGTGTTTTTGGTATGCCTGCACTGATTACTGGCAGGGGATGGCCTCCCTTTCAGTAAGTTTATTTGGTGATTTCTGAGATGTGTGCAGGAGGCCAGAGAAGCCAGAAAAGGGTACTGGATCCTCTGGAACTAGACTTGCAGATGGGGTTGACCACCTTCTATGTTGGTGTTGGGAACCTAACCTGGCTCTTCTGGAAGAGCATCAAGTGCTCTGAACTGCCAAGCCACATCTCTGGGACTTTACATAGCGTTCTCATCCTTTTGAATGTCATATATTCTTAAAATGTGGAAACTAGGATTACACGCCACACATTTGACATGAAGACAGAGTGAGAGAAAGCAGAAGTGTCTTAGTAACTTCTTTCTGGGTACAGCAGCTGAGAGACCCCACAGACAGAAGACAGCGCTGGAGTTGATGATTTCCATGTATCTTGCCTTGAAAAGTTACAATATTTTATTTTAGTGTGCTAGTTATTTCTCTAATAGAGATGACCAAATACCCAACAGAAGCACTTGAGGGGGGAGAAGTATTTATTGTGCCTCTGAGTTTGTAGAGAGGGTACAGTGCTATGGAGGAGGCAGAGCTTGGTCTGCAGTGTGGAGATTTTGTGACTTTCCACATTAAAGTGACAGGTAGGAAGCAGCGAGATCAAATTGAAAGTGGGGCCAGCATAGACGGCAGATGTGAGATCCTATCTTGGTTAAAATATTTATACAAATTTGGATTCTGTTTTGATAGTATAGATGACATTGGAGAGTCAGTGTGTAACTTCAGGAGAGAAAGCCGGACATTGCAGTGGGTTGGGAAAACATGTTAGTGATGATAGAAACGGATGTGGCTCATACATGCCACTGCACGTCATGGCCCCTTCCATTGCTGCTTATGAACCTTCAACATTGATATTGTTCTTGAGCTATGCTCCATCGTGTCACTTGTCTTTTCATACCAAGGAGATGACCAGGTGACCCGAGGCTGACCTGGGCAAGTGCTTGTCACCTCTAACTTCGAGGCCACCACTGAGTGGAGCTGTAGAGTAATAGCATTCATTCATCTTTGTTTCTGCTCACAGGCAGAGCTTGCCTCTCTTCTAACAGTGCCCAGTCAGTATCTGTCTGTCCGGTCAGCTGACATTAAGGAACACAGTTGAGGTGACAATTGTGACATGCCACTGGGACCCACGCCATTTGTATCCTTTGACTGATCCATCATTGCAGTGTGTACTTCACTGTGTGACTTTGTGAGTGTGAGAGGACCCAGATTATAGGAGGTGACTCTGGTGACGGTGATTACTCAGTGTATGGTGATCCATCATTTCCTGGACCTGGTAGCATGTTCCTTACAATCCCAGTGTCCTCTACCATGGTTCCCATACTGAAGTTTGCTACGATCCACACACTATCTTTCCCCATAATTATCTCTATAAATGTGTTTCAATTTCTACCCCACATATAAAGGCGAATTTATTCTATATTTTTTCTCATTTTGGTAGAAATTAAAGAAAACCCACACAAAAGCCATATAATGTATGCTCTTGTTTTGTTAATTTCCCTTAGGAAAAAAGAAATCAGCTCTTGCATCACCAATACAAAGGGAACCACAAGCTTGAGCTTGCAGTAATCTCCCTGCATCTTTCTGAGGCTGCAGATCTGTTTCAGAGGTCACAGGAGTTCACAAAATGAAGGGTAGCATTTTGTCGGGGAGTAACGGTAGCATTAATTCAGATGTTCTCTATACGTCAGTGTGACAGTCCTTGTTTCACAAGCCAGTGAACAGACAGAGGATTCTACCATCTGCCCAAGTCTGTCACTAATTACAGCGGTTGGTACGGGAACGATGGTGTCTGTGGATCAACCTGAATGAGGATGTTTGTTAACTTCCGGTAATCTACTTCGAGGAATAGGCTCTGTGATGACTTTGATGAATCTGGCGTCATTTAACTTTGACTCTACCCACTAGTTCTCCGAGTGACTCCGAATTTCACTTTCTGAATATATGAGCACAAGAAATGGCCGTGAATCACTTCAAGCAAGGACGGTAGGGAAACATAAACTCTTACAGTTGAAATTTCTCCTTGCTCTTGGTGATGGGAAGTCCTTTAGTCAGTCAGCCGTTCATTGTGCTGACATTTTGTTTGTGCTTTAATAAAGCTTGCCTGAAGATCAGAGTTAGACGCTAGTTAACTATAGAGGCCTGGTAGTGATGGTGCACATCTTTAGTGCCAGTACTCAGGAGGTAGAGGTAGGTGGAACTCTGTAAGTTCAAGGCCACCCTAAGCAACATCAGATTGATTGAGGAAAAAAATAAAAATAAAAACAGAGCCAGGTAGTGGTGGCTCACAACTTTAATCCCAGTACTTGAGTGATATGGCTGGGCAGAAAAGGAATAAAGGCAGGAGGAGGCAGGGACTCATTGCATTCAGTCTGAGGATTATAGGGACAGGATCCCCCCTTTGGTCTGAGGATTCAGTAGAGGTAAGAACTCGTGGCTGGCTGCTCTGCTTCTCTGATCTTTCAGCATAAACTCTTATATCTGACTCCAGGTTTTTATTATTAAAACCAGTGATATAACTTATGGTTAAATATGTCTGAGATTGGGAACCTGGACAAAGTACTTTAACACTATTAGAAATGATACTTCCAGCCTCTTGAAAAATCTATCTTTCATTCATTTGGATGGCATAGACTGAACATTGGCATTCATGCATATTCTACCACCTACTTCTATAACTTTCTGAGGTTCACATCCCCCTTGCAAATACACTGACTGCTAGGGTTTGAGCATGGTTTTTACTCTTCACATCTTATATGGAAAAAAAAAACTCCATTATGAGATAGTAAGAGATGATATCACGTCAGATCAGAGAAAGGTCAACAAATTTGGTTCCACCCTTCTGACTGGATCAATTCATCCATCTAGTGTATGGAAATTGCCCGGAGTGACTGTTTTATAAAAGCAACTTAATTAGGTCTTTGATTCCGTAAATATTTCTGACTGTGTGATGCTCTGTGCTGCCAGAACTCCACCAGCAAAAAGCCCATGTCCTAGTTTAGAGCCATCAGTCTTGAACCAAACTGCGAGCCAAAAGAAACCTTTTAAAAATAGTAGCCTGAGAAATCTTTTGCACTATTCATTGGCTGAAAAAGAGAGACCAAGATGTTACACTCGGTGACTGTTAAAATTCTCCCGAGTTCCTTGTGTTACCTAAGAGCTGCCAGCAATTCACTATTCTGTGCTGTTTTCCAGATTTAAATCTACACTTGATTCTCAGATCAGCTATTTCTGTGGGTTTCCCCAGCATGTTCTTGACCCCTTTGCTCATCACTCCTCCCTCTCTCTACAACTGGATTCCAGGAGTTCAGCTCAGTGCTTAGCTGTGAATCTGTTTCTGCTTCTGTCAGCTACTGAATGAAGGCTCTAGGATGGTATTTAAGGTAGTCATAAATCTTATTATGGGGGAGGGTATTTAAGGTAGCCTCTCCACTATTGCTTAGATTCTTAGTTGGGGTCATCCTTGTGGATCTCTGGACATTTCCCTAGTGCCAGATTTCTCTTTAAATCTGTAACAGATCCCTCTACTATGGTATCTCTTTTCTTGCTTTCCTATTCTTCCCCCAACTCAATGTTCCTGATCCCTCATGCTTTCCTCCCCACTCCTCTCATCCCTTTCTTCTACCTCCCTCCCCACTCCCCCAATGCTCCCAATTTACTCAGGAGCTCTTGTCATTTCTCCTTTACCATGTATGTCTCTCTTAAGGGCCTCCTTGATTCCTAGATCCTCTGAGGTTATAGATTTTAGGCTGCTTATACTTTGTTCTATGCCTAATATCCACTTGTGAGTGAGTACATATGATCTTTGTCTTTTTGTGTTTGGTTTTCCACACTCAGAATGGTTTCTTCTAGTCCCATCCATTTGCTTGCAAATGGAATTTCAAGATTCCATTTTTTCGCTGCTGAATAGTATTCCATTGTGCAAATGTATAACATTTTCTTTATTCATTCTTCAGTTGAGGGACATCTAGGTTGCTTCCAGGTTATGGCTACTACAAATAATGCTGCTATGAACATAGTTGAACAGATGTCCTTGTGGTATGAATGTGGATCCTGTGGTTATATACCTAGGGGTGGAATTGCTGGATCTTGAGGTAGACTGATTCCCATTTTCCTGAGGAATTGCCATACTGATGTCCAAAATGGCTGTACAAGTTTGCACTTTCACCAGCAGTGGAGGAGTGTTCCACTTTCTCTGCATCCTCTCCAGCATAAACTGTCTTTGGTGTTTTTGATTTTTGCCATTCTATCAGGAGTAAGATGGTATCTCAGAGTTGTTTTGATTTGTATTTCCCTGATAGCTAAGGATGTTGAGCACTTTCTTAAGTGTCTTTCAGCCATTTTAGATTCTTCAATTGAGAATTGCCTATTTAGTCAATTAGCACCTAACCTCTGCCTTTTTGTTGGTTTGGATAAAGGTTTGTCTATCTTTATTATTTTCTCAAAGAACCAACTCCTTTTTAATTTATTCTTTGTACTGTTTTCTTTGTTTCTACTTTATTGATTTCACCCTCAATTTGATTATTTCCTGGTATCTACTCATCCTGGGTGAGTTTGCTTCTTTTTTTTTTTTCTAGAGCTTTCAGTTGTGCTGTTAATTCTCTAGTGTGACTATTCTCTAGTTTCTTCATGTGGGCACTTAGTGCTATGAACTTTCTTCTTAGCACCCCTTTCAAAGTGTCTCATAAGTATGGGTATGTGTGCCTTCATTTTCATTGAATTCTAGGATGTCTTTAATTTCTTTCTTTATTTCTTCCTTGACCAAGGAGTGATGCAATTGAGCATTGTTCAATTTCCTTGAGTTAGTAGGCTTTCTGCAATTTGTGTTTTTGTTGAATTTTAACTTTAAATATAATAATCCGATAAGATACAGGGGGTTGTTTGAGGATTTTTTGATATTTATTGAGGTTTGCTTTGTTGCTGAATATATGATTGATTTTAGAGAAGGTTCCATGCATGTGCTGTTTAGAAGAAGGTGTTGTATTCTTTTGTGTTTGGATGGAATGTTCTATAGATGTCTGTTAAACCCAATTGGGTCTCAACTTCTGCTAGTTCCTTTATTTCTTTGTTAAGTTTTTGCCTGATGCTCCTGTCCAGTGGTGAGAGTGGGGTGTTAACGTCTCCCATGTGATTTGAATTTGGTAATGTTTCTTTTTATGAATATAGATGCCTTAGAATTTGGGGCATAGATGTGCAGAAGTGAGACTTCATCTTGATGGATTTTTCCTGTGATGAATATGAAATGACCTTCATCTCTTTTGATTGATTTTAGTTTGTTAGATATTAGAATTGCTACATCCACTTGTTTCTTAGGTTCATTTGATTGGAAATTTTTTTCCCCAAACCTTTATTCTGAGGTAACATCTGTCTTTGAAGTTGGTGTGTTTCTTGTATTCAGCAGATGGATGGATTCTGTCTTCCTTTCCATTCTGTTAGCCTGTGTCTTTTTGTAGGTTATTGAGCAATATTAATGGCCATTGATTGTTGATTCTTGTTTCTTTTGGATTTGTTTTTGGTGGTGATATTGTGTGTGGATTCTCCCCCTCCCATTTTTAGGGGGATTATCTATTGCCTATGTTTTTGTGTGTGTAGTTAACTTCTTTGGGTTGGAGGTTTCCTTCCATTACTTTCTGTAGAGCTGGATTTGTGGATGTGCATTGTTTAATCTGGTTTGTCATGAAATATCTTGTTTTCTCTATATATATAGTGATTGAAAGCTTTGCTGGGTATAGTAGTCTGGACTTGCATTCATGGTTTATTAGTGTATGTAGAACATCTATCCAGGTACTTCTTGCTTTCAGCGTTTTCATTGAGAAGTCAGGTGTAATTCTGACAGGTCTGCCTTTATATGTTACTTGGCCTTTATCCTTTGCTGCACTTAGTATTCTTTCTTTATTTTGGTATGTTTGGTGTTTGATTATTATGTGCTGAGGGGACTATTTTTTTTGGTTCAGTTTATTTGGTGTTCTATAAGTTCCTTGTACTTTCATAGGCATGTTGTTCTTTAGGTTGGGAAAGTTTTCTTGTATGATTTTGTTGAGTATGTTTTCTGCACCTTTGAGCTGGGCTTCTTAGCCTTCTTCTGAACTTAGTATTCTTAGGTTTTGTCTTTCCAAGGTATCCCGTATTTCTTGAATATTTTGTGTTAAGGATATGTTGGACTTAAATTTTTCTTTTGTAGATTAATCTGTTTTCACTAGTATATCTTCAACACCTGAGATTCTCTCTCTGATCTTGTGTATTCTGTTGACTATGCTTGCATTTGTAGTTCCTAGTTGTATACCAGATTTTCTATTTCCAGCATTCTCTCAGGAGATGGCCTGGCACTCACCTCTCCTGGTGGGTGCAGGTCTATCATTACAATGGCGGCAGACTCTGCATGGTTTAGTCTTCCTCCAGAACTCTCTGGGGAATTCAGTGGCAGGACAGGACTGAGAACTGTGGTCAGGGGACTCCAGCTGGGAAGGTGTACAGAAGGCCTGGCACTCCCCTCTCCCAGTTGGTTCAAGACTCCAATGGTAGCAGATGTACTATTTGCTTTCTTTCTTTCTTTCTTTCTTTCTTTCTTTCTTTCTTTCTTTCTTTCTTTCTTAAAAGATTTACTTATTTTTATTTATGTAAATGGGAGTTCTGCTGAAATGTTTATCTGTGGACCATGCATATGCAGTACCTATGGAGGCCAAAAGAGGTCTTACATATTCTGGAACTGGAGTTACAGATCATTATAAGCCATCATGTGGGTGCTGAGAACCAAACCAAACCCAAGTCCTGTGTAAGAGCAGCAAGTGCTCTCAACTGATGAGCCATTACTTTAGTCCCTAGGATAGTATGTCTCTGTGCCATCTGAGGTCCAATGAGGACATAGTCACTGAGGTTCTCAGAATGTTCACAATTAGAAGTGTGTGATTGGAACTGTACAATGACAGATTGATGGATGGCATAGCTTTGGACTGTGTTTGCTATGTCTTCTGTAATATAATCATTTCTTTTAGTTTTTAAAAAGATCTCTCTACACTGCTACCTGATATTACATGAAAAATAAAAACCCAGAGACTGATATTGGTGTTTAATCTGAAGACCAGAGAAGCAAAGCAACCATCATTAGCTCTTATATCTACCTCAAACTGAAAAGGCTGTCCTGTACTCAGCATGGCTGGAGAATAAATCTCTCATGAGATTATTTGGGTCTTCATTTTATACCTGCCTAGTGCTGTATTTAAAGGCATATAATCCTAAGTGCTGAGATCACCTTTGTGTGAACTTTTTTTCTATAGGACTGGATCAATTTCATGGAGCTTAATGTGGCCTTGTACTCACAGAGATCCATCTGCCTGTCTACTGAGTCTTGGGATTAAAAGTGTGTGCCAGCACTTACTATATCTATGGCTATCTAGTATGGCCATGGGGATTAAAAGTGTGTATAGCTACTGTCTGACCTCTATGGCTTATGGTTGTCTTTGCTTTCTGAACCCTCAGGCAAGCTTTAATAAATCATAGATAATATATCACCAAAATTCCTTTTTTTTGTCTAATACAAAAAGAAGAAAGCAACAAATAATGTAAGAAAAATTACATACAATAATCATATACAATATAGACATGCAATAAATATCAACGATGTCTAGGCTATAGCATTTGGCAAATTCAGAGAAAATACTCAATTATCTATTCCATCTTGGTGAGTTCAAAGTATTGCACCTAATTTATGTTTTATTTTAATTTGCACTATCAAATCCAATTAACTTTTTTTTGCCTCTCGACCTTATATGCTTTACATTTCTTTACTGAGTTTCCTTTCTGAATCCGATAAACAAGCAAGGAAGACTGTAACTATACTAACTAGTCTTCAACTCACTCACAGACATAAGAAGGAATTAATATTAACTGAGTAAACAGGTAGTGTGAGCAACCTACTTCCAAAAAATATGTGAGAAATTACAAAAACAACCGACTGCCTGGACAGTCAGCCAAGGTTCCTCTGCAACATTGGGGCTCCCATCTTCACCCCATAGGCCTAGCATATCTGACAGACATTTTTAGTAAAGCAAGATATCCTGAAGGACTGTTCTACCTTGTCTTGACAGGGTTTGGCAGTCACTCTCTTTTGTGACTTGTTAGACCAATTTTTACAGTATACAGACAGTGGTCAAGGCAAGGACACTTTCTTGTCTAGTGGCTACTTTTGTCCCAAAGAAAGTAAACTCCATGTAGCATTTCTTTGATGCCCATCACCTTCTCCAACATATATTGGTGCTGCCAGGAGCAGACATGAATCATTGTCTCAAAAAAATCTATATTATTATAACATTTTAAATGCCGTATTCTGTAGACCTCTGAAGTGTTTGAAGATGATTTATCAATCTAAAATATACCTCTGTCTCACCTTGCAAAAATACTCCAAGCTGATTGTAATAGTTGAATTATTACTAACCTTCATTTCCTTATTATCCTACATAGTGGGTAATAATAACATTTCAATGACTAGAGATTTGCATTGCACTATTAAAAATGCTGTGTAGGTACAATACCTTGAACAAGATTACAAATATATGTATAGCATGTTTTAACAATTTAATCTCAAATTTGACTCAATATAAAATATTTATATACAATATGCAAAAATTCAATCCAATGTAAAATATTTAAAAACCAATGCTTGCTTTTTTAAGAATAGATTTAGTAATCTGCCTTTTATCTTCTCATATCTATATCCTCCTTTTTCTTTTCAGAGTAGATTCAATAATCTACCCTTTTTATGCTATCACATTTGTATTCCTTTTTGTTTTTTTTCAAAACAAAAAGCGTTAAGTCTTACCCCCTTTGTTCAGCTTTCATCCTGATTATAACCAATGACACTTTGTAGCCAATTCCATAAAACCACCCATCCCAACTCTTGGGAATGTGGGTGTTGTGTTCTTAAAGTTACTATCTGCTGTCTGGGCAGGGGCTATGGCTTCTTTGTGGGATCCTGAAAAGAAAAATTTGGGTGAATGGTTAAGCTTTATCATTTTTATATAGTCTCTGCATAATGGCAAAGTGCATGGCTTGTCTCAAGTCCTGACTAGAAGAGTCTGTGAAGCTGGATCATCTCAGGAAGCTGCCTCAAAACTTTCCTAAGCTGTATCTATGATGCTGGATTATTCCAGCTGGTCGCTACAAAATTGTTCTGAGCAGTGTATGTAAGGCTGGATCTTGTCAGTTGGCCACCTTGAAATTGTTATGAGCAGTTTGTAATCCAAAACTGATCTTTATTTGTGATTGTTTAGCTTAATGGTGTTACCACTATTGTGTGATGTTAGTGATTTCCATCTTCTTTTTGTTTGTTTGTTTTTTGTTTTGCTTTCTGAGACAGACTTTCTCTGTTAATCATCCCGTCTATTCTGAAGCTCACTTTGTAGACAAGACTATCCTCAAACTCATTGAGATCCACCTGCCTCTGCCTTTCCAGTGTGATTACAGATGTGAATGACCTCCACCTGACTTGCATTCCATCCTCTTTTGGAGACTTCAGAGATCTCATTAGGTCAGGTTATTTCTTTTCTTGGTAGTTTTTTTTTCTTCCAGGTAATTCTCTCTTCTCCTTCGGATGCTTATTTGACCAAAGGCCTTAAATTCCTCAAGATGCTTGTTTTCATTTTCCTGAAAAGACAAATACAAACCCTTCCCCAACCCTAATCTTTATCAAATCTGATTCATGGTTTCTCCTGAAATTTTTGTTTTATCTTCTAACGCTCTTCTACAATCCATACAGTGTGGGTTTTTTTTGTTTGTTTTGTTTTTTTTTTGTTTTGTTTTTTCTTTAATTGTTCTGGGAAGAGGTTTTCACTGTGACGGAAGGAAATGACTGAATGGAATTTGGCATAGGGGCTTTTGAAAGGCTCCTCAAGGCATTTTCTTAAGGCAAAGTATTACCTTGAAAGTTTTTGTTTACCTACATTCTTTTGTTCAATGCTTGCTTTTGACACACTCCTTCTGCATGACCCGGAAGGGAGGGGCATTCTGATTGGATTATGTCTCAGAACCCCCTCTTTACAGTCCCTTTTACAGTCACTGATTTGCACAATTAAAACATTTTCATGTCATTTTTTCTTCAAACCTCTTGAAATCACCTCTCCTATCTATGTATCATCATCATGGTCATGAGCTTCAATATTAACTGTATCTCAGATCAATCCTCCAAAGCCACTGACCTTGATTTTAAAGGCCTAATTATCCTTTTGTATTGAGAATTAGCATTTTAAAAGCCATTTCAGTTATCATTTTTCTAGCTTCTGTATTTGATGTATTTCATGTCATTCTATTTACTGCTGATGTAAGAAATACATGATGGACTCTGTAGAGAGCCGTGTAGTGCCACACCTTAAAGTGGTGCTGGCTTCTGCCTTACACCTTCCCGCTGGTAAAGACTCTCTGGGTAAACAAGCCCTTAATTGGTTGAGTCTGTTCAGCCTGTCTGCTTCCGCATTAGAGTAGCCTATCTGCAGGGTCCACGTGGCTCACTGGGGTTGGTTAGCTCAAGGGTATTTAAGCCTGTGCAGGGGTCCCCTCTCTCTCTCTCTCTCTCTCTCTCTCTCTCCCTGCGGGCCAGAAGCAACATATTTAGAGGATCCTGATTAAAACTGCATGAAGAAGATCTACCCGGAGTCGCATCTTTATAATTTTTGTAAACGATTCAATTTTCTTTCCTACTTCTCCAATTCTGTCCCAAGCATTCAAAACTGCTGCATGGCATAAACCCAAGAGGAAGTCATCATATAGACATTGCCTTTCTAAAGTGGCATAATCTCCTCCAAGAATTTGATCTTGCTCATTGTTCAATATTTGTAGCCTCTTCTTGGAACCAGGAAGCCCATTGTAATTTTGGTTCAGGCTCTAAAACAGCCTTATAAATATATTAAGTCTATAGCTTATCATATGCTTCACAAAGGTGAATGCATCCCATATGAGACTACCACTTCCTTAAATTTCCATTAATCTACCATTGTCACAGTCTTCCAAGAAATTCTTATAAAACCTCTGTCATTTGGCACTTCCTGTAAGGTCACTGGATGTAATAAGAATGGTTCTCCCATGACCTTAGATTCCCTTTAAACCTTAAAAAACAAGGATGAATTTGGTTCACCATTAAATTCCTCTGTCTGGGTCTGAATATCACTGTGATATGCTTTAATATGTTTTTTTTAAGGCCTGTATTTCGGTGCTCATATCAATCAATGTTGTTAGAGATAAACTAAGAATTACCAAAGTGATAATTTACAGTATGTCAATCTCAGTTGATTATGCCTTCATTTAATTGCTCTATTTTTAAATCATTCATTGTGTAATCATACAGAGACCTAACTCTCTCCATTGTAATTGTGTTTCTCATTTTTAATGTGGGGGGAAAAACTCTCTTATCTAATTCCCCCTTTTAAGAGTTCCCAATTGTCCCACCAAATATGCCAATGATGATGATTCAGGTAAAGGTGAAATGTGAAGCTGACTGATGCCGAGGAGAACCGTAAAAGCCCAAGCAGGTTTCAAGGCAGCTATCTATTTTTGCAGCAGCCAAAGAAGGTGTAGGAACCGTCTTTGGGGAGCATCAGTTAGACCCGGCCAACTTTCCCTGTTCATATCTGAGAGGGGAAGCGTGGATTGAGAAATGGCAGGTGAAGATGCCAAGGAGAAGATAGAGACACGGGATCGAGTCAGGAGGGCGATTCTGAGAATACTAAATGCCCCAAGTTTATTCTTCAACATTCTAATATACCCAAACCAAAAGGGGGAAACTTCATTACCAAGACACAAGGAACAAATGTACTTTCTTCTTTAATCCTCTAAACATTTAGTAACCACACCTTAGATTCACTCTCTCCTTATCTGTTCTTGAGGGTTAAGAGTAAGCACATCTGAGACCAAGTCTCTTGCCGTTTAGATATGACATCCTGGCCTTTGCCAAGCATCCTACAGTAGCCATGCCTTAGAACTTTAGGTGTTGTGACTTTAACCTTGGAAGAGTAAGGATAGTTTTGAACTCTCTAACCTTAAGTCAAGAGGAACCAAAGGCATTTTTATAGACCCCCAACAAGAAGGGTGTTCAGAGTTCCAAGGAAAGCCCACAACCCACTGGGAGAAACAAAGCCAAAGAACCAGCTGCTTGCAGAGGGAAGCGCGTGAAAGCTGTTGACTCCTGCAGCCTTTGGATCCTATAGCCCTGCAGAGTTTGGTGTAAAGAGGATGCGACAGAAAAATTCCAGACCTACTCAGAGACTTGGGGAGAAAACAAAGGAATTCCTAGCTGGCCAGGGACTCAAGTGGGAGCCCCAACCGCAGCTCCAACCTGGGCGAATGGTTTCAAGCCCACAGGCGGATGATATTTTCATGGATTCGTACCTTTCTGTTGGGTGCCAATTGTAACACAAGAATAAAAACCCAGAGATTGATACTGGAGTCCAAGCTGAATATCAGGGAAGCAAAGCAGCCAGCCACTAGTTCTTACAAGGCTGTCCTTTCCTCAGCATGGGTAGAGAATACATCTCTCATGAGGCTATCTGGTTCTTCCTTTAATACCTCCCTAGTGCCGGGATTAAAGGCAAGTGATTCTAAGTGCTGAGATCACCTTTGTGTGAGCTATTTTTCTGTAGGACTGGATCTATTTCATGGAGCACAGTGCAGTCTTGAACCACCAGAGATCCATCTGCCTGTCTCCCGAGTCCTGAGATTAAAGGTGTGTGCCACCACTGACAGGCTCTATGGCTAGCTAGTATGACTGTTGGGATTAAAAGTGTGTATCTATCACCATTGTCTGACCTTTATGGCTTGTGGCTATCTTTGCTTCAGAACCCTCAGGCAAACTTTTAAAAATCATAAATAATACATCACCACAATCTCCTTGGGAAATTCTGAATTTTTCATTTTATTTAGTGTGAAATATCAATTTTCTGGTTATTCAGGGGTTATTCCAAAGGCACGCTAGCTTTACCATGACTAAATACTAAACTTAGATTGAACCTAGGTTCAATCTTTGCTAGACATTGGACAAGGGAAGGGGGAAGTATAAAAACAGTTTAAAATGTTGGTTTAGGAAAAACAATTTAATTGACAGGTGAGTATACAATTTATCAAATGCTAACTCCAAAATATATTGAAAATTTACAGAACTCATGCTTGGACAACTCTTTCATTTCACCTGAAAGACTTCACGCTTTTCGAAACATTGAGGTTTTCCACTCAATGATACTTAAAATAAAATACACTACAATAAAATAAAAAAAAATCTACATTTGGATTTCCATTGACCTTGCCATCTTAATCAATTACTTCTTGTGTGTGGGGAGACAACTGAGTAGATATTGGTTACTAAACAAGGATGAAGACTGGAGTGTTTTGTTTATTTCTGAGACAGGGTTTCTCTGTAGCTTTGGAGCCTGTCCTGGAACTAGCTCAGTAGACCAGGCTGGCTTCGAACTCATAGAGATCCACCTGCCTTTGCGTCCCGAGTGCTGGGATTAAAGGCATGTGCCACCAACGCCCAGCCGAACACTGGAGTGTTAAGGCCCCTGAAACAGTGTAAAAGCAGGGCCGGCATGGTGGCATATAATCTCTGTAGACAGAGCTCCTTTGGCAAAGTGGGTAGCTACTAGTGGTGGGGCTCGCTTTAGAGAATCTGCTTCAATAATCAAAGTGAAGAGTGATCAATGAATAAATATTGCCAACATCAATAGGCCTCCAAAGGCACAAGTACATGTCACAGGTACATCCACCCTCAAGAGACCACACCCCTTACCCCAAATTCACTTTTTCAATTTTCTACCAGGAAATACTTCCAAATATTTTCTGAAGACCCTGTTGTATTAATAGAATTCTTTAATATTATTAAGTATTCAGCTTCTCATATGTATTATGTCACTCAATATGTGACCTTCCCTGTACTTTTTCGATAACTTCTCAGATTTTTCTTTTCTTTCTGTATTAACAGTTGATTTCACCATCCATATTTTGAAGGTTTTTTTTTCCACAGTTAACAATATTTACTCCATTAACATTTAGCAAGATTTAAAGAAAATGTTTTATCATCTATTCTATCTTTGTGAGTCTAAAGTCCTATATGTAACTTATCTTTAATTCTAACTAAGGAAAACTATAACCATAACTATCTGTCTCCAATGCCTTCAAAGACTACAGAAGGATACTATACAAACTCTAGAAATGACAGAGACATCCTGCTTTCTGGTCAGTCACCTGAAGTTCTTCTGCAATGGTCTATCTTCAGCCTGTAGGCCATAGTGTGTCTGGCATACTCCTATTTTGAAGTTTTATGTACTGGGCCCATACAAAGATTCTCTCACCCTATGTGTCCATTTCAAAGCAAATTGTTAGTTTGTAGTTTGAGATGACACCTGTATTAATGTTCTTCTTCCCAATCAACTGAATACTTCTTGCACACTTCTCATGATCTTGATTAACGTTGTTGCAAACACCTCTCATCCATATTCCCAGACTAGAGAATACGTGGATTCTTCAGTCACTTCTATTTAATGTCTGTTTTTACTCTTAACTGTAACCATAGCTAGTGTTTTATTCTACTTTGGCAGTCGTTTTATTCTACTTTGGCAGTCCACAACACCTTGGTTACCTTGATTTCTGTGAGTCCTTTTGTTTCCTTTAGTGAAAGAACGATGTACATGTTCTATTACAATCCTTTACCACAAAAATCCTTGTTTCCCTCTACTGCTATTTTAAAATTATTTTATATGTGTGGTGTTTGACCTGCTTGTATGTCTATATGCCATGTGTGTGTTTTGACCTCAGAGGTCAGAAGAGGGTGTTGGATCCTCTGGAACTGTAGTTAAGGGTGCCTATGAGCTGCCATGTTGGGAATTAAACATATGTGATCTTCAGGTAAGCTCTTAACCACTGAGTCATCCCTTTAGTGCCCGTCTTTCCTTTCTCTACTAGCTCTTCTTATACACATCAATAAAGAGATGTATGAGCATAGCATACCTTACTAACAGGTGAGAGAGATAAACAGTAAACCATCCAAGTGTGTTCCCAGAAAGGATATCGGATAGCTCAGGGAGGATATAAGAACTCCATGTTCTTACTAAGTGGAAGGGCAGGGTCCTATTGAACTCAATCTAGCTAGATTTCTGGCCATAAGCAATTAGGAATACATGACAAAACAACAAGGAAAAAAAGCATCAAGCAAAAAGTTAAAAGATAGTTTTCCTTTGTCATAGTCTAGTGAACACAGAAGCAAGCCAGAGGGCAAAGTGCTCAGAAGAGATAAACAGAATCCAACCCTAGGCAATCACAAATACAGATAAGTGCTGTCCTTGGCTAATAATTAAAAACAACGGGACAAAACTCAGTCAGAGTTCAGTTTTACTTCAATGAACTCAGAGAGGTCACAAACCTATTGGAAGATGCAAGCAACAATAATCCAGCACTGTTTTAAATTTTAGTCAAACATGTTAGTGGAAAGCCAGATATTGAAGAAGCCAAATTTCAAAAATGCATCCAAATGTGATAATAAGTAGGAAATAATTTTTGTAATGCAGGAAAGATTATTTTAATGCAGATCATTGTGAATCATGGAGGAAGATGTTAACATTCAAAAGCAGATTGTCCTTGAGAAAACCATCAGTCTGGAGTAAATGACCTATATCTTGAGAGCATTGTGAGATGCACAGGTGTATTTGATTGGACCCTACTCATAACAACTTATGCTTCATTATATGATAAGCTAGAAATAAATGTTGAAATTGTGTTTGTAGGCTGGCTATTTAAGATGATATTGACAAACAATTCTGAATTATTTCACCTGTGTATTCTAGGCCAGAGTAAATAAAGAAAGAGATTGAGTATAATGGGAATCTATTTGCAGGGATGAAAGTGAAGTCTACAAGTACAGGAAGAGGGACCACTTCTGGACCAGGAACTGGAAGCATCAGTGTGTCCCAATTTTTATTATCTCTATAGTTATGTAAGTACACACACACACACACACACACACACACACACACACACACACACACACATCCTATCTGTATGAGCATTTCTACATACCCGTCTATATCTTGATTCCTAAATATTAGTTTGTGGTGATGGGAATCAATTGCCTGGAGAAAAGCTTCACTTGAGAGATTAGCTGGGAAAAGTAAAATAAATAGATAAATAAATAAATAAGCCTAGATCATCTAGTGCTATGAAGTGAAGAAATGGCTGGTGATGGGGACATAAAATGAAGAAGTAGCCACTGACGAGGGCAGGGAATAAACAAGCAGCCAGTAGTGGGGACTTTCAAGGGGATATAAGAATATTTAAGAGGCAACTTCTGCCACAAGGACTTCTTTGCATTCAGGATGACATTGAAATAGCTTCTACTAGAAAACAAACTGAACATGACTTTGATATAGCAATGGTTAATTTTCATTGTCATTGGATTTAGAATTCATAATTTCCATAGCTTAACTGAGCTGGGAAGAATGTGGGTGGTACTATCTTACGGGCTAGCAGTTCCCAGACCGAGTAAAAAGGAGAAAGTAAGATGAACACTAGCTTCCTGACAGTGGAAACATGAGACCAACAACCTCTAAATCCTGTTACCCTCGCCTCTCTCACATGATGGATCCTATCCTCAAGGTGTGGGCCAAAACAATTTCTTCCTTATATAACTCCTGTTGTAGCAACTGTCTTGGACTGCCCTCCCCAAATCATGGCGAACAGACTTAATTGTTATGAATGCTCAGCCTTATCTTATGCTTGTCCCATTAGCTCTTATAGTAACCTGTTTCTCTTCATCTATGTTTTGCCTTAGGGCTTTTTACCTTTCGTTCTTTATGTCCCTCTTTCTCTGCTTCTGTAGCTGCCTGGCTGGATGGCCCGTGGTGTCCCTCTCTCTTTCCCCCTCATTCTCTCTTCTCTTTCCGCCTAAATTCTTTCTCTCTGCCCACCAACCCCACATACATGTCTACTGCTTAGCTATTGACCATTCAAGTTTCTATTAGACCAATAGAAATTAAATTAGACCTTAGGCAGGCAAGATGAAAAAGCAATTTAGTGTATAGACATCCTTAAACAAATGAAGCATAAACGGATGCAACACATCTTTCCATAGTTAAACAGATGCAGCATAAACAAATTCAGCACATGTTTACATAGTTAAAACAATATTCCACAGCATTTCCTCCTTTTTGTCTAAATAAAAAGATGTTTTAACTTTAACATGGTAAGACAATATACAATCAGAACAATTATCGAGTAAGAATTACAGTATCTAGTCACAAGTTCTGAGAAATAATCCATTATTCATCCTGTCTTGATGAGTCCAAAGTTTTGTACCTAATTTACCTTCTATCACAACTAAAGAAAACTGTAACATTAACTTCCTAATCTTTAATTCCATCAGGCAGCAGAAGGGTAATGCCTGAGTAAACAAGGAAGAGCAGTGCAAGCCACTTCCAAAACTACAGAAATGGCTGAGATATCTGGCTATCTATCCGGACACTCCCCTGAGTTTCTTCTGCAATGTTGGGGCATCCATCTTTGTTATATCTGGCGGACTTTTCCATAAAGCAGGAATTTTGAAAGATTCTCCCACCTTGTCTTGGCAAAGTTCTGCTATCTTTTTTCCTTTAGTCATGCTTGCCCAGTCTAGACAATATACTGACAGCAGTCCAGAGAAGGACAGTTTCTTGCCCAAATGTGTAGCTTTGCCAGAATGAAAGCAAACTTCATACGGAAGTTCTTTGATGCCCATCATCCTTTTATGGAGGGGATTTGTGCTTCCAGGAGCAGCTATTTCACATTGTCATGAAGAAAACCTTAGGTTATTAAACATTGTAATGCCATATTCTGTAGATCTGTGAAGCATTTGAAGATCACCTATCTATCTAAAATATATGTTTAACCTTGAAAATATGCCCAATATGTTGACAAGTTTGATTATTATAAATGACTTACTACTAACCTGCATTTCTTAATTATACATTACATTTTAAATGAACTGCATAGGTACAATAGCCCAAACAAGAGGAGAAACATAGATACAGTGTAACAAACATATTTTTAAATTTGTATCAATGTAAAAATACATATCAGTGTAAGATGTTTATGGTTAATTGTTATCTTTTTCTCCTATATTGCTATATCCTCCCTAAATGATGACACATATCCATAACCCACCAAATGACCAAAACTACCCATCTCACCTCTTCGGAATATGAGTGTTAAGTTTTCTAAACTGTTTCCTGCTGTCTGGGGGAAAACACCATCTCCAGAGGACCCTGAGGAAAAACTGAAACAATGGTAAACTTCTGGAAAACTAGTTGTAACATTTGTTGACCAGCCCCAGAACTGGACAGCTTCCAGAGAGATCACCTGTCCTGTAGGTTTTTCTTGGTTTATTTCTTTATGTCTGTAGACAGGATTTTCAGGTGGTCTCCCCTATCAAACGTGATCTCTATTAACCTTGAAGGAATCCACAGTCTCTCATTTACTGTGGAAACAAGCATACCCTCTCTCCCAACAGAATACAATTTTTCGAATTCCATTTTAATATTAAAACACCGCTAAGGTATCTAGGCTGGTTAAATTCAGCAGTCCCCGTTACAATCCTGTCTCTCAGAAGCTGTCATTTACTCATCAGCATTAAAAGAAATTAAAAGTCAACACCACAGCATAAAGGATTCAGACTCTCCATGCACTTATCCTCTCTGCCATTTAGCCATGCCTATCCCTCTACTGCCCAGCTATTGGCTGTAAAGCTTTTTATTAGACCAATCAGGTGCCTTAGACAGAAAGGATCACATTTTGTTTTGTTAAACAAATGCAACAGACATTTACATAAAGTAACATTCTGAAACATAAACTAGTGAAACACACCTTTACATAGTTAAAGTATTATTCTTCAACATTCTGTCAGAAATTTTGTCTCAAAAATGTAAAAGGTCACTAATGCAATTATCCAGAGTGTACAATGTTACTCATTTAGTTGAATAAAAATCTGTAAGTCCATACTGATTTGAGTGAATAAATATTGAGTGATAAGGGAAACCCTGTTCTACCTAGCACAGAAAACCAGCTGCTACGTTTAACAGAAATAATGGAATTTTAAATTGCCACTGTATGTCAGAACTTGTGAATTAGGGATAGACAAGAGACTGTATGATCTATAGATCAACATGCAAAAGTTCTATGTTTAACATGGGGAGAATACCTTGATACTAAGAGAACTGGAAGAGACATGTGAGCCACGTAACCAAAGCTCATCTTAGCAATCCTAAGGCAAATGAGCAGCATGTGCCTGGGCACATTGGGAAGGCACTGCATTGTTCCCAAGATATTCCCATCTGTCTAGTAAGAACTTTATCATGAAGAGGCTTCAAGCAGAATGGTATTGAGAGGTATTTTGAACAGCTGGCATTCTTAGAGTTTTTATTTAAAAAAATTTAAGTATGTGAGTATGTGTGTGTGTTCCAAAGGAGGTTGTAGGAGCTTGTATTGAATCCCCTGGAGACGCAGTTATGGGCAGTTCTAAGCCACCTGATATGACTCTCAGTCCCATGATGTTCTCTGCAAAGCGTTAAGAATCTCCCTCTTCCCAAGAAAAGACCAAGACACTGGTTCTTATCCAAAGAAACTACAGATAGCCACCTGAATACAGCGTCTTGGATTAGATTTTGTCTTGGAATAATAGTAAAAACCTGTAAAAGAGGTTTTGTGATGGTTTCATGGGTAAAAGTCACTTGCTGCCAAGTGTGTGTACCTGAATCAGATCTCAGAACCCCTGTGGCACAAGGAGAGACCTGACTGCTGCAAGCTTTCCTCACCTACATATGTGTGCTACTAAATACAGCACACTCACACACACACACTCACACTCACACACACACACTCACACTCACACACTCATACACACTCACACACACTCACACAATACTCACATACACTCACAGACACACTCACACACACTCACACACACACTCACACTCACACACACTCACACTCACACACTCACACACAAACACACACACTCGCTCACACATGCTCACACACTCACACACTCACACACACATACTCACACACTCACACAGACACACTCACGCACACTCACACACATTCACACACTCACACACACACTCACACACACTCACATACACTCACACACACTCAGGATTTTAAGATAATAAACATAATTAGTATATAAAAACTATATCATGTATTTGTTGCTGAATCATTGTTAAATTTCAGATTTTAATGATCAGTGTTTTGATAATCTCAAAACTAGCAAGCAACACTGGGGCCTGAAGAAACTGTTTAAATAGGACTCTTTATAAAATTTCTATGTTCACAAACTTATCTGCAGCAGATGATCTTACACAAACTGTCTAGTGGCAAGCAAGCAGGTAGATAGTGAATAGATACATCTGCTAAAATCAGCAGGGACGTTAGTGTCTAATGTGTGTATTGGGGTACACTAGCAGGCCTCTGTGAGAAAGGGCCTCTAGACTCTTGGTGCTTCTGTGGTTGTTAAAAGACATTGGAGTTGGACCGATGTTCTCGATTCCTTCTGAGCTACAAGCACGCCTTAAAGCTTGCTGTTCCAGAACAGCTAGATACATCGAGCTCACTGATTAATTTTTTACTTTCAACTTTGTGACTCTGAGATTACTCAAGGTAGGGCCATGTGGGTTCTCCTATTGAGGTAGCTTCCAAAGGAATACAGAATTTGGAGTTTGGACTTGAGATATGGGTTGATGATGCATTGAGAACATACTGCTGCTTCAGCTGATTGAATGCCTTGTAATTAAACACGAGGAAAGGCTCCAGAATCATGAAATTAATCAAGGTATTCACATACAAATCATGCTTTCATGACCTGAAATGCATCTATTATATGAACTCGGATAAATAAAACCTATTTGTTATGTTAACAGCAGAGAAAGTCATCACCAGGGACATATGAGTACAAGTGCCCCAAAATTAGTAATGTATTAAATAATCTCAAAGCTTAGGTCATTGCAAAATGGAGAGAGGCAGAGACATTTGTCCCTTATTCGGTCCACAACGGAACTCTGGATGTTGGCTACCCTTTGATAATGGTGTTCTGACAAAGGAGACATTATTTCCTGGAGAAAAGCTGCTCTGATGGTGTTTTTCAATATAGCACATGGGCACATGGACCCATGCTGCAAGAAGCTCTAAGATGAGAAGCTGAGGCGTTTGCTTAGTGAGCAGAGTGCTTGCCATGAGAGCATAAAGATTTGAGTTCAAATCCCCAGGACCCAAGTCCAAGTGGGTGTGTCTGTTATCTTAGCATTTCCAAAGAGAGATGGGAGGCAGAGACAGGAGAATCCTGGGAAGCTCACAGGACCACTGACCTCGCAATGGAGCAGCAAAAAGGAAGAGACCCTGTCTCAATTACGTGGAACGTGAGGAGCAGTAGCTGAGGTCATCCTCTGACCTCCACATGGTGTCTGCATGTGCGTGTATGCATATCTGTATATCTGTGTGCAAACACACACACACACACACACACACACACACACACTTGTGCATATGCACACAAGCATGGGCTCACATAATCATGCATGCTCACACATGACCCATACATGCACCCACACATGCACATGTGCTCACAGACATGCACATATGCACACACACACACACACACACACACACACACACACAGAGAGAGAGAGAGAGAGAGAGAGAGAGAGAGAGAGAGAGAGAGAGAGAGAGAGAGAGAGAGAGAGAGAGAGAGAGGAAGGAAACTGTAGTATAAAAGCCACAGGAACATTTCTGGTGAAGTTACAGCCAATACTTGGTGTGTTGGCATCCCTTGCTAGAGTTCCAGGGGCTTGAGGGCCCTCACTCATGTGGATGCTAGTGTACAGTGTACAATTCTCTAGCCAAGCAGCAACTGCTCCTAACTAGTAGCTCTGTAACACCTCTACAGTTTTTTGCTAGAAAAGAATCTCCAATGATAATTACAGAAACAACATATCAATTAACAAAGGAGAATTAAAAGAAATTCTATTTTAAACCTAGTCAGACGATTATGGCTTATGTCTTACACATGGACACATGCCCATAAGTATGAGTCTCAGGGGTAAATATTGACTTTACCACATATGACCTATGCGACCTTAATTGTCTGACCCTCTGTGCTTTAAATCCTGTACCTTTAAAGTTGTGCTCACAGGACTCATGTCACAGAGATTCATGAAAATTGAACACACTGATGTGACAAGTTTCCAGAATAACGCTTAAAATATGTCAAGAATATGCCAGGTTGATGTTTATTATTTACTATCTATAATCTCCCATGACATCCAGCTTTATCAGGATAATGTGTTATCTAAATGAGACCAGAGGTTTGTCTTTTCAACATAGCAGAAGTTCTTCAGGAGCAAAGACTATTTTAAACTTTTCTTATGTATTACTCATTCAATTGAGCAATACACATCACACATTGCATCTAAAACGTCACAAATCAGCGTTTCAGAATGTGGTAGCTTGTCTACACTGGCAAGTGGATTTCCTGTCTCCAAGCCTCCAAGCAATTCATCTTTTCCTCGTGGACACACCATGCTCTGTGAAGACGTAGTGACTATGGATCCTTTTGCAGTGATGGGGAAGGAATAAGTTTACCCATTCAAGACAATACAGTTATCAGCTGACTTGTTGGCAAACCTTGTGTGTTTCAGAGATTTGAGTATGGGCAGTAAGAGCTACTGAAATTCAAGATCTGTCTCCTGATCCAGTCTGAGCAGCACTGGGAACCCCAGTACATTCTGCAGCAGCAAATAGCTGCCACGGGCTGACTGTCGCTTGAGCGCCCAATTTATAGTATGTGTTAAGCATATTTAATTCGACAGCAGGGGTCATTGTTGTCTTCATCTGGTGCCACAACCATTCTCTCCCATGCTCTGTCCATTCTGTGCTTCAGACGCAAACATGAAGACTAAGTTTCCCCGTTCAACAGACATTTTTAGGTTGTGTTATTGCGAAATGATTTGTGTGATATTGGGGTTGTAAAGAAGGGGGGATACCAGGACTTTTCTGGCTTCAGAGGTCACCTTATGACCTTGAGGACTCCAACCTGAGCATCTCAGCTTTCCGCCTTTCTAACACGACAGCCTTTAACTCTTGCTGTGCCTCTGTGACTTTCTCCATCTTAAATTCTTCTGGCCTCTGTCAAGGACTCTGTTTTCTTATCTGTACTTTGAGAACAATAGATCGTGTTTTCATTTATAGGTAGGGAAACTGAGTGACCTGTCCAAAATCATGTAGATAGTTTGCAAATAATTCTTCAAACCTCCTTGCTTATTTTAATGCACAAGGGGTTAAACTATTATATTGCACTCAAATGACACAGACATGAGAATGTTTTCATTAATCTTGTCTTCCCTCTGACATTGACTGCATCATGGCAATAGCTACCCATTACCTCTTAATGATCCGTCTCACCCAATATCTTCTGAGACTTTTTAACAGCAAGCATAAGCTATTTATCTCCAGCTCCCTGACACTTGCTACTGTGCTGGGAACTTAGTCAAACCTTAACAAATATTTGTGAAATGAACGAATGATGCTCAAAGCTATTGACAGGGTGACTGTTTCATTCTGGCCCCATGTGAGGGTGCTGATGGGAATTCTTCAGTTCAGTCTTCATAACAGTCTCACATGACAGACATGAAGATTCCTGTCTTTCAGATTAAAGTCGGAATGATGTGTCACACCTGACACTCTACAGCTGTCTCCTCCTTTTTACTACGTGAATAAGAAATGCACACATAAGTGGATTAGGGGAAAGTCCTAGGTTTTGTTATATTTCCAGGTATACCAGTAATGTGGGGTACATTGAGAAAAGTTCTATGAGAAGAAGGAGTTCAACTATTTCCTTCCATGAGATTAAGTAGAGATGCCTAATTTTGTTTCTCAAACTATACCTATGCAGATAAAAGGTAGGAAATATTTGAGACAATTTGAAGGAATTATAATTCCCACTGTATTGCTCCCAGAGAAAAACTAGTGTTAACAGTGAGTGGAGTAAGACAAGTTTTCTTTAGGAACTCCAGTAACTGCTGGGGATGCTTCCGTCTAGAATTACACACCTTTCATGGTGCGGTGGAGATCAGTGGGGACTTACAGACAAGGAGGGGGTGTCATCAAGAGGAAACAGCATGCCAGCTACTATAGTGATAGCGAGGCCAACCTGGAACCCCTGCTGTGGATGATGAGGTCATGTAGAAACAGACCAAAAACGGAAGCAACTTGGTATCAGTTATATGATGGAAGAGCCATGAAACCTGACCCAGCTGTGTCCTGAAGGTGTCTGGGTGGCTCATGCTACCACCAAGGGCCAGGGAGAAGTACCTGGTCTGTGCCACTGCCTGATTCCATGTAGGTGTCTGTGGGCCATTCTGCTGCTAATACTGATCTGAGTGGCCTGTACTGTCACCGGAGGCCATGGTGCTATCTGGTTCTGTGTTCCTATTGGGCCTGGAGTCTGTGTTTATGACCTGTGTTGCCACCATAGGTCCTGGGGGTGTCCATGGCCTGTGTTGCCACCATAGGTCCTGGGGATGTCCATGGCAAGTGCTACAGCCTGAATCCCTGTCAATGTTCATAGGTCATGCCAACGCCAGGTCGGCCATGTCAATGTGAGTGTTCTGTTCTGCACCTGAGGTCATGTTGATGTCTGTGGTCTGGGCAGCTTTTGAGAGCCTTGTCTAGGTCTGTGGTTTTAATGCCACAGAGGGCCATGCTCATGGCTTCTGTTGTAGCCAGAAACATAGTGGAGGCCCACGATCTGTGTTCCTACTGATTGAAGAGCAAGGAGGCTACTTTTGTATGATATTGATGATGGCAGATGCACAGTTGAGAGGGAGAGACACGGAGGGCTTCTGTGATTCCCCCATACCCTTATGGAGATTAACTAGACAGGAAGTACCGAGGAGAACTTCTAGACAGTATGATAGGGATGCTGAAGAGTATCTCTGAACAATTGATGGTTCTGTGCAGGTGTGGGAGGGGAAGCAACCAGTTCTGTTTAAGGGGTTATGCCACTAAGAATTTGACCATGCTTCAGGGAGTATGTAGATATCACAAAGCAGACTTTTTTTCTTGTTATTTTCTACTTCTTTTTTTGGGGGGGGGTGTCACAAGACGGGGTGTGGACATGGAAGGGTTGGTGGGGCATTGTGATCAGGGTGCATGATGTGAACCTTCTGGAGAATCAATTAAAAAAATGTGATGTGGAAAAAAAAAAAAGAACAACAACAACAACAAAACAAAAACAACAAAGAGTGAGCATTCTCACACTGTCTCAGCCTGCTTCCTGCTTTAACTGGAAGGTACAGGGCTTAACAGGACTATGCCTTAGAGAGCTTAATGCTACCTGGTGAGATCCAGGTCAAAGCAAGCGTCTCAAGTATGGGAACTCAATCTCTTGCAATCATCTCTTCATTCTCTAGATGCGTTTGGTAGAGGAAGTGACATTGATGACATTCCCAGGTGGCTGTGTGAAAGGCAGAACTTATGTTTGAAATTTCCAATTTGACTTTTCAGTCTAGAGTTGGAACACATCCAAAGTCATAAAGTGACTAGATTGCTTGTGAAGGGTTTGTCCATGCTCCAGTCTTGTTTTGCATAGCAAAAGCACACAAATGTTCTTGATAGTTGGTTAAGTTTCCCCAGAAAGCCACATACCAAGTACGTAGGATATAAAAGTATACCTATATATGTCAGACTTAATAACTAGAATTCAGTATTGTTTCATTTTATTTCTGAAGGGAAAAATTGACCAAGGTAAATTGATTTTCTAGGAATCAAGCCAGTCATTGTTGATTCTCCACGCCTTTTCTTGGCTTGGTATTGGTTGAAAGCGGTTCAGCTGGACAGCACCCAGTAGGTTGCCTCTAGCAGTTAGAGACAATTTGAGGATTCCAGAACAAGGTGCTTTCCATAAGACTTTTGCTGGTGTGACAATTTTCCCCTCACCAGGGAGAGGAACGTCTCCTAAGGCTTCTTCATGTATGTACCGATCGCTTGGCCATGGTAACGCAAGCCTTTGCTTCATTAATTCAATAGCACAGAGTGAGGTGGAATGAACAGCATGCATTTTCTGATAATCACAGGCTGTGTGGGTACTGAGCATGAGTGAGTGTGTCTATTTACCTTGTACAGAGCACCCAGAAGACTATTGGATGGCTCTTTCCATGCACACTAAGTAATCATCCAGGTAGCTTTTGTTGTTGCTGTGTTCTCCTGTGATTGTGACGTCGTTAAGGACCATTACCAAAGGTTCCCCCTCCAGGGTTGCTGCTCAGTGTGTATAGAGTGCCATTACTGCAAGGTAGATGCTGTGCTAGAGATCTGCTTTGTACTACGCTCACCCCACCCACCTACTTAGCAACTCTGCACTGTATTCTTGAAATTCTTGAGAGAGCGGAGGGTGGTGTGTTCCCACTCCTCATGTGGATGCTAACGAGGGGGATAGTGACCGTGTTTTCTGCTTAATAAAGGTATAACATGCTGTTTTCGTGAGCACTGATAATTGGGATAATTGGTATGAATTTGGTTGTGATGCTCTGATCCCTGGGAGTAGAAGTCATTGTTTAAACAATGCGGTGTTAACTGTTTATGTGTCTGCCACTCACTCTGTGAACATTTCTCACTTAGGTTCAAAGTGCTCAGCAGGGCAATGTGACATGTTTAAGAACTGGGTTACACAGATATTTGTTGAATCATTAAAAGAGATGCTGTTTTGCCTCTTTTCCCCTATGGACATGTTTAAAGTGCATCTGAAACGCTATAACAGTTTTCGAAGAATACATTGGCACATTAGAGGAAGGCGGGGGTTAGTTTACTAACATTGGATCTGATTTTGAGTGCTTGGCTTTGTATGCTTTTATTGGTGGTCAAGACACTTATTTATAAAATTTCTCTGACAGCAAAAGTGTTCTGAAAGGAATCTTCAAGGTGGTGTTAAATCAACCTGGATGGCTGGGCAGTGGTGGCACATGCCTTTAATCCAAGCACTTGGGAGGTAGAGGCAAGTGGATCTCTGTGAGTTTGAGGCCAGCCATTGGCTACAGAGGGCCAGGATAGACTCAAAGCTACACAGAGAAACCCTGTCTCTAAAAACAACAGAAACCTATCTGGATGATTACTTAGGGTGCATGGAAAGAGCTATCCAATAGTCTTCTGGATGCTAACTCCAGCTTCTCTTGGCTGAAAAATGACAAGTAGATACCGAGGATGGTTGTATTTTAAGCTACCAAGGAAAGCAAAGACAGCTTTGATACAGGAGAGGAGTAAGTTACCTTAGTGATGGTTAGGGAGGTTGTCCTGGGCTCAGGAATGCAAACAGAGAAAGGAAAGTCTGAAAAGAGATTGTGCTGTGAGTGAAGAAAATTGAGACCTCTATGTTGATGTTTCGTCTATATTAGGTGTAGATTTAAATCATGAGTCTCCTTTCTGCTGGAAATTGCCTCCTTCTGATATTATTCCACACCAGTATCGGGTACTATTAGGAAGTTTAGTATACTTGAAGTTTTATGTGAGATCCTTGAGTCTGGGGGGTTTTTATACAACTATGTCTGTTCAAAACTGCTAAGACAGTTGCTATAATTTTCATCCTTAGCCTATGAATTTTGTTTCATATTTCCACAATAAGAAAGTTTCCCCTCAGCCTGCATGGCCACATTTTATCTCTGTGTACCTTTATTTATTTAAAAGAAATTGTATCTTTCCCAGAAGAAGAATAGGTTCCTAAGGATTTGAAACAGGCAGCTTTCTCTGGTGACCGGGGTCTCTCAAACAACTTCACTACTCTACAGAACAGCAAGATTGTCTTGTTCTTTGTTCAACCTTAATTCTTCATGCACATAGTAGGTGTTCAATAAATATTCATTGTAACTGCAATGCAATAAAGAGAAATACAGTCGTACATAATTGCTCAGTGTGACTGGGATTTGAAACTCCTGGATATTCCAATACGAACCATTCAGAATTACATGTGGAATGAATGTTGTTCAGAGAATTTTCATAAATCAGTGATGTGGATACTGCTGAGGAACAGCACTGGTATGTTGAAATAGATTTTATAGAATAAATATAAAATTAAAACACTTAGATGTTGATGAGAAATATCCCAATTTCAAGACATACAGATATCTGTTTAGGTATCTGGTCTTTTCCAATACATACTGGTATGTTGTTTTTACTTAGAATGTTTTATTGGTCAAATCCCATGTCTTCCCAGGTTTCTGTAAATTAATAGTGCCCAGAAGGTGTTTCTCTTCTTGAGACACCAGAGCAGTCTTGGAATGCAAAGCTTTTGTGGGCTCAGCGAGGTATTTAGAATAAACGCTATTGATGTCTTCATGTTCTGAAAGGCATCAGCCTTCAAGTGAGTCCAAAAGGCATCACCTGTGTCTCATTTGCTTTGATAAAGAATTCAAATGCTTAGTTTTAACCACATTGTCATTAGCTTAAGGTCAGACTCTAACAAACTCTGAAGCTAGCTTTAATATCACCAAAGACTACGTATAGTTATTTGCATTGGCTCTTTCAATAGAAATCAAACAAACCAAATCTTCTCCTATGACATTATTTTCAAGGAAGTGTGAATAAAAATCGTCCCAGATAATTTTTTTTATAATATTCAAGACTGGTTAAATTGTTCCTATTCAAGAGATTTGTGGTGTGTGTGTGTGTCTGTGTTTGTGTGTGTATGTGTGTGTGCGTGTGCGTGTGCGTGTGCGTGTGCGTGTGTGTGTGTGTGTGTGTGTGTGTGTGTGTGTGTGGTGAATATGTATGTATGGGTTTGTTTGTACACATAAGTATGTGTGCGGGTGCAGGTACACATGTACGGGTGTCCATATTAGGAAGGTTGCAAGTCAATACAGAATGTCTTCCTCTAGAGAGCTTCCCCTTAGTTTTGTAATGGAGTCTCTTCACTGAACGTGTCAGTTGTTTGTTTTGGATAGAGTGCCAGGTTGGCACACTATGGCGATCCTGCCATCTGGGTCCTCCCAGAGTTTGGGTTATAGACAGGTACAGAGAAGCCCAGCTTTTAATTGGTTACTAATAATTCAAACTGAGGTTCTCAAGCTTAGGACTCAAAACATGTGACCCACTGAAACACCTCCACAGCAGAACTGTGAAAGTTTTATATCAATGTGACACAGGCTTGGTTCATTTGGGGAGAGGGAACCTCAGCTGAGAAAATGTCCCAAGAGACTGACTGATGGTCTAGTCTGTGGTGCATTTTCTTGATTGATGATTGATATGGGAGGACCCAGCTCAATCAATGTGCGTGGGACCATCCCTGGGCAGGCAGTCCTGGGTTGTATAGGAAAGCAGGATGAGCAAAGGAGGAAGCAACATTCCTACATGGCCTCTGTATCTTCTTCCGCATCCAGGCTGCAGCCATGTATTCCTGTTCCAACTTCCATCAGTGATGGACTCTGATATAAATTTGTGAGCTAAAATAAAAACTTTCTCCTCTAAGTTGCTTTTGGTTCTTTCTTTCCTAAGTTGCTTTGTTTCTAGTATTTTTATCACAACAATAGAAATCACGACTAAGACACTGAGGAAAGTTTTTTTTTTTTTCCTTTTTAGAATGATTCATTACAGTTTAGTAAAAAATTCAATTAACAAGTGTTTGATTTTGTTTTCTGGACAGCAGTAAGACATTTAAAGCAATAACATCTGGATACTATCAGAACAACATGGCGGAACCCGGAAAAAGGGTTGAGGCCCATGGGGTGAGATGCTTTTCCAAGATCAAGGTATGGAATGTTTAGATGTGTGTTTAGATATGCACGAGAGACTTTTAAAGTGCAGCTTACACGAAGTTTTCCAACACAGTTGCCTAATGTGTTGTTAATTTTTGCCTTAGAGAAGTTGGTCTTATGATTATGGATGTCTAGCAAGGATTATTAATCAAGGAAGATTTATCAGAATAATTTAAAGCAGAAGTTCTCAACCTGTGGCTCAGGATCCCTTTGCAGATTGAACACCTTTTCACCGGAGTCACCAAACACCATTGGGAAACACAGATACTTACAATTCCTAAGAGTAGCAAAATTATAGTTACAAAGTAGTAAACAAAACTACTTTAATGGCTGGGGTGAACAGAACATGAGGAGCTATATTAAAGTGAGCAGCACTGGAAAGGTTGAGAATTACTGATTTAGAAGATCTTAAAGGAGGGCGTGGTTAAAAATGTTTTAGGTGAATATTATGTTGAGCTGGAATTTAGTCTGAGGACAGCAGTCAATCCAGTGCTTAGCCCCCAAAGGTTCCTGACAAAAGGGCAGGAGACACAGCTAGGAACATGTCCACCATTAGAAGTTCTCTGTTGGTTAATATGCAAAGGTGACCTCATGATTTGATCAGACAAATATTTTCTTCAAGCTTTGGCTATATCACAATCATTGATTCATAAGAAAATTTAATTCTGCTATCTGTTTTATCTTAAAAGTTAGGGCTACCATTACTCTTTTCAGGTGAAATATGCTGAAGTATAAACACTTTGCACAAATTGTCCAAAGTGACCCATCCAGAATGCATCTGGCAGGAGTTAGGAGCCAGGGGACCTGGGCTCCTCAGAATAATGTGAGAACTAGAGGATAACATGAGTGTCTTGTGTCCTTGGATGCCAGACGAAGGTGTTGGATCCCCTGGAACTAGTATTATAGATGGTTTTGAACCACCATGTGGGTGCTAGGAGCAGAACCTTAGCCAGAGTAGCAAGTGATATTAACTTCTGAGCCCCATCTCTGGATTCAAAGCTTAGGATAATGATGAGTATTATGATTATTAATTACTAAAGCTATCATCTTTCATTATAAGCACTACTTCTCAAAGTTTGTCTCCTGTAACTGTCTTAGTTAAGGTTCCTATTGCTTGAAGAGACACTAGGAACACTGCAACTCTTATAAAACAAAATATTTATTTGGGGCTGCCTTAGGTTCAAAAGTTTAGTTCATAATCATCTTGGTGGGAATCATGGGGGCCCAAGGGAGATGTCATTCTAGAGAAGGATCCAAGAGTCCTTCATCCAGACTGGCAGGCAGCGGGAAGAGAGTGGCATATCTGGAGCTTCTTAAACCTAGAAGACCACTGTCATTGACAAACTTCCTCAATAGAGACCAGGCATTTGAATGCCTGGTAATGGGGCATTCAAATCTATGAATTTACAGGAGCCATTAGTGTTCAAACCACCACAGTTACTTTGGAGTTAAACTACAGTAGATATTAGTGTAGAGATTATGGGAAATGTGTTAAAACAATAAGTTTATGAGTCAAAATTTACAAGTAATTATATAACAATAATTAGACTTCTCTGGCTTCAGAATTATCTAAAAGGTTAGGATGGTCAAAGGTGTACACTTCCAGATTTAAGCTCCTGCTTCTTAAGTTAAGAGATGTAATCACTAAGAAAAGCAGCCTAGGACAAGGGCAAAGATGGCCTTAGTGCCTTTCTGTCATGCTTGCACTGATGACCTCAGCGGGCAACAATGGCTATTTCTAACACAGTGTCTCCACAGATTAATTGGTTAAGCTACATGGAACTAAAACTAAAACAAAACTCAATGAAACTTGCAAAGGGGAGCTAGGAATGAGGGTGGAGAAGAGATTAAAAATTAATAATCAGATGGTGCCACATGCATATGAAATCACCAAACAGTAAATTTTATCAATACAATTTGTTAAAGAAAGGAAAGAAAAATTTCCCAAGGGGCCAGGGAGATGCTTCAATCAGTAAAGTACTTGCCATGAAACCAGGATGACCAGTTCAGTCCCCAAGCCTCCATAGAAACTAGTCATGGTGACACATGACACATGACTACAGTCCCAGTGTGGGGAGATGGAGTCAGGCAGATACTCGATGCTCGCTGACAAGCTAGCCTTGCATCCTGGGTGAATTCCAGGCTGATGAGAGTTACTGTTATTAAAAACGTACTAATCTGGAGGAATTACACCTGCGGTTGTCTTCTGTCTACATCTACATATACATATATGAACTTGTTTCACATGAACATGTACACACTTTCACAAAGAGAAAGGGCGAAAGAAAAAGAAAAAGGAGCACTCCCTCAGGAGGAATGAGGGGGCTACTCTGAGAGGGTCTGCTTCACACTGTAGAGACTGAGGCCAATAGTCAGCAGGACTGGCTTTACAAACTCGGATCTTATGTAGGAGGAGACCTGGGTGAGCACGGACCCTGGTTCCTTTCACTTCCTGCCCAGAACAGAATAGTTCAGAGAAGAGCAGTGTGTTCATTACTCACTTAGCTTTCTTCTTTCAAACATAAATCAAATAAATCTCGACCCCCCAAGCCTGATTTTTTCCTAAATTTTGTAGACTTTGCTTTTATATATAAGAGCTGAATTATAAAACTCATGTGAAAATTATCAGTTATCAATCACATTCTCTGAAAGATTTGCACTGGGAAGAGGGAACACTTCTGGCAATGCCATTTAGAGTTAGAATACAAACTTCTGGAGCTGGAATTATTATTATTTTTTTTTACATTCATACAGTACTTTTGAACTATATGGAACTTGGTATTCACATTTCCCATTTTATTTATTTATCTTTGTGTGTATGTTTCTACTCAAGTTAATCAAGATTAATTGGTACTTGTGACAACTTTTGCAAGCAGTAAATACTAATCTAACACATTATGCTTTGCCTATTATGTCAGATGAGACAGTACAGAAGTTCTAGAAATGGGATGATGACATTTGCCATCAACCAGCTGCTGGAAATTAAGTTAAGGGGGACAGGAAGTTCACTCGCTACGTCACTCAAAGTGAGTTTATTAGTCATAGGCAGTGAGGAGCCTTAGCTGTACACAGCCACATTGTATCCTGCATGTGAGTGACCCCAAAATGTTCTGCCCTGGAGTTATATACCACGAGCACCACTTGAACTACCGAGATAAAAGGTTATAGGGCATATTGCCCCCAAAAGAAAGACAAAAGTAGACAGAGATCGCTTTTCTGTTCCCATTGTACCTGGCAGTGAGAATTAGCTTGTTGTTCTCAAGGAAGCAGAAAAAGAGGACAAAATGTTCACCTGCCCACGGGCATCCACAGACCTGAATACACAGTAGGCTTGCTGTAGAAACAATACCATGCTGTAATTTTGTATTCTATTTCTCCCCTTCCTTAAAGTGGACAACAGTTGTCCTGCAGAAAACAGTATAACGTTGAAGACCTAATAATGGCTGTGTCTTTCATAGAATAATTCCATGTCTTTCTGTATGAGTACAATACACTGATAAAAGAGGAAAGCCATACCCATCTACAAAACTTGACAACTATTCCAACTCTACATTTCCAGAGTTAGGACGCCATGACGGAGTAAAGACTACACTTCAGGGTTTCTTGCATGTTCAAAGGTTGTTCAAATTGGATATAATCCTCTCCAACTCGTGGTAGAGGCTGTTTTTATTTTCAGCAGGTGGTGGATATATACTTGGAAAACAGATTTTTCACTTTTTCTTAAAAATTTTTCTTCCCAGATGTTTCTGGTGGCCTTAACAGGGGCATATTTATCCAAATCACTATCAGGAGTTTATATGAATTCCATGCTCACACAAATAGAGAGACAATTCAATATCCCCACATATATAGTAGGATTTATCAATGGGAGCTTTGAGATTGGTGAGTATTTTCATTCACATTTATGTATTATTATATATAGATACTCTCACCTTTTTTTCTGAATTTGAATATTTAATCTGATTGAATTGCAAGCTTCCTGATGTGGTTGAATAGTCTGGTTTGTGTGTGAAGAAACCACTATTTAAATATTACCTCTATAGCACCTAATTATTGCCACATACCCTGGTATGGTCTCTTTGTTTCTGACAAATGGCAGAAAATTCCATCCCTTGATACTTCAAAGAGACAATAAAGCCCTTCCCATAGCATTTTAGAAGGTTGCTTTGGTAGCCTGGAGGAACTAATGTTTGGAAGGAAAGCAGATACTATTTTTCCCCCACTGCATCTCTGAAGTTGACAGCTCTCCATGCCTAGTCATTTGGGAAGATGAGGATGCTTTCCTGTATTTCAGTTTTGTCAGATACAATTCCTAAGAAGAGTGAATAAACTTTAGCCCTTGATTTTGGGTGAAGAACAAGAGTAGAAAGGGTGAAGGAGGGAACGATGCTTTCCATAAACAATGTGACCTTAGTTTATACTCCATCCAAGGCAAACTTTTTTGTAATGTATTTCATCAAAACAGCAACGAAAACCAGGATTGTGATGTGGCTACCCCACAGAGGACGTTCTGTCCTGTCTCTCAGGATCAAGCTCAGGATCTCCTCAGGGCTTACTCTGCCCACTGTGTCCTAGGCTTCCACAGTGAAGTCGGGGTGAATGCCTTACATAGACGTTAGTGATATTCAGTCATGTTCTAGTGTGTTAGAGGCAGCAAGTGCCGTCCATTGGTTATACAAGGTCTAGTGGAACACATTGTTCTGGGGAAGACAGTCTCCTGAAGGAGTAAGTTTTGCCAGTGGAGAAATGGACAGGTAAATGTGAAGGGGAGATTTGTGCAGATGGTGCAGCATCAAATAGTTTGTGTGAGGATGAAGTCAGCCTAATGTCATAGGAAGTTGTTAGAGCATGAACCTGGAGAGATATTCAGGGAAGAAATGGGAGAAGACTGCGGCTTGCTCTGGACCATGTCTTTTGTCCCTCAGCTGGCAGAGAGCCAGCATGGGTTTGGAATAGGGTACTGAACTTTCTATGCTGAAGACTTATATTGAAAACCCAATGCCATCTGATTTCTGGATAATACTTTAGTTGTACAAAATGAAACTACGTAGGCTAATCGGAATCCAGTTACAGTGAAGTATAATTATCAGAACATTTAGCATCCTCCCAGGACGGAACATTTGTGCTTTTTAACAAGGCAAATATTAGCTAGGTCTGATTGTCAGGTAATTATTTGCTACATGGACTGTTGCAGTATTTACAACAACCACAATGTTGTAAACCACTATTTACATCTTAGGCTGTGGAAGTGTTCAACAGGTGATGACCTGTGTTCACATGTCAACCTACCAGAGGAATGAATGATTCTCTGGTGAAGGAGAATCCCACCCAAGCATGGCCTGTGGGACCATCAACTCTGGAAGCTATTGTTCCTTTCTGCAATTACGTTTATGCTAAAACAGCTTGATGTCTGTCTGTCTCCCCAATACCTTTACTGTAGTAAAGAACTATAGAACTATAGTAGAAGGAAGTAGAATTAGAACCAGCAGAATAAAGAGCATGACTGGAACAACTCATGTGTGAGTTAATCCTTTACCTCTCAGACTAGAAACTTTCTACATTCCTTTAGCTGAGCCGTGGCTTCTAATCTGAAACCTGGAAGGAGGTAGTTTTGTGAGCTGGACTCACAAGCTACCAAAATATTCATACTTCTGTTGGTGATGGTATGTATGTCACTACTGTTTCCTACTTTATCACAAACAAAGGCAAAGGTCGAGTTAATGATTATTAAAAATTATTCTCACTCGGGTTCGTGAAAAATTCTAATTCCTGTGAACTCTGTGGTTTTTAAACTAAAGGTTAAAAAGTCCTCTTTAACTTAGAAAATAGTAACTATCCCACCACTGGCTGTGGCAGGAGACCTAAAGGGAAGTCTTGATTGAAATCACTGTGAGAGGAAGTAACTCACATTGGCCAGTGAGTGCAGCATTTGGTGGCCCTCTCCCCAGTTAATTCGCGATCAATCTTTCCTGAGTCTGGATGACACCTTACCTCCCCCCACCCACACCCCCACACCCTCCCTCCAATTATCTGAGGAACATCTAGGTAATATAAAAGACCCCCCTAAGCCGATTGTGAGGAAAGAATGTTTTTCCTTTCAAACAATAGAGATTTTAGACAAGATCTGGAAGCCCAGAGAGTTCAAACAATGGCTGCCCTGGAACATTACATGCTGAATGATGACTTCAATAGTAGAAACTTTGGGCAGAGACAGGGTAATAAGGATATAGGAGCGGAGTGCACAGCATTCAAAATAATGCAACATTTCTTCTACTTAGCTGAGTAGAGAGAAATAGAGTTTGAAGGATAGGAAAAGTCTCTGTATAGCTTTTAAGTATTGAGATCCCTTGGAGATTTGCTAAGCCACCAGAGAGATGTGTTTGAGTTTTCTGACCTTTCCTTTATTCATTATATGAGCAGGGCAAACATCCATCATCAAACTCAAGTTATGTGGTTTGAAGAGAGCTTACTTATATATTTGCTTCTTTTCAATTTCTTCTTTGGGGGTGTGTGAATAATACTGATCATTGAGCCTGGGGCTTTCCACACATCAGACAAGTATTCTCCTTTATCCCAAGCCCCTTTATTTACTTTTTATTTTGAGGAGGTTCTCAGTAAGATGTCCAGGTTGGTCTTGAACTCATTCCATAACCCAAGCAGATTTTGATCTTGCAGTCTTCTCTTATCTCCCATGTGACTGGGGGTGGCAGGTGTGACACCAGCCATGCTTGTTCTTTCATCTCTGAAGCTTGTTTACCAAAGACTCCCCTGGGGCTTCCCACTGAGTTTCCTTCAACCTAAGCTTTCTCCTAAGCCATAAACACAAATGCTTGGTTTGAAATTTTGACTCCCGCAATCTAGACCTAAGACATGGTTGGAGGGTTTGGACTCTTGCCTTTTCTCTGCTTAACAAACAGTATCACCCGGCCTAAGAAAAGATGTGACAGCAGAAGCAGACATCCAGCTTGGCCATGTTTAGCAACAAATGGGTTTTTGAATAGTAAGTTAAAAGACATGGATCCATTTGACCCTGCATAGAGAAGATGTCAGATGTGACTTGCGAGCTAACACCTGCTTTTGTATCCATTCTGAAGGGTTGGATGATCCTGAATAGAGCACTAAGTGTTCTCCAGAATGGAGAACATCCCCTCAGGGTCATGATGTATGTATGTATGAAATGTATGGGCTGTTGGCTATGATGTGATAATACTTTATACTGAAATAAACATTCTCATTTCCCCCTCCCAGGAAACCTTGTGTTGATTATATTCGTGAGTTATTTCGGAACAAAACTGCACAGGCCTATCATGATTGGCATAGGATGTGTGGTTATGGGCCTGGGATGTTTCTTAATGTCATTACCTCATTTCCTGATGGGCCGGTGAGTACCCTGTCTTTTATGGTATTCTAGGTTTAATTTTCACTTATAGAAAATGAGACTCAGAATTTCCTCTCTGGGAGCATCAATGCTTTCACAAAGTACAGAATGCTAGCATGGAAATTAGAAGATATGGGCTCTACTCTGCCAGTATGATTTCTGAATCTAGTGACTTTGGGTCCATTTAAGGTCTGATCCATTCCACTTGTGACGTGGGAATTTTAGACACCGCTTTCATGAAATTGAGACACATGAAGAGATTCTCTGAATCTGCCAGAGCTGTGCTGAGTCCTTCAACAGGGTTATTTAGACACTCCAGTTACAAGGAGGTCTATAGTGTGACAGAAAAGTGGATCCCAAAAAGAACACTGTCAAGGCTAATTTTTATTTTCATGTTTACCAAAGTGTATTGAAAGAAAACTGTAAAAGCGAAATTATGTGGAATTATCTCTTACCCCCTTTCTGCTTTCTGGCAAGAGTTTCCAGGTCTTTCTTCTATTTGCCTTTGTGTCTTATTAGTTTTTAATACTTTAGTGTTAAATGATATGAAATAATGTTTTCTAACATAGAACTCAATGTTATCTACATTGAATACTTAGGTCATTTTCTCTCATTGGATTGACTTTCTTTGTGACTCTCATTATTTCACAAGCACCTCATCATCTGGCTGCATGAACATCCCTCAACATGGGTCAGAGTCATCTGTGTTGACTTGCCATGCCTCTCGGTGTTTTCTTCTCTATCCCGCCTGTCTCTAAACTATAAACCTCTAGGCCAGCTCAGTGCGATTTTCTGGTAATTCTCCATAGTTCTTTTTGTTATGAAGTTTACATCTTCTCTTCCTCTTGCCTTCCTTGTACTCTTTTGTATTATTTTATTCTTTCTTTTGTTTTAATTTTAAGATTTTTTATCAATTTTATTTGTGTGAGTGTTTTATGTGCACGTATATATGTACACTATCTGTGTGTTCCCCAAATTGATCATAAGAGGGTGTCATCTCCCCGGGAATTATAGTTAGAGATGGTTGTCTGCTACCATGTGGGTGCTAGAAAATGAACCCAGATCCTTTTCAAGAGCAACAACTGCTCTTGACCAAATCATTATCTCCAGTCCTGCTTTGATTTTCTTTCTGTGACAGGGTCTTGCTATGTAGCCTAGGCTGAAATTCACTATGTAGCTCAGACTGCCCCCGAACTCTTACTGACCCTTGTATTTCAGCCTTCTACCAGGATGAGCCACCACAACTAACTTTGACTTTTTCTTGCTATTAATGACTCTGATGAGGAGCATCCTGTCCTCTGTTTCTAACATTGCCCTCCCTCACTTCTTTCTGCTGAGAAAAAAATTCCCCACAGCCTTTGAAGACCTTGCCCCAAATTTTGTATAATTTGGAATTAGAATTCATTAGTATTCTAACTCTGGTGGCTGGTTTCTCTTACAGCTTCCCAGTCTGACAATGATAGCATTTGTTTAGGTCTTTTTGCCACCTCAAGCAGGTTCAATAGGTCAGGACATTTTGTAAAGATTTTGTACTTTTTTTCCTCCTTCCTACTTGATGATATCTTTCCCCTCCTTTTCTGCGGCTGCTATTTGAGCACTGGAATCCTATATTCCATTCATATCATGTCATCTTTCTAACTTTATGCCTTCAAATATCTTAGGTACTTCCTGGGAAGGTTAGCTCTGCCATTCAGGCTCTTGAATGGGTTTGCCATTTGTATGATGATATTTCTAAATTTTTATTGTCAAGGACACCTCTCTACCTTGAATATCACCTGTGAGGGGACATCGTGCCATTTTCTCAATAATTCATTGTCCTTTCACTTGTGAATGCCTTCATCTGTCCCCACTGTCTGGCTACTGCAAGTGTAGCTTTGTTCATCTTTGCCTTCTATTGTGAGAATTTTTTTTGTGTCCTTTTGTCTTTTTATACTTTTTGAGGGGCCCGCTACCCAGCTAAATCACACACGAGGCTTATTTTTAGTTATGAATGCCTGGCCTTAGCTTGTCTTATCTTAAACTAACCCATCTACCTTTTGCCTCTGGGCTTTCCCCTTCTCTTCTGTATATCTTACTTTTCTTCTTACTCAGCGCTGGCTGGGTGGTTGGGTGGCAGGGTTGCTGGCTGGTTGGTCCATGACATCCTCCTCGTCTTGTTCTCTTGCTCCTCTCTCCCTTGCTTCTCCTTCTTTATCCTCTCTGCCTGCCAGCCCCGCCTATCCTTGCTCCTGCCTTGCTATTGGCCATACATCTCTTCATTAGGACCATCAGGTGTTTCAGACAGGCAAAGAATCACAGCTTCGCTGAGTTAAACAAATGCAGCATAAACAAAAGTCACACACCTTAAAATAATACTCTACCACAGACATACTCTAATAGGAGTGTTCACCACAGATAGCCCTTGTTACTTGTTCATGTTTAAGAGAGAATAATAACAGAAAGCTAACTGGAAATTCTGGAAACAAGTATAGCCATGGTCAATGGGAGTCTTTTATCTTGTCAGTGGGTGAATCAATAGGTGATTGATCTGGACTGGGTGGTGGTTGATCTGGACTGGGTGGTGATTGATCTGGACTAGGTGGTGATTGATCTGGACTGGGTGGTGATTGATCTGGCTGGATATTGATTGATCTGGCTGGATATTGATTGATCTGGACTGGATGGTTATTATCTGGACTGAGCAGTGATTGATCTGGCTGGATATTGATTGATCTGGCTGGATATTGATTGATCTGGACTGGATGGTTATTATCTGGACTGAGCAGTGATTGATCTGGCTGGATATTGATTGATCTGGAATGGGTGGACTCGCTGCTTTTGAGCCATCTCAGAAATGTGTGTGACTTGTGATCCTAGGCAGGAATTCTCTGCAGTTGTTAAAGAGGTAAGAACCTGACTACCAAGCAGAAAGAAACGGGAACTTCATCTTTTAGTGTGTGAAGTTCTAAATACAATGATCGTCCTTCTTGTCTTCTCTGTCCTCGTTGTACCCGTTTGGATCCTCTTCTACCTGTGAGCATTTGCACTTGGAGAGATTGAGGATGAGTCTGAGCTTGTAGATATTCCTTCCTTGCATTTTAACCCTCACTTTAAACTTTGCTTTTTACGCCCAACCAGGTCTTCAATTGAGAGTGTCTTCAGGAAGTTTGCAATGGAAACCCAGATTGCATCTCCTTGCTCCCTGGAGCATGATGATTATATTTCCTTTGCCTTCTTATTCCTTGGCCTCTTTCTTATCCACACCTCAATCTGAAGATTGATTGGGTTTGAGTGACCACACTTCTAATCACTAATGTATGTCTTTTAAGCGATTTGATTTGTATATGTTGTGGTGGGTTGTGTGTGCTTTTTTGTGAGGTCAGTAAACAATTGACAGGTGCAGGTTCTCTCTGCCTACCCTGTGGGGCCTGGCATGCAATCCAGGTTGTCAGGTTTGTACAAGCATCTGTACTCATGGAGGCATCTGGGATTTCACAAGACTCTTTTTTTAAAATCTCGTTATTATCATTATTATTTGAAACAGAATCTCATGTAACTCGGTTTGGCTCTGAATGACTCTGTAGTCAAGGATAATCATGAACTCTGGTTCCCTTGTCTCCATCTCATGAGTGCTAGGACTAAAGGCCTGGACCACCATTTCTGTTTTTATTGAGTGCTCAGGATCAACCCTTGGATTGGTGCTTGCCAGGAACCACTGTTCCAACTGAACTGAATCTTCACATTTAGATGTCTTTATCTGTGAGGAAATGGGCATTCCCGATTTTCACTTTGAAGTCCTTTTCTGTCATTCTATTGCCAATTGGGGAATACATGGACCTTGAGTGGAAAACTGAATTTTAAGTGGACAATGAACTAAATGAAGGATATTTTATCCTCTCTGGTGTTTTTGCAGGCAACTGAAAGCTTGTGGATGAAATTCAAAAATTATTTTTTCCTTTCTATTCTATTTAACTCAATATCAAGCAATATTTGATTATTATTGTGTTTTCCCACCTTCTGCCAAAGGTGATAATTCTTTGAAGCTGATTTGTGTTCACTGGATAGTGAGTAGAAAGACACAGGATCTTGTCCACACTTAACTAGCAACTTCTGTGGGGATATCCAGCCCGTGGTTCTAGGGGGAAGTGATTCTGACTTCTGTGCTATATTATACGGCCTAGAAAGTAGGATGTTGGCAAGTGGAGTTCCATACGTGCACATAATTCACCAGCTTTAGTTTCCTCTGGCTGTCTCTCTTCTAAAAAAGAAAACCACTTAGAAATAATAGATAAATAAATAAATGAAATGCATAATACCTTCAATGGAGAGAAACTTACTGGACAAATTCTCCTCTACTATTGCATTCTGACATTTTTTTTTCTATGACAAGCGGGTCCTTGGTGATTTTGTCAAGTTAAATGACCACAGTTTGTTAGCACTTTAGGTCCCGTGACACTGCATTGTCAGATGATGGATTCTGTTATCTCTTGTTATGACGTGTGAACCTTTTCTCCTACTGGAGTTAATGAACACATGGGGGAATGAGTGTTTGAGTTCTCAGAAAGGAAGGGTGGGGCCACAGCTCGGAGAATGCAGAGCAGGTGTCTTGATTTGAGCTCTGTGTCTCTCTATATCTTCTCAGTTTTACTTGAGTGGTTCTCTTTATCTTTCTTGCTTTTGTTCTTTATCACCCCCAATGATTTCTAGGGAGCAGTCATTTAGACATCACATTTGCAAGGCTGACATTAGAGAATCTGAAAGCTATGTCTCCTACATGAGGAGACAAGAGCTAACTGTAAAGAAGGGGCATATTTTTGATGATTATCAAGTTCTTTTGATGGCATTTATTATTTTTATTCATCCAGATTTTTTAATTTTGGGGGGGTTGTTTTTGTTGTTTGTTTGTTTTACTTTTAATTGATATAAGTTCTTGTGAAGCCCATTCTGGCCTCAAACTATGTGCATAGCTGAGGGTGAACTCCAGCTGAGGATGCTCCCACCTCTACATCTCAAGTGTTAGGAGGGTTACAGGCATGGGTCGTGATACCCTGTTGGTGCAGTTATGAAGTTTAGCCCCAGCCCAACATGTCTACCCTAATGATACAGATTTATGTTTCTATTTGTGTGTGTGTGTGTGTGTGTGTGTGTGTATGTGTGTGTGCATATGTGTATATGTTTGCATACCCATGGTGTTCATACGTAGATATCAGAAGACTGCAGAGTCATCCCTCTCCTTCAACTTTATGTGATTTCCAGGATGTCATCTTTCTGGTCCTGCAATATGAATTGTTATGATTAGAATGACTAGCCGGGTGTTGGTGGCACATGCCATAATCCCAGCCCTCGGGAGGCAGAGGCAGGTGGATCTCTGTGAATTTGAAGCCAGCCTGGTCTACAGAGTTAGTTCCAGAAAGGCTCCAAAGCCACAGGGAAACCCAATCTCGAAAAACAAAGCAACAACAAAAACAAAAAAACAAAACAAACAAAGAAACAAAAAGCGACTGCCGTGGGAAGTGGGAACATGGCCGCCCTGGCCGTATTCTCAGTGATCGGAGTGATCTTCAGAGACTCTCATTGCACTCAGTTCCTCACAGTGAATGTTTCCCCTGTCCACACAGATACGAATATGAAAAAACAATTTCACCTGCAAGCAACTTGTCCTCAAACAGCTTCTTGTGTTCGGGAAACAGAACCTCAATGCCAACGCCAGACCCAGCAGGTTGACTAATGCTTCTTCTTACTTTCTGCTCATAGACTCAGCCAGAGAAAACTCTTTTATGAAGGGCTTTGAATGTGATGGTGGGTTTCATATGCATTTAGGACACATGACAAGCTTTACTTCTCTCTTCAGGGAAGGGAATTGTCTAACTACATAGAGTACTCTGCCTCCTGAGTTTGAATATATTTATTAATACTTCTCTGTTTCTTAAAGTGGGTGTTTAAAAAAAAAAGAAGCCAAAGATATCCGCTCCTGCACCATTGTAGTTAGCCCAGAAGAGAAAATGACTTAGAAGGATGGATTTAGACACTGGTGAGATCTATGTGATTGGTCTAGTTTAGTTTTCTGTTGCTGTAATGAAACATGGACTAAACCCAACTGAGGTAGGAAAAAGTTTATCTAGATTACAAATTGTAGCCCACTATGAGGCAAGCCAAGGAACCAGGATGGAGAGACCACTGAGGAGGGCTGCATACTAGCTAGCTCCTCCAGCTTGCTCAGGTACCTTTCTTATAAAGTTGGTACCCAGCTGCCCCAGGATGATACTGCCCACAGAGGTGTGTGCAGTCTCCCATCAATTAGCCAAGAAGACAATGTCTCATAGACATCCCCACAGGCTATTCTGATGGACGGTGTTCCTCAACTGAGATTCCTTTGGCTCAGATGTGTTTAAGTTTGTGTCAAGTTGACAAAGGAACTATCCATTACAGTGATTATGCAAATAAGAATTACAGATAGAAAGATACTTTCCTGCATCTGTACTATGTACCTGATGCACCGTGGAATGGCAGGTACCTATGTCACAGTTCCGAATTTCTTAGTTACCCATGAACTTGTGTTTAAGGATCCCTTTCCCTCCTTAACAGAGACATTACTTTACATTTCATCCAAGCAGGAATGCTTCCCTTACTTCCTATGGGCCTAGACACTGTGGTCATGGCTCCTCTCCTTCCTGTTCTGTATTAGTAACTTTTGCATCACTGTGACCAAAATCCCAAATAACTCAAGGGAGAAAAGGTATGTTTTCACTCACTGTTTCAGAGGGTCCAGCCTGTGATCACTTTGACATGTGTGTATAGACAGAATATCATGGTGACATGGGTGTTTGCTGATGCTCTACTTCACTTCTTTTTGGGGAAAGAAGAATAGAAAACATGATACAGGATGTAAGATGTAGCCTCTGTGGGCATGCCTACCCCATGTCCCTTTTACTACAATTGGGCCTACCTCTTACCTTTCTGTACATTTCAATACTGCCAGTCTAATGACGCCATCAACAGGCGTCAACCCAATGATTATGTTGGAGCCCTGTTGATTTGTCTCTGTAAATATACTCACAGACACAGACAGATATGTCAAAGTACTTACTGCATGCATTAGTTACTTTTCTTTTACTCTGATGGATTAACATGGCCTAGGGAACTTATACACAGAAGAATATATCTGTGCTTATAATTCTAGAGCAGTACGATTCTAGAACCTTCCCAATACTGAAATCCTTTAATCCAGTCCCTCATATTGTGGGGACCATCAATCATAAAATTTTTATTTGAAATAAAATTCTTTATAGTTGCAATTTTGCTACTGTTATGAATCATATTGTCCACCTATGTTTTTAGATGATCTTAGGTGAGCCCCCTTTAAAGGGTCACATGATCCCCCAAAAGAGATGCAACCTACAGGATAGGAATGGCTGTTCTAGAGGAATGAGAATCAATCATGGCAGGTAGAATGGCAACAGGAAATTAGGAGTTCCCACCTCAGCTATAAGCATGAGGCAGAAAGAGCAGACTGGATTAGAGTGAGGTTTTAACCTCTTGAATCCATCTCCGGGGACATTCTTCCTCCACCTTCCCAAAGAGCACCACGGACTGGAGACTAAGTATTTGGTACTGGAGCTTCTTGGGGGATATTTCCATTCCCAGGACCACATCATTCTTACAGAGGGCCTGATTGGTTCCCTGCACTGACATCTGGAAGCTCTGAGCCACTGAAGCCCTCTATGCAAATCAACCTGAAACAGCGTCCTCCACTCTAGTCCATTCTCACCTCCTGGACTGACTTTGGAGATGCACACCTGTGTTCCTTGAACTTTTGTGGATAAGTTAAGTCTCTCCATGTGCAGAGTCCCAGGAACACACTTGATGCTTCTAGGGTCTGATGCTTTCTTTCACTTCTGCCTTAGAAGAGGGTTGAGAGTCTCCCTGTGATCTGTAGACAGAAATCCCTGTATTTATCAAAGATAAGAATCTGGATTCCTAGAGACAGAAGCTGACTTTACTTAACCAGGAATAAATGAGAGTTAGATTTTATGGCCCAGTTGTGCTTAGGACATCTAATGTCAGGCCCTGACCAGTCCACAGAAGTGGGTCCTTCACTTCTCTGAGAACACAATGCCAAACTTCCCTAGGAAGTGGAAGCTCACTTAGCTTAGGGTAAACTTGGGAGGCGCATGCAAACCTTCAAAGGTTTGTCCTTTTGCTTTTCAAGTCTTCCCTGTGTTGTGCCAACACAGCATAACTTGTCAGAGACATACATGTCTGCTTCTTTTCCCTTCCCCAGAGCTGTGGAGGAATGAGGTAGTGCCCATATTAACTAACCGGCTCCACTGGTTTGTGGACAGCTGAGTTCCTGGAGGTGAGGGGAGGTTTTATCGTTTGCCTATTTCTTTGGTGTAACTTCTCACATCCAATGTGCAGTCACTAAACTCTGATTTGGAAGTGGTGTCTACGTGGAGTGTCATCACTCCCACCCAAGTAGGCATTGCCATAGTACTTGTGCTTCCTTGCTAATTATTATTTCAAAATGAGCAGTACAAGTCACACAGTAATTCACACGAGCAGAACATGTAAATAACTCGATAGTCATCATGGGCTTGTGACCCTAGAAATCCTGGCAGTGGTGGTGCATGCCTTTAATCCCAGTACTCGGAAGGCAGAGGTGGGTGGATCTCTGCGAGTTTGAGGCCAGCCTGGTCTATAGAACAAGTTCCAGGACAGGTTCCAAAGCTACAGAGAAACCATGTCTTGAAAAATAAAGAAAGAAGAAAAGAGAGAAAATACTTTGAATTAACTGTCAGTAACACTTGACTGTCAAAACATTCATATAGTTTTCTCTTCTTTTAATGTAGAGTGTGAAAAAGAAATTAAATCCTTAATGTGGGTATATGTAATGGTAGGAAATCTTATCCGTGGAATTGGCGAAACTCCCATCATGCCCTTGGGTATTTCCTACATAGAAGATTTTGCCAAATCTGAAAACTCTCCCTTATACATTGGTAAGTTTGAAAATCAGACATGGAAAGCAATTTATGGGAGGATAGAAATCAGTTACTGATTTAGACACATTGTGGTTTCCTGAATGGTGGGCAGAGTGCTATGGCACCATTGGTCATAAGATTGTTCAATGGGGGATTAAACGGCAGCTCCAGACAAGCAGTAGTCTCTCACTAATAGAAATCCCTCTGATTGGTGAACCCTACAATCTTCTGATGCTGCCACATTATCCCTACACCATCAGAGATTCACCTATATTTCCTGGAAATTATTCCTCAGATTCAATTGTATTTTTTTGGTTCTATTTTTGCTGCTTTTAGGCTATTATTCTTCCATCTATAAGTTATTACAACTTCATTATTGGGCATTTTATATCTAGCATTTTAAAATATTGTTTTCCTTCTCTCTCTTTCTCTCTCTCTTCCTCTCTCTCTCTCTTCCTCTCTCTCTCTCTTCCTCTCTCTCTCTCTCTCTCTCTCTCTCTCTCTCTCTCTCTCCTCTGTGTGTGTGTGTGTGTGTGTGTGTGTGTGTGTGTGTGTGTGTATTTTCTTGCCAGTGTGGTGGTCAGAAGACAGCTTTTGAGAGTTAACCTGGAGGTTGAACTCTGGTCCTTGGTCCTCTCTCTTTGAGCCTTCTGCTTGCCTGGTACTTAGTGTCCCCTTTTGCTGTATTCTGGTAAACATTCTGACCGAATAAGCTCCACCAAACACAGTTGTGATCCTGTCTCCTCTACCACGTCCACCACTTGGTTCTGATTTACCATCTGCTCTCTTTGACCACTTGGGGCTCTGCACCCTGCTTCTCTATGAAGTTAATGACACAGTTTCCTTCCTTATAACCCCTCAGTTTACACAGGTAGGTTTTATTCACGGTTTTAACAAATATTTAAGTTGATTTTTTTGTGTGTTAGTTGAAAATATCTTAAAAAAAATCACACGTCTTGAAGGCAAGAGCCAATTTACTATAGATTTTCTTATATTTTCTCTTAATTGATCTTAGTTTATTAGGGATAATTTGCTTTGATTCTTAAGTCAATCTATCGGTAGTTGATTATAACTCCATAATTTTGTATATAAAGATATCTTTCAATTAATATATATATATAATTTAAAACAAACAAATAATCAAGAATAAAAGGGGAAAGAGAAGACAGGAATAGGGTTAGGATAAATTGAGATTAATTCAATTAAAATACCTTATGTTTAATATCCAAACAGCTTAGAAGTGAGTAGTCATGGAGACAGTAGAGGGCAGTGGAGGCTGGAGAGATTGCAGGGATTAGTGTACAGAAGGAATTGGACAGTGTTTGAGAGAACAAGGAAGACAGAAGGGTTTGGTACTGAGAACTCAGGCTCACAGAGGAGGACTAACCCACAGAACCACAGAGAAAGAGGAAAGGACAAGATGTAAAGTGAAATGAAGGCAGAGAGCTGAAAGTCTTCATTTTTTTAAACTTTTGATTGTTTGTTTGTTTGTTTGTTTGTTGATTGATTGATTTGAGTAGGGATGGCTCAGGAGAGATTCTGAACTTATGTAAGTTAGGAGATGCTGCTGGTGCTTTCACAGAAGCAGGCTGAGGTTGGAAGGGACCAAGGAGATGAAAATAATAGTAAGATAAGAAAGGAGACCGGGCTAGCATCCAAGAGAAGTGCAGTTATGAGGACACACTGTGTCTTTGGAAGGAAGGAAGTTCAAGAGAAGAGCTTTAGTGAAGACACATTAAAAGAAGCCCATCAGGCAACACTGCTTTTGAGACTGCTACTTCCTTGCCTGTTTCTGTGATGGTTTGAATGGGTTTCCTTTCACTTTGAATTGCATCACAACAGAGACTCCCCAGTAGCAGGAGCTTGAAGCTACACCCACCCGAGCAGAGGGAGTGGAAGCATGCATGTTGTGTCTTTGCTTGCATGATTGTGCTCAGCTGTCTCCACTCTTAGACAGCTGATGACTCCCTGCCTAGAAATGTTGCTGCCCACCTGGGATGGGTCGTCTCACATCAATTAACTCAATTAAGGCAATTTCCTGCTGACATGGCCACAGGGAAACTTGGTAAAGACAATACTTCATAAAACTCTCCTTTCAGTTAGCTCTAGGCTGTGTCTGGTTGACAATTAAAGCTAAACATTACAGAGTCCCGTGGAAAACTTGGCTCTGGAAGCATCGAAAGGAGCTCTTGCTCCTACCATGGCTTCGATGGTACTGCCTGTGATAGCATAGCCTTGACCTTGAACTCAGCATGAAAGAGAATTTGGAATGTGGCTTTGAGTGATAAAGTTTTTGTGTCAATCAGATTTCTATCACTTTATAAATGGCTGATAATGAGAAAAAAATGTATTTGGCTCACTGCTTTGGATGTTTTGGTCTATGTCACTGGACTGTCCTTTTTGGCGGTTTGTCAAGAGGCAGCTCATGATGGAGAAAGTAAGATAGGGGTAAAATCATTCATCTTTTGACTGGGAAGCAAAGCAGAATGAGGAAGGGGCTGTGGTTCGACTCGTGATGACCTAAAGACACAACGCCATGCCCTGCATTGGAATGGCTCCTTCAAATGCCAGCGGTGTCACCTGGGAAACAAGTCTACAACACATGAGCTTCTGGGAGTCATTCTATATTGAAACAATGGCAGGGTCTTTCTCAGTATTCATAGAAACCAAAGTACATGCATGCAACACATATGTACAGGTAACATATATATGCATATATACCATAACATACATACCAAGCTTAAATTTTTATATGTTGAACACATAAGAATATGTGATGTAATGGGGTGTAGGTCAGTTGTAGAGCACTTGCCTAGCATTCTGCATACCCAGATCTGTAAAGGAAGGAAGAGAACTCTAAGATAAAAAACAATTGAAACTCAAGGCTTTTTTTGTGTGTGTTATTGTGCAACTTCCTATCTTTGCTTACTTCCAGGGATTTTAGAAACAGGAAAGATTGTTGGCCCTTTGCTTGGACTTTTTTTGGCATCCTTCTGTGCAGCCATTTATGTAGATACTGGGTCTGTGAATACAGGTAAAATATATTTTATTTATGCTGTCCAGTCTCTAGAATGCAGAACAATGCTCCAGATTGCTATACCACTGACTCCTCTAATTCTGTTAAGCGTTTTATCATCACTTGCAGATTGCTGACCAAAGATGAGCGGAAGTAAGTATATAACCTTCTTATTAAAAGTCCAACAGTCTCTCACCACATTTCAGCTTCACTTTTGGTCTCAAAATATTTGCTCACATAGGGTTTTGTCCATGAGGGCATCACTGTGAATAATAAAAGAGATCTTTCTGTTGTGTTATAAACAGCAATATAGAAGGTTTCACATGACAGTCAGAAATACGAATTCACTACTAGAAAATATATTGCCACAAGGGGCCCAGTCTCCAGCAGACTAGAGCAACTGGAAAGGAGATGTAAAGTAGGTGAACTGTTGGACAGCGATGTACAGACAGATATACCTTCTCTCTGGTGATTATTTTTACTCTGCTCCTTTATCCTGCTGCTTTTCTTTTATTTCCTATTTCCAGCTGTTCTTTGCTATGTCTTTGTTGATGTTATACTTTGACTCATTCCTCCATGTGTTCCCCTCTATTCCCTGGTCTGTTTCCTTCTATCTCTTATTTTTCTTTATCCCTTTTATACGCCTTACTATAAAGGTCTCTATGCAAGAAAAGTTTGCCTCACAACCAAATATTAAAATCTTTACACAAGAAGAAATCCCATTAAGATCACAAGTTACATGTTTTCCTTTGAAGCCCAGAAGTAGTAAACCATTTTTCTTCGTATAAATTTTTTGTAACACGAAAATCGAAAGACCCAGAGATGGATACTGGGGTTCACACTTCAAAATGAACATCAGAAAAGCAAAGCAACTGGCCAATAACCCTCACCTCTACCTCAGGTTGAAAGGGCTGACCCGCTAGCTAGCTACCTTCTGGCTGCTGGGATTAAAGGTGTGTGCCTGTCTTCTGTGGCCTGTGGCTATCTTTGCTTTCTGAATCCTCAGGCAAGCTGTAATAAACCATAAGCAACACATCACCATAAAATTTCCCACCATAACATCTTCCCTCTGAAGCAAAGACACTTTTATTCCTGAATAACAATGTTTTAAGCAAGTTAAGTATGTTTCAGCCAGTTCCTTCTGTACTGTCAGGTAACTGCTTTCAGTTTCAGTGGAAGATTTCTATTCTTCTACTCTAGAGAAACTTTAAATGAGTGGTCTGCTAACCATCTGTTTTCCTTTATATAACTAAGATCATTTAATTTCCTTTCACAACTTTGTTTTCTCAGTGTCATTCTGGGGCCTGTGACTGATTCTGTAACCAACTGGATGAAGGAACTCAGGCATGATGTTGGGTGTAGGGACATAACTGTTTTCTTTAATCATCAGCCTGTTTGTCCACAGGCACAATTCATGGGTCAATAATGCAAGAAAGTTCCTTGTTAATTATTTTCCATCCTCTGCAAATCTCACATTTAGGGAAGGTGACTTTAAGTCACCGTTTTAGTATCTCTTATTGGAACAATTGGCAGAATAATCCCCAATCATCTTTACTAACTGTCCTAAACACTCATGCCTGTTAAACCCAGAAAGCACAATTAAATCAATTCAAGCAAGCATAATTGCTCTTGTAAAAATCATTTTCATTATCACCTGCAAGTAAGTTGCCCCATGAGGAGGGGGGCTTTCCCGGGAAGCAATCACACCGTACTCGATAAAGTCGGGCCCCTTCATATAGTAATCACACCAGGCGGAATCCAGCAGGAGCCTGGCAGCAGCAAGCAGAAGGAAGCACAGACAACAGCAAGGGGCATTCTGGGAAAAATCCTCCCAGGGCTTTGCCTCCCAGGATGCATATGTATGTGTATGTGTGTATGCACTATACATGTGGTGCCTGCTGAGGTCAGAAGAGGCTTTCAGATGTCCTAAAATCAGAGTTACAGGCAGTAGTGAGCTTCCATGTGTGTGCCAGGAACAGAACTCAGGATCGCTGCCAGAGCAGCAGTCACTCTCAGCCACGGAACTGCTGCTCCTGCCCCCTTCCTCCCCCACGGTGATGTTCTGAGATGTGAATACATCAGGTTAAAGCTGGTTCCTTAAATGTATCTCACATACTTTTCTGTCTTTTAAAAAATGAAGTTTTAACTGTTATGATACATAGTAGTCTAGGACTTTCTTCTTAATTTTAACTTTACTTAATATATATCAACCTCCGACACTTTTTCTAAAGATGAGAATTCAACCTGTGGGGTGGCAGACACCTGTAATCCCAGCATTTAGGAAGTAGAGGTCAGAGTACCAGGCCCAAACAAGAACAAAAAGAAATGTGAATAGTTTACAAAGAATAAACAAATTCTGTATATGCCTCTTAATAACTTGCTACCGTTTACACAGGAAAGAATGGTGGAAACTAGTAAATTGTATTTCTTCACAGACGACCTGACCATTACTCCCACTGATACGCGCTGGGTCGGTGCTTGGTGGGTCGGCTTTTTGATCTGCGCAGGAGTGAATATCCTCACCAGCATCCCCTTTTTCTTCCTTCCCCAAACACTGCCAAAGGAAGGACTGGAGGGTAACGCGGATGTGACTAAACGTGACAAAGAAGAGAAACTCCAAGGAAAAGCCAAGGAGGAGAAACGTGGACTCACTAAAGGCAAACAGGAAAACTTTAACCCCTGCATTTGGTTTAGATGGGTCTGCAGTTAGTGTAGCATTTGTCATGCTGTGCTGAGTTCAGCTAGATTGTCACTAATGGTCCCTACTCACATGTCTTAATCTTCTTCCAAATTAGAAACAACTGACTTAATTTGTAACCCAGCTTATCTTAGTTTAGATAAACGACTACTATATGAAAATTTCAAGTCAATATGAATACTCAATAAGCAAATATATTTTTCTTATGTTTTGAAAATCCTATTTTATATAAAATATTGTTACAAGTAAAAGGAAAAAAAAAAAAAACAATGACTACAACGAATAAACCTGAAATTCAAACTAAAGATAATAGGAGAGAAATAGCTGTACTCAGGAACAAAATAATTTGATTAGAAAAAATGTTAATGTGGCTGTGAGCATCCTTCAATTTAAGGCAGAGAGATGACATAATCCTTTGTATTTGAAGGTGTATGATAGTGCACAGAACTGTCCCCTAAGAACCAGACAGTTGTAGAATAAGCAGGAATGTTATTAAGCTCTGGTACAGAGTGGTGACGCATCTGTGAGAAGCAGAGTGTTCAAGACTGTCTGTCCATTCTTAAACCTCGGCACTAATTTCACAGCTATGTGTGTGCTACTCTGAAAAGATTTGCGTTAGTACAGAGAGGGGTATGGCTTGGGCTCTGGAATCCCTAAAGAGGAGGGTAGGATGGTTCTGTTTCTTCACCTGTCATTCTTGGGTTTCTATGCTGCTCTGGTGCAGACTACAGTGGGGAGCACTTTCTAGATGATATCTCTATTTCCTCCATCACTCATAACCTCTAACACCATTGTGCAATGAATAATCACATATCTACCTCAAACGCTATTGACCATAGCTGGGGAGCCACTCACACTGGGAGTGAGTTCAAAGTCTTGCACATTCTCAGAATCATGGTCATATTAATGATATTCCTAATAGAGATTGTTATGTTTGACTGTGTGGTCTGTAGGGTCAACCTGGTTTTCAAAACTAGGAAAGAGCTTAGCATAGTACAAGACATATAGAAAATCAATGTGAATTGTGGAGACTCATTTAGGATAACAGGGATGTCAGAAAACACAGGTGAGTTCAAATCTCCTGGAAATTTTCACTATAACCCTCTCATCCATAAAGGTGGATTTTGCCACTAATTTTCACTTAATTTTACTAAATTGTTCCATCTATACTTCTAAATGGTTCCTTCTTTATACATTACTATTTTTTATTTTACATTTTATACATTTATTAAGGACAGTATAAATTGGAATAATCAAGACAGGAAATAGGAAGACAGGAAAAGGAAAGAGACTATTAGGTGTGAAATTCAGTCAAATTATCTGTGCTGAGATTCAATCCATTTACTAGAGATAGCTTCAAACTTGAGTCTCAGCTTTTAAGTTAAGTCAGTTGGAAGGTGCTTGGTTATAAATGAATCGCCATTCCTTACAGTGAGATCCTTGTGTTGAGACATTTAAAAATATTACTAGGAATTTCTAATGACTGTTGTGTTGAGAAGTGTTGCAGGGAGGCTGAATCTGGGTGATCTGTAGTATGATTCCTGGACTCTTCCTAAGTTTTAGCTTATCCTTTCTTGCACAAAGGAGAGATAACATCAGTATATAAGCTCAAACGTTATCAAAGAGAGTCCCTTGCAGGTTCCAGAGAGCAGACTAGTCACTGTCTAGTGAATGAAGGGTATTACTAGAAGGAAAAGAGGAAAAGAAATAAAAGTATGTGGCCGCAGACAGGATTCCATCTCCTAATAGTTTTGCTTGATTGTACAATTAGGTACACTAAATTCCAGAAGAAACTTGGAAATAGATACAGAACTTCAACCACAAGGAGTCGAGATTTATCAAATGCATTTGTGTCACAGCACAGACCTTGTGAGATTTTAAGAGAACACTGGATACAAAATGTAAAGCCAGGATATGTTGGTGGTCTTTACACTAAGCTCTTGTTTCAGATTTCTTGCCATACATGAAGAGCCTCTTCTGCAACCCAATTTACATGCTTTTCATCTTTGTAAGTGTGCTCCAGATCAATGCATTTATCATTTTATTTACCTTCATGACTAAATACCTGGAACAGCAATATGGAAAATCAACTTCAGAGATAATCTTTCTCACAGGTATGTAGTTTTCCTATTTCTTTAGTAGCATTTCCCCTCCCACAAGGACATGATAGACAGTATCCCCAAAGATATTCTAAGTAGTGTGACCGTGTGACTAGGAAACTATAAGGAAATGGAAATATGTTAGGATATTTGTAATCTCTTCTTTCTAGTCTCCAGAAAAATTAAAAATGAATAGAGGAAGGAAGAGGACAGAAATATCCTCTTTGTTGTCACTCCAACCAGAATGAGACTGTCATTGTTATGAAAATCTTGGGGATGTTCAGGTCATTCAATTTTTAGATAGGCAATATGTTAACTCAAACAGGAATAGATAGTAAACTCAGTGGGATTCTGTATCTTACTCCCAGACTTTATTTCTGGGCTTCAATTCTTGCCTTACACATTACTTAAAATTAAGTTGCTTGGTTCCCTTGTGATCTGAGGATTCTGTGCAGCCACACTCTGATTTTCTTGTTAGTACCCTAAACCCAGGGATCTTACCTAACTCTAGACTTTCTTGGTTTACTTATTCTTGAAAATGGATGATCACAGGCTGCTAACATCTACATTCTCTAGAGTTCTCTGGAAGTCCAAATACCAGCCCCTACCCTACGTCGTATAAACTTAAGTGCAATTGTATGGTGCAGCAAAAGACATATAAATTCTACTAAGTCTGGGGTTGGCATTGTATGAACGCAATATATTCTGGATTTTTCTCTTCCCCCCCTTTTTTTTCTTTTATTTTTTCCCCAGGGGGCCTTAGGAAGTAGAGTCAGGAAGGAAGAATTCCAGGCAACATAACCAATGCACAGGATGTTCTACACTTGATAACCATAGACTCAGCAGTGAGCTTCAAAATTACTTGTAGCTGAGTCAAATTTCCAATAAACAAGAATGGAAAGATGTAGACGGAGGTTTCTGTCCTGCCTGGTCCCTCAGTTATTTAGTTCCAAATAAACACACAGAGGCTTATATTAATTATGAACTGTTTGACCACTGGCTCAGGCTTTTTACTGGCTGTCTCTCTCTTAATTATTAACACATTTCTATTAATCTATGTGTCTCTATGTGGTCTTAGCTTACCAGGTAAAGCCCAGAGTCCTATCTGCCCAATAGCTACATGGTATCTCCTTCTCAATTTCTCCCTGCCTTTTCTTTTTTCTAGCATTCTCTTACCTAGCCTAGTTGCCCTGCCTATACTTCCCACATGACTGCTGGCCAATCAGCATTTATTAATCAACCAATAAAAGAAACATGTGTTCAAGGCATACAGAAAAACATCCCCCATCATCTCCTCTTTTCTGTCAAATAAAAGGAAAGGGTTTAATTTTTACATAGTATAATTATATGGAACAAAATGGTTATCAATTAAAAATTATAGTTACAATATTTAGTCTATTTGCATTTGGCAAAATTTAAAGAAAACATTTTATCATCTATCCTATCTTTGTGAGTCTAAAATTTTCTATGTAACTTTTATCATAACTAAGGAAAATCATAACCAAAACTGTCTGTCTTCAACTCCATCAAAGACCACAGGAGGATAATATATAAACTCTAGAAATGACAGACACATCTCACTGCCTGACAGTCACCCCATCTTCAGCCCATAGGCCCATAGACCTAGAATGTCTGGCAGACTTTTTGATGAGGCAGGAACCTTGAAGGACCATCCTGTCCCTTGGCGAGTTCAGCAGTCATTTTTCTTTGTAACCTGCTTGTCCAGTTTGGACAGCGTGCTCTCAAGCACTCCAGGCAAGAGCAATTTCTTGTCCGAGTGGCTATTTCTGTCATGTAAAACACAAACTACATAATGAGTTTCTCCGATGCCCATCTTGCTCTCTGACACAATTGGTGTTGCCAGGAGCAGTGATGTCTCGTCATGGAAAACCCCAATAAACCATTTAAAATGCCATATTCTGTAGGTCTTTGAAAGGTTTTGAAGAATGCCTATACATTTGAAATATATAGCTGTGCATATCTAGAAAGCCTAACAAACATACATTTTGAATATTATAGGTTACTATAATCTGTATTTAATTACAGATCACAGTTTTAAATGAGCTGTATAAACACATTACTTAAACAAGAGTAGATATATACATATAACAAAGTTAACCTTAAATTTGTACCAATGAATCAAAATCTATGCCAATGCAAAGTATTCATTTCTACATAATATTCTCTTTTCTTTCTCTTTAGAAAGAGATTTACTGTGACCATTAGCCATTTATAACAAACCTTGTTGAAATGAAAATAATTTTTTATAAACAGTATTTAGGAATTTGGGCATACTTCTCTCCAAACTGCTCTGTGCTGTTTGGAGGTGTTGTTAATCCCAAGGGGATCCTGAGAAAACCCAGAACCATAGCCAAATCCTGCTTGTAGTGGTTCATGTTACCCCCAGGAAGCATGCTGCCAGCTGCTCATAAACACCATTTAAAAGAGCAGTGTGGTTTTTGCTGCTAATGCTGAGCCAGGAAGCCTCTCTTAAAGGAGCTGAGCTTCTGCTTGCCTCTAGCAAACAGAGCCCACCTGAGAAAATGTTGTTACCAAGAAGCTCTACTTGATCGTATTATTTTGGTTTAGTATCCATTTTTAAGTTTTTGTTAGGTTTTACGTGGACATTCTTGTTAAATATTTGGGTGCCTCATGTAGATTGAGGCTATTGTCCTGCCTGGTCCCTCCGTTGTTTAGTTCCAAATAAACACACAGAAGGCTTATATTAATTATAAACCGTTTCGCCAGTGGCACAAGCTTCTTATAGGTTAGCTCTCTCTTAATTATTAACACATTTCTATTAATATATGTACTTCCACAGAAAGAAGTATGTGAAATATCTTTGTGTGTGTGTGTGCATGTGATGGTCATGAGGTTTTTATAACTTGCAGCAAATGATTAAATAAATGCCAATTGTCTTTTAAAAGTGACATTAAGGCACATTTGAAATATGTGAGTGTGTAGGGGTTAGAATCAATGTGTGTAGGAGCTAAATAATTTCTTAAGTATTAATTTTCTGCTGTCTTTTATAAATATGGTTTTATTTGCATTTATAGGTCTTTATTCCTTACCTCCTATATGCATTGGATATTTGCTTGGTGGCTTCATTATGAAAAAGTTCAAGATTACTGTCAAGAAAGCTGCATACATAGCAGTCAGCCTATCCCTGATTGAGTATCTTCTATCTTTCTGTAACTTCATGTTGACCTGTGACGATTTCCCAGTTGCTGGCTTAACTACCTCTTATGAAGGGTATGCTGTTTCCTAAGGAAGATCATAATGTTTTCACAGTTGCCAGACCATTTTCTTCAAGGGTTTCACATGACCAGATTATCATGATTTAATGGCAGTCATCCACTGTTGTGTTGTATTTTTCTCCCATCCACCAATTCTATACCACCTTACACAGTTGTGAGCTTATTAAAGAGGTCTGTGGGCTACCAGTGAGTAAATTTATGATTCTGTGTACATATGTGTGATCCCCATGGTGATATCCTGGTCTGCTTTAAAGTATAATAAAGGAAATTACCTAAGAGCTTTGTGGCCTAAATTATCCACATATGTTACACCATGGATAGCTTTAAAAGTTGACTATATAATAACAGACAGCTTTAAAATGTACATATACAGTCCAGCAAACCTTCATATGTCTCTATACTGGGCACAAATTTAGCATTATTGGGTCAAATACACGGTAAGTCAACAAATGTATACATTGATATATGTCACCAGTATAGTTATATGTCATGTATTCTGTAGTCTTAGACTTTTAAGGGTTGCCTCATCAAATTCTGTATTAGCATGGGACATGTAAAACTTATTTTAGGGCACAGCTACATAATCATCTAATCAGTTAAAATGTAATAAAAACACATACATGGAGGTTTCTTTTGAAATCCTGGGGAGATGACTCAGCGGTAAAGTTCTCTGAGCAGGCAGAAGCACTTAGTTGAGATCCCCAGCACCCATGTACAGCTTGGCGTGGTATGCGATGGAGTGTTATGATGGCACTCCTGCTGTGAGCTGAGAGGCACAGGCGAGAAAGCCTGAAAGCTCATGGCCTGCTAGCTTGGCATTTGCACAATGAAAAGCAGGGGACTCTGTGTCCAACAAGGTGGAAGGTTATCTCCTGACCTCTACATGCATGCTATTGTATGTGTACTTACACACACACACACACACACACACACACACACACACACACACACACTAAAGAAACAGAGACAGGAGCAGAGGTTAAAAATAAAAGCCCTTTCAAAGTCTAAGAATTACAAGATTTGAATAATTCCACTATAAGATCATATGTAAATATATACATCATCTAATTTGAATCTCTTTTTAAGGAAGCAATTCTGTTGACTTAGTAGATGGAGAAACTGAAACTCAGGGTGAATTAGTGAGTTTTCAAAAAAAAAGAAAGTAGCTTAAACAACAGCAAAGCAGGATTATGCACCCTGATTCCACGTCTAGCCTTGCTGAGTCCACACTTGTCTTTCAATCCTATTGTAAGTGCAGAGCACTTGCTACTGCAGAAGGGGCTACTCAAGCCACTTTGTTTGGGGGGTGGTGCTAAATGCGTCACCTATCTTACAAATGTAAATTACAGTTTCTTCAAGCCAGCTCTCTTTAATAATTTCCCATCGTGCAGATCAATGACTGATTACCACCTTGATTTTTAGCTCTATCAGCACAGTATTTTCTTGTAAGGGAGGTACTCATTTTTATTTTTTTTCTGTCGTAATTGAAAAAGCAGTCATGTGACCAACCAGAGCAGATAACTTTTGTGCTGAAAACACAGTACAGAGACTACACATTGAGACTTGCATAATATTTCAATGAGTCCTGCTTATGTTTTGGGGAAGGCGATCTCTCTCTGTCTCTGTCTCTCCATCTCTCCATCTCGGTCTCTGTCTCTCTCCCTCCCTCCCTCTCTCTCTCTCTCTCTCTCTCTCTCTCTCTCTCTCTCTCTCTCTCTCTCTGTGTGTGTGTTTATGTATGTATGCCTGAAAGTATGTGAGCAAATAGAAAAAAAAAGATTTTGGGTAGTTTTAGCATCCCTAACATTATTCTAAATCATTTCAGAATCCAGCAGTCATTGTATGCGGAGAATACGTTCCTTGATGATTGTAACACAAGGTGTGACTGCTTAACTAAAACTTGGGACCCAGTGTGTGGAGACAATGGCCTAGCATACATGTCAGCCTGCCTTGCCGGCTGTGAGAAGTCTGTCGGAACAGGAATCAACATGGTAAACATCTTTGCAGTGTTTTAGGTTGATGTTTCGTGTGCTGAATTAATATGTATATCTAAGCCTATATCTGCTAAAAAGCAAAAAAATTAGTCCATGCTTAAAATACATTAATATATATCTATATTGTGAACCAACCAATTTACTTTGTATATCCCTATTGGAAGTTATAGTTCCTAGATGTTATGTAAAATCTTACGGTCTGAGAATTATCTTGTGACCGCAAAGCAGCGGAGACCACTATTGCAATGATTGCAGTTAGAATCCCCAGGCTGAGCTGGAGAGCTAGCTTAGCTGTCATGAGCACTTCCTGGCTTCCAGTAGACCTGTTTGGTTCCTGGCACCCACATGGAGCAGCTCACAGCTGCAGCTCTTGTGGTGACACTCTCGCCTGCCTTCCCCAGTCACCCACACACACGTGTTCGAGTCCACACAGGTGTAGAAGCGCACACATAAACACCAAACCTTTAAAATACCCTGGACAGAATCTGCCCACTTTGAGACAGGGAACCCCAGGCTGACCTCAAACTAGCTATGCAGTTGAGGTGGAGAGAACGCATATCTTTTTCCTATCACGAGCTCCTTTCGCTTATTCCTCCATTTATTGTGGGTGTAAGCGTGTGTGCTCATGTGCATGTGCATATGAGGCCAGAAGACAACTCAGCCGCTGACTCCGTCCTCTTGGTGCTTTTGAGGCAGGATCTCAGGGGCCTGCGACTTGCTGATTCTGTTAGTGACTGAAAAGTGAGCCCCAGAGGGACACCTGTTCCCACCTGCAGAGCAGCAGTGTTGCAAGCACATCCTCTACACATACACCTGTCTCATGTGTGCCGGGATCCGAACTCAGGTCCTCATGTGAGCAGGACTTTCCAGACTGTGCCATCTGCACAGCCCCACATCATCATAGTTTAGCATGTGAAGTTAAGCATTTTTCTGTGCCTTAAACATGTGACAACATTTAAGGTTGGTTGGTAGTCAAAGTGAAATATAAATTTTGATTCTTAATCAGACCCACAAACATAGCAATTAAGAAAAGAATTGACTTTATTATTGTCAAACTCTTTTTCTTGGTGACATGGCCTTATCAGTAAGCACCTAACTACCCCATCAGTACTCTGAAATACATATTGTTTTAGTACTCAGTACTAGGCCAACACAAAACAGAGCAGTGTTTATTTACTATTATAAAATTATGTGTAGACTACAAAGTTGGCTCAGTGGGTAAAGATATTTCTCATCAAATGTTACCACCAGAACTACATCCTAGTGACCTACATGAGAGAAGAAGAAAATTAACTCCCACAAATTATCCCGTGACTTCTAACATGTATGCTATGACATACACATGTCAACCTATAGACACTCAGATGCACAGGCATACAAACACATAAATGTGCTGTATGTCTCTCTGTCGTCTCTCTCACATACACACACACACACATACACACAAGAAAAAAACAAAACCAGCAAATAAATACAAAAATGTTAAGTGTGCATTCAGGAGGAAATTTTTATTTTTGCAAATGTACTTCATGTATTTAGAAAAAATAACAATGTTTTAAAATCTCTGCCTTTAATATTTAGTGATATAATTCGGAGATACCATAAAAAAGAGAGATGGAAATAAGGGGGAAGGGAACCTCCATTTTGATTATTTAGTATTTCATGTTTACTCAATGGTGTTTGTGCTCCTGCTCTTTCGCCCTGGATGAGCTCTAAGTCATATAATTGGCACCAACACTCTCCATTTTGGTCTAATTGGCTATGTAGACAATATAGAAGGTTTATGTTCAATGTTTTTCTTCCTTAAATAAGACATTGTTTTTTTGACAGGTGTTTCAAAATTGTAGCTGCATTCGGTCTTCAGGGAACTCATCCGCAGTCCTTGGGCTGTGTAAGAAAGGCCCCGACTGTACCATCAAACTGCAGTACTATTTAATCATATCAGTAATTGGCTGTTTTATCTACTCACTGGCAGCCATACCTGGGTATATGGTTCTTCTGAGGTATTAGTTAATTCATTCATTTAGCTTTCTTTCTTTCCTTCTTAATAGTGTGTGCGTATATGAATATATGTGGTGTGTGTGTGTGTGTGTGTGTGTGTGTGTGTGTGTGTGTGTGTGTGTGTGTGTGTAGTGGGCTCCAGGGTGCCAATGAGAGCACAGGGAGGTCAGAAGACGTCGGGGAATCAGTTCTCTCCATTCATCTTGGTTTTGAGGCAGGGCCTCTATTATTATTTCTGCTGCTGTGCTGGCTGTGTACTCCAGCATTCCTGAATCTCAAATTCCCAAGCTTTGCTGGGACTATAGATGCATGTCATTGAATTTGGATTTTTAAATTTTTTATTTTACACATGTTCCTGAGTTCTGGGGATTACACTTTGGTCACTTAGCCTTTGTAGAAAGCATCTTTCCACTGAGTACGCCACCAATGCCATTTAGATTTTTTTGGTCACTTATTAAAAATTCATTTTCCCAAGAAATTCTCTTGGAGTCATTGTTCCTAGAACCATGTTCAAGATACCTTTATTAAGACTCTTCTACTGAGCATTGCTATATTTAACAGTAGTCTAAATTTGGCTAGAATTTTCCTCCCGGTCCATTCCGATTTTCTACCCTTATTTTTTTTCTTTTTCTTTTCTTTTTATTTTACATATTGATCCCAGTTCCCTCTCCCTCCCTCCTTCTTCCCTCTCTCTCACCCTCTCATGCCCCCTGACCACCCTCCACTCCGATCCCTCCACTCCATATGTAGGGTGATGCCTTCCAGGAGGAGTCATCTAAATCTGTCAAATCTTTTGGAGTAGGGACTAGGATTTCTCTCCTGCCTCTAGGCTAAGGGAGTATTCCTCCATGGGGAATGTGCTCCCAAAGTCATTTTGTGCACCAGGGATACATCCTGGTTCCACTGTCCGAGGTCCCTTATACTGCCCTGGCCTTGTTACTGAGACCCACGTTCAGAGGGTCTGAATAGGTCCAATGCTGGATTCCCAGCTATCAGTCTGGGGGCCCCTTAGCTGCTCCTTGTTCAGGACAGCTGTCTCTATGTGTTTCTGTAGCCTGATCTTGTGCTCTCTTCCTGTATCTGGATTCCAGTTGGGCTCAGTGTTTAGCTGTGGGTGTCTGCTTCTGTTTCCATCAGCTACTAGATGAAGGCTCTATGATGGCAGATAAGTTAGTTGTCAATCTCATTATCAGGGAAGGGAATTTAAGGTAGCCTTTCCACTGTTGCTCAAATTGTTAGTTGGAGTCAGTCTTGTAGGTCTCTAGACCTTCCTTTAGGTTCAGTTTTTCTCTTCAAATCTATAATGGCTCCCTCTTTTATGCTCTCTCTCTCTCTCTCTCTCTCTCTCTCTCTCTCTCTCTCTCTCTCTCTCTCTCTTCTGTCTTCTATTCCTCCCCTGACTCAATCTCCTCTCCTCCCCTTCTCTTTCTCCTAGTTCCCTTTCCCCTTACTGCCCCCCCTTCCCATATGCTCTGGAGAACTTGTCCCTTCCCCCTTCTGTGAGGGACCTTATAAGAATCTCTTAGAATAACCTTGTATTCTAGTACCTCTGGCGGTGCGAATTGTAGGCTGGTGATCTTTTGCTCTAGGTCTAAAATCCATATATGAGTGAGTACATATCATGTTCCTCCTTTTGTGCTGGGTTACATTATTCAGGATGGTTTCTTCAAGTTCCATCCACTTGCCTGCGAATTTCAAGATTTCATTTTTTCCCCCCGCAGAGTAGTATTCCATTGTGTAAATGTGCCACATCTTCTTTATCCTCTCTTCAGTTGAGGGGCATCTAGGTTGCTTCCAGGTTCTTGCTATTACAAATAATGCTGCTATGAACATAGTTGAGCACATGTCTTTGTTGCATGGATGGGGATCATTTGGGTATATGCCTAAGAAGGGGATTGCTGGGTCTTATGGTAGATTGATTCCCATATTCCTGAGGAACTGCCATATTGATCTCCAAAATGGCTGTACAAGTTTGCACTCCCACCAGCAGTGGAGGAGTGTTAGGTGCAGGTTTTTCCCTGCTGGCTGCAGGTCCCGCTGCCACGTCAGCCCCCAACAACACACAGAGACTCTGTATTTGATATAATTCGGTTGGCCAGTTACTATTATTTCTTATCAGCTAGCTCTGTCCTAATGATTAACCCATTCTACTTATCTAAGTATTTCCACAGGGTCATCTTATCGGGGAGCAGCGGCCGGCATCTGTTTTCTTTAGGCTTTCCATTCTGACTCCTCCTTACTACTTCCTCTTTCCTCCTTGTCTCCTAGCCCCGCCTATCTTGCTTTCCCATTGGCCAATAGTGCTTCATTCATTAACCAGTATGAGAAACATATTTACAGAATAACATTTCCCATCAGAGGAATGTTCCCCTTTCTCCACATCCTCTCCAGCATAAGTTGTCATTGGTGTTTCTTCTTTTAGCCATTCTGGCAAGAGTAAGATGGTATCTCAAAGTTGTTTTGATTTGCATTTCCCTGATAGTTAAGGATGTTGAGCATTTTCTTTAGTGTCTTTCAGCCTTTTTGATTTCCTCTATGGAGAGTTCTCTATTCAGTTCTGTACTCCATTTTTTAATAGGGTTATTTGGTGTTTTGTTGACTAGTTTCTTGCATTCTTTTTATATTTTGGAGATCTGCTCTCTGTCAGATGTAGTATTGGTGAAGAACTTTTTCCAGTCTGTGGGCTGCTGTTTGGTCTTGTCAACTGTGTCCTTTGCCTTACAGAAGCTTCTCAGTTTGAGGAGGTCCCATTTATTAATTGTTAATCTCAGTGTGCTACTGTTGTTATGTTCATGAAGCAGTCTCCTGTACCAATTTGTTCAAGAGTACCTCCCACTTACCTCTTCTAAGAGGTTCAATGTGGCTGGATTTATGTTGAGGTCTTTGATCTATTTGGACTTAAGTTTTGTGCATGGTGACAGACATGGGTCTATCTGCAGTCTTCTACACAGAAGTATCCAGTTATTCCAGCACTAATGTTGAAGATGCTTTTCTCCTCCCATTGTATATTTTAGCCATTTTGTCAAAAATCAAGTGTTTGTATGTGTGGGTTAATCTCAGGATTTTCAATTTGGTTCCATTCATCTCCTTGTCTATTTTTGTGCCAATACCAGGCTGTTTTCAGGACTACCGTTCTGTAGTAGAGCTTAAAGTTGGGGGTAGTGATGCCTCCTGAAGTTCCTTTATTGTACAGGGTTGTACAATAAATATCCTGGGTCTTTTGTTTTTACATATACAGTTGATTATCATCCTTTCAAGGTCAGTGAAGAATTGTGGTAGGATTTTAATGGGGATTGCATTGAATCTGTAGATTGCTTTTGGCAAGATTGCCATTTTTACTATGTTTATCCTACTTATCCAAGAGCAAGGGAGATCTTTCAATTTTCTAGTATCTTCTTTAATTTCTTTCTTTAAAGATACAAAGTTCTTATTATATAGTTTTTTTACTTGTTTGGTAAGCATTACCCCAAGATACTTTATGTTGTTTGTGGCTATTGTAAAGGGTGATGTTTCTCTGATTTCTTTCTCAGCCCCTTTGTCATCTGTATATACTAGGGATACTGATTTTTTTTTTTTTGAGTTTATCTTGTATCCTGCTAGTTTGCTGAAGGTGTTTATCAGCTGTAGGAGTTCCATGGTAGAGTTTTTTCGGTCACTTATGTAAACTATCATATCATCTGTAAATTGAGAAAGTTTGAGTTCTTCCTTTCCAAATTGGATCCCCTTGATCTCCATTTGTTGTGTTATTGATTTAGCTAGAACTTCAAGTACAATATTGAAGAGATATGGAGAGAGAGGACAGCCTTGTCTTGTTCCTGATTTTAGAGGAATCGCCTTAAGCTTCTCTCCATTCAGTTTGATGTTGGTTGTTAGTTTACTGTATATATATATATATATATATATATATATATATATATATATGTATATATATATAATTATGTTTAGGTATGTTCCTGTTATCCCTGGTCTTTCCAAGACTTTTATCATGAAAAGGTATTGGGTTTTGTTGAAAGCTTTTTCAGCATCTAGGGAGATGTGGTTTTGATTTTTCAGTTTGTTTATATGGTGAATCATGTTGATAAATTTTCATATGTTAAACCATCCCTGCAACCCAGGGATGAAGCCGACTTGGTCATGTTGGATGATTTCTCTGATGTGTTCTTGGATTTGGTTTGCCAGTATTTTATTGAGTATTTTTGCATCAATGTTCTTGAGGGATATCCGTTTATAGTTTTCTTTCTTAGTTGTGTCTCTGTGTGGCTTAGGTACTAAGGTGATTGTGGCCTCATAAAAAGAGTTTGGTAATTGGGAAAGTTTTCTTCAGTGATTTTGTTGAATATATTTTCTGCACATTTGAGCTGGGCTTTTTTGCCTTCCTGTATGCCTATTATTCTTAAGTTTGGCCTTTTCACAGTGTCCCACATTTTCTGGATGTTTTGTGTGTTAAGGATTTTTTGGACTTAAGATTTTCTTTGGTTGATGAATCTATTTCCTCTAGTTTATCTTCAGCGCCTGAGATTCTCTCTTTAATCTCTTGTATTCTGTTGGTTATGCTTGCATCTGTAGTTCCTGATAGTTTGCCCAGTTTTTCTATTTCTAGCATTCCTTCAGTTTGTGTTTTCTTTATTGTCTTTATTTCAGTTTTCAAATCTTGAACTGTTTCCTCCACCTGTTTGTTTTCTTGGCTTTCCTTACTTTCTTTAAGAGATTTGTTCATTTCTTCCAATTTTTTTTATTTGTTTTTCTTTTACTTTTTAAAGAATTTTCTAACATTGCCTTTGAAGGCCTGTATTATTTTTTTTATGAAGACATTTTTAAAGTCATTCTCTTCTGCTTCATCTGCTTTTGGGTGTTCAGGTGTAGTGGTGTAGAGTTTCTAGATTCTGGTGGTGCCATGCTTATCTTTCTATTGTTAGGTGATGGGGGTCAAAGATCCAGCAGTCAGAGACTCAGAATGGTCCTGCGTGGATAAGTGGATCTCTGGTCAGGGGCGGTGGGGGTCAGAGATCAGGCAGGCAGGGGTTCAAGGTGGTCCAGCATGGATAGGTGGTTCTAGTGTGCTCAGAGCAGCTCCAGGAAGTTCCCTGAAAGCATCAGGATTGTTGACAGCACCCTCTGTTCCAGTGCTCAACCAGAGTGGTGGGACAGTGGGCAAGGTATGGCACAGGGTGGGGGGAGGGCAGGCTCTTTGCAGGGGTGTGGTGGGTGTGTATGGGAGCACCAGGAGCACTCTGGCTGGAGACAGGACACAGGGGTGGGGGGAGCGAGATTGGGGCCAATCCAGGGAGTTCGCAGGGATGGGTGTGGAGGGGATTCCACCCAAACTGGTCCCAGACTCACCTCAAGCAGAGGACCCGCGGTGGGGTTCAGAGATCAGCCAGGCGGGGACTCTGGGTGGTCCAGCTTCCTACCCTTATTTCTTAAGCCTACATTAAGGGACATATTGTCTAGGCAGGGAGAGAGGAGCTGTCCAGCACTCATTTCCTAGGGCTCAGCTCACTGAGTGTGAAACTTTGTAAAAGTAAGGGGTCTGCCTTGACATCCTGAGCTCAATTTGTCTTTAACAACAACAAAAAGAATGTTGTAATAGATGCTATCTAACCTGAAGGCATAGAAATGCATCGGCTGATATTATGTAACAAGGAGGTACGAGAATGCAATAATAGACACTACAGTCTTTAACATAAATTGAGGAAGTTACAGAGTCAAGTTTCAAGCTTTTCTTTTACAAGTGTTCTTTCCAGTCTAGCAAACATCACACCCACTAACAATGTGGAAACATGGGGAAACAGTTAAACATTTCTTTTCTTGTCTCATTGGAATTCAGAAGAAATTTGAGTTAACTGTAATGTGCAGTTCATAACACTTTATCCTAACAGACTGGACAAGCATCCTCACCTGTCCCTTATAGGGAGCTGTGCTTTTCTGTGTTCTTGCCCACATTTCTCTTCCACACCCTCCTCATCTCCATCTCCTTTTCCAAACTCTTTCCCATGCCTTTTCCTTTACTTCCCTCCTCTTCTCGCCTCATACTTCTTTTTTTTCCCCACCTCTCGCCTCCCCTCTCCCCTCCATTTCCACTTCTCACCCTTGGTTCTTCATTTCCTCTACTTCTATCCATCACAGACACTCACTAGATTTGGCTTCATATATGTTCTTGTGTGTTCATTTCTTGCGGTGAAATGTCATATGTTTTATATTCGCACAAGTGGAGATGTGGTACACGTCTTGTTTTAGCTAATAGGTTCATAGACAGATGATCACACCAAGCATTGCAAGTTCTTAAGACTTACTCTTGCAAGTGAGGGGGAATTGACTGTGACATCTGTTGCCCCATCACGTGCCAGGCTGATTCAGCTGATGTGGCTACATGGTGTCTCTTTCTCCCTCAATACTTCAGGTGCCCTGCTCCAAAGAAGCATGCTCAGTTGATAGTGATGATTATTCCTCGTAGAAGAGGATGGTCGTCGGTGAAGGGTACATGAGTAGCTGAACTATTGTGTTGGAACCTCCAAACATGTTCTCAATAGTTGCCTTCATATTTCCTGCATGCCTGTTCTCACCTCCAGGCCTCAATCACTTTCTCAATTACACAACTTTCTGAACTGGACTCTTCAACTAGGTGTGAAAAAAAAATGTGGCTCAATGTTTTAATGCGTGATTTTTTTTTAACAGCATTAAAGGTGTGTGTGTGTGTGTGTGTGTGTGTGTGTGTGTGTGTGTGTGTGTGTTTGCATGCCATGGCCATGCATGTTAAAATTTGAAGTCATAGCCCAGGAGTTGATTCTCTTGCAACCATCTGGATTTTATATATCGAACTCAGTTCGTCAAGCTAGGTGGCAAGTAACTTTACCCACTGAGACATCCTCATAGAGCCTAATGTGTGATGTCTTGATGTAATGGGGTTAAGGTCTATTCATATTGTTTTTTTCATATGTATTGGCTCTATTCTGCTGAATGTGATAATTTCAATGTGAATGATGCTGCTGTTTGTGCACTATCTACTCTGTGTGTTTCCTTGAACCCTTTTGTGAATCACCCCCTAAGTGAAATCCCAATGGTAGCATTTGTTATGCTTTTTCTTACCAAAGGGTGTGTTCGGTGGGGGAAAACCACATTTTAAAAGTACTTTCACATTCCTAATCTATAATTTTCAGTTTTTACCCTGACTGCTTTATAAGCTACCTCATTTATTTTTGTAGGCAGTACAGGAAAGGCCAAAGTCTGGTGTTGTTAACTCCATAAAACAAAATCATTTTCTTAATGTCAAAGCCTATACAAGGGGGTCTTTCTCTGCTCATCCATACCTTTACCATATCTTGAACTTTTATATAATGTGTTAGAATTTTTAATTAACATGACAAAATGCTTGGCAAACAACTTTTAAAGAGGAAAATTTATTTGGTTTGTGTTTTCAAATGTTTGGGCTCATTATGATGGGTATAGCAGGTTGCCACCATGGTAACTAGGGTTCTAAGCTTCCAGGTTAGCAGCCAATGTCTGCTACCCATTAATGGGATCCACTCTGCTTTACATATTTGAAGGTCAGAAGACACATTTCAGAAGTCATATTCTTCTTCTTCTATGTGGGCTCAATACACGTAGAACTGTAGTGTATTCATCTCAACATGAAAAACTTAACCATTAAGATCATGAACTACCACTGTCATTGGGAGGATTCTAGGAAGGATAGGGGTTTGCATGACCTACTTTGATGTATGTGTGTATATATTTCTCAGGTGTACCAAGTCTGAAGAGAAGTCACTTGCAGTTGGATTGCAAGCATTCTGCATGAGAGTATTTGGTATGAACAATTTTTCTAACTTATCAGATCAATATTAAGTGCTTAGTAAAGCAATTATTTTTCTCTGAAGGAAAAGATAGCAACTATTTGCGAATCCAAAACACACCCCTCACCTTGAAGGAAATAAGAGGGCTTAATTTGAAATCAAACATGAGTCACCATCATTTGGGAACATAGATTCAGGTCATCAAATTTCAGGTTCCAACATGGTGACAGTTACTGATGTTTATAGTTAGAGAACAAAGGATGCCATGAAAAAGGCACTTCTCAAATATATCTGTGGGAACATCAGGTAGGTTTGTTACAGCAAAGCAGGAATTCTCTGCTGTAGGCTTAGATGCTATAGTCATTCTTAGTGTTTGGGTGGGTGGGGGGAGATAATGACTGTTAAATCAATACATCCCCCAAAGGCTTCATGTGATAGTTACATGTAATTTCAGACACAGGGATGGGGCAATGAATGACCAGTGTGAAAGGTAAAGATAATTTGTCTCTGGATCTGCCCTATACCAACAATTTTATCCAGAAAATTCCAATGACTTTGTGGCATCTTTAACATAGGTGTACTTTGTCCACATTACCCTGAGACTTCATTTCACAAGCTCTTTTGTTTGAAAATGGCTATTTGTAATTAGCCTGAGAATGAAGTAACTGAAGAAATTAAAAATGTTTTCCCTTGTGTCTAAAGAGCTTACCCGCATCTAATTATACCTTTGATATTTTAGTAGATTCAAGAATAAGATGAGAAATAAATCGTTTTGTTATTTAGATATATAGAAAACCAGCACAGGACATTTCAGAAAATATATAGGGTACATAATTTTCATTTTTTGTGATCTAGAAACTTTACATTAACTTGTATTTCACAATACAAGTTGAATTCGTAATTTTATATTATTTTTATAGGGTAACTGAAGTACTTCCAAACACAATAACACACCTCTCTCTCTTTTCTTTCTCCATGTAAATTGGTTTCTTCTCTTTCTCTCCTCATTGCAGCTGGCATTCCGGCACCTATTTACTTTGGTGCCTTGATTGACAGAACCTGTTTATATTGGGGAACGCAGAAGTGTGGGGAGCGAGGGGCATGCAGGATATATGACATACATAACTTCAGGTAAAGTAAAGTTCTTGTTTTGTTTTGTTTTTTGAGACAGGGTTTCTCTGTATTGCTTTGAAGCCTGTCCTGGAGCTCTCTCTGTAGACCAGACTGGCTTTGAACTCACAGAGATCTGCCTGCCTCTGTCTCCCGAGAGCTGGGATTAAAGGTGTGCACCACCAATGCCCAGCCAAGGTAAAGTTAATCTTTGGGACTTGCTTTGGTAGTGCATAAAATGTCCCCATTCATATCAAACATTTTCTTCAGTGATAAAACTACATTTCATTTCATTTTCAGAGTGCACATGAATGGCATTCCTTATTTATGTATTTTGTTATTTTCCTATTATTTCTAAAGTACTTGATACATATAAAAGTGAGTGTGTTTCTTAACCCAGACCTTCAAAATACTTTTAAAAGGGGAACAGGGTGTTTGTGTAGATGCGCTGGAGCAATACGGGGAGAGCTGAATCGTGAGCTGAGCTAGCATGGCAGAATGCTGGAGATAAACAGGACAGCGAGATCCAGAGACCAGGGACAATGGTGTTGTACATGGGAACCAAATCTCTTGGCTCTAACCTCCTTACCTATGGACAGAGAGCAGGGACTCCTTTCTTCTACAGGGGTTGACATGACAGAGTCCCATCGCATACAGGGAGCATGGATCCTGGCATCCAGCTCTCAGAAAGTCCACATCCCTCTCATGCATGAAGTCTTATTAGATGAGAAGTCTAAATCTGTGTACTGGCCTTGCAGTTTAATGGGGGTGCTATAGTCATGGGCTATCTTAAGAAGGGACCTGCCATCTGAATTTGACTGACAGTCTCATCTATGAGAACCTATGGTGGTTGGCTGCCTCTTGAACATAACTTGGTTCAGTAGAGTGATTATGGCACAAACCAACTGAGAGTGTCACAGAGTGGGAGGAGGTGGCCACCCATGGAAATAACTGAAACCTTTACCATCAAGGACCAGCAGACCAGGGAGCCTCTGAGATGTGGGTGCATCCAGTTGTGTGTGGTTTCATGCTGTTGCCTAGACTAAAAGCCATTCTTGCATGGTCCTTACCACTCTCAGAGCTACCGCAGCACCTATCACTGATGTATAGTAAACTAAATGTGGGTTCACTGCTGTCCCACACCCAGGGGTCATGCTAGGCTGGCTGATCTTGAACCAGACTTAGGCTGTTTCCTTGCTGGCCCTTGAGGGCAGCAGGCCCAATAAAGCCTATAGAGAGACTTTGTTAGCTACAGATTTCACTGTGTTCCTTTACCTAGACCCACTTCAGAAAAAAAAAAAAAGTGCAGGTAAAACCCACTCCTCTGTTTTTGGATGAGCAATATAGTGAAGAATTATAGGAGAGAAAAATACTGTCATTTACCCAGCTATGATTGTCTGGGATACCATTCCCAGTCCAGCATATCCACAGAAACAGGAGTGTCCAGTGTAGAAGTACTCAATTACTTCTGACAGTGTATGTGGATGAAAGTTACAGTTGCCTTGATATCCCACAATAGTGGAGTGTAGCTTGGATTTGTGAGCCAAATTTACCCTTCTTCCTTTAAATTGGTTTTTGTCGGGGTCCTTTATAACAAGGGCAGGAAAATAAACTAAGATACTTTTTAGTGAAAAAAAAATCTCAATAGTATTTCTAGACTGTTATATTTGAAGTCTTAAGCATCTATACATATATACCATTCTTAGGTTTTCCTACTGTAGAAGTAAGCACAATAATTTTCTCTTTGCCTATGCAGTTCTGGATTTCCTGCCTAAGGAATTTTGTCACCCACTGTGGGATGGAACTCATCACACCAATTAATGTAATCCATCTAAATAATGCTGCATTAACATGTTCATGGGTCAGCAAAATCCACCCAGGCCTTCAGTGAAACTTCCTACCCACACGATTCTGGATTGTGTGCAGTTGATGGCACTATTCATCACGCCAGCCTTTCATATAAATATGTTGAGAATACAAGGCATACTTTCATAGTTACTTTGAAATGTGCATTTCAAAATATCCATTTACCCAAAAAAACCACTGTCCAGAAACCTTATAGCATATTTTATCAAATTTACAAAGATGCATATAACAGAATAAAAGTTGTTCTCAGAAATGATGAGAGGGGAAAATACAAAATTCATTTTAGAAAGCTTCTATATTCTTCATGCTTAAATTGGACAAGATTAGCAAATGAAAAGAATTTGGTGCCAAAAAGATGGCTCAGGGGTTAAGAGCACTTAGTTCGATTTCCATAACCCACACTGTGTTGCTCAAAATTCCCTGTTACTCCAACTGCAAGGTATCCAGGACTCCCAAACAAATGCCCACACACAGATCAACACATGTACACAGTTAAAACAATAAAAAATAGATTGACCATACTAATTGCAAAAATATGCTTGAAAATTAACAATTTGAAACTACTAATACCTAAAGATTACTAATATGACTTATTCCAGAAATGAAAGGATTTCAGTGTCACAAAAATCAGTTGGTATAACACAGCAAACAAATTCTTAGGAGAGAAATCCGGAGAGGTGACTTTAAGATGTTTTATGCATGTGTGATCAAAATTTGGGCAAGCAAAACAGAGGAGCTTCTTTAACCTCATAGGGGTGCGTTTGTCTCAGTATTTAAGAGAATGGGCAGGGGAAACAGTAGCTCAGAGTGAGCTAATGGGAGAGGATGCACGGAGAAGGAATGTGAAGGGTTATGCAACCCACCCTGCCAGGAAGCACGGAGGGCTAGAATCCCAAAACATGGTAGTAAGGGTCTTCATCCACAGCCAAACATTCATGGAAACATTCTCATAGTCACACCCAGAGATGCATCTCTATAATGATCCCAATCCAGTCAAGTTGAAGATGGAAACAAGCCATGAGCAAAAAAGGAACAATGCATTTAAACGTCTTTGTTGGAAACTATCTGACATTTTAATGAACAGAATTAATAAGTTAGCATAGTAGATTATATAAACCGCATTATGTTTTTCTTTGAAGAATAAATGACCTGTAAGAATTCACTTTCATAGTATTAAGATTTAACACAGATTTGTTGTTTCTGACAGGCGCATTTACCTTGGGTTGTCAGCAGCTCTAAGAGGATCAAGCTTCCTCCCAACATTCTTCATTATATTACTTATGAGGAAGACCCAACTCCCTGGGGAAAGTGACTCTCCAGAACAAGAACTTGCGGAGATGAAGCTCACAGAGAAGGAAAGGGAGTACATGATTGTGCACAGAAGTCCTGAGTCTGAGAACAACAGAGCACAGAAAACAAAGCTATAACGAGGTTCCTACTGGCCGGCACAAGCCCATAGACAGAGCGTGCCTTTGATTTCTCTTGAATCATGAGAGGTACTATAGGTACTTTTTGCTTATACTTAAGGACCTCAAAATTATTTTTAATTGTGATAAAAATATATTTACTGATATTATTTTTTGAAGCATTGGGGTAGCACATAAGATTTTCTCAGGGAAGATTACAGTGACCCTATACTGAACTCTCAAGCAGTCCTCATTTGCTGACATGATTTTCTCTTTGAATTCAATCAAGTGACAAGTGTGCTTGTCACTTACCTTCAGAAATCTTTAAAACTTTCCCATTCTCGAAACACTATGCAGCTTCATTGAATTTATGTTTCGATGTTAGAGGTATTTAGAGCTAAACATTTGTATCTGGGTTAGGTAAACATTGAAATAATTGTTTATATTTGTCCTTTCTGTGTGCAGATGCCTGCACTTATCTTTATTTTTAGTTTAGACATGATGCTTCTAAAATTAGGCTTCTCATTAATGTCTCATCTGTTGGTTCCAATCCCTTCTTTCATTACTCATGTCACACATCTGATCACTTAGAGAACTGTTAAAAAATCATGTGCCAAGATGATTGGAACTTCCCCCTCCAGAAATTCAAAGCTGGTCATGAAAGTCCTTGCTGGGCAGTAGTGGTGCACACCTTTAATCCCGGCCCTGGGAGGCAGGCAGTATCTGTGAGTTTGAAGCCAGCCTGAGCTACAGAGCTAGTTCTAGGATTGCTAAGGCTATTACACTGAGAAACCCTGCCTCAAATGATAATAATAATAATAATTATTATTATTATTATTATAATAACAACAGAAAGGAAGAAAAAGAATCTCTTGCTTAAAAGCAAGTATTTGAGGAAGCCAGTCTTTTCAAAGACCTTCGTAGAGAAGGGGTTGTATGTCAGTGGTACAAAGTGTGCCTAGTACATATGAGGCTCTGGGTTTGTTATGCCCAGTTTAAGAGACCCCAAAAAGACCACCAAGTTGCAACTCACCAATGCAAATGCACAAGGTTTATGCTGCAAGCCCAGGCAGGGACACTGTCCAGAAAACTGGCACAGCAGCTGCAGGAAAAGGGTGCCTGGTCTCATTTACAAGGGGCCCTGTGCCTTGGCATTTTGGGGTTGAGTAAGAGTAGGTGACATTTGGATTCATTGACTGGGGTCTAGGAGAATTTCAAAACTGTTACTAACAATTGGCTCCCAAGGACATTTGTGGTAAGCAGATGTTGTTTACCAGAATTAGTCATTGTTTGACTTTTCTGACCTGGGCAGGCACAGTTTGTGTGTGTGTGTGTGTGTGTGTGTGTGTGTGTGTGTGTGTGTGTGTGTGTGTTTCTTAGAACAGTTTATAGTTCCTTGGCTGGAGCTGAGTCAGCCTTGTGCCAGGCAGGAAATTTCTCAAGGGAGCTTTTTCTTAGGATGGCGCTTACCCTCTCTTAGGTTCGACCCCAAAGAAGAGCAAACTACTGAAAATAAAATAAAAATAAAAAAAATGATGGACTCAGTAGCAGATGCTCTCCAGAGATCACTTTCTCATATTTGGGTGGCCTCTTTGGCCCATCATCCATTTTACTCTTGTGTCCTTAGAGTATAAGTCTATTGATTTTCAAAATAATCTTAGAGTTAAACCTTAAAGAGGGAGCAGCTAGATGGCTCAGTGTAAAGCAGGGTTTGCCACTAAGCCTGATTAGGTGGGTTTGATCTCTGGGACCAACAAGGTGGAAGGAGAGAACCATGTCTTGCAAGTTGTCCTATGCCATCTACTCCTGTACCATGGTGTGCATGCCCCACCTGGAAACAAATGAATAAATCAACAGATGAAAATAAAATTATAAGGTTTTAAAGAGTGTGTAAGACCCTAATTTCGGGGTCCTGATGGACCAATGGGAGAGCCCTGCAACACAAACACCAAACCAGGAGATGCAACAAGCAAGAGGTGTTTATTGAACGAGTGCACTCGGGTGACAGCAATCTTGGGGAAAGCTGCACACCCCTCAAAGGGTTCAGGCTCCTTTTTATAGAGACAAACCGCAAATCAGCATACATGCATTGGGCACAAGGTGATTGATTACAAAGTATAGTCTCATGTTTGAGAGCTCACCCAGGTATGACCTGTTTTTCTTCAAAGGAAAAACCACAGAATGTACCTTGGAAAGTCCCCAGACTGTCCGTTGGCCAGGAGTGACCCAAACAGTGCTGTTCATCTGGAACCATTTGTTCCAGGGTTGGGGCCCATTTCCTTATGGGCCAAGACCTGTGAGAAACTTTAGTTATTCCACAAAGGTTTGATAATTCAGTAACTCGCCCTATTTAATGAGATCAGCCTAGCATATAGCCACTAGCCCCATCACCATAGTAACCTTTCTTGTTCTCATAATTCCTGATCTTTCCACCCATGCCAACGTCCATTCTTTGTGATTTTCTATATTCTGCTTGCAAGAACTATCCTTCTTACCTCCCCTGCCCCTTTCCTTCATCCTTGTTCTGCAATCTAAAGTCTTTCACTATGGCTGCCACCATTCAGAGGCATGGTGGCCGTCCTATTGCCACTTTGTCCATTTTCTTTGAGAGATAGGCCTTCTCCAAGGACCCAGCTTTTGCATCAGAACTCCTTTGGCGATGCCCCCACGCTCATCAACAAATAGGTCAAATGGTTTGGTCACATCTGGGGTGGTTAACAGGGCTTTCTTAATTTGGTCAAATGCTTTCTGTTGTTCTTTGCCCCATCTGAATTCAGCCCCTTGTCTGGTTAATGGATACAGTGGGGCGGCCATTTCAGTGAACCCTGGAATCCAGAGTCTGCAGAAGCCTGCTGTTTCCAGAAATTCCGCATCTGGCTGGGGCTCCGTGGTGGGGGAATTAGGGCTACTGCCTGTTTTCTGGCCTAGGGTTAACCAACGTTGGCTGTCCTCCAGCAAGTAGCCCAAATAGGTTACTTTTTGTTGAGAAATCTGTGCCTTTTTAGCTGAGGCGCGGTACTCCAGGGTTCCTAGTTTCTCCAAACGGGCCCGGTACCTTGTTCACAGTCCTGTTCAGTTGGGACCGCCAGCAGGAGGATGTCCACATAAAGCATCAGGGTAGAATGTTGCATCCGGAATTCAGCCAGGGCTTGGTGTAGCACCTCATCAAAGAGGGTCGGGGCTTGGTGTAGCTGCCGCGATAGCCCCGACTCAGGGTCCTTCCATTAGAATTCAAAGAGGGGCTGGCTCTGTGGGCTAAGCCTCAAGCAGAAAAAGGCGTCCTTTAAATCCAACACAATATACCAAGTATGGGAGGGAGGTAATGTACTCAGGAGGTTATAGGGGTTGGGCATTGTGGGGTGAGTGTCCGGAGCCCTCCGGTTGACCTCCAGTAAGTCCTGAACTGGTCTGTAATCCATTCTTGACAAGGAGCAGGGGGTGTTCCGTGGTGAATGACAGGGCTTTAAAATGCCCAGTTTAAGCAGTCTCTGTGTAGGATGTTCAATTCCTTTAAAGGCCTCCGCCGTCACTGGATACTGTTTGATGGAGATGGGGGCAGCTGTAGGTTTTAAGTTAACGATGATGGGCAGCTGATTCTTGGCCAGTCCCATTCCCCCAGTTTCTGCCCAGGATTGGGGTATGTCTCGAGCCATTTTTGAATGTCTGGTTGGGGAGCCTTAGTAGTTTAAACTCTTCTAGTAGTTTACATTCATCTTCTAGTCTTAAGGTTAGGACATGAAGGGGAGCCCCACCAGGGTCGGTGACTGCAGCCCCTTGTCTACGGAACTGAATCTGGACTCCCAATTTAGAGAGTAAGCCCCTCCCTAATAAGGGGTAGGGACAATCCGGTAGGTGTGTAACTCTACCTGTAGCCGAATGTACTTTGCGTTTCGTGGTCCATCTACATAATTTTCCTCCAGTGGCTCCTTGCACCCATGAAGTTTTGTCGCTCATGGGTTCCAGGGGCTCTGGTCAGTACTGAATGTTGGTCCCCAGTGTCAACCAGAAAAGTCATGGGTTGCCCCCTATCTTGAGAGTTAATTGGGGCTGCGGGGGGGGGGGGGCTGGCCCTGACTCCCCTAGTCTTCCAGGGAGAAAATCTGAGTTGGGCTTCTTTGATCTTTTGGTTTCTTTGGGCAATCTTTGACCCAATGGCCTTTTTCCTGACAGTAGGCACATTGGTTGCGACCTACGCAGGGGTGCCTTTGGTCTCCCAGGGACCTTTCCTGCCTCCCTGGCCCTAGTCTGGGCTACACTACGGTGGCCAGATTCTGCTTAGTTCCCTAGTCTGTTTTCTGTCTCGCTTCTCCTCTATCACTTCTTGTTCCTTTCTGACCTTTCTTCTTTCTCCTCCTGTATCTTCTAAGCCTCTCCTCTTTTTCTTCAGGAGTTTCTCTCTTATTGAAAATCCTTTCTGCCTCTCATCAGGTCCTGGAGGGTCTTGCAGCCCCAGTCCGGGTCAAAAGGAGCATATATGTGGCATGCCTCCACCAATGTCTCTAGGTATGCTGCAGGGGATTCTTCCCCTCCCTGAGTAACTGCTCTTACCTTGGCCAAATTGGTTGCGTGTCTCCCAGCACCCCTGAGACCCACAAGGAGAATCTGTCAATACTAACAGGGGTGGTGTAGTTCCAATCAGGTCTATTAAGCAGGAAAGCGGCATTGATCTCTCCCAGGGGCTTACCACCCAACATCCTCCCTCTAGGCCCCATATCTTAATGCTTCAACCACCCTTCAATTGCATCTAGCTGAAGACTGAGATTTTAACACATGGGTCATTGGGGGACTGTCTATACCTCAAACAACAGCCAAGAGAAAGTAGACAGCCTAACTGATGGGTTTTCTGTGATTACCTTCATGTTATTATGATTGCCTAAGTTAGTGAGCATATCTTATAAAGGAAAGTGGATGTTCATGTGGATGGAGAGAACTCAGCAGTTAAGAGCATGTGCTGCTCCTGCTCAGGATTGGACTTTGCTTCCTACCACCCACATCAAGAGACTCCCAGCCACCTGTGACCCCAGCTCTGGGTGATCTTATGCCTCTGAGCTACCAAGTACCTGGGAATCACCTCTTATTAAGGAGGTACTCATTCACTCTAAGAGCACAGGTGTTTCCTTGATACGTCTTAGTGGGAAAAATAGTCAGAAAACATAGGCATTGGCATGCTTGGGTAATTCCTTGTAGCGTGCATGTTTTTCGCCAGCCCGCTGGCCACCAGTCTGGGCCTACAGCTGTGCCAGCCCCAAATAACACACTGAGACTCTGTATTTGATACAATCCTGTGGGCCAGTGACTATTGTTGTTAATGGGCTAGCTCTGTGTTAATTATTAACCCATTTCTACTTATCTAAGTATTTCCACGTGGTCATCTTATCAGAGAGCCGAGGCTGGCGTCTTCCTTCCTCTCTGTCTACATCCTGACTCCTCCTTACCACTTCCTCTTTCCTCCTTGTCTCCTAGTCCTGCCTATCTTGCTTTCTCATTGGCCCAATGGTGCTTTATTAATTAACCAGTATGAGAAACATAATTACAGAATAACATCTCCCATCATCTCCTCTTTTCTGTCTAAAATAAAAGAAGGGGTTTAACCTTAACAGAGCAAAATATATCATACAACGGTTATCAAATAAGAATCACAGTTAACAATATTTAGTCCATTAACATTTTGTAAGACTTAAAAAAATATCATCTATCCTGTCTTTGTGAGTCTAAAGTCCTATATGTAACTTATCTTTAATCCTAACTAAGGAAAACTATAGCCATAACTATCTGTCTTCAACTCCTTCAAAGACCACAGAAGGAAAATATATAAACTCTAGAAATGACAGAGACAACTCATAGCCTGGTCAGTCACCCGAAGTTCTTCTGTAATGTTCCATCTTCAGCCCATAGGCCATAGTGTGTGTCCAGACTCCTCAACAAAGCAGGAAACTTTAAACTGTCCACCTGTATTGGCAGTTTGTCAGTCATTTTTCTTTGTGTCCTGTAGACTGTCTGGCTGTCTGGTAGCCTCTTCCATGAAGCAGGAACCCTGTAGCAATGTCCATCTTGCATCAGCAGTCACCTTTTTGTAGGTCCTGCATGTACAGTTTCTACAGCATGAAGTCAAACAGTTTAGACAAGAGAAGTACCTTGCTCAAATGGCTAATCTTGCCATATTAGAAGCAAACTCCATAATGTGTTTCTTCGATGTCCATCTTCCTGGTGTTACCAGGAGCAGTTGTGCCTCATTGTCAAGAAAAACCCTAAGCCATTTTAAATGCCATATTCTGTAGGTCTTTGAAAGGTTTGAAGAATGCCTATTCATCTCAAATACATCTCTGCATATCTAGAAATCCTAACTAACTTAACTATAAGTTCTCATTATCATAGGTAATTATCTATAATCTGTGTTAAAGTATACATTACATTCTAAATGAGCTATATAAACACAATACCTAAATAAGAGGAGAAATATACATATCACAAAATTGACCTTAAATTGTATCAATAAAAGAAAATCCATTTCAAAGCAAAGTATTCATATCTATACCATAATTCCCTTTTTTACCTTTAAAAAGATTGCTTGTGGTTATAGCCATTTATAACCAAGCCCATTTAAATGAAAACAAACATTTATAAACACTATTTGGGAATTTGGGCGTCATTCTTTCCAAACTATTTCCTGCTGGTAGGGGGCGTTGTCATGGGGATCCTAAGAAGATGCAGAAATCTTGGCAGTAGTCTGCAAGGCTTTGTCTCAACTGCTTTGAATGTTGGATCATCTGGAGCATTGTTTCAGGGGGTCTGGCTTGATCAAACCACATTAGTCTGGAAGGAATCCACAGCTTTTTATTTTCTGTGGAAACAAAAATAGAAATCCTTTTCCCCAGTAACTTGTCCTTAGGCTTAAATTTTGGAGTCAAAGCATTTTTAAAATATATAAATCGAATTAATCCAGCAGCATTTCTTTTATCAGTAGTTATTTTCTCAGCAATCAAATAATTCAAAGACAACAGAATCGCATATAGTATCCAAAATTTCTCTGTGCTTTCCATCTTTACGTGGCTTTTTTATTACTCTATTTCTTCTACTTCTATTTTTACATATTTTGAGACAGGGTTTCTCTGTGTAACTTTTATCTGTCCTGGAATTCAGTGCATACCAGGATCACTTTGAAATCACAGAGATCTGTTTGCCTCTGCCTCCTGAGTGCTGGGATTAACGGCGTGTGCCACCACACCCATCCATTCTACTTCCTTTTTTCTTTTTTAAACCATTGTATCCTGTTTTTTTTTTTTCTCTCCCAAGCCAGCGTATTTTTTAAGACACAGTGTAAACCTTCATTGCAGCTCTCATACACACCAATGAATTGTTAGCAGAGCTCTTTAAAAGCAAGGTGTTTTTTTGCCGCTTATGCTAATTTTGGAAACCTCCCTTAAAGGAGACTCTGTATTTGATACAATCCTGTGGGCCAGTGACTATTGTTGTTAATGGGCTAGCTCTGTGTTAATTATTAACCCATTTCTACTTATCTAAGTATTTCCATGTGGTCATCTTATCAGAGAGCTGTGGCCTTGTCTTCCTTCCTCTCTGGTCTACATCCTGACTCCTCCTTACTACTTCCTCTTTCCTCCTTGTGTCCTAGCCCCGCCTATCTTGCTTTCTCATTGGCCCAATGGTGATTTATTAATTAACCAGTATGAGAAACATATTTACGGAATAACATCTCCGGAGCCTGAGACAGAAGAATCGCTTGAGTCCAGGAGTTCTGGGCTGTAGTGCGCTATGCTGATCAGGTGTCCCGCTAAGTTCGGCATCAATTCCTCATGGTCGAAATCTGGGGGTATGGGTTATTATTCTAAATTTTAGTCTCATCAGGTTTTGATTATAGCATAGCAGACAGGCATGGTGGAGAGGAGTCAGGGAAGAGGCAAGTAGTCACATGGGTGAATTGGTTTCCCATTTAGCCTTGTTATGATTCTAAACGTAACAGAATACATAATAGTTTATCACTGGTTTAGCCAGTCCGTCCAGTTATAATCAGTGAGCTCTGGGTTCAGTGAGAGACCCGGTGTCAAAAAACTAAAGTAGAAAATATTAGAGGAAGACAACGTTGCGGACCTCTGGCATCAACACATGCATGCACAGGGCATTCAGCCCCTCTCCATACGCACATACATCAAATATGTACACATACAGGTAAAAGTGAAAGGAAGCTTTAATAAGACATGTGTATCTTAAGAGAACTATTCATAGAGCCTATTTGCTGGTTTTTAAGTCTTTTCCTCGGTGTGTCTTTCTATCTCCTGCCGAGTCTGACAGGTAACTCTATTGTTCACGCTGGCAAGCTGAATGTGGACTCTGCCCTCTGAACCAAGGTTAGACATCACCACAGACAAGTTTCCCCCAACAGTTTGTTAGAGCCCATGAAGGCTAGAATGCTGGTCAAAGGCCAGAGTACATCAGGTTTTCTGCCCAGGTTCTGTTAGACTATCTTGGACTAGCAAGGTGCATTGGTGCAGTCTTGAATGTTGCTCTGAAGTTTGGTCTCATACTGGTTGGAAACTTTGTCTTACAGCAAGTCTAGGCATGACTAGTTTCAAAGAACCTCTGGGGCTAGCAGTTTCGGATAGTGTGCAGTATTTAGATGATTGGAAATCTGCTGGAACTTGTGGACTAGGGACAGAAGATAAAGTTAAAGAACACAGGAACAATCTTTTTCTTGGATTATATTTGAAACTCCCAGGCCTGCAGTTTTGGTGTCTGGGGAAGCAGAAGTCTCAAGACGAGGGGAAGGAGAGAGATTACCCTCAGGAAAAGGCAACAGGCATGGAGCTTAGGCTGCTGAGTGACATGACAGGAGTACTTACACAATCCGCTTGGCCTGAATCATATGGATCCGACCGAGTTTGACCTCCCTGAAGCTTGCATGAATTATTCAACTTTACAAAAAGAGACAAAAGTTTTAGATTTATTGGCATGGCCATTGTTTTTGCTCTGTTCTGAAATCGTCATTGTAGAAGAAGCAGTTGATATGTGTTGTAAACAACAAGATCATTCAAGCCTCTGAATCCAAGTAAAAGCTCGGAGATGCTCCCACTCCGAAAGATCTCAGGGTAAAAACCTGAACCTTTTTTCCTCTGTCCTGAGGGCTGGATATATATGTCACACACACACACACACACACACACACACACACACACACACACAGGCACAGACTTTTTTTTAAACACAATAAAAAGCTCCTTAAGTACAGATATATAAGACAATCAAAGGAAATTTGACATTTTGTGATTTGACGTTTTATGCCTTTGGTTTTAATATCAGTAAGTTCTTTTTTTCATATACATACATGCATACATACATACATACATATATATATATTATTTTACATATCTATCCGATATGTATTGGATAGATGCATATCTATCCGATATGTATCTCGGAGGGAGTTCTATCTCCCTCCTTCCCTCTTTCCCTCTCTCCCACCCTCTAATGCCCCCCACCCTCCCCTCCCCTCCCATCCCCCCCACTCCACATGTAGGGTGATGCCTTCCAGGAGGAGTCATCTAAATCTGTCAAGTCATTTGGAGTAGGGACTAGGACATTTCTCCTCTCTCTAGGTTAATGGAGTATCCCTCCGTGGGGGATATGCCCACAAGGTCCTTTTGTGCACCAGGAAAACAATCCTGGTTCCACTGTCTGAGGTCCCTTAGACTGTTCAGACCTTCTAACTGAGACCCAGGTTCAAGGTGTCTGAGTTAGTCCCATGCTGGATTCCCAGCTATCAGTCTGGGGCCCGTTAGCTCCTCCTTGTTCAGGTCAGCTGTCTCTGTGTGTTTCTGTAGCCTGGTCTTGTCCTCTCTCTCTGTATCTGGATTCCAGTTCAGCTCAGTGTTTAGCTGTGAGTGTCTGCTTCTGTTTCCATCAGCTACTAGATGAGGGCTCCATAATGGTGGATAAGTTAGTCATCAATCTCATTATCAGGGAAGGGCATTTATGGTAGATTTTCCACTGTTGCTCAAATTGTTAGTTGGGGTCAGTCTTGTAGGTCTCTGCACATTTCTCTAGGTTCAATTTTCTCTTCAAACCTATAATGGCTCCTTCTTTTATGGTCTTTCTCTCTCTCTCTCTCTCTCTCTCTCTCTCTCTCTCTCTCTCTCTCTCTTTTCTGTCCTCTATTCCTCCCCTGACTCAATCTTCCTAGTCCCATGTGCTTTCCTCTCCTTCCCTTCTCTTTCTCCTGGTTCCCTCTCCACTCACTGCCCCCCCACTCCCCATGTGCTCTGGAGATCCTGCCCCTTCCCTTTTCTGTGAAGGCAAGAAGTCTGCCAGGATCTCCCTAACCTCAATGCACAAAACAGAGACTAACAGATCCAGACCCACACAACCTGTCTGAGTTCTCCACAAACAGGCAAAATAATTGGACGACTGTGGGGGAGGAAGCTTCTGCTTCAACAACAGAGCTCGGTCCTACCAACCAACAGAAGGAGCCCACAGGCGTCCCCAGGCTCCTCACATCCCAGGGCAACAGCTAGTGACCCTCCTAGCATGTCTGCTGATCACAGTCCTCTGGTCATTATGGCCAAAGAGGACAGCTGCAAACCGAAACCAAGAACCAGTTCCAGAAAACAGATAATCAGAACAGAGAAGCCAGCCGACACATACACACACACATCAGGGGGATCCCCTTATCTCCAAGCTGATTTTCGAGTGTGAGGGTTGGTCACAGTTTCCTGGCCAATGCACCAAATGAAAGACCCGCAGAGCATGAAACTTCAAGCTCCCATGCAGGAATGGCGACACCCCAAATCTCTCACGAGAAGCGGTCTTGATGTAAAAGCATGAGGACTTTTAATTCCAAGTGCTCTGGGGTTCACAGTCATATGCCACGCAGGAGTAGAGGACTGAGGACCCTGAGTGCAGAATTGAGACAGTTTTTATAGGATTTACAACAAAGCCCACACACAGGTAACTGGAGTGGGGGTATCACAAGCAGTTTATGAAGTCAGATAAGCGGTTAGTCAGCTCATTTTCTGTTATCTTACTAGGCCAGGATTAATTACTCAAGGACCTGTCTGCCGTAAACAGCAAGGAGTGTGACCTCGCCTATTTACTGGTGGAGGGCAGGGTCTGGAATTTGAGATTTTTAGGGCTTTTTATATAGTATTTCTAAACTAGTGTGCTCAGAGCAGCTCCAGGAATTTTCCAGACAGTGGGCAGGGTAGGAAGAGGGCTGGCTTTCGTGGGGGTGGGAGGGTGTGTACCAGAGCACCAGGAGCACTTTCGCTGGGGAGAGGACACAGTGGGGAGCAAGATTTGGGCCAATCCAGGGAGTTCCCAGGGAAGGGTGTGGGGGGAACTCAACCCGGATTGGTCCCTGATTCACCTCTAGCAGAGGTCTGGCAATGGGGGTCAAAGATCTGGCAGGCAGGGGCTCAGGATTGTCCTAAGGGGATAGGTGGATCTCTGGGAGAGGCCCAGAACTCCAGCAGAGGACCAGAGGTGGGGGTCAGAGATTAGGCAGGCAGGGATTCAGGGTGGTCCCGCGTGGCTAGGAAGGTCTAGTGTGCTCCACCAGTCAGTTCTTTACTAGGGTTATATTAACAACGTATCAGACCTCCATTGATCAATGTTAAAACTCTGAACTTTTAAAGTCTTAATATAAGAATAGCATAATAAAGGGGGAAGAAATCTGAGACATTTTTCAAAATTTTGTATACCTGAAATCATTCTCTCAGGCCCTCACAATTTATATCATCTTTCATAGTCTTAGACCTTAGTGACTTTCATTTATATAACTTGCATTATTTTATTATACCGTCATAAGTTATTTGAGATGTTATATCCTTAGAACGATGCACTTTGCACACTAACTCTTAACCTTTCTAGACTTCCGTAACTTTTCTAAACTCTAATTTTTATCCAGTTACTTATTATGGGGCATAGGTGGTTGATTAGTGGTTGAGAGTCAAGTGTTTTAATTTTTAAATAAAAGAATAGTAAAATTACATTAAAGCCTGTTTTGTGAGTTGATCTCTGTTAGTGTAAAGGCTGTCAGCAAGGTAAACAGTCTGAGTCTGACTTTTTAGCATGAGCTCTAGTATCAGGGAGAAAAGCAAGGTCTGGATTTTGCTTATGAAATGGATTTTCCAGGCAGCGGCAGCCATGGTACAGGGGAGCTTGATACTCACTGTTTTTTAATCTAAAAAGGGCTCAGTTAGTCTGAAACATCATCACAGATCTGAGGATAAATTTGACCCAGAAATATATATATCAAATGACCTCAATATCCACTAAAATGACAGATACTTATCTGCATGGTTACCCTGGGCTCCTCTATGGTTGTCTTGGGGACAGACATCATCAGTTTTTGGTAGTCATACAGGATATTATTAACTCTTCTGCTGCCATGCATGGCAGCATCAGCCACCGACTTTTCTGTGGACAGGGAACTTGAGAGCCTGACTGATGGGAGATGTTATTCTGTATATATGTTTCTCATATTGGTTAATAAAGCTCTGTGGCCAATGAGATAGCAAGATAGGCGGGGCTAGGAGACAAGGAGGAAAGAGGAAGTAGGGGGGAGGAGTCGACATGTAGCCCAGGGAGGAAGGAGGACGCCCACTGCGGCTTCCCTATAAGACGACCACGTGGAAATACTTAGAGAAGTAGAAATGGGTTAATAATTAAGGCAGAGCTAGCCCATAAACAATAATGGTAACTGGCCAACAGGATGGTATCAAATACAGAGTCTCTGAGTGTTATTTGGGGCTGGCGTGGCTGAGGGCCCAGACTGGCGGCAGGACCGGGAGGCCGGCAGGGAGGAACCTGCCGTAACATAATGGTCTCAGAACTGGGATTGAGAACTTTCACTTAAAACTTAACAAAAGCTTAAAAAATAGTTTTTAGAAACAAGGGAACAGAGACTAGAAAGACTTCTTAGTAGCAGCATTTTCTCAGTTGGATTTGTTTTGTTGTAGACAGAGATTTGCATGGCTCTTTTAAGGGAGGTTTCCAAAATTAGCATAAGCTGCAAAAAACCACCTTGCTTTTAAAGAGCTCTGCTAACAATTCATTGATGTGTACAAGAGCTGCAATGAAGGTTTATATTGTGTTTTAAAAAACGCTGGCTTGGGAGAGAAAAAGAAACAGGATATTATGGTTTAAAAAAGAAAAAAGGAAGTAAAATGGATGGTTATGGTGGCAAACGCCATTAATCCCAGCACTCGGGAAACAGAGGCAAACAAATCTATGATTTCAAAGTAAACCTGGTATGCACTGAATTCCAGGACAGATTAAAGTTACACAGAGAAACCCTGTCTCAAAATATGTAAAAATAGATGTAGAATAAATAGAGTAATAAAAAAGCCACGTAAAGATGGAAAACACAGAGAAATTTTGGATACTATATGTGCTTCTGTTGTCTTTAAATTATTTGATTGCTGAGAAAATAACAACTACTAATAAAAAAAATGCTGCTGGATTAATTCAATTTATATATTTTAAAAATGCTGTGACTCCAAAATTTAAGCCTAAGGACAAGTTACTGGGGAAAAGGATTTCTATTTTCGTTTCCACAGAAAATGAAAAGCTATGGATTCTTTCCAGACTTATGTGGTTTGATCAAGCCAGACCCCCTGAAACACGCCCCAGATGATCCAACATTCAAAGCAGTTGAGACAAAGCCTTGCAGACTACTGCCAAGATTTCTGCATCTTCTTTGGACCCCCATGACAGAGCCCTCTACCAGCAGGAAGTAGTTTGGAAAGAACGACGCCCAAATTCCCAAATGTTGTTTATAAATGTTTGTTTTCATTTAAATTGGCTTGGTTATAAATGGTTAATGACCACAAGCAATCTTTTTAAAGGTAAAAAGGGAATTATGGTATAGATATGAATACTTTGCTTTGAAATGGATTTTCTTTTATTGATACAATTTAAGGTCAATTTTGTAACATGTATATTCCTCCTCTTGTTTAGGTATTGTGTTTATATAGCTCATTGGAAAATGTAATGTATAATTTAGTACAGATTATAGAGAGTTACCTATGATAGTTAAAACTTAGAGTTAAGTTAGTTTGGATTTCTAGATATGCAGAGATGTATTTGAGATGAATAGGTGTTCTTCAAACCTTTCAAAGACCTACAGAATACGGCATTTAAAATGGTTTAGGGATTTTCTTGACAGTGAGGCACAGCTGCTCCTGGTAACACCACCTACAGAAGAAAGGAAGATGGATATTGAAGAAATGTGTTATGGAGTTTTCTTCTAATATGGCAAGACTAGCCATTTGGGCAAGGTACTGCTCTTCTGGACTGTTTGACTTTATGTTGTAGAAACTGGACATGCAGGACCCACAAAAAGATGACTGCTGATGCAAGATGGACATTGCTACAGTATTCCTGCTTCATGTAAGAGGCTGCCAGACAGCCAGACAGTCTACAGGACATAGAGAAAAGTTGAGGAGTCTGGACACACTATGGCCTATGGGCTGAAGATGGAACATTGCAGAAGAACTTCGGGTGACTGACTTGCAATGAGTTGTCTCTGTCATTTCTAGAGTTTATATATTATCCTTCTGTGATCTTTGATGGAGTTGAAGACAGGTAGTTATGATTATAATTTTCCTTAGTTAGGATTAAAGATAAGTTACATATAGGACTTTAGACTCACAAAGATAGGATAGATGATATTTTCTTTAAGTCTTACAAAATGTTAATGGACTAAATATTGTTAACTGTGATTCTTATTTGATAACTGTTGTATGGTATATTTTGCTATGTTAAGGTTAAACCCCTTCTTTTATTTTAGACAGAAAAGAGGAGATGATGGGAGATGTTATTCTGTATATATGTTTCTCATACTGGTTAATAAAGCTCTGTGGCCAATGAGATAGCAAGATAGGCAGGGCTAGGAGACAAGGAGGAAAGAGGAAGTAGGGGGGAGGAGTCGACATGTAGCCCAGGGAGGAAGGAGGACGCCAGCCACGGCTCCCCGATAAGACGACCACATGGAAATACTTAGATAAGTAGAAATGGGTTAATAATTAAGACAGAGCTAGCCCATAAACAGTAATGGTAACTGGCCAACAGGATTGTATCAAATACAGAGTCTCTGAGTGTTATTTGGGGCTGGCGCGGCTGTGGGCCCAGACTGGCGGGCTGGCGGAAACATACATGCTACACCTGACTTACCTTGGTGAGGAACAGAGAAGTCATCTATCCATTGTCCTGCTTATCCATGTTTTGGGCTGCATCCTGGTGTGTGAGTGTGTGTGTGTGTGTGTGTGTGTGTGTGGTGGGGGTGGCAATGAGGCATGGTGCAGTTCTTTGCCCAGTGGTAAGCACCACCATAATCCAGGTGTTGTCATTTGTGCCTCATCTTATTTGAGGAGTGATGGGAGATGTTATCCTGTAAATATGTTTCTCATACTGGTTAATTAATAAAGCACTGTTGGGCCAATAAGAAAGCAAGATAGGCGGGGCTAGGAGACTAGGAGGAAAGAGGAAGTAGAAAGGAGGGATCAGCATGTAGACCAGAGAGGAAGGAAGACGCCAGCCGCGGCTCTCTGATAAGATGACCACATGAAAATACTTAGATAAGTAGAAATGGGTTAATAATTAAGATAGAGCTAGCCCATTAACAAAGATAGTCTCTGGCCCACATGATTGTATCAAATACAGAGTCTCTGAGTGTTATTAGGGGCTGGTGCGCCAGACCGGTGGCGGGCGGGCTGGCGGGCTGGCAGAAAACAACAAGCTACAGAGGAGACCTTAGGACTCCCAATAGGATCTGGAAATTCTGTCTATCATGAGAAGCTTTTATTATTAACAACTTTAGGTGCTATATTGTGCAAATCTCTGAGGAGTTTGAGGGTCAACATTTACTTTTTTTAAATACATCTGATTTAAAATAAAACTTCTTATTTTTAGTTACTTACTTTAGGCATAACCTTGTAAGCAAAAGTTTTCTGGCCCATCTGGGTCCCGCTGCCATTGAGAGCCCCAAATAAACACACAAAGACATATTAATTATGAAACTGTTGGTCTGTGGCTAGGGTTTCTTATGGGCTAGCTCTGTCTTAATTATTAACACATTTCTGTTAATCTATGTATTTCCACATCGTCTTAGCTTACTGGAGAACGCCTGGTGTATCCAATCTCCCAGTGGCTACATGGTGACTCTCTCGGCCTACACTTCCTGGAATTCTCCTCCTCTGGTGGCACTGCTTATCTCCCTTTCTCTGTTGGCCAGTGTTTTATTCATCAACCAATAAGAGAAACATATACAGAAGGACATCCCCCATCATAACCTTAAAAACATGTGCATGGGGTTAAATAAAGCCTGTCCCTGTCAAGGTCTTAGAATGATTGCAAGCTGGGTTTTGAGCAGAGTGAAGAATTTGATCATGTTTAAGGTAACTGAGAATTAACTTGCGTATCTTAGGTATGCAAGATTTTCAGGATTAGGACTTTATACTTTTATCTCAGTTAAATTAAACATTAAAATTAAAATCCTCTAGTGGTATAACAAAACATTGAACTATAAATACAGTCTATAGAGGGACTGGGGACCTTTTAAAGTCCTAAATATAGCCCCAGAGAAGCTGAAAACTTTATTTTTCTAGTTCTTTTATAGTACTCCATTAAATAACATTTCAGCTTTTTATATTTTTTGTTTATCCAAATAGCTAAAGATTAACAAAATAGGAAAATACAAAGGGGCTAGACATATATCCTTAACTTGGGATTTATAAACCTTATTTATCAAATATATTTTGTTCATGAAACAGTCATTTTATCTAAAATTTTTATTTTTAAGACAAAGATCATATAAAAATCCTTTGGGAGCATGTTCCCCATGGAGGGATACTCTCTTAACCTAGAGGCAGGAGGGAGGGCCTAGTCCCTACTCCAAATGACTTGACAGATTTAGATGACCTCTCCAGGAAGACATCACTGTAGCATGTAAGTTTCCGCCAGCCCGCCCGCCGCTGGTCTGGCGTCCTGGCCCCCAATAACACGCAGGAGACTCTATATTTGATACAATCCTGTTGGCCAGTTACCATTATTGTTAATGGGCTAGCTCTGTCTTAATCATTAACCCATTTTTACTTATCTAAGTATTTCCACGTGGTCCTCTTATCGGGGAGCTGCGCGGCAGGCTTCCTGCTCCTTCCCTGGCTACATCTTGACTCCACCTACTACTTCCTCTTCCTCCTCCTAGTCTCCTAGCCCCACCTATCTAGTTTTCTATTGGCCACAGGGCTTTATTAACAGTATGAGAAACATATATACAGAATCACATCTCCCATCACATCACCCTACATGTGGAGTGCGTGGGGGGTGATGGGATGGGAGGGTGGTCAGGGGGCATGGGAGGGTGGGAGAAAGAGAAAGAGGGAGGGAGAGGGAACTGGGATCGATGTGTAAAATAAGATAGATAGATAGATAGATAGATAGATAGATAGATAGATAGATAGATAATCCTTAGTCTAAAAGAGGACACAATAAGAGACTGGGTTTTAGGTTACTTATACACACACAGTAGCAGATTACCTATGTATAGATTTTTAATTATTAAACTACTTTAACAGATGCTAAGATAACGTTTTTTTGTTTGTACTTTTAAAAGTCACTCTCCACCACGCATTGGTCTTACAGATCCCCAAGAGAAAGAAAGCTTACATCTTAGCAAGAGTTTTGAATATTCTGATGGCTAAACATTTTTATAAACAAGAACCAAGAAAGGTGGAAGAAACTGTAGAGCCAGACATATGCTGCTTCCATTCAGCTACCCTAACTTTCCCATGAATTACTTTTCTTAAAAACATTTAAGCAACATGAGGCACAATGGTGACAAATACATTTTCATTTATTGTGGAAAAATTTACCTAAGAGGTTGTTAGACACTATCTGGGGTCTTTACTCAGTATATACAACAGCTTTCCCCACTGTTTCATAGGACCTCCTCCTTAGTCTTAGTTCTTTTTAACCCACTTTCTCCAGAAAACATTGAGGCGTCATGCCAGTAGGCCTGAATTGTGTACAACCAGCTGAGAGGGGTGACTGCATACTTAGGTCAAGGTCCAACAACATTGTTTATGCCCCTTTGGAAGGGATACTAACCTTTAACAAGACTAGCTCTAACTATTATGAACAGGCATATCTAGAGTTTACTGAGAGATTTTAGGCAGATTTTATTTAATTTTATAACTAGTCTGTGTGTGCCTGGAAATGAAGGCAGATGACCTGAAAAGCTTAAGATTTTTTTTCTTATGAAGTTATCAAGTTGCAGAATAATATAAGTATTGTAACCTAGAGGCCAATAAACAGAAAACTGTACAAACCAGACATCTACAGGAACTCATTATATGTTGCCATCAGATTGTTGTTGCTTTTGAATTGATTTTGAAACATATTCAATAAGCTTATAAACCTGAAGGTACAGAGTGTTTATATTTTATCTGTTTTAAAGCACACAGCATATTTTCTCTATTTTGTTTGTTTGTCTCTGTCCCACAACAGTGGGTCTCAATCTGCCCAATGCTGGAACTCTTAACACGGTTCCTCATGTGATGCTTACCACCAACCATAAAATTATTTCATCGTTACTTCATAACTATAATTTTGCTACTGTTATGAATCATAATGTAAATATTTGGTGTGAGAACCCTGTGTGAGGGTTATTCAACTCACAAAATGGATTTAAACCACAGTTTGAGAACTGGAGTCCTGGAATCAGATTGCCTTCTGAACTAGAACAGAGATTTTGGAGGAGATTTTTAAATAAGCCTGCGTTAGTCAGGAGAGTAGAGCCATAACCCAATGCCAAAGTCAGCTTCTTAGTAAAGTAGGACAGCATAAAACAATACTCCAATATTATCCACAACTAACAGACACCCGGATCCTTGCAAAACTGAATGCAGTGATCAGAGGAGAGGTCAGAGCAAGCCAAGAACAAAGAAGGCTTAGAAATAATAAATTATGGGTATGGGCCAGATGCGCAGCAGGAGGAGAAGCAGGGGTTTCTGGTCCTTCAGAGGGCAGGGCACTGTGGGGCCTGCATTGCTACAGGGAAATGGAACAACAGAAAAAATGACATCCTACAGAGCAGCGGACAGCAGACAGGAGGACTGGGAGGTGTCTGGTGTACCCGCAGGACTTATACAGGAAAAATGACATCCTACAGAGCAGCAGATAGCAGACAGGGGGACTGGGAGGTGTCCGGTGTACCTGCAGGACTTAAACAGGAAAAATGACATCCTACAGAGCAGCGGACAGCAGACAGGGGGACTGGGAGGTGTCCGGTGTACCTGCAGGACTTATACAGCAGGCTGCCTTGAGGCTCCAGAGCTAGTATAGAGGCAGCCAGGAGCAGTCTGCCTCATAGAAAACCTGAAAGTTTTGTAGCATTCAGCTCAGTGGCGATTTGGCTGTGCTCAGTCGGACTCCCGTCTTCACCACAAAACTTGAAAGCACAAATCCGACAGACAACAGAAAACAATGGAAAACACAGTGCAACAATGCAATTGGGTAAGAGTCCAGATGAACTCAGACGTGCAGTGGCCGACTTCACACATGCATCCAAATCAGCAGAGTATGATGTTTGCTCTGCCCCAGAGACTGGGTCAATGATTGCATCTGATATCACCCTTGTCTCTCCAAATGTTCAGACTCCAGAACAGAAGAGCACAGCTCACAACTCTAACCTTCAGAAACATGTAGGCAGGCAATTCTTATTTTCACCTTGCTTTCCATTTGCAAATTTGGGGCGGTTGCAGTCTGGGTTCCCAGGGCATATCAAGCCTGCCTTGGACTTGCTCCATCTGGGGACTATCGCCTACTACTGAACTTTAATTTATGGTAACTGTGGCCTTGGCCTCCCCTGACCTCTAAATCACTTGCCCCTGTCTGGGACCCCCTGCTCTGTATGTGGAGTCTCCTAGGCAATCTCACTAGAGCCTTTACATGTTATAGAGTTTCTGACCCCTGGGAAAATACCATGGATTCCATCCAATTACTACTAAAAGGTTTATTGATTACAGCTAGCAGGACACCAGTGTGTGCCAGGAGAAAAGGAGTGAGGGAAGGATTTTTAAAGGTGAAAACCACAAGATCTTGAGTATCTGTACAAACAAGCCACGAGCTGGTCTGCTCTGCCAAGACTGGGTGGTCAAAGAGATGTGACTGTCTGCATAAGCAAGACTCATAAGCCAAAAGCAATTAGTCACGATAACATAACAAGTAGATGAGCTCGCCTCCACCCAAGGGAGGAGCCCACCTTCTGGTGGCCTGCTTGGAGCCTCCTGAGGATTGGGGACTGCACACATGAATGCAAAACTGAATGCAGTGATCAGAGGAGAGGTCAGAGCAAGCCAAGAACAAAGAAGGCTTAGAAATAATAAATTATGGGTATGGGCCAGATGCACAGCAGGAGGTCATCCAGAGTCTGCCAACGTCCTAGTCCTCCCCCCACTGCAACAGGAGAATCATCAGAATACTGGACGGCCTTCTTGTACCCACCGGAAGAGAACCTTGGTTCTGTACACATCAGGAGAGGGAGAGACCCTACCAGTACACACTGGAAGAAGGGATGGACAGATGATAGTATAAGAATACATTCAACAACAGAAAGACCAGAGTCTAGGAACTCCACACCAGCAAGACCTGAATGCCACAACACAGATGAAGCAGAACAACCCCTAAAAACAACTTTACGATGATGATAGAGACCCTCAAAGAGGTAATGAGGAAATTCAGAGAACCTTCAGGTCATATTTTGAAAACAAGTACTCCACAAAATTTGAAAATTTACAGGATAGATATCAGTTACCCAAATTAAATCAAGAACAGATAAGCAATTTAAATAGACCTATAACCCCCAGATAGTTTTAGTGCAGAATTCTTTTTTTTCTTATTTTACATATCTATCTCAGTTCCCCAGTTCCCTCCCCCTTGCTCCCCTCTCCCTCCCATGCCCCAACCCCCCTCCCATTCCATCCTCCCCCCACTCCACAGGGAGCATGATGCCTTCCAGGAGGGATCATCAAAATCTGTCAAGTCATTTGGAGTAGGGACTAGGCCCTCCCTCCTGCCTCTAGGTTAAGGGAGTATTCCTCCATAGGGAATGTGCTCCCAAAGTCCATTTGTTCACCAGGGATACATCCTGGTTCTACTGTCAGAGGCCCCTTAGACTGCCCGGGCCTTCTAATTGGGGCCCATGTTCAGGGGGTCTGAGTCTGTCCAATGCTGGTTTCCCAGCTATCAGTCTGGGGTCCATGAGCTCACCCTTGATCAGGTCAGCTGTCTCTGTGGGTTTCTGTATCCTGGTCTTGCCCCCATTTTCTTATCACCCCTCCTTCTCTGCATTTGGATTCCAGGAGTCCAGCTCAGTGTTTAGCTATGAGTGTCTGCTTCTGTTTCCATCAACTTTAGTGCAAAATTCTACCAGAAATTCAAAGAACAGCTAATACTAATACTCCTCAAATTGTCCCACACAACAAAAGCAGAAGGGTCATTGCCAAACTTTTTACAAGGCTACAATTACCTTGATACCCAAGCTACATAAAGACACAACTAAGAAAGAGAATTACACATGAATATCCCTCATGAATATTGATGCAAAAATTCCTAATAAAATATTGGCAAATAGAATCCAAGAACATATCAGAGAAATCATCCACCATGATCAAGTAGGCTTCATACCAGAGACGCAGGGATGGTTCAACCTATGAAAATCTGTCATTGTAATTCACCATATAAACAAACTGATAAAGAAAATCCACATGATCATCTTAATAGATGCTGAAAAAGCCCTAGACAAAATCCAACACCACTACATAATGAAGGTCTTGAAGAGAACGATGAGAGGAACATACCTAAATATAATAAAAGCAATAGACAGCAAACCAACAGCAAACATAAAACTAAGAAACTTAATGTGATTCCTCAAAAATCAGGAACAAGACAAGGCAGTCCACTCCATATCTCTTCAATATTGTACTTGAAGTTCTTGCTATAGCAGTAAGGCATCAAAAGGAGATCAAGAGGATACAAATTGTAAAGGAAGAAATCAAACTTTCACTACTTGCAGATGATATTATCTTTTATACATGGCCCGAAAAATTCTACCAACGAACTCCTACAGCTGATAAACACCTTCAGCAAATTGGCTGAAGGATATAATATGAACTAAAAAAATCAGTAGACCTACTGTATGCATACAATAAAGTGCCTGAGAAAGAAATCAGAGAAACATCACCCTTTATAATAGCCACAAACAACATAAAATATTGAAACACCTCTATAATAAGAATTTTGAGTCTTTAAAGAAAGAAATTGAAGATAACAGAAAATGGAAAAATCTCCCATGCTCTTGGATAGGTAGGATAAACAGTAAAAATGGTAATCTTGCCAAAAGCAATCCACAGAATCAAAATTCCAACATAATTCTTCACAGACCTTGAAAGAAAAATACTCAACTTTATATGGAAAAACAAAAGACTCAGGATAGCCAAAACAACCCTGTACAATAAAGGAACTTTCCGAGGCATTACCATTCCTGACTTCAAGCTATATTATAGAGCTATCCTTCTGAAAACAGCTTGGTATTGGCACAACAATAGACAGGTATACCAATGGAATAGAATTGAAAACACTGATATTAACCCACACACCTATAAACACCTGATTTTTGACAAAGCACATAAAATTATACCGTGGAAAGAAGAAAGCATCTTCAACAAATGATGCTGGAATAACTAAATACTTATGTGGAGAATACTGCATATAGGTCCATGTCTATCACCATGCACAAAACTTAAGTTCAAATGGATCAAAGACCTCAACATAAATCCAGCCACACTGATCCTCTTAGAAAAGAAAGTGGGAGGTATCCTTGAATGAATTGGTACAGGAGACTGCTTTCTGAACATAACACCAATAGCACAGACACTGAGATTGATAATTAATAAATGGAATCTCCTGAAACTGAAAAGTTTCTGTAAGGCAAAGGACACAGTCAACAAGACAAAATGGCAGCCCACAGAAAGGGAAAAGATCTTCACCAGCCCCACATCTGACAGAGGGCTGACTTCCAAAATATAAAAAGCACTCAAGAAGATAGTTGCCAAAACACAAAATAATCCAATTAAAAAGTGGGGTACAAAACTAAATATTCCTCAATAGAAGAATCTAAAATGGCTGAAAGACACTTAAGAAATTGCTCAACAACCTTAGCCATCAGGGAAATGCAAATCAAAATAACTTTGAGACACCATCTTACGCCTGTGAGAATGGCTAAAATCAAAAACACCAAAGACACTTTTATGCTGGAAAGGATGTGGAGAAAGGGGAACACTCTTACACTGCTGTGGGAGTGCCAACTTGTACAGCCACTTTGGAAATCAGTATGGTGGTTCCTCAGGAAAATGGGAATCAGTCTACCACATAATGCAGCAAATTCCACTCTTAAGCATATACTCAGAAGAGGCACATTCATATAACAAGGAAAGATGTTCGACTATGTTCATAGCAGCATTATTTATAATAGCCAGAACTTGGACATGACCTAAATGCCACTCAACTGAAGAATGGATGGAAAAAAGTGTGGTACATTTACACAATGGAGTACTACTCAGGAAAATACCAATGGAATCTTGAAATACGCAGGCAAATGAATGGAACTAGAGGAAACCATCCTGAGCGAGATAACCCAGTCACAAAAAGACAAACATGGTAAGTATTCACTCATATATGGATTTTAGACACAGAGCAAAGGATTACCAGCTTACAGTCCATACCACCAGAAAAGCTAGGAAACAAGAACCCTAAGAGAGACATACCTAGACCCCTGGAGAAGGGGGAAGGGACACATGATTCCCCAGAATAGGGGAAAGGACAAGATATCCTGAGTAATATGGGGGCATGGGGGAGGGGAGAGGGAGTTAGGAGAAAGAGAAATGGAGAAGAGGAGAGGAGAGGAGGATATTAGGGAGCAGGAAGACTGAGTCAGGAAAAGAATAGAGGACAGCAATAATAGAGTGAGCCATTATAGGATTAAAGAGAAATCTGGCATTGAGAAATGGTCAGAGATCTACAAGGATGACCTCAACTAACAATCTAAGTAATAGTGGAGAGGCTACCTTAAATGTCCTTCATGATAATGAGATTGATGACAACCTTATATGCCATTATAGAGCCCTCATCTAGTAACTGATGGAAGCAGAAGCAGACATGTCCCACAGCTAAACACTGAGCTGAACTCCTGGAATCCAGTTGCAGAGAGGGAGGAATGATAAGCAAAGGGGTTAAAACCAGACTGGAGAAACTCATAGAAACAGCTGACCTAACAAGGGGGAGCTCATGGACACCAATCTGATAGCTGGGAAACCAGCATAGGACTGACCCAGAACCCTTGAATGTGGGTGTCAGTTAGGAGGACTGGGCAGTCTATGGGGCCTCAGGTAGTGGATCAGTATTCATCCCTAGTGTACAAATGGAGTTTGGGAACCCATTCCACATAGAGGGATGCTCCCTCAGCCTAGACACACAGGGGAGGGCCTTGTATGAAGTGATATAACAGACTTTGAAGAACTCCAATGAAAGGCCTCCCCAAAGGAGGCTTGGGGATCAGAAAAGGGATGGGATTGGGGTTGGGTTGGGGCAGGGGAGGAGGGAAGGGAGAGCGAACTGGGATTGACAAGTAAAACAAGCTTGTTTTAAGTTTAAAAAATAAAAGGTAAAGGCAATGAAGTAGATGGTCACAGCTATACATTTATGGGTAAAAGGATCCCATACTTCAGCGTTACTGGGACTTTTTCTTCCAGGGACTAGAGTCAGAGACAAGTGGCTAGCAGATACCAAGATGCATTCCTAGCACAAAACAGAAGGGTTATTTTTAGCATCACAGTATATTCTCAAGTTCTTCAAATTGAGCTTCAAATTCACAAAAATTAATGGCAAGATGCCTGTTACAAAAGTGTAATACAGTGAGACTTCTTCTGATTTTAGTAAGAATTTCTCAATCATGTACTACAACAGCAAAGTTGTTGGATAAATTCAAATTTTAACTTGTCTTGATCTTAGCAATGAGCAGATGTTACTGGGCAGGCAGCTAACTAAAATCTTGAAATAGATACATTAAGGCAACTTGAACCTCTGCTTAGTTGGGAAGTGCTGTATTTGTATGGAGATTGTGTGTGTGTGTGTGTGTGTGTGTGTGTGTGTGTGTGTGTGTGTGTGTGTGTGTGTGTGATATGTGTTCACGCCTTAATTTTCAAGGTGGTACCTTGGAGAGCTGTGGCTTCATCAAGGCCAATGTGGTTGCTGCTCTCAGAAGACACTGTTCCTTTTTAGAGAACTGAGTTATTTCTCAGGAAGATGGGGCTTGAGAAAGATGGCAAGCCTGGCCCCTTGGATACTGTAGCTTCCTGCCTCATCATGTAATCTCTCCCACACTTAATCACACCCCTGCCCTTGGATGCTGTAGCTTCCTGCATCATCATGTGATCTCTCCCACACTTAATCACACCCCTGCGATGCCATGTGCCTTAGGACTTTTAACAGACATCACACAGGAATAACTTTTCTGAGGCGATGTGAACAAATGTCTATTTCCCCCCAGATTAGAAACCAGAAATAGACTAAAGCAACAATCCCACTGTCTATCTTGGTGAACCAGCAAGGGCTTTCTTATGGGAGCATGGATGAAAGGTTATAAGCACGTGGGTACCTCAAAAGAACCATGTCATCAAATGGTTCAGTTTAGAAAGATTGATGATTTCCCAGAGATGATGGATGAATTCTTTCCTTTAGGTAACATTACAGCTGCTATGTAGTCCAGCATTTCCCAAGACATTTTGAAACTAAAGCAGAAATGAAGACAGCTGTGATAGGCAGGAGGGACAGACGGAAATTCAAGTGAGAGTCTACTAACCGCCCTGTCCTTGTTAAGACTTCTGTCTATTGATACTAGCTAGAAATGGCTTGCAGACAGAATCCCAATCAAGAAAATGACCCCATCAGATTGGACTGTAGGCAAGCTATAGAACACTCGTTGGATTAATGTGGTTAATTAATCAGAAGACACTGTTCCTTTTTAGAGAACTGAGTTATTTCCAGGAAGACGGGGCTTGAGAAAGATGGCAAGCCTGGCCCCTTGGATGCTGTAGCTTCCTGCCTCATCATGTGATCTCTCCCACACTACCGGAGAGTAGTGTGGGAGAGATCCACACAATGGATTTGGCTACAGGAGGGCCAAATCCATTGTGGGTGGTGCCCCAGCTGGCATGTAGTTCTGAGGCATCCAAGGAAGCAGGGCGAGCAAGCCATTGAGATGATGACCATTAACAGTGATCTTCATGGCCTCAGTTTCAGTCCCTGCTTCTAGGTTCCGGCCTGGAGTTCCTGCCACAAATACCCTCAATTATGGGGGCAGCTTAAAAGCCAAAACAAACTGTTCTTTCCCCAAGTGACTTATGGTTAGTGTTTTATCACAGCAGCAGAAAGCAAACTATGGCAGTCTTGTGTGTTCCATGTTCAAGAACAGGCTGGGCCATTTCATTCTTCTCTCTGAAGGTTCCCAACAACTCTTCTCTTTGACCCCCATGTGGCTACTTTTAAACATCATGTTAATCCCTTTTCCTCTCCCCTCATCTTCCTTCTTCAGACAGACACTGAGATTTACAGCTTTCCTGCCCTGGGTTAAGGATTTTGTTTTTCCTGGGAAAGAACAATGCTCCCTGACCTAGCTGGTGGGTTTCCCCCCAAATTTCTGTGTGTGATTAAGAAATCTGTTCTCAGTCCTGCAGTGGAAGGACAGGTTACCATGTTTAAAATCCAGATCAGTTCCCAGCTACTGTCAAGATTAATGTTGCATGACTTTGGTATACTGGCTTCTGTTAAAATCTGTCACATAATGGATTGGCAGACTGCGTAAGAGATGTTTTAAATCAAAATCTCTGGAGTAGTACTATAGTTGATCACATATAATCAACTATATAATGAGTATAAAATATGAGTATATAGGCAAATAGTCATATAATGCGCGCGCACGTGTGTGTGTGTGTGTGTGTGTGTGTGTGTGTGTGTGTGTGTGTGTGTGTGTGTGTGATAGTTTGCTTAAACATTATTTCCCATACCTCATTTATTGAACATTTGGAATCCAGTGTTGGGTATTGTGCAGGATTTTGTGGAACTTTTGGAGTTGGAGACTTGCTGAAGAACATATATCCCTGGGAAAGAACGTTGAGGTTTTATATCCTGTCCCCAACTCAGGTTCACTGTGTCTCTGTATCCCATATTGATGTAAGATTCAATTTTAATGGAAAAAGTGTTTTAACATTTTTAACAATAAAGCAAGTACAACCTCTACCATCCATTACACAAGATCCAATCTCACTTAAAATTACAATATCACAAGATGTTTGTCTTATTCAGTCTGGTGCATATCTTCATTTCAGTGACTATTTACATGAATATACATATGTATGTATTACATCTGAAATAAAAAAACAAATACAGCGCTGGTAAATAGTAAAACTCTGATGTTCTCTAATACACATTTTGGCTAACATACTCTCATCCCAGAGAGCTGACACGAGAGGTGAAGGCTCATTTATTCAATGGTCTTTGTTTTCTTTAACCAATGTGGAGTTTCCCAAACAATTCCGTGGCTCTTAAAATGCATTCTATGTTAAGTTTTCTGAATTTCATGGCTTGTAATCTTTTAACATCTCCGTTTTATTCCTCAGTGCTGTAATGGCATGTGCAAAGATGAATGTGCTGTGAAACACAATCACAAATTACTTATTCTGCAAAGTTAACATGGATAACAGAGGAGATTATGTCGTGAGGTCCATCAGCAGGCTTCAGGCATGAATAGAACTATACAGACTTTTATTGTCAAAGCTGTCAGGTATTTCTCCTTATACAGTCAGCCAGGTTATCTCCTTCCTTTACCCCTCTGCAATTTCTAGCCACTTGTTTTCCTGAGTTATAAATGTTTAAGTGAATATTTGCTTTTCTACTGTAAACAAACTCACTCTGATGCTTTAAATTTGTAAAGATCATATATTCCAATCCTAGCTTCAAATACACAGCTTTACCCCGAGAAGGATGTTCCTATTCATTTTGATTTATAGCTTCCTTTTGTTACAAAGTTGTTGATCATCCATTATTCATTGTATGTAAAGTGTGGATATCTTCAATGAAAGAACCAGGAAACTGTTTGGAAGAACATCAACAGTGTGTTTTTCTTTCTTTAAAAAGGGGTTTCATTGTATGGTGTATCAACAGACACAGAATGGTATCCATTTTTATTTAACGGTTCTGGGTTTCCTTTGTCTGTAACTTTTCCATCATTTTCCAATGTCTTGCTATCTTTTCTTTCATATTGTTTCTTCATGACATAAATTAATACAAAATATAAAAGAAGTGTTGGAGTTTTTAAAGATGTGTTCAAACCCAAGTAGACAGTTCTAGGGAAAAATGGGACAAATATTATGTTATATTATGTGGTATAGCTTATAGAATTTATCTCTAATATACAGACCTTAAAGGCAAAAAGTGAAATTATATATAAAAACATTAAATTATAAAAGCATAAAACAAACAGTTCCAGGGATATTTTTTCCATTGGGCCATAAAGAGTTTGAGACTATTTCTTAAAAAAAAATTTAAGACATAGAAAATAAACTCAAGCTGACTCTAACTTTCTGATGGAAGAAGGGAATATTCAGGTCCCTCCCCCAAGCCATCACATCCCACTCAATAAAAGGAGAAAGTACCAAGAAATACATGTGGGTTTCACAGTCCAGATATCCAGGACCACTAATACCCAGACTTAAGCATAGGATTATAGAAATCCATTCTTCCACCCTAAAAACTATAGTAGTCTCCCTACCATAAAACTTCACATCTAATTCTCAAGAAAAGAACAAGAAACACTTAACATGGGAGGAAATAATAACCGTAGTTTGAAGAGAATGAATAGTCTTCAAACCTCGTCAATGATATGTCAGAATATTGAGATTATCTGAATGGAGACATGATACTCTTCTACCCACGGTGGCACCAACTCCATCATGACACCAGGTCTACCTTGGCACAGCACCACCACGACACCAATACCATCATCCGTCAACACCATCATGATACCAGCTCCAACCATGACACCAATACTATTGGCAATGATTTGCAACAGGAACTCTTATTTGTGGTTGGTGACAAGATGATTTGGAAGACAAACTGACAGTGTCTTAAGAACTAGAATAAGGGAGACAGACAATCCTCCAGTGTGCACCATTTTATATCTATTTGCAAGGGAAGGTAGCCTCTGTGGTTCTGTATCTTTGTAGTGTGCATTTGTATTTTGCTCTTTTGGGGAGCTCAATAGATCTAGAAAATTACCTTGTGACTGAATCATTAGATCCAGTTTCTTCTTTCAACTTGTAATTTCTCTTTAGGCATTACCTAAATTAATTTTTTTTGTTACGTAGAGTTTAAAAAATATTTTAACATTTTCTTTTACACTTTTGAGGAGTTGGGTCATTACAGCAATATATTCACACATCCAAAATTGATTTAAAAAATGTTGTTAAGTCCATTTTATCTATAATGATATATAACTCTGATGTTTTCTGACCTTTTGTCTCAAAACATATTTGTGAGAATGAGGTGTTGAAGTCACCAAGTACTTTTGTATTGAGGTCAATCTGTTCCTTTATATACAATAAAGATAGTTTTTTATAAAATTGACGTTCTAAGCACATATAATTGTGGCATCTTCTTGATGGTTGTTCTATTAATCAATATGAAATAAACTTTTTATCTCTTCTAAAAAATCTACTTTGAGTAATACCTATTTTACAATTAATCAATATTTAAATTTGCAATGTATTCTTTTCTAAAGAATATTGTTTCAGTTTGTTCTTTCAAATTACCATTAAGTTGTTTATTCTCCCCGTGAATAAAACATGAATGTTCCACCTTTTCCCATTTCACGTCCTGCTTAAAAATGCAAAGCCAATGATGTTAGGGGTATGAGAACAGGTTTTAGAGATAAAACCATGATTGAGCAAAATATAAATCTCTTTTACTTCAAACTGCATGGCTTTGGACACATCATTCATTATCCTTAACATTCCTATCTTTGTCTTTAAGGTAAAAGTATAAATGTAAATTTACTATTGCTTCTACTAGCATTAAAATAAGATTTCCTGATACAATACTAAATGTGAAGTAAGGGTTGCTTAGTGATAACATTATTAATTTATTATTGCATTGAAAATAATACCACATGGGGCTAAAGAGATTACTTCGAGATCAAGAGCACTGAATATTCCTGCAGAGAACATACTGGAACATGCGTGTGAATAGCATTCACATGTTGGCTCACAAACATCTACAATTTCAATTCTAGAGAATCCAACTTCATGTAACCTCTACTGGCACTACACACATGTGGTATACACACATACATGTGGATAAACACACATTAAAGAAAACTAAAAAAAATAAAGTGACACCATTTATCAATTAGCATAGTCAAAAGATAAAAAATCAATTAATGGAGTATATTTATAACAACTCACCCAAAAAATGTAGAGTTATATACCCTACAAGCACCTCGTGCTCCACAGCTGGTGACAGACCACTTTATACATGTTTTGTCAACTAATGCCCCATAATAGACGGGAGCTAGAATTCCTCCTACAACATTAGAAGAAAAGTTATCAACCCAAGATACATACTTCAATTTTTTGTAGGAGGTGTATCACAGTGATACATTATGAAGACAGTAACAGTTGTAAACCTTCTAGGGCAAATTTGTTGTTTCTGTTTCAATACATGCAGGAATTAATATTAGTAGATTTCTCAAAATACCATACCAGATTATAATATCATAAACATCTTTTGTCTACCTCTACCATTCCAACACAAATAAAAAAGAAGGATTTCTACATTTCTGTAAACTCTGCTCTTACAACACCAATGAACTGAACCTAGTTAGTGAAAAAAAGAGTATTGTTAGTAAAAACATGGCCACATCATTTTTTAAATCAGAATGATGTGGAGTAATTAGAGTAAAATTTTAACTTTATTACTAGCACTTACCAAAATCCTATAGAGGCAGGAGCTTTTTAATTTAAAAAAAAAAAAAAAAAAACTAAAAGTCTGGAACGAAGGAGGCTGGAGAGATAGGCCAATGGTTTAGCGTGCTTACTGCTTTTGAAAGAATCACTGTTCAGTTCCCAGCATCTACAGAAGGGAAGTCACTGCCTGTAATTCCAGTTTCAGGGGATCTGGTTCCCTCTTCTGAAGTCCAAGAGCACTACATACAAGTGGTGCATACGCAGAAAACCATGCTTACATGGTTTATTTATTTATTTATTTATTTATTTGCACGCAAATAAAACTAGCCAAACAAATAAGTAAAATTTAAGATGTTTAAAGGTGAAACAAAACTAAAAGTGAAATTGTTGTATGGGACTCTTTTGCCGGAGAAATGGAGGTCCAACATCATGGAACACTCATCTCCTGCTATGGGATGTTGGGCTTCTATGTTCAGAGTCTATCTGCTGTTTTTGCTGTCATCTGATTCCTTGATCTGGTATTTTCCCACTGATTTTATACGTGCTTAAATGTCTTTTGAAGTTTTCTGAAAAGTTCAATGTAGGGCCATTGCAGATAAATTCTGTTTTTGTGTCTTCTGATTACAAGGCATTAGTAGTTGGATAGATGGGATCATTTAAGAAGAGAGGAAAGCTAAGGCTGGACATTTATAAATGAGAATAAGCCTCTGTGTGTATTTATTTGGGAACTGGATTGTGGCAGCTACCCCCAAAAAGCCAAAGAATAAAAAGAGTAAAACATACAACCAAAAACATTTTGGCATACCAGTGTGTGCCCAAATTTCCATGTAGGGACTAAGAAAGCTGATAGAAGAAATAAAGAAAGAAAGAGTGAGGGACACAGGAAGGGAGGGAGGGAGGGAGGGAGGGAGGGAGGGAGGGAGGGAGGGAGGAAAGTCAGGCAGGCAGGAAGGAAGAAAGAAAAAAGGAAAGAAAGAAAGAAAGAAAGGAAGGAAGGAAGAAAGAAAGAAAGAAGAAAGAGGGGGAATGAAAGAAGAGAAAGAGAAAATGGCTTCTTTAAGAGTTACTACTGTTCCGCTGTCAATGCTGAATAGAAACTAGAAATTACAAGCTAAGTAAAAACTGTGTTGCTATCTTGCTTGTACAAATAAAGCCTGTCTGAAGGTCAGAGGATGGAGCTTGCCATTAGCTAACCATAGAGGTCTGGAGGTGTGTATAGGCAGACAGAAAGGTGAATGTCTGGGTGGAAGGAAGGAAGCTTTTTAAAAGAAGTAAATAAAAATGTATTTGTCAAATGGAAGTTAAAAATGCTTTGGAGTTTTGTTCACACAGGAGATGAGAGTCTGTGAATTACTTCAGGAATAATAAGGACTGCGTTTAATCAAGGGAGACCTCCTGAAACTTGACAGGTGGTATGTATCAACAAAGGTTACCTCTTCCCAAGACTTGGCCATTATCTCAGTTTTTCTCAGGGACCTTAAAAAATGCCTTTGCAACCAGACAACAGAAAATAGTCTAGAGAAAATGACACCTACATTACCAAGAGTTGGGGGGTTTGGGTGATCTTTGGTTATTTTAAGGCTTATGGATGTTTGTTATTATTTAGGGGAATATAGTATATTGATGCAAATTTAAAGTTTATGTATCTCTCTCTCTCTCTTTCTCTCTCTCTCTCTCTCTCTCTCTCTCTCTCTCTCTCTCTGTGTGTGTGTGTGTGTGTGTGTGTGTGTGTGTTTGTACTCCTGTCTAAGGTATTGTACCTATGCAGTTCATTTAACAATGTACGGTAAAATTCTAGTTTTTGAAAGCTATTATTTTAAACTATTTAGGATAATCAAGAAATATAGGTTAATGGTTATTTATTACAATCAAAGTTATAGATATACTAGGTATGCTTTCAAGATCATATAGCAATATGTTTAGCTAGAAAAAAATCTTCAAACACTTCAAAGACCCATAGAATATGCCATTTGAAATGTTTTGTTAACATAAGGTTTCTCTTGACAATGAGACACATCTGCTCCTGGCAGCACCAAATTTACTTCAGAGATGATGAGCATTGAAGAAGCTTCCTAGGGAGTTTGCTTTCGTTATGGCAAGATTGGTTATTTGTGGGGGAGGGGTTATTTGCCTTGACTGCTTGACTGCATGTTGTGCAGATTGGACATTTCAGGGCCCATAGAAAAGTGACTGCTGAACAAGGCAGGATGCTCCTTCAAGACTACTGCTCCACATAAAGATTCTGCCAGGCATTCTGCAGGACACAGAGGAAATAAACTGATGAACTTTGACAATACAAGGTGGAACTGTCAGTCCTTCAGCTTTCCTGCTTCACTGTAAAGTCGTCCAGGTATTCTAGGATGCACGAATACTGCGCAGGAACTTGGGGTGACTATCCAGGCAGCCAGATGTCCATCATAGCTTTGGAAGTTCCTTGCAATGCATTTCCTCTATACTCAGATAATATTATATCCTTCTGGGGTCTTTGAAGGAGTTAAGGACTACATAGTTAGAGATGCAATTTTTCTTAGTTTTGATAGAATCTAAATTAGGTATAAAACTTTGGAGTCACTAAGATGGGATGGATGGTGAAATGTTTTTTTTTAATTTTCTAAATGTAAATGAACTGAATATTGTAAATTAATTTTTACTTGATCACTGTTCTTGTTGTGTGTAGTTTGACTATGTTAAAGTTAAAACTTTTCATTTTCATTTAGACAAAAAAGGCAAAAAATGTTGTAGAATAATGTTTTAAGATGTGTTACATTTGTTCATGCTATGAAACATTTATCTAATGATTCAAAGATGTGTTGAATTCTTTTATGTTATATTTGATTATCTCTTTATGTTACGCTGGTCTAAAACATTTGATTGGTCTAATAAAGAGCTGAATGGTCACTAGCTTTGCAGGAAAGGATAAGGAGGGCTGGCAGGCAGACAGAACAAAAGGGAGGAAAAATATCAAGGAACAAGAAAAGAAGTGGTCAGCCAGTCAGCCACACAGCCAGCCATGGAGTAATAGTGAAAGTAAGATTAATGGAAGAAAAGAAAAAAATCCCAGAGGCAAAAGATAGATGGGGTAATTTAAGTTAAGAAAAGATGGCTAGAAATAAGCCAAGCTAAGGCTGTAAGTAATAATAAGCCTCCATGTATTTATTTAGGAGCTGGTTGCCAGCCCCTCCCCCCACAAAGAACTAAAGAGCCAACGAGTAAGAAACAGCAACTACGCATATCTCTGCATGCTTATGAGTGCAATGCCACAAAGACCAGAACAGGGCATCTATTTCCTAAAACTCAAATTACAGGCAATTGCAAGCCACTTGATATGATGATAGGAATTGAACTCTGAACCCTCTAGGAACAGAACATGATATCAGCTACTGAATAAACTATCCAGCTCCCATTCCCACTTTTCTCAAAGCTAGCAGTTCACAATGGACTGATAACAGAGGCCAGTATAGCCAAATGGAAACTAGTCTAAGGAAATTGGTTAGAAGTTCATGTTTCAAGAAATTGCAGCCATTCTTTTAGAAATAAAAAAAAATACACACCAATGATATATAACTCCTGTGTGATGTTACCGGTCTTAATGGACTTACTTATTTTAGCTAAAAAACTTGATATTGTTCATTGCTAAAATTTACTGTTTTCCAGTAACATATTCAGTTCAGCATACTGTAAAGATGCTTCATAGGGTTCAGTCATATTGTCCTAAGACAGTTTTCTGAATTAGAAGCTTGGGGTTTACTGTGGATTTCCTCATAGACATGTTTAGGTTTGATGAAGTTGTTTATTGGGCACATCGTTACAGAAAGTTCCTAACTGTGATGGTTGTAACCTTGCAATAAAACTCATAATTTCTCAAGTTTGCTTTCAGTTAAAATATTGTCTTCTTCCAAGGTGATGGGTTTGGCCTTGCATGCTGAGTTGCTGATAAAGGCTGAAGAGCCTCCAGAACCAGGCAGTTGAAAACCAACCCATCAACCTTAGTTTCTATTCTACACAGTCACCAACTGACCAAGTTCCCAACACTCCCAGGTCACAGGAGGCATTACCTAACAATGCCATGTGTGAAGATGACCCTTCCCTCTGCCTGCCTGAAAGAAGCACCCCTCAGTGCAATGGAAAGAACTCTATAGGAACTCCAATCCCTGTGCAAACATCCTACAGACAGGAAGAGTCCTTGCTCTTGCTTCAACTTTACTGTTGTCTACTCAAATGCTAGAAATAGAAATAATTTTTAAATCTTTAAACTTTCCTTAAAACGGGAACTTTTATGTTCAGTTTTTAAGCTTAGCATGAATATTTATTACTTAAAATTGACATGTTTACCATACCTAGTGCACGGATAACCAGTGAATGGAAACCCATTGCAAGTGATTTCAACTCAGGTTGGACAATCCTGCAATAAGACAAAAGCAAAGAAACATTTAAATGTCTTCAAAATGCTGAGTCAGACTTAACCTTGAAATGCTTGTTGGTGTTATTTTTCTTTATTGTTGGAGGAAAACCCCCAAAGGAATGACACATGTGTTATAAATGTATCATTCCAATCTTTAGGAGACACAACTAGCGCTGTGATAATAATTACCCTAATTCACAGATTTGCTGTGCTATGAGTTCAAGAGAGTCCAGCAAATCTTTACTTAATTAAAATAATTATTTTTGAGACTCTGTAGCCCAGGCTGGCCTTGAACTCACATTTTGGAACTCACTTCAGCCTCCTAAAATACTGAACTTACGGATGTGACTAACCAAACTAGGTTGCATTTTTATGATTTATGTTGTAAAAATGCTGTGAGAATATCTGCAGTAAGGCTTATTATGTCTACAAAGACGTTGATTTTTCTATGGACCATTCAGCCCAGGCTCTGAGACAAGACCAGATACATACATCTAGACATAGGTCTCAGCACACACCCTGCTTCCTTATTTCCGTTATTGATGCTAACAGAGACGTTTACTAATGTGGTACCCAAATTGCTTAACATAGACAGAAGATTCAAGAAAGTTGTGTATTCTGGACTCTCCTGTGTAACTTGTTACATTAAAGGTAGAGAACATGTTATCGCCATGCTCAGTAACACACTCATTCAGGGCTTGAGAAGTGACATAGCATTAAGAGTCCTTGCTCTTCCTGCAGAAGACCAGCTCTCAGTTCCCAGCACCCACACAGCATAGCTCACAACCACTTATAATTTTAGCTCCAGGGAATGCAACACCCTCTTCTGACCTCTTCAGGCACACAAAGATACCTACACACAGAAACACACATACACATAAGTAAAATGTAAAATAAATCTTAACTTGTTTATAAAAAAGAAACACATTCTTATATCCACAAAGTCATTTCCATAATTCCAACTCACTGTGTTTATTGAGCTTGTGACACTCCTACATCTGGTAAAAATCTAATCCATATTGAGGACAATGAAATTATATGAGACAATGTGTGTGTGTAATGGAACTTCAGATTAAATATTTTTACTAAAATACTGAATCAATGATTAATTTTCCATTGCTTTATACTACTGGCTGCTTACTTATTCAGAGGGCTAAGTAGGTATGTCATTCAGCCAAGTGGAAGAAACCACTTAACTTATTTTGCCTCCATTTCCTTGTTTGCTAAGCGATAACAGTTCTTCACATGATGTGTTGTAAGGATCCAAAATGTATAATCACTTCGAACCCCAGCTTTCTTGATATGTGACTGATCCTTAATCTTTGTAGAATAGATACCAGTTACTGAGGTTTAAAAGCCCCTATTCCAAAGATATGGTTGCTCTTTTTCAATCACAGGGAATATGGAAGCTAAGATAGGGAGATGGCTTGAACAGTAGGGTGTATAACAAGCCAGGAAAACATAGTGAAACTCTGTCTCAAAAATAAAGAAATAAATGAAGTCTTCAAGACATCTTCTACGGTTAAACAGGAAAACATTGAACAGGGTAATAAAGAGTTTAAATGTTATAGTTATATGTTAGGTTAGAAAGCAAATGCAGAAAGTTTAATGAGGGACCGTGGCACAGTCAATGCCACGACGCTCAGTGGTGGGCACATTGCATCCAAGTGACAGCAAACCATGCCTTAAATTCCAGAAGATAGCTTTCTGTTTCTTATGGTGTTTTGTTTATTCTATAAGTGAGATAAAGGAAATCAGCAGGAAAAGGTACTTGGCTTGTTCACCAAAATGTCTTTCTCAAATGTCAGCTATTTCAAGAGGGATTTGGAAAAGGAAGAGATGTTAATTCATCCCTGTTTGGGTCCTTGGGCTTTAATATGTTGATATTGAAAAGGTGGATTTAGCTTGTGTACTAGAAACACATGAGGTGAATTGGTTGTATAACTTTCACCCCAGGAGGATGCTTGGCTTACAGGAGAATGAGGAGGACTTTGCTGGCAGGATTAATGTTTGCCTGAAAGTGGGCTGGACATCTCCAACAACTTACTGGAAATGGAAGCTGTATGACAGAATGAAGTGCATGTACGGGCACACCCTCTCCCACATTCGTGTGCATGGAGACCCACACCTAGCCACAAGCTTGAACTCTAGCTGCCTGAACACTCACGGTGTACTTGCTTGTATGAGCACTGATGCACACATTACAGATTCGGACATCCATCATGAAGTGTAATTCCTACCTCGTTTCTCGTACAGAGCACCTAAGTATAGTGTGAGCACCTCAGAATAAGAAAAAAGAGCCCCAAGAAGCTAGAGGCGTATCTAAATTATTTGATTAATGAGTGATATCTGCTTGATAGAATAAATCCCATCCGAATTTATTCTCTGCTGTTTTCTTTCATGGTCATTGGACATCAGGATCCAGAGCTTCAGGAAATGACTTTTAAGTGAGATACAAGAACCCTAATCGGATAGGCAGAAGGGTGATGCCAGTCTTATATTTCGTGAAAAATAAAGCTCTCCCCATTCCTGCCTGATCCACATCACTAAATTTTAATGCTAAGAGCTCTAAAACAGCCATTTTTGAGGCACTTGGGATTAATACCTTTGTTCATAAGTCTATGAGTTTAGAGGAGACTTTGTGAAATCTTTAGTAAATAAGAAATGTTCTCCTTCTAAGTATACTACATTATACATTAGGTGAACTGGTCCTGTGCAACTCCTTAATATGGGGTCAGAATAGAATTTAAGTAAGTGTAGAAGCTATTTAAATGTCTATACGCATTTTAACAGGAATTCAAGTCTCTCTCTCTTTGTCTTGGTCTTTAAGGAATTTCAATCAACACATAATTCAAAAGTATAAATATATATTAACCCAGGTTGCGTACTTAGATAAATACATTTTTAAAGATCCACCCAAAGATTGTGTATGTGCTTAGTTTTAGGGTCAGCGATGAACTTGGTTAAATGGAGCTTGAGTCCCCTGCTCCCTTCCCAACCCTCCCATCGCACTTGTCAGGGTTTAAAACATGAACCCATCTCCCTCCTAAGCCTTCATCTAGCCACTCCTTTAGATCATGAGATCAAACTACACCGTTTTTATAAAATGTATTTTTGAGGTGATCACAGTCCCTGGCTCACCTTAAACTAGGTTCCTTTTCCCTCATCTTCACAGCGACACTTCCCTTATAGTGTTAGGGTCATTTTAGAATTAATGTGATATTTTAGTGGTAACTCGTCTCATGATGGACTTATCTGTTGTACTTTGGGCTATATGGTTACAATAACCTGCCTGTTAACTTATCTTGTGATATTCTTCAAGCACAGTATCTAACCTAAATATGTGTCTAAAAAGTGAATCCATCAACTATTTTCACCTACCTATAGGCTATTATGGAAAAGTAGATCAAAAGTTATTCTGTAGGAAAATTGAAACTTTTGAAATCATTATTTAAAAAATTTAAATGGTATGGTTTTTGTATATGTTTTTTGTATATGTATGTTTTTGTATATGTATATGTTACTTGTATATGTCTCTCCATGGGTGTGTTGCAGGTATTTCTGGTTACCCTTGGAGCCCAGAGGACAATGTCCAAGCCAATTGAGCTGGAGTTACAGGTTGTTGAGAGATACTAGAGGTGGATGCTGAGCCCTGAAATAAGGGTCTTTGAAAAGTCAGTAAATGCTTTTGATTGATAATCCCTCTTTCCATCCTGAAAATGTTACTACTGACTGAGGCTTAAGCTTCTCAGGTTTAGAAAAGTGGTCCTTTCATTAAGATCACTAAATGATTCTTAGGACATAATGGAACCGAGCACAAAAGTTCTTGTGAAATCAAAAGTACACTCTTGTGATTGGGACAATTGCCAGTAATTCTATATTTTAAGTGTCAGCAAGATGAGAGTTCATGAAATCTAGATCTCCTAATGAAAGAAGCATATGCAAAATTATTATTACGTACAGTGTTGAACTAATAAAATAATCATGAGAACATGTGCTCTTGGGTAGTTAAAGGGGGACAATATCTGAGCGTAGGTCCCAAATATAAGACCATAGACATCACTAAGCATATTTATAGTCCAACATACATGACTAATATAGATCATAACAATCCATTCTCAGACGGAAACAGAAGGCCCAGTCAGTAAATATCTTGCCTTAAAAATGTAAGCATCTGAGTTTGGGTCCCCAGAACTCATCCTGTGTTCCCAACTGTGGTAGAATCATGGAAGGCCAGGTGCAGCTTACCTGATCTCCATGGTGGAAGTAGAAGGTACTTGAGGACAAATGCCAGAGATAATTATCTGTGCTGTAAATTGACACCCACACATATACCTCCAGCACATGTGCACAAAAAATAGAAATGCGTGCACGCACACACACACACACACACACACACACACACACACACACACACATAACAAAATATACTCACTTCAACACAATCATGATAATAGAGGTGCTTCCCATTGCAACAAAGAAAGAATTAACAACTTGAAAAGTTATATAAAAGTAATAGTTTTTTTGGCACTTGTCTGTTTGGCATTCACCCAAATGGGCTGAGTGATTGGTGGTCTGGAAACCAGAGTCTCTGATACAACTGCAGTCATAGAATACCTAAAAGACAGATTTGAAATGTTACAGAATGTGTTTTAAAAACATAAAAATGTTGTAAATACTTTCCACTATACTTTAAAAGGTTTGTTCCGTTCTTGAAAAAAAAGTATTTACAGTTTCAAAACTTCTAAAAAAAAAAAAAACACTAAAAATAACTGAAAGACAATGTATTCTCTGTATTTATTTTCGGACAAGAAAATTTAATTTGCTCCTAATAATGCATTTCTAGTGTCAAAGTTATGTAAGAATTGAAGAAAAGTGTTTAAAACTGTTCGTAATTCCTGCTCCATAGTTGTCTTTCTCTGATTTTTATGTTCTGAGCTACATTTACTTACTCTATTTAAAACCTCTTGCTCTATGTCAGTCACATGCATTGTGGAAGGATTGCTCAGAGACTAGAGGCATTTGACATTTTCATTGGGGCCGAAATCTGAAATGGGAGTGATCTATGCAAATGAGTTGAGCCTCAGGGTGTGGGAAGCAAAAATCATGTCAGATACGGCAGTGCATGTCTGTAATTCCAGCACTTAAGAAGCTGAGGCAAGAGGATCCTGTGAGTAATGGTAACCTTGGCTACATACCAAGATCCTGTCTCAAAAACAAAACCATAACTGGTTGTATAACCAATGTTTGAGTTGGGGAAAGGTAAAAGGCCACAATTGCCCATCTTTCTGAGATTTGGAATAGATTAGCAGTACTATAAATGATTTTAATACTTGGGAGTCACTCATAGTTTATAGGAAATGGATGTTTTGAAGAAAAGAAAATGTACCATGGTATGGAATATACTAGGCATATGTGAAAAGGATATTAGATTATCTGGGTAGAAATGCTATCTTGGAGGGAATTCAGAACTGACAAGTGGAACTCAGACAATTGGGTAAGTCTGAAGCCAGCACTGTTTCTTAGAGAGTAAAAAGGGAAGAGAGCCCAGAGTTAGATTCATGAAAGTCTACAAAACATTGTATGTTTTGTCTTTTTGTTGATTTAAGATTCTTCCTTAGTATCTGAGGTTTAGGTAATTCCCACAGATGAGAATTAGACACTGAGTCAGAAAAGTGCTTTCAGAAACCCTAAATATATCCAGGTTCCAAAAGGCAATATTACCACTTTTGAAAACGAAAAACTGAAAAATAATTAATCTCATATTAGAATTCAATGAACAGAAAAAGTTGATGGTGTTCCCATTAAGATTTCATGTGGAGATTTGCTAATCTCCCAGCCTTACAACAGAAGATCATATAGGAACCTATTCTTCTTTTTATGGAGATCTTAGCTCTAGACCAATTTGATAAGTAACTGTGAGATTTATAGTGCAGTTATACACAAGGAAATACTGATACTCACTGTACTATTAGGGTTCTTATCACCACTAGAAGATCTGCATCCTGCCAGACAAGGTGAAATGTATGTCACTCCATTTTTTCCACAGATGGGTTCCCATTGATTTATATCACAACTGCAGTCTGAATTGCAATATGAAAGAGGTACATCTATGTGAGAGTCCACTGCGTTCATTCTGGAGATATATGATGAGAGACATTTCAGAGAGAAACAGAGATGGAGTGAGAAAGACAGAAGGAAGGAAGGAAAGAAAAGAACAATACAGAAGAAGGGAAAAGGAAGGAGGAAGAAGAAACGGGTATCAAGGGGAAAGTGTAGGAAATGAGGAAGCCAGTGCAGAGGGGAGGAAAATAAGGTTAGGGTAAGGGAATGGAATAGAGAGGAAGAAAAAGGTTAACAAGTCTGAAAACTCCTACCCAAGAGGGAACTGATGAAAAACCTGTGTTACTGGTGTGTGAGACTACTTAGGCTGCTTGATAAAGTTAGATAATAAGCTACACACGAGACTCCAGGCCCCGGGGGCCTTAGGGCAGCTTAAGTGCCAGAAAAACTTTTCATTATGTGGTAACAGTGGGGAAACAAAGGTTCAGTTACGCTGGGAATATCCAGATGTCTAATTCCAATGGGGACAGTAGTATATTGGCAGTTCTTAGAACATAAAAATCCAGTTTGGTGTGAGAAACTGCTCTCTTGTACGGGTATCTGCTAAAATGGACTCTAGGTAAAATTTGTACAACCATGGCTATGAAAGTTACCCAAATCTACACTCACAACCTAACCGAGATGCACTGGGAAGACCAAGAGGTTTTGCGTCTAAAACTATAACCCGAGAGAGACCGTGAGGTAAGGTGCAGGCAATGTTGGCTGTATGAACGATACACCTGCTCAAGCGGACAAAGTTACCCATGACGCATTGCAAATACTCTAAAAATGTCATGATTACCACGACCTTGTTTTTCTTTAAAGGAGCAATAAAAACCGATTTTTATAATATCTCAAAAACGATTGCTTGGGGGAATTTGAAAATTGTTAATTCTTATTAACTTACTTTTAAACTAACTAAATTCTTACTAATTTTCTCAACAGTGGAGGCTGTTTCCGACCCTATTTCTCTCTCACACACAGTCTTCCTAGTGGAGCCAACACATTTTGTTGATAGAATGGTAAATACAAACCCATCGTAGGTCAAGGTCAGGCCAGCAAATGGCTTGTTTTCACAGATTAGAGAAAAATTTAATAGCTGGAAGACATAGGATATTGAGGAGGTGAATAGCGCAAACTTGGCGATTCCAATCAGGGTCAATCTGAATCTTTTAATGATAAATCCTCCTAAAAACATCCCAACTGACATAGTAGGTATGGTTATAATTCCTATAAAAGAAAAAAAAAGAAGAATGTTGTCATTATATAAGTAAGGTTTACCCGTGGTCTTCCCATGTGAAATACAGTGTATCTGTATAAGTCCTTCAACTTTGTTGTTTCCTACATAGATCAGAATGGAGAGGAAGACCATGCCCCATGTGGAAAAACAAGTCTTCCTTCCTCATTTACCAGTAGCAGAAGTCAGATGTTGTCTTTGAAAAAGTGAATTTTACGAGGGACACCCCACCCTAGAAATCAATAATGACAATATTTTTAACTTCACCATCTAAAATCTTTTTTGCAGATTGTGATTATTTCATTATTTTTTTTTCAACTGTGTGTATATGTGTGTCTGCATGGGTGGGGTGGATGTGGGTACAGATGTCCAGGGGTCAGCTTCCTGCAGCACTGCACTACCTGTCAGGTCCAAAGGGAACTGTAATTCCACATGCTCCAAAAGGCGTTCCAAATGTGCAGAAATAGGCTCAACCTGGATTATAGGAGGTTTTCTATAGATAAAAGCCAGCATTCTGAAGAAACTTGTGCTGGGTCCCCTATATGAAGAGGAGTCATTTCCTTTGTCACTGACAGAAGGGACATATGACTGTCTACATATGGTGCTTATTAGCATACCAAGGTCTTACTGGACTCCATGCTCCCTCAGTAACACAGCCTTCCCGTATACATTCAAAGTCCATGCTAGTTAGTTCTAGCCATCTTCACCTCATCCCCTACACCAAACTTCTGGAGAGTGGTCTTCCCTCACAAAGCTACTCATGCTCCTTATTTTTGATGTAATCTTACCCCCTCTGCCTCATCCCTCATGCTATTTCCCTGTTTCTCTCACTCCCTCCACCCCCATATTCTTTATCCCCTGGCATTTTTCACTTCTCCATAGATAGCTCTGGCCAAGTCCAGTCACCTGGGTGTGTTCAGGCTACCTCTTTCTCTCTCTTCTCTGGACTCTGCCTCTGGCTGTTCTCTCCTACATCTAGAGTAAAATCCTCCAGCTTCACTGTACCATGGAGCAGTCATATCATCAGTTTCGGTGTCGTCTATGAAGCAAACCAGGGAAAAGTCTGCCTTACCTAGTGCAAAGTTGGCCTGTGATGCCGACTTGCTGAACTGCTGCTCTACAAACTTGAAGATGTAAGTAAAGGAGCCAATAAAGCTGCTGATTTGTAGCAATGTCAGCACCAAGAATATGACATATAGCTTGTTGGTAAGGATGCTTTTCAGAGAGTATAGGAAACCTTTAAATAACAAGATTTAAGAAAACATTGTAATACAATCAAAACATTACTTACATCCCAATCTAGTTACTATAGGTGTGATTTAAAATTATAAATACATAGAACAGGAAGTTAGGAAGTGCCCTAACACTTCTAAACAAATTTGTGAATGTATTTCTTCAATAATTTCCATATTTATATCATGTATGTTGTAAATTTTTCTGTCAAAACTAATTTTTTTTTGTCTCTCCTCTCTTGTGATTTGCTTTGTCCAATGGATATTTTATAGTTCTTCACATTCTTAGTCTTTTATACCTTTCAATCAACTCAACTGTCCATTCAAAAAATATTTGGTTTTGAATTGTGTACCAGGACATATCCTGAAATGTGAATCTCTTGTGTGATGTTTCCTATTTGTCAGCATTCAGTAATGTGAATTTTATGTCAATGAAGCAACTTGCTAAACAGAAATTTAAGTAATCCGTGATCACAGGAATAAGAGCATTGATGTTCAAAACTGTAAACCAAAAATTTACTATGTGGATTCCGACACTTTGTTCCCTCGAATGCAGCTTTTCCTGTAAGACACCGCCCCAACAAACACGGTAGCATTGAAACCACACACCGTAGAATAAAAGAACGAAACGCAGAGGGTAGCAACGAGTACATTAACACAGGAACACGAAGACACTCTCCTACGCCTTCCATATGCTGGGATTTCAGTCATGTATCACTATACCCGATCTAAAATTTTTTGATATACTTTAAAGAAAAAGCAACCAATTCTGCATATGTGTCTGAATATGTGTTTATGTATGAAAAGGGCATTGAAGCCCCTTGAACTATAGTTACAGGTAGTTATGAACCAGAATGAGGGTGCTGAGAAGCCAATTTGGGACCTCTGCAAGAGCAGCACGGGCTCTTAATCACTGAGCTATCTCAGCAGTGCCCCCAAACATGCTCTTTTTTAATATCTGTGCTAAGTTTCAAAACCTTCAGGCTGTAGAACCCTTACCTAGCATGCACAAAAATCTGAATTAAATTCTCTTACCAAAAATAACAACAAAACAACACCATTATTTTTGTTTTCTAACAACTTACTCTTGGAAAAGCAATCAAACTTGGTTCTTCAGTATTTTCTAATTTTCATAGCTAAAAAAAAATGGTGACAATTCTCATATCATGGGCAGTATCAAGCCACCTTTAATTCAAGTATCCAGTAACTAGGAGGTGGTGGTGCACACCATTAATCCTAGAACTCAGGATTAAGATATAGACAGTTCTCTGTGAGTCCAAGGTCACCCAGATCTACACAAGAGTGAATCAATCAGTCTAAAAGAAAATTATAGCTCACACTTTTATCCAAACATTAGGGAAGTATATTAGACAGAAGCAAGATCTCAGAGAGGCGTTCATTCTCCAGCCACGCTGAGGAGAGGCAGCAGTTTGAGACTTGGTGAAAAGTTCATGGGTGGATCGGCCCTTTCAGCCTGAGCTAGAGGGGAGAGCTAGTATTGGACTGCTTTGCTTTTTTGATATTCAGCTTGAATTTTGAACCCACATATTTTCTGGGTCATGTTACAGATAGATAGGTAGGTGGATGGATGGATGGATGGATGGATGGATGGATAGATAGATAGATAGATAGATAGATGAGAGATGAGAGATCATTTGAAAGAAATACATGCCTTCTTGTTTAAAAACATGTGAAAGAAATATATACCTTCTTGTGCATGCCTTTAATCCCAGCATTCAGTAAGCAAAGGCAGGTGGATTTTTGATAGTTCAAGGCCACTCTGATCTACAAAGCAAGTTCCAGGACAGCCAGGGATGTTATACAGAGAAACCCTATCTCAAAATCAAAGCAAATGAACAAGAAGAAAAAACAATAAATGTAATTGTTTATATAGTTGTTTTATTTATTTGGTGTGTGCCTGTGTGTTATATGAATACACACACACACACACACACACACACACACACACACACACACACACACACCTGCACAAAGGTTGGCATGACGGTTGTCTGCTCTATGCTCAGGGAGACCAGAGGAGGACAAAGAGTGAGTGTCTTTCTCTATGACTTCCCACCTTATACCTTTCATGCAAGGTCTCTCACTAAGCTATCTTTAGACTAATGGCTCAGGAGCCTAAAAAATTCCATTGATTCCACTCCATCCCTATGATGATGGGCTTATAGGCACACCCAGACACACTTGGCTCTTTATGTGGATGCTAGGAATTCAAGCTCAGGTCCTCATTCTTGTCCAGCAAAAGCTTCTGTGAACCAAACTACCTCCCTAACCTTATTTTCTCCATGTTGAAAGTCACAAATATAATTTATTCAGTTTGTACATAATCAGTAATGAGATGGTTTGAACGATAATGGCCTCTATAGATTCATGTTCAAACTCTTCATTTACAATTGGTAAATCTGTTTTGGAATGATAGAGGGCTTGGCCTTGTTGAAAGAGGTGCATCATCCAGGGTGGGCTGAGTTTTCCAAGGTCCATGCACTCCCAATTAGCTCTCTCTATCTCTCTTTGTTTAATGTTTGTGAATCAAAATGTAAGTTCTCAGCATCTGTCCTAGAACCACGCCTGACTGCCTGATGCCAAGTTTCCTGTCATGATGGTCATGGATTCTATCCCTCTGAAACCATGAGCCCCCAAATTAATTTTTTTCTTTTATAAGTTGCCTTTGTCATGGTGTCTATTCAGAGCAATAGAAAAGTCAGGAAATATTAATTTTAATAGGAAAATTAGAATGAGTTAAGCAAAGTTTAGTGCAGAAGAAAGTGAGATAGATAATTTGGACACTTTGTTTTCAAATATTCTTAGCTTTCAGTGGGATTGACATCTTCACGTTGACTGTGAAATCCTTACCGGCCATGTTGACAGCAGCCTTTTCCTCCTGTTTCACCAAATTAGTCATGTGATTCTTTCCTTCATCTGTCTTGAGTACATTCAGAGATGCTGAATTTTTCCTTTCTCTCTGTGATGTGTTTGGAATTTTGGGTAGAAAAAAGAAGGGTATAGAAGAAATAATGGAAAGTAGTCCAGATACAATGAAACTGAGCCACCAGGCACCGACCCAACGAGCATCCAAGGGTGTTATTCTGATTTTTCCTGGAATTAATAATTAGAACAGGGCAGTCATAAATCATACTAAAAACAATATAGATAGTGACTTCTGGCATCCATATATGAAGAAAACAAACTATATTTCATCAATCTTAAAATATAATCTTCTCTTTTTAGTATTTTTTCAACTTAGAACCTTTTGATGATATCTTACAGTTTCTGTTGCCAGGGACCTGCCAAAGTATTACAGCTTGCCACAATGCAGACTCAGTTGTAATCGAAGAATTAAGTGTTTAATCTCTTTTTTTGTTTGTTTGTTTGGTTGGTTGGTCTGTTGTTGTTTTTTGGTTTGGTTTGGTTTTTTTTTTCAAGACAGGGTTTCTCTGTGGTTTTGGAGGCTGTCCTGGAACTCCCACTGTAGACCAGGCTGGCCTCAAACTCACAGAGATCTGTCTGCCTCTGCCTCCTGAGTGCTGGGATTAAAGGTGTGTACCTGGCTTCTGTTTTGTTTTTGTTAAGTGTTTAATTTCAAAAATGACTTGAAAACAAAGGCAGGGTGGCAGGGCATGAAAACAGATCATCATCTGAAAACAGATGTTGGTACCATCTGCTGAGATGACACTGCCATGTGGATGATGAGCATGAGGCATAGAAATGGTGGACACAGCAAGATGAAAAAAGATGAAATATGTTAGCACTTGGATATAAGTAAAGTGAATGTGCAGTGATCAAAGTCAAGGTTGTTGAGTCTTTTGACTATAACATTGAGGCTTGGATGGAAGTGATCTCCAAAGGTAAGAGGAAACATCAAAACACTAAATATTTTAATTGTGGTAGAACAGGCTATCTTAGAAGAAATTGTAAACAAGGCATTCCTAAAAAATAATTCTTCTTCTGAGAGTTACCCAAATAGAAGGCTCTAGTATTCTGGATTATGTATTGGACCAACAAATGTAAATCAACAAAAGACAAACAAGGCAACTCTTTACCATCGGAAACTCTGTGGGAGGCCTCTTGAAGGCCCCTGTGTCAAAAATTGGTCCAGACATTCCCAGTTACTGTGGAGGACAATCCTCCTCAGAATAATTAGGAAATCCTGTGCCTATTGTAAAAATTCATGTTGCTCCGAATGGTAGAATAGCTTTGTAGGACGAATCAAAAATTCAAGGAGGAAAAAGAAGACATATATTTTGGCAGACTTTTATAAATGACCAAAGATCAAAACTAAGAGTGCAAATTAATAATGTTATACTCAAAGGATTACTGGACAGATGTCACCATTATCACACCAGAATCTTGGCATCCAAGTTAGCCTCTTAAGGGTATAATTGCTCACTATCTCAGGTAAAACAAAGGATGAGATGGATTGAATGTATTTGGCCAAAAGAGCGAAGAGGAAGGCTGAAGCCATATGTGGCTAATATAGCAGTAAATCTATGGGGTTGTGATCTGTTGCAGCAATAGAATAGCAAGATTAATAGTCCTCCAGTGTCAAACCAACTTATGTTTATGGGAAAATGTTACAAAACACTATATAAAACAGACACTAAACATCCAGGCTGTACAAAAACAGAATAAAACAAGTTTTAAACTCATAGAGGGACCAAAATCCCTACCCTTAAAGTGGTTAAATGACAATTCTGTCAGTGTAGGGAAATGGCCTATGACTTCAGAGAAGTTAGAGACTCTAGAACTGTTGGTTCTGGAACAGCTGAATTCTGGACATCTTGAAGAATCTACTAGCACTTGGAATTCTTCTGTATTTGTTAGTAAAAGAAATCAGGAAAGTAGAGAATCCTTACAGACTTGAGAGTCATTTATAAAGTAATTCATCCAATAGACTCTCTACAGCATGAAATGCCTTTTCCTTCTCTATTGTGTAAAGAATGTACTATTACAGTTATTGACTTTAAAAAACCGCTTGTTCACTATAGCTTCACACACACACACACACAAACACACACACACACACACACACACACACACACACACACAAAAGACAGGGAAAATTTCCCTCCTAGTTTCCATCTGTCAAGTTTAAAGGTGTGACTGACTTCTATAGGTTGTGTCTCACTTTGCTTTCTGAATCCTAATTCAAGCTTTAATAAACTATAAAAATATCACCACACAGCTCATTTAACAATGCATTACAAATATCTAGTCCTTGAAAATTATTGTTATTAACTATATGGAATAATAAGGAAATATAGTTTGGTAGTTAGTCAACTATTACAATCAAACTTGTAGTCACATTAGGTATGTTTACAATATCAAAAAGATATTTAGAAAGACAGGTCATCTTCAAACACTTCAGAGATCTATAGAATATAGCAGTTAACATGTATTAATAACATAAGCTCTTTTTTATGACATTGAGACATGCCTTCTCCTCACAGTACAAATCTATGACAGAGAAGATGATGGCCATCAAAGAAGCTCCACATGGAATTTACTTTGTTTGTGGCAAAGATAAGCCACTGAGTAAGAAAGTACCCCTATCTCAACTTCTGACAGTATGATGGTCAAATTGGGCAAACAGGATACCAAAAAGAGTAACTTCAAACCTTGCCAAGACAAAGCAGTCTAGTCTTTCAGATTATCATGGTTCACAGAAATGACTGTTAGATATTCTAGGCCTATAGACCAAAGATGGATGCCCCAACATTGTAAAGCCACCTTAGGAGTCTGTTCAGGCAGCAAGCTGTTTCTGTCATTTCTTGATCTTTTTGGAAGTTGCTTGCTCATACTTTCTGTTTACTCAGTTAGTATTATTTCCTTCTCTGGTCTCTGAGGGAGTCAAAGACTATGTAGTATAGTTATAGACTTCCTTATTTACCAAACTCAGTAAATAAACTCAATAAAGATGTGTTAAGTGTAATAGGTTTGAAAGACATTAAAAGGTAAATTGATAATGCAAATTGGAATAGAAAGTAAATTAGGTGCAAGACATTGGACTCATCAAGAAAGAATAGATATGGAGTATTTTCTCTGAATTTTTTAAAATGCTAATGGATTAGACATTCTTAATGTACTTATTGCCTGTATATATTGTATATACTTATTATACTTATTGTGTGTAGTTTTCTTATATTAGTTATAACATGTTTTTTAATTTTATAAAAAAATGGAATATGTGGTGATATCTTGCTTGTACAATAAAGCCTGTCTGAAGGTCAGAGAATGGATCTGGCCACTAGCTAACCATAGAGATCTGGAGGACAAGAAGTGAGATAGCTGGGTGGAAACAGGATATAAACAGGGAGAAACAGGAACTCACTCTCTTGTCTGCTGAGATGCTAATGAGGTAAGGTGTGGCAGTGGTTTGCTCATTCTTCCCTCTGATCTCTCAGCATTTCCTCTCTATATAACTTTGAGGTTTTATTACTTAGACCAAATAGGAAAGATTTTATTACTTGGACCACTTACAATTAGGAAAGAAAGCTTACAAACTTTGAATGACTTTCAGAAATTATTGGTAAATATTCAATGATTATAACCTTCTTTCAAAGTATCTACTGGAGATTTGGAGCCTTTACACAACACTCTAAAAGTAAATAGTGATCATAATTCAACTAGGCAGTTAACTGAAAAGGGTATGCAAAGTCTCTTGTGGGTTGAGAATGCTATTCAACATCAGCAAATATATTATCTTGACTCTGTGAAACCATGGGAAGCCTATGTACTTTTGAGATGGCATAATCCAACTACTGTCATATGGCAAGGGGGACCCTTATTGTGGTTGCACCTATCTGTTTCCCTAGCCAAAAAGATCTTCAAGTAATAGAGATAGTTCCATGCATTGGAACTAGTAATTGTCAAGTTAAAATATGATTTAATCAAATTTAAAATTTCATTCATCAAAGAAAGTTACTGTGCTTTGTGGCTCATATAAGGATTCACTCAAGCCTTCCCAGCCCACTGGCAGATGGTAATGAGTCAGTTGATAAATTAACTTTGAAGTCCTTAGAATTCTAATGAGATAGAAACTAGATTTGTTTATACAGAAAACACATATGTTCAGACAGATTCCCTCCTGTCTAAAGAGATTATCATACATTTGGTGGGCTCTGAGCCAGCAGTGACCCAATGAAGAGGGACCTCTCTAAAGAGGAGCTGTACCATGGGTGAGCCTCTCAGGACCACACTAATGGAAAGTGGAACAGAACTTCCTACTGGAAGATTCAGGAGGTTGAGATGAGAGCATCTTTTGAGAGTCCCATAAATAGTAGTCATGGTTATTGCAAAGACCACCAATGAGAGAAGAGTGTGGAAGAAGGAAGAGAGTCCAAGTATAAAGATAAATATGATCACAAAGAGCTATGTGTCCAGGTCAGAAGAGCCTGGATGTTGTACCAATGTCTGGTCTGAAATCACTATAGCTCTATAGGCATGGACCAGCTTTGTTTATAAAGATTATTCTGGAAGTGTGATGATTGAGAATGGTTTGTACTGGCATCAGGCCAAGAGAAAGGAAGATTATGTGATGATTCAGTGAATAATACAATTAAGGTTAAGATATTCATAAAGAGATGAAATAGGGGAAACAATATAAGATTTAAGAATGGGTTGTGGGCACAGTATTTCCCAGATTGAAGTCTAGGTGTTTATTTAGACATGTAAAAATAGAAAATGTGAAAAAAAATTTTAGTTGATTCTGTCTCATGAGCCAGAGAAATCAGATTGCATCTGAGAAGTGGAGATAAGTGAGAAATCTTCCAAAATCAGATTTTTCTTTTTTGAGATCTTGACTATGAAGAGAAAGTTAAACAGAAAACTAACTTCAAAGTTGTCTGAGGGCATAGAAACAACACATATATAAAAGACTATAGACTGGAGAGCATTTGTGATAAAGACAGAATGGAGGTAGAGGGTTAAAGATGGCCAGGGAGGAATCTAGTGAAAGATTATGGGACAAGACCTTGAAAATGCAAGGTAAAGAAATCAAATACCTAGGGTGGACCTATAAATATGAACTCAAGGTAGATAATTTTTTTTATTGACTTATAGGGGGAAAATGAGAAATGTGAAGAAGATAGAGGTGATATTTCATTATAGGATTTTCTGTCCGGCTCTGCAGCTGCCTTTACCCCAAAGAAGCATGTGAGACTTATATTAATTATGAAACTGTTGGTCAGTGAGTAGCATTTCTTATTGGTTAGCTCTGACTTAATTATTAACCCATTACTAATCCATGTATTTCCACATGGTCGTGGCTTACCAGACCTGCAATTTCTTTGCCTGCTAAATGATGATGGCTGGCTCAGCATCTCCACAGAGAAGACAGCAATTTCCCATTTGTCCTTGTTTATATTTTGATTCTGCCCAGCTACATCAATTCGTGGGATCACAGGACAACTCCTCTCTGCCTATGTTTCCCAGAATCCTTCTTGCTTCCTAGTCCTTCCTATCATCCTGCCTGGCCAATCAGTGTTTTATTTATCAACCAATAGGACAAACATATATACAGAAGAGCATTCCTCATCAATATTTATTGGAAGGAAAATTTTAAGTTGAGAGGTTTTCTACACTTTGGCCAGTTTCACTGAATTGTGTAGCAAAGCTTGCTTTGAGAGAGGAGAATGGCCATAGGGATTACATAGTGTGCATTCCTACATCCTCTAATTGAAGGGGACCATATGCCAAATCCTAAGCCAAGACAGGGAGAGCAAAGACACATGATGGAGATACTGAATGCACTCCAAAAATTTGCCAAACCTCAATCACACAGGATCTTCTGAAGCTTTAATCTGTAATTCCTGTGTTTCTAAACCCAATCTTCCGCCAAGTAAAAAGTGCACCTAATTTGGCTGTGTAACCAGTTTGTTTTTGATCTAGCTGTCTAAAATACAACGGTTCCAAATGTTCCATTTTATACTAACTTGCAGAAGAATCTTGGCATAGGCAAGGGGGTAAAGTTTGTTTTAAAATATGAATGTATCCTCTCCACTTACAATATCTAAAACATAAAATCAAAGAACTATTGAAAAAGTTAAACAGTTACTTGGAAGAATGGTGTCGAAAGACACTCTTCTGCTCCACTTACTGATTCTACTTACTCATGTCTACGAATCCAATGTCAACATACAGCCGAGCAAACACAGATGTCATGATAAAGCCAATGATTGGACCAATCATTGCTACTGCATTCAGAATACCTGCAAACATTTCCAAATCATTCAGTCAGAGTCTAAGTACACATAGTGATTTTTTTCCTCACCCAAAAATGTTTGCTCATGTTCACTGCTTCTTCTACTCAGGCCACTTCCTTGCTCATCCAAATTTGTGTCTTCTCCTTTTGTAAATTTCATCTATCACACCATGGTCAATCCATCTCAGGCCACAGTCTTAAAGGAAACTTTCTGTACTTATCATCTACAATAGCTCCTTAGGGAAGAGATGTTTTCCCACCTCCTGTCTCCATGCTGGGATTTTGCCCACCTTGAGGTTTTAAAATCTAATGTTACACAACGCTTTTCTCCAAATATTTTTAGGGATATGGATTTATTTAAGGAACTGGAAAGATAGCTCAGTGTTGAAGAGCGCTGGATGCTCTTTTAGAGGAAGAGAAAAGAATTGAAAAAATTAATGTAGTATGCCACCATTTCAAAGTTAGACCTAGGGAGATTAAGGAGTGAATGTCTTAAGTTTTATACATTACCTAAATACATAGAAGAGTGCCCTTCTGTTGCAAAGTCATCAATAAAGGAAACTCCCAGTGGCACTATTGGTGTTTCCCCTATCCCACGAAGCATGTTTGCCATCAACACAAAAATCCACATGCGTGACTTGGATACCTTTTCACAGTCTGTGTAGACAAAATATGTGTTTTATTTTAAACATTGATTACAGCACCAATACCAGAAACTCCACAAATTCAAACTATTAATTGTTTCCGGGGTATGGCAGTCCCTTGTGCTTTCTTTTTAAATTTTAATTGATTCCTACTCAATCTGCAATGTTTTAAAATGTAAAATGCAAAAAGACACAAAGTAAATAATGAGAAACATACATTATTTGAAATCTCTCCGCACAAAGAAAATCATGTAGTGTTAATAACAATTCATGCTCCATATTTTGGACATACACAAAATACATGTATTACTTATATAAAATAAAGAATTAAGCATCTAGTTTGTCTATATCACTTTTATACCTAAAGGCTCATTCTGTATTACATATTCACACTTTGATTATGTCTGTATATCCAGGTCAATTCAATTGGTTTTTGTTTTTAGTCAATTTTTATGCTGATATATTTTATAGGAATTTGTATAGAATATATATGTCTGTGTGCATATATATACACATATATGTATGCATATATATATATATATGTATATATATGGTTTCAGTGGTATCTATTGTTACTATTAATTCTTACCTTTCCCCCCTATCTCAGGTGAGGCTCCAGTGAGTGATGTAGTTTGATTTGCTAAACAAACCCATGTGGAGTTTTCTAGAGAGTTGGTGTCATCCTCTGATGAGTACCTGTAACTATAGAGCCACCACTAGAGTTAACATTTTGTTTACCAACTATTTCCACTTTTTTTCAGAAACGACTTACCTCTTAATTTATATTTCTCTTGGGAACTATAGGAAGGATAGGGTGGATATTTGGAGACCCTGCTGTGTACAGAGTGCGTGAGATGAAACTAGTGGAGAGAAAGAGTTTAAAAGAGACTCCAGAGGGCAGTGCACAGGGCTGTAGAACCGCTTCATATAACAGTGAAACGCTTTCACATGTGGAGAACTGCATCTTTATCAATTTATTTACTTGGCAACTGTAGAGAGCAGTGGAAAGTGAGTCTAGGGCAGAAAAGGACCCAGTCAGTGAAGCGCATGGATTGAAATGCAAGTTTAGACATGACTAATGCACAGGTGACAGCTTTCAATATTTTTTACTATTACTTGTAATCATTGCATTTTGTATCCCTACTACCATTTACATGCACACACACAAATATCTGTATAGCTTGAGTGATGCACTGAAGGACAGAATTTGTCCATGCATCTGTTTTATATTGTTCAAGTCTATCTAACAATACACAGTGGTCTCAATAACCCGAAGGTGTTTTTTTTCCTGTCCTACTGATAAACTAGGATCTGTATTTTGAAAATCTGCTCTAAAAAAACCGAGGGTTTTAAGCAAAATGAGATTTGTATTTTAAAAGTATATTATTGCATAGAATGTGAGTTAAAATAGAGCGGAGGAGCGGAAGAGATGGGTCAGCAGTGAAAAACACAGATGGCTCTTCCTGAGGATCTCAGTCTGGTTTCCAGCACCCACATCAGCGGACTCCAGTTCCAGAGGAACCAATGCCTCCTTCTGTCTTCCACAAGCCCTGTGTGCATATGGTGCATACACACGTACAGACACTAACATTTATACACATGAAATAAAAGTAATAAATAAGTCTTTACAAAATAGCAGGACTGAAACTGAAGGCAAGAAGACCTCCAGATTATTGGCTTCAGCTAAGATAAGGACATTGATGTCCATATTGACAAAATAATGTAAAATAAGTAAGAACTTGGGGCTGCTGGTTATCTGTATTGCGGTAAATCTGGGTCTTAGGATGAAGCCCCCGACTTTGACCTGAATTCCTTTTCAATCTTAAGCACAATGGCTGAATAAACAGATATGAAAATGAGCAGATACAGGCAAAAAATGGAGAGCTCAGGTTGTGTCACACGGATGGAAAATCCTTTGAAATGTTATGTGGACATGGCGAACAGATAAGTAGACACCAAATGTTAGGAATAGTTACCCAATGGGTATAGTGACTGGATTTAAAGCATACTTCACATGAATCATTACAGGGACTTTAGACTGAAGATGGGGCAACAGAGAGGTGGACATTTCAGTGCCAGACAAGGAAGTAAAGTATGGGCATGATGAAGAGGCCACACGTAGACAAATAAAAGTTGAAAGAGTAAAATGATGAAAATCAGAAAGGGGAATGTTCCTTAATTGGTCAAATGTAAGAATATGGTGTAAATATGGTGACATATGAATTTCAAGTGTGACAAAGATTAAATAATTTGTGTGTGTGCGCGCACGCGCGTGTGTGTGTGTGTGTGTGTGTGTGTGTGTGTGTGTGTGTGTGTGTCTGTGTCCATGTGAAATGGATCCTGGTATCCCAGCACCCATTATTCTCTCTTTAGTCCCTTTTAGGGCTGAGCAATCAGTCTCTACTTAGCGCAAGATCAAGCCAGTTATAATTCCTTCATGGATAGGCTAAATGACCTCCAGGCCCCAGCTGTTACCAGGGAGAGAGCAACTGTTGAGAGCTTCTGGGGAAGAGAGAATTATTCCACTTTGATATTGTGGCCATTACTAATGTGACCATGCTGCAGTGGAAGGCCCTGTGCCCATATAATAATTATAACCATGTACTAATTGAACGTAGGGGGTTATAAAACAAAGCTTAGAATGAATATGAGGCGAAGCATGAAGATGAGTAAGGAGACTCACAGGAGAAGGGTGTATGAGGATGCAGAGAGAGCTGGGAGGAAATGTGAGTAGGCATGTTTATATTTCATTGTGCACATGTATGAAGTTCTCTACATTTCACTAAAGGGAAAGAGAAATGAGTAATCATTAAGTTACAAGTCAGTGGGAAATTCGCATGTGTCCCATGCTTACTATTCCATGAAGAAATGTGGCACGGCAGTCAAAATACCTCCAAGGCCCATGATGAAACAACCAATTCCAATCAACTTTGGTCTGTGTAGTTTGGATCCAAAGTAGCTCACAAATATAATAACCAGCAAATTCCCTGTAATGAAACCAAGTTATGTCAGTTTGATTCATCACAGCAAATGCTGATGGTCAATGTATATGGTAGAATGGAAGGACCCAGATAATATAAACAGAGAAAACACTCAGCCCTTTGCTAGTTTGACTGACGAGGGGAAACTCACCTTAGTTAAACTAACCATAGAAAAGTATATAATTGAGAATATGAAGAGACAATCTTATTTTGTTTTATTTATTTATTCTAGGTTTATTTATTTTATTTTTTTAAATCGTGTTTGTGTGTGTGTGTGTGTGTGTGTGTGTGTGTGTGTGTGTGTGTGTGTGTGTGAATATTAGTGCAGTGCCCACCGAGGCCAGAGGAGAGTCAGCTCCCTTGGAGGAAGAATTACAGATGGTTGTGAACCACCAGATTTAGGTGCTGGAAATCAAATTTAGGTCCTCAGAAGGAGCAGTAAGTTCTTTTCACTACTGGATAATTTCTCTGACCCTTTGATTTGTTTTAAATATCAACTTTTCATTTTTAGAACCAACCTTGATGGTCATCCATACCTAAGTAGCTTCAAACTTAAATCATCATATTTCTTCTTTCCTGTACCAAAATTCATAGGGGACACTGAGTTATCAGTTGCAAAAGAGAATTTACTTATTTTTTGTACCAGTCTATAAGATATGTTTTGGAAACAATAAAACACACTTGAATTAGTTGACAATATTGTTAAAGCAAATTTTTTTCTTTTTGAGGAGTTTAAAGTTGATTAGATTGTACTAAGATGAAAATAAATAGAAGAAAGTATTTCTAATGGGAAAGAAAAAACATTACTTAATGGAGTATTCACACATTCCTGGCATTCTATTATGTACCTGCCAAAAAATATCATAAAAGAACAAACCATGAATAAGGTTACAAACAAATGATAAAAAACACATTAAGAATTAAAACAGGTTGGTGAGCAGAACTGGGGGCAGGAAAAAGCCAATTAATTAAAAGCTTTAGGCTGGATGGTGGTGGCACACACCTTTAATCCCAGCACTGGGCTGCCAGAGGCAGTCAGATATCCATGAGTTTGAGGCCAACCTGTCTACAGCGTGAGTTCCAGGAAAGGCTCCAAAGCTACACAGCTATAAAGTCTTATAAAGTTAAAAACAGAAAAATGTATAAATTTTAATTATATAAAATGAAAGACAACAGAAGATAGAACAGGAAACAGCCAAGAGAGGAGACCTACATAGCCACCCAAGGGTGTTGATGCCAGGAGCTTACAGAGTGAAGTCACCTGCCAGTACTGGGCTTTCAGTACTCACAGCTAAGAGTAACACCCTATCAACTGAGCATTTAGAGCAATGAGTCCTTAGTTCTCAAGACTCAGAGGGGGCAAGCCTCAAGCTTTTGAAGTCTGGAGTCATGAACCTCTGGAAACAGATTTCCAACTAATGGGGACTCTTACAGTTCTTACTGGTCAGAGATATAATAAAGAAAAATATAAAGATGACATTTGGAATCACAGATTTAAGAATCCTGTAGGTGAAGAAACATGTGTACAGAAAATTGAAAATCAATGTCATTCTAATTGTGAAACTGTAGCTGCTGCCATGGAGACAATGACGTGGGGGCTGGAGTTACGTCTGACTGCCTGAGAGCACTTGCTGCTCTTGTATAGGACCTGTGTTTGGTTCCCAGTAACCATGCTGAATAGCTCATGAATGCCGTAACTCTAGCATATAACATCCCGCCTTCTAACCTCTGAGAACATCTTCACAAATGTACTTATATATACATGTAGAAACACACATATACAAGGATATTTTTTAAAAAGACTGGAAAATGGAATACTGAAAGATACATACTGTTTAAAAACGTACTTTGTATTACAAAACTTCAGAATTCATAAGGAAAAACAGATAGGTGTTCCTTCGTGTAATAACTTTTAAAACACTGTTAAATATGTCCTAAGTCGAGATTTTTAAATGGCCATCAAATTTTTAAGAAATATTTGAAATCCATATAATAAACATAGCTGTGATGCTCTCTCAAAAATTAAATAGTTAAAAATACTCAGCTGTTAAAAACAATAACATCAAAAAATTTGAAGGTAAATGGATGGGTTTAGAAAAAAATCCTTTTTAAGGTAATCTAGACCCAGACAGTCAAGCATGGAATGTATTCACTGATAAGTGGATATTAGCTGTAAAGAAAAGGATAACTAGGCTATAAACCACAGCTCCAGAGAGGGTAGAGAACGGGGAGGGACCAAAGAGAAATGGATGGATTTTCCTGGGAAAGGAAAATAAAACATATCACCTGGGTAAACTGGGGGCTGGTGGGGATGGGAAAATGAGGGGTCAAGTTGATGGTGAGTGAGAGGGGAACAGTAATTAAAGACCCCTCCTGGAGGGCATCATCCTACATGTGAAGTGGGGGTGTGTGTGGGAGAGGAGGGTGGTCAGGGTGCATGTGGGGGGGGGAGGGAAAGGGGGAGGGAGGGGGAAGGAACTGGGATCCATAAGTAAAATAAAAATTAAAGAGAGAGATGTCTTGATGGGGGTGCATTTCGGGGTCATGTAGAAATCTGGTACAAGGGAAACTCCCATGAATCTACAAGGATGACCCCAGTTAAGACTCTTAGCAATAGTAGATAGAGAGCTTGTACTGCCCAGCCCCTGTAATCAGATTGATGACTACCTATTGTCATCAAAGAGCCTTCATCCAGTAACTGACAAAAGCATCCATAGCCAAACCCTAGGCCAAACTTGGGGAATCTGTTGCCTGTGGGAGGAAGGATTATGCAAGCCAGGAGGTCAAGGCCATCACAAGAGATCCCACACAGACAACTAACATGGGATCATAGGGGTTCACAGACACTGGCCTGACAGCTAAGGAGCCTGCATGGGACTCACCTAAGCCCTCTGCATGGGGCCCACCAAAGTCCTCTACATCTATGCAACAGTATATAACTTGGTCCTAGCAGTCAGAGAAGAACCTGTCCCTGACACTCTGGCAGGCTTTTGGGAACCTATTCCTCATACTGGGTTGTGCTAACAAACCTTAATATGAGGGTAGGAGCTTAATCATACCTCAACTTGATATTCCATGCTTTCCTGACATCCATGTGACACCTGCCCCTTTCTGAACAGAAGTAGAGGAGGAATGGATTTGAGAGGGGGGTAAGAGGGAAGGTGGGAGGATGTGAGGAGATGAAGAAGGAGAAACTGTGATTAGGATGTAAAATAAATTAATATATTTAATTAATAAAAGAAAATGAACAGAGGCATTAACATTCTGCTGCTTCATAAGAGAAGAATTCCTTTGCATAATTGCATGGAGCTTGGTGTCGTGGAAGAAGGCAGTAGAGTAACATCTTCAATGCTGCAAAACCACCCCCCCCTCAAGAGTTAAAGTGCAACATTCCAACACGTTACCCAAGGTGTTCTTTACTCCTTAAACCAAAGGTACTCTAGCTCTGTCAGCTTTTCTTCATGTATGGTCCTCTTGAGAAAGGGAAGGGGAAGTCTCACAGGAGTTAGTGTGAAAGCAATGGGTTTGTGTAAAACCATTCTCCAAAAATCCTCTTTTCATGGTAGTTATCAGTTTGTACTGTATTTAGTGATATCACTGACTTCAACTCCTACACGTCAGTGGCACTGTTTTCCCAATATATGACAACAAAATACACTCCAGATATTGCTATATTTTACAAAAGGGACAGAGTTATCCATGGTTAAGGAACATGGGCATAGAATATGTCTGAACTGTATTTTTCCTGTATAAGAAAAAATGTTAATAAAATGGAAGTAAACATTACCAATTTCAAATCCTCCATCAATCAAACCAGCAAAGGAAGATGGGATGTCAAATCTTCTTTCTATTTGCGTGATGGAACTTTTCATAATGACTCCAGCTAGTGCTTTGCTTACATAGGCAAAGGAGAGGGCTGCCAGAAACATCTAGAGAGAAACGAAAAGGGTGGGGGGGAGGGGGAGGGTAAATCAAAGGAGTATACAGAACACAATTAAAATACATTTTTTTGGTTTTATTTTTGTTTTTAATTGAAGACAGCATTTCAGTCTTTCTCTGGTAGAATTTGGCATCCCGTTAGCTATGTATTCAACAAAATCATAGAAGGAAACTCCCCCTTAGCTCTTTAATGTTATCATCTTACAGGGAAGGCATAACTTCCTAAATTGGTTATAATTATAGTAGTAAAATCAGCACTGTTAGGTCATAAACCAATTTCTAGTTTCTGTTGGCCAATTATGATAATTATGTAATCACTGTAGCCTAACCTTCGTTTCAGTGGATGCCAAATCTAGGGATTGACAGGCTGTTTTCAAGGGCAGTATTTTGGGGAAATGCAGCTAAGGACGGGCATCAGGTAGGAACAAAGCATTAGGGAAAGTTGTTTTATGCAGACGAAGGCCCAAAGAATGCAGAGATGGCCATCCACCCAACAAAAGCTATCTCAACATGCAAAACATAAAAACAGCAAGACCGTGTATCATGGAGTCCCAATAGCTGTAATGCATATGTGCTTGACATTAAAACTCCCAGGCCCACAAAGCACAGGGAGTGAGCACAGAGAGAAAAATAGCATAGTAGCATCAGTCCGTCCCTGCCATAGACTCATCAAGCCGAGGGAAAGTGAGTGAAGAAACACTACAGAAACCAATTAGAGCCACGGGAGGACTACAGAGTGGTCCCTTGAGTGACAGCAGCATACATAATCTCCAAAATAAGCCCAGCCATGCCACATAGCATGACTTTACAAGCCCACGCACGCACGCACACAGAGGGGGTGTGAGGAGGGAAAAATGAGTGTTACTCCTTTCTGTGAGTGTGAAACAGGTTCTCTCACAGGCCTGGGGTTCATCAGTATTCTAGAAAGGCTAGCAAGAGAGCACTGAGGAAACGTGCCTCAACCTCCTGCTCCAGGGTAAGGAGGGCATGCTGCCACACTGTTCTGGAGTTCAAGCACACGTCTTATGCTTGCAAGGAAAATTCCTTTACCGACTGACTTATCCCCCAGCTAAAATCGATTTTTAAAAGATTTAAAAACCGAATTATGTTCCCTATCATAATGGATTTTAAAAACCAGCAGAATAAAGACAAAAATTCATATATATATATATATATATATATATATATATATATATATGTATGTATATATATACACACATACACATGTGTGTATATATACATATATATATACATATATATATGTATATATATATGACTTAAACCACACATTCTTGAACAACTAATGGATAATGAAGAAATTTCAGAATATTTCAGAAAACCCCTGGAAGTAAATGGAAATTAAAAACACAACATTTCAGAATTAATGGGCTGCAGGGAAAATAAGAAAAATGGAAAACGGACTGTTTCTCAAAAGAATGAAGATCTCAAACAACATAATTTTCCCCCTGAATGGTTTAGGAAAAGAATGATCAACCAAACCTAAAATTATAAAAATGAAGGAAAGAGTAAAAAAAAACAGAGAGAAAACTTAAACATCTCAAATTAGAAATGAAGGAGGGAACATATAATGTATGGCTTAAGCATTAAAAAACAATGTAAAGGGCACTATGACAGATTAGATGGCAACAGACTGAAATAAATTCCTAGAGGCACACACATCTGCAAAACTGACCCAGGAATCAATAGCAACTTTGAGCACACAGGTAACTAGCGACTAGAGTAGAGGCATAACGAGAATTCCCCCCAAGGAGAGCCCGTACCACATGGCTTTACCCAGAATTCTAGCAAACGGTTAGAAGTGAATTAAATTTCCAAACTCTCTCAAAGGAGCGCAGAGCAAAGGACACTCCCACACTCAGTGCCCTCACCATCACCCTGATGAATGAGATAATGACACAAGAGAAGAAGATCGTGGTCCAGCATTCCTGCTGAATACTGAAGCATAAATGCTTACCATTGTGCTAGCAAGCAGCATGCAACGGAACTCTTGAGAACATGGCAGCGGGGCCAACTTTATTTCCATGTGTTTGACGCCACTGCATTCCGTTCATTTCAAAGACTGTGTTTTACTTCCATTTTTTTTTTTTTTAAGAACAAACTATTACAAAAACATTCCTGCTTTTATTCTTCTACTGGTTTCTCACTTAATTCCATCATGGTAGGGGGAGATAACTGGAATCTTTTTAATCTTTTAAAATTGCTTGCTGGGGAGATTCTCAAACCAAGAATGAACGGAATGATTCATCATCCTATGAAAACCAGGCAGTCTAAATCTCCACATTAACAAACAAAGAATGGAAACCGTGAGATGATCTCAATAAATGCAGGGGGAAAACACATAAAGTACTAGACCTTTTCATGGGAGAAACAAGAGTAAGGCGATTGGAATGGGAATGGCCACGTTAGGCTCAGGTATTTGGATACTCTGTCCCCATGTGGTGGAACTTCTATGGAAGGATTAGGAAGAGTGGCCTTGTTGGATGAGGTGTGTGACTGGGGGTTGGGCTTGAGGTTTCACAAGCCCAGTCCATTCCCAGTTAGCTCTCTCTGTCTCATGATGTGTCTCAATATGTAAACTCCTAGCTACTTCTCCAGCTGTGCCTGTCAGCCTTCTGCCATGCTTTTTGCCATGATGATCATAGACTCTGACCCTCTAGGCCTGTAAGCTCCAAATATGTTCTTTTTCCTAATAGTTTATTTGATCATGATGTTTTAGCGCAGCGATAGGAAAGTAACTAATACACACACACACACACACACACACACACACACACACACACACACACCACTAACTAGAAAAAGGAAGGGGCTAATTCAATATAGAAACCATATGTGTAAGCCCATAACTAGCATTATTCTCAACAGGGAACTTCTGATATTCTATAGAAGATGAGAAGCAAGGAGAAGATCTGTGCTCTCATCATGAATATCTGTTATATTGTTACAGATTGCAGGCAGGGAGGGGGAGGAGGCTGAGGGAAGGAGAAAAAGGTACAAAATCCTCTCAAGTTTATATTTACCCAAAGGCTAAACCAGTATTGAGTAGAAAGTCATACCTCACATTTTCTGACTTCAATATAGTCCAAGAAACAGCATTGTTTATGGTAGCCAAGAAGAGAAAAAGCAATCCATATCTCACTATCAGATGAATAAATAAAATTGATATGTATACATATATATGCATACTTAATACATATTAGACTTTTGTTCATGGTTTTGTAAAGAAGTCTTACCACATGCTATCTTGTGGACGAAAGCTGAGGCCATTGTGCTAAGCTAAAGAAGACAGTCAGCAAAGGACTGATGGTGATCACACTCTTGGGAAGTGTCTCCAGTAGGAGGGGTACATGGGGAAAGAAGAGGAATTACAGAGGGAAGGGCAAGAGAGGGAAATGGAAAGTTAAAGTGTTCTGCAGGCTCAGTAAATATATTCATGAAGTTGTCAAAGAATAAAATAAAATCTGACTGGAGAGATGGTTGAGTGGTTAAGTCTACTTTCTCTTGCAGAGGACCATTTTCATGCCAAGGTATTGACAAACAAACAGTGAACACTTGCATAGATTTTGTATCACATCTTCTCAGATGTAAATTTATTTAATTCTCAAATCTTTTGAGGTATTGCACAGTTCTCGACACTAATGTTGAGAAAAGCAAGTACCCTTACTGTAATTGAAGTTAATATTTGTGGAGCAAATCAGTTGCGATAAGGACGAGGCTCCCGAGTCCATCAAAACTGCATACAGGGACTCAGCACAACATGGAGCAGTCGCCGGACTTCAAGCCTAGATCTCTGGCCAAAATAAATAAGTAAACTCCTGCCAGAATTGCAGGTAAATATAGACTTTACCTCCTCTTAGTCCTGTCAATTCTAGCTTAAGATCTACTGAGCTGCAACTGTGGCTAGGTGCTTAAAAACACTGGCTGCTCTTCGAGAGGACCGACGTTCAGTTCTCGGCATCCCAAGTCCATTTGTAACTATTTGTAACTCTAGTTCCAAGGGGCGCAATGCCCGCTTTTGGTCCCCATGGGCTCTGCATGCACTCGACACACTGACATACGTGCCGGCAAAGAAAGCACTGATACACAGAGTGAAACAATTGTTAAACAAACTAAAATCTGCTGTGTGAGAATCAGCACTTTTCCTCCTGTTTGAAGCCTCACACACAGAAATGTAGTCCCATGCCAGACTTTCAGTGCATTTTTATTTCAACTCTCTTCTTTGACACTCTGTGAACGTCCATCATTCTTTCTCTATACTTAAGCTTCTCATTAAGAACAGGGCTAGAGTGGCCGTTTCAGAACAATGCAGTGAGCACGAGAGTATGCATATCCTCAATCTAAAGACCGGCTAGTACCAAATGGTGTCAGAAGTGGAACTGAGAACTTTCACTTAAAACTGGATAAAAAGCTTAAAAAGGGATTTTAGAAACAAAAGAACAGAAACAAGTAAGACTTCTTGGTAGCAGCATTTTCTCAGTAGGGCTCTGTTTTGCTAGTGACAAGCAGAGATTTGCACAGCTCCTTTAGGGGAGGTTTCCTGACTCAGCATAAGCGGCAAAAAACTGCAGGGCTTTAAAAAGCTCTGCCAACAACTTACTCGTGTGTACAAGAGCTGGCAATGGCAGTGACCACATCTCCAAGCTGGCAGCATGCGCTGGATGGCAACGTACCAAGGCAGTGAGCACAGCTCTCAGTTCTGGCGGTAAAAGTACCTGTCGCCATCTTGGATAGACCATGGCTGAAACAACTGTGGCTTTCATTTTAGCAATGTTGTTGTTTACCAGATAAAGACTCGTGGCCAGAAAAAGATAAACATTTACAGTAAAGACAGATACACATTAAGAAAAACCGCTAAAGGTTTACAGTGTGTTTTAAAATATATGTAGGCTTGGGAGAGAAAAAGAAACAGGATACAATGATTTAAAAAAAAGAGTATAGCTGGGTGTGGTGGCACACACCTTTAATTCCAGCACTCAGACAGAGGCAAGCAGAACTCTGTGATTGCAAAGTAAACCTGGTATACAGAGTGAATTCCAGGACAGGTAAAAGTTACACAGAGAAACCCTGTCTCAAAATATGTAAAAATAGAAGTAGAAGAAATAGAGTAATAAAAAAGACTACGTAAAGATGGAAAGCACAGAGAAACTTTGGATATTATATGCTGTTCTGTTGTCTTTAAATTGTTTGATTGCTGAGGAAATAACAACTGATAAAAGAAATGCTGCTGGATTAATTCAATTTATAGATTTTAGAAATGCTTTGACTTCAAAATTTAAGTCTAAGGACAGGTTACTGGGAAAAGGATTTCTAATTTTGTTTCCACAGGGGAGGGGGGAAACTTGTGGATTCCTTCCAGACTAACATGGTTTGATCAAGCAAGACCCCCTGAAGCATTACCCCTGGGACAAGGCAGCCTTGTAGACCACTACAGCCAGGCCTTCTGCATCTTCTTAGGATCCCCATGATAACGCCCCCTACCAGCAGGAAGTAGTTTGGAAAGAACGAGCCCAAATTCCCAAATATTGTTTATAAATGTTTGTTTTCATTTATATGTGTTTGGTTATAAATGGCTAATGACCACAACCAATCTTCTTAAAGGTAAAAGGGGGATGGTATAGATATGAATTCTTTGTCTTGGAATGGATTTTCATTTATTGATACAAATCTAAGGTCAATTTTGTGATATGTACATTTCTCCTCTTATTTAGGTATTGTGTTTATATAGCATTTAGAAATGTAATGTATAATTCAATACAGATTATAGACAGTTACCTATGAAAGTCAGAACTTATAGTTAAGTTAGTTAGGATTTCTAGTATAGAGATACATTTAAGATAAATAGGCATTCTTCAAACATTTCAAAGACCTACAGAATATGACATTTAAAATGGTTGAGGGTTTTTCTTGACAGTGAGGCACAACTTTTCCTGGCAGCACCACCTTCATCAGAAAGGAAGATTGACCTTGAAGAAACACATTATGGAGTTTGCTTCCAATATTGCAATAAGACTAGCCATTTGGACAAGATACTGCTCTTGTCTGGACTATTTGACTTTATGATGTATAAACTGGACATGCAGGACCCATCGGAAAGTAACTACTGAAACAAGATGGACATTGCTGTAGGGTTCCTGCTTCATGGAAGTGTTTGCCAGACAGTCTGCAAGGCACAGAGAAAAGTCACTGACAAACTGCCAATACAGGTGGACAGTTTAAAGTTTCCTGCTTTGCTGAGGAGTCTGCCAGGCTGGTCATGATGGTATAAGTACATGGTCCCACTTTAAAAGGCTGATGCAAGAGAATTACTGGAACCATGGAATTTGAGGCCAATGGGTAGTGTGGTGAGATCCCATTTCAGGAAAGAAAGAAAGAAAGAAAGAAAGAAAGGAGGGAAGGAAGGAAGGAAGGGAGACAGTGCTACCTCATTCTCAGAACTTGACAAGAAAAGTATCTTAATGAGTTTTAGCGACTTGTATGTTTCTCCCTCATCTCTCCAAGATTTTAAAGGTTTGATCTTTCTGTACCCTCATGTTTTCATTTTTTTTCTATAGTTGAAATATCTGCTATTAGTTCATTGACATAAAAACACAATTTTTCTGTTAATTGAGTTAAACCCATTTCTATGCAAGATACTACAAAAGGCATCTACACTAATGAATCATTAGTCTAATAATAGGATAATATGTTGATTATGAAAGAAAGACAGAATATTCCCATCTAACCCTTAACTATGAGAGCTTCTGATTCGATGAAAACAACAGAAATACTTCCAGGAATCTAGGGATATCTTAGTAATGAAGACAGAATTGTAACCAAGGACAAGTCATGCCCCAAAACTTCAGAGAAAGGTTTTGTGTTGCTCATGATTTCAATCTTAAAAGAAACATTCAGTACCCTGAATTTCACAGTAAAATTCTAAATCATTTTTATAAGAAGAAATAGGTAACAGACATGAACTTACCAGGCACAAGGGTCCTCAACCCCTGGGATATTATGAAGGTACAGGATATTTCATATACATAGCAAATTTCTTTAGACTGAGGATATGCATACTCTCGTGCTCACTATATTGTTATGAAATGGTCACTCTAGCCCTGGTATGAGTATGAGTCTGGACCTACCACTTCGCCAGCCCCAAATAATATACTGAGACTTTGTATTTGATATAATTCTGTTGGCCAGTTAATAGTTTCTTATTAGCTAGCTCTGTCTTAAATATCAACCCATTTCTATTAATCTAATATTTCCACGTGGTCTCATCTTGCCGGAGAGCGGGGCTGGCGTTCCCCTCTCTCCGTTCTCCATCTTGGATCTCCTCCCTACTACTTCCTCTCTCCTCCTAGTCTCCTAGTCCCACCTATCTTGCTTTCCTATTGGCCAACAGTGCTTTATTCATTAATCAATAAGAGAAACATACTTACAAAATGACATCTCCCATTATCTCCTCTTTTCTGTCTAAAATAAAAGAAGAGTTTTAACCTTAGCATAGCAAAATATATCACACAAAAGTTATCAAAAAAGAATCAAAGTTAATAATATTTAGTCCATTAACATTTAGTAAGATTTCAGAAAATATTTCATCATCTATCCTATCTTTGTGAGTCTAAAGTCCTATCTGTAACTTGTATTTAATCCTAACTAAGGAAAACTATAATCATAACTATTTCTTCAACTCCTTCAAAGACCACAGAAGGATAATATATAAACTCCAGAAATGACAGAGACAATTCACTGCCTGGTCCAGACAAGAGCAGTATCTTGTCCAAATGGCTAGTCTTATTGCAATATTGGAAGCAAACTCCATAATGTGTTTCTTCAAGGTCAATCTTCCTTTCTGATGAAGGTGGTGCTGCCAGGAAAAGTTGTGCCTCACTGTCAAGAAAAACCCTCAACCATTTTAAATGTCATATTCTGTAGGTCTTTGAAATGTTTGAAGAATGCCTATTTATCTTAAATGTATCTCTATACTAGAAATCCTAACTAACTTAACTATAAGTTCTGACTTTCATAGGTAACTGTCTATAATCTGTATTGAATTATACATTACATTTCTAAATGCTATATAAACACAATACCTAAATAAGAGGAGAAATATACATATCACAAAATTGACCTTAGATTTGTATCAATAAATGAAAATCCATTCCAAGACAAAGAATTCATATCTATACCATCCCCCTTTTACCTTTAAGAAGATTGGTTGTGGTCATTAGCCATTTATAACCAAACACATATAAATGAAAACAAACATTTATAAACAATATTTGGGAATTTGGGCGTCGTTCTTTCCAAACTACTTCCTGCTGGTAGGGGGCGTTATCATGGGGATCCTAAGAAGATGCAGAAGGCCTGGCTGTAGTGGTCTACAAGGCTGCCTTGTCCCAGGGGTAATGCTTCAGGGGGTCTTGCTTGATCAAACCATGTTAGTCTGGAAGGAATCCACAAGTTTCCCCCCTCCCCTGTGGAAACAAAATTAGAAATCCTTTTCCCAGTAACCTGTCCTTAGACTTAAATTTTGAAGTCAAAGCATTTCTAAAATCTATAAATTGAATTAATCCAGCAGCATTTCTTTTATCAGTTGTTATTTCCTCAGCAATCAAACAATTTAAAGACAACAGAACAGCATATAATATCCAAAGTTTCTCTGTGCTTTCCATCTTTACGTAGTCTTTTTTATTACTCTATTTCTTCTACTTCTATTTTTACATATTTTGAGACAGGGTTTCTCTGTGTAACTTTTACCTGTCCTGGAATTCACTCTGTATACCAGGTTTACTTTGCAATCACAGAGTTCTGCTTGCCTCTGTCTGAGTGCTGGAATTAAAGGTGTGTGCCACCACACCCAGCTATACTCTTTTTTTAAATCATTGTATCCTGTTTCTTTTTCTCTCCCAAGCCTACATATATTTTAAAACACACTGTAAACCTTTAGCGGTTTTTCTTAATGTGTATCTGTCTTTACTGTAAATGTTTATCTTTTTCTGGCCACGAGTCTTTATCTGGTAAACAACAACATTGCTAAAATGAAAGCCACAGTTGTTTCAGCCATGGTCTATCCAAGATGGCGACAGGTACTTTTACCGCCAGAACTGAGAGCTGTGCTCACTGCCTTGGTACGTTGCCATCCAGCGCATGCTGCCAGCTTGGAGATGTGGTCACTGCCATTGCCAGCTCTTGTACACACGAGTAAGTTGTTGGCAGAGCTTTTTAAAGCCCTGCAGTTTTTTGCCGCTTATGCTGAGTCAGGAAACCTCCCCTAAAGGAGCTGTGCAAATCTCTGCTTGTCACTAGCAAAACAGAGCCCTACTGAGAAAAATGCTGCTACCAAGAAGTCTTACTTGTTTCTGTTCTTTTGTTTCTAAAATCCCTTTTTAAGCTTTTTATCCAGTTTTAAGTGAAAGTTCTCAGTTCCACTTCTGACACCATTTGGTACTAGCCGGTCTTTAGATTGAGGATATGCATACTCTCGTGCTCACTGCATTGTTCTGAAACGGCCACTCTAGCCCTGTTCTTAATGAGAAGCTTAAGTATAGAGAAAGAATGATGGACGTTCACAGAGTGTCAAAGAAGAGAGTTGAAATAAAAATGCACTGAAAGTCTGGCATGGGACTACATTTCTGTGTGTGAGGCTTCAAACAGGAGGAAAAGTGCTGATTCTCACACAGCAGATTTTAGTTTGTTTAACAATTGTTTCACTCTGTGTATCAGTGCTTTCTTTGCCGGCACGTATGTCAGTGTGTCGAGTGCATGCAGAGCCCATGGGGACCAAAAGCGGGCATTGCGCCCCCTTGGAACTAGAGTTACAAATAGTTACAAATGGACTTGGGATGCCGAGAACTGAACGTCGGTCCTCTCGAAGAGCAGCCAGTGTTTTTAAGCACCTAGCCACAGTTGCAGCTCAGTAGATCTTAAGCTAGAATTGACAGGACTAAGAGGAGGTAAAGTCTATATTTACCTGCAATTCTGGCAGGAGTTTACTTATTTATTTTGGCCAGAGATCTAGGCTTGAAGTCCGGCGACTGCTCCATGTTGTGCTGAGTCCCTGTATGCAGTTTTGATGGACTCGGGAGCCTCGTCCTTATCGCAACTGATTTGCTCCACAAATATTAACTTCAATTACAGTAAGGGTACTTGCTTTTCTCAACATTAGTGTCGAGAACTGTGCAAAGGGTCATGGACAGTAAAAATAAGCCATGAAAACCCCTACGAAAACTAAAGTCACATGGGGAGAAAAAGCCAGAGGCAAACAGTGTGGTGTGGACTGAGTCCTATCATGATAGTAAGTCTATATTATGAAATACCAAGCAAAAAGTGACTGAGGTCCTCAAAGGTGAAACTTTTATAGATATAGCTGTTAATACCTGACTTAAATCTTTAGTGCTCGAAGAAATTTACCCATTAAAGAAGATACAGTATTTAGAGAGAAACGGGAAGCAGGTAAAAGCTTCAGGGCCACTGAAGAGCATGAGACATTTGAAAAGCAGTGAGAAAGGGGAGAGAAAGCAGAAGGAGGGAGGGAAGGAGCACAGAGAGAGAGAGAGAGAGAGAGAGAGAGAGAGAGAGAGAGAGAGAGAGAGAGAGAGAGAGAGAGAGAGACACCCTGGGAAGGTACAAAGAGGCCCAGCATCAGGAGGCCGGTTCACATTTTAAATGTAACATAAAGATGTCATATGCGCAGCAGATAAAGGTGCTTTCTGCCAAACATGATGGTCTGAGTTGATCCCCAGGATCCACATGATGGAAGGCAAGAACCAACTCCTTCATGTTTTTCTACGTGTACCACAACATGCATCCCTGAGCACACGTGTGTCATGTGAGCACACACACACACACACACACACACACACACACACACACACACACACACCTCATGTACATGCACACATGATAAATAAAATCAAAACTGTTCAAAAAATATTTTCTAGGGGATGAAATGTAGTGGGTCAATTCTGACAGCCATAATGAAGATGAAGAGAGAAATCTTAACAAAACTGAGCTCATAGTTAAACAGAATAAATAACTAGGTACAGACTGTAAGAAAGAAGGCTACAGACACCTGAAGTTCCAGAGGGAACAAAGATGATTCGGGGACAGGGGCAAGTGCAGGTTTTGTTCTGTAGTTTCTGTTCTGTGGTGCTGTTTGTGGGATGCCGGTATTAGAAGTCAGGGAAACAGAGGGGTCTTGCAGACAGAACCCATTCTGCAGGCAGTTTGCATAGGAGTGGTTTGGGGAGTAGCCAAATAAAGATCTTTCATTCCTGGAGCATTTCCCACAATATTTGTAACTTTTGCTTTCGGGGCGTTTTATTTGGTGAGTTTCGCCAACATCTGATGTGTTCTCAGTCACAATTCTTATCTTTTGGTGAAATTCTATAATCAATACCCGTGCCATCAGCCCTCGCTTCTTTTGCTTGTATTTTAATTTTGTTATTGTGTATTTGTTGTGCTTATGTTGGTGCCTATGTGCCACGGTGATTGTAGAAGTCAGAGGACAACTTGCTGGAGCCCATTCTCTCTTCCTGTATGTATGTAGTTCGTGTAATTTAGCTCAGGTCTTTAGACATGGTAGGAATATTTTCACTCAATAGAGCATTTATTGATAAGCTGTTTTCTTGCCCTCCTACAGTTAAAAGATTTTACTTTTACTTACACTATGAATTTTGGTAATAAATTGTTTGCTTAATACAGTCATTTTAATATAATGTTAAAGCTGTACTAGAATTGCAGAGGATTTGGAAAGCATACACAGAGAGTGTGACAAGGTCTTACTGTAGAGATTAGATGGACGATGTATCTAGAATTGTCCCACCTCTGTCTGCAAATTGCTAAGATTTCAGGTGGGTACCAGCATGCTTGCCCCTAGCATGGCTTACTATTTTCTTGACTCATTCTTGAGCACTGTACTTTAAGAAATACAGCATCCAGAGATCTGATCAATTAAATATGCATAAGTCTATATTCACATTTCCCTTCATCCCTAGACTACAAGCCTGTGGATTTAGTCTTGGCTTTCTCTTGAAATGTCTTCCTACTTGCTCCATTAAGATGCATGGTTCCATAGTATTTTGAGTTGTATTCATACAGTCTGTCTCTACTACTCAGTGTAGGGTTAGTGGCAACTACTGGGCTATTAAGATTACAGTGGCAGAGCTTTGTTGGGTAAAATGCCAACATCTTAGTGTCCTGCCCATCAGAGCAGCTGAAGAAAGGCTTCTGTTTATGAGGCTTTGGATTTCTCTTCTAGAAGCAACACCCTCAACAAGCCCATACTCCAAGAGAAGCTTCTTCCACTTGAGGGCAGGAAACTCTAACTAAAGCATGTTTGGCAAAGTATGGAAAGACCAGGGGATGACTGCCTGATGACCACAGTTCTTCAGTCTCAGGCTCCTCACCTTACATGAAATCTTGGTCTTCACCCTGAAAAAAAAGTCCCTAGTAAATTTATACTAGCCTATAAAGTAAATAAAAGTAGAATATCATGCTTTCGATGACAGAGCTGAAAGACAAGTTTTCCCAAGAGATACTCAGAGTAAGAAAATAGAATTGCCAAAAAGCTCTTGCAGAGGACGTGAGAGATGGCTCAGTGGTTAAGAGCACTAGCTGCTCTACCAGGAAATCTCAGTTCGGTGTCCTGCATGGTGGCTCACAACTAATGGGAGATGTCATTCTGTAAATATGTTTCTCTTATTGGTTAATGAATAAAGCCCTGTTGGCCAATAAGAAAGTAAGATATGTGGGACTAGGAGACAAGAAGGATTCTAGGAGATGTCATGGAGGAGAGTCAAGATGTAAAGACTAGAGAAAAGAAGTCCAGACCCTCTCTCCGGTAAGCCAAGATCACATGGAAACACTTAGATGAATAGAAATGGGTTAATATTTAAGACCAAGCTAGCCAATAAGAAATGCTAGTAACAGGCTGATAACTTTATATTTGATACAGCATCTCTGTATGTTATTTGGGGAGCTGACATGGCTGTGGGACCAGGCTGGTGGGAAAACTGCTTGTAACAAACAACCATATATAACTGCAGTCAGCTAGGAATTTTGAGCAATCATATATACCAAGACATATGCATCAGTTTTTAAAATAAGTACTAACCTAGTAGGGTTAGTAGAGGAAAGCTACATATGTACTGTGGAAAGGATAAGGACATGACTTGAATCCTTCACTCACACTGGTCTAGAACTGGAATTGGAAATAAATGCAGAAAAGTCAAATTTTACCTCAGTTTTCTTTTGGCTTGAGGTGATAATACAATAGTTTTGCACCATTGAAGAGTGTTTATTGTAGTATAGAGGAACAAGAATCTAAAGAGTAGAGACCAGAAGCGCTAAGCTCTTTGTAACCTAGGGAGCTCGATGCAAAGACTGATAGTGTCATCCTGTATCAAAACACATTGCTATGTGACTTCATTATCTTCTTCACTCTTAGTCATTTGTACCCACTAGATCTGTGGGTGCCATCATGAGTGTGGGTTGGTACATGGGTTTGATTAAGTGTGACCACCTGATGAGTGATTCAAGTTGAGTGACAAATTCAAAACTTTCCATAGAACCTGGAAGGTACTAAAATGATATAAACCCAGTTACTTTGGTAACATGGGACATAGTTGAGAAGATGGGATTCATAATAAGATGGCCTCAGGCCAGACTTGGCTCCCAACTATCATGATTTAGATGAGAATGTTCCCCATACCCTCATATATTTAATGCTTTCTGCTCTATTCCCTGCCAGTGAAACTGCTATGGAAATATATTAAGAGGTGAGGCTTTGATGGAGTAGGTGACAAAAGCCCATGCCATGCCCAGTCTCTCTATAAATCATTCTCCCCACCTCTCTCTTAAGTATCTAAAAAGCACTCAGATTCTGCTGCAGTGCCATGCCTGTTTCCCACTATACTGATTACAGACAAACTCCCTAAAACCGCAAGCAAGCTTCCAATTAAATGCTTTGCTTTATAAGACTTTGCTTGGTAATGGTGCCTTTTCAGAGTACTAGAACTGTTACTAACATAACTAATTACAACCTTTGAGTCCTCGGATGGATACTTTTTGGTCAACTCATCATAAGTTAGAGCTAGTGGAAAGAGGAGCCTCATTTGAGAAAACGCTTCTAACGGATTGATTGTAAAGAATGTCCATAGGAAATATTCTTGATTGATGATTGACAGACAAGAGACTGCCAAGCCCACTGGGAATGGTGCAATCCTTGGGCAGGCTGAGTAAACCATGTGGAGCAAGCCAGTAAGAGCATGGTCCCTGCTTTACTTACGCCTCTAGATTGCTGCCCTGCTAAATTCTGCCCTGTCTCCCCTCAGTGGCAGATTGTAACCTGGAAATACAAGGTTTTCTCTCAAATTGCTTTGGTCACGACCTTTACCACAGCAATGGAAACCCAAGTAAACAAGACGTAAGGAAAGCCATTTTCTCTTGGTGCACCTAAGACTTCTCTCCACTGCTATGAAATGGGGATGATAATATCTGGTTAATAGAATTATAATAAAGAAAAAGTCCATTTGCAGAAATAAAAGAATAGACTAGCACCTGACATATAGTAAGAGTTCAATAAACATTGGTCATTATTACTATTGCTTTTTCTGTCTTCTTAGTTAGGCTACAGGTAACGTGCTGCACATTAACGTCTAACGCTTGACTCTGAGCCGCTTTTCCTGACATTCTGTGGGAGATATCACTTCACTATAGACACGGGAGTGACATCACCAACCATAACACCACACCCAGAACTTACATCGTCCCTGCATCACTGCAGTATGTTAATCATCAGTGGCGTGTCTGAACTTTCCTCCAGCTTAAACCTTATTCGGGTATTTCATCAGAGCAGACTTTGCCAGAAGCTACTGAAAGCAAATGGACTTCATGTTCTCTGGACAAAGTTAAAGGAACTTTTCTTTTTTTACAACATTCTTGCCATTAATTATTAGCTCTGCTATCTGCATTCAGCTACTTAAGGCACCCCAAGTTTATCTAGGTCAAGAGCTTAACATGCTGGAGAAGGGTGCCCATGGTTGATATTTTGTCCTTTACAAGGTTTCGAGGCTTTGTCTTGTGTCCGTAGGTTGTTTTTATTTTATGAGGTGGATGATTTGGGACAGATATTTCCCCTTTGCTGACTTGGATCCTTCATGTCACACTGCTAAGAAAATTCATCTTTCTGTGTTTGAAGTTGCCTATGTCATCAATTTCCCATAGTTTTGTCCTAAGAATCAAGGTCAGAATCAGTGTGCTTTCATATGAGAAAAATTAAAGGACTATTGAGTTTTCAATGAGGTCTTGGTACAAGGTCCATTTTATTAATAGAAAATTCTCTCTCATCAGACTATGTTCTTTGGTTACCAGAATTAAAAAAAAAATACTGAGAAAATAATAAGGAAAGAATAATTCAATAGTTTGAGATTATAAAATAACTTATAGATACTAATTTATTTTCATTATGACTATATTATATATCACATACACACACACACACACACACACACACACACACACACACACACACACACACACACACAGTTTTTAACTACATTTATAGTTATGTCAAGAACCAGAGGGGATATCAAAATATTTCTAACTTTCCAATATTAATGAATATGTAAACATCAAAAATATCACCCAAGTGCTACCGGTACAATATGTGAGGCCACTGGCAGTGGATCCAAGATCTAACTCTAATGCACAAACTGACCCAGTGGAGCCCATTCTATATGGAGAGCTACCATGCTCAGCTAGACATAAGGTTGTGGGAGGTGAGAGAGGCCTTGGTCCTGCCTCAGCAAGATGATGGGACAGACTTACTAGACTTCCTAGGGACAGTCTTACCCTCTCTGAGAAGCAAATGGGAGGTGGGAGAGTGTGGGGTGAGTGGGAAAAAAGGGGGAGTGAAAACTGGGGTTGGAATATAAAAATAAATTACTCAAAAATATTTCATATAAAAAATCACCAAAGGGCGATCTTGTTGCTTTCACCTTCTCCAGAGGTCCATGTATGTCTCTCTGAGGGTCCTCCTTGTTTCCTAGCTTTTCTGGTGGTGTGGATGATAGGCTGGTGATCCTTTGCTCTCTATATAAAATTCATATATGAGTGAGTACATATCATATTTATCTTTTAGTGACTGGGTTACCTCACTCAGGATGGTTTCTTCAAGTTCCATCCATTTCCCTGTGAATTTCAGGATTCCATTGTGTTTTTCCACTGAGTAGTACTCCCTTGTGTAAATGTACCAAATTTTTCCATCCATTCTTCAGTTGAGTGGCATTTTGGTTACATCCAGTTTCTGGCTATTACAAATAATGCTGCTATAAACATAGTTGAACAGATGTCCCTGTTGTATGAATGCCTAAGAGTGGGATTACTGGATCTTGAGTGGCTGCATGAGTTTACACTCCAACTAGCAGTGGAGGAGTGTGCCCCTTACTCCACATCCTCTCCAGCATAAATTGTCATTGGTGTTTTTGATTTTAGCCATTTTGACAGGAGTATGATGGTATCTCAGAGTTGTTTTGATTTGCATTTCCCTGATGGATAAGGATGTTGAGCAATTTCTTAAGTGTCTTTCTGCCATTTTAGATTCCTCTATTGAGAATTCTCTATTTAGTTATGTACTCCACTTCCCCTATAATGAGATTGACAACTACCTTATATGCTATCCTAGAGACTTCAGCTAGTAGCTGATGGAAGCAGAAGCAGAAGCAGACACCCACAGCCAAACACTTGCCGAACTAGTGGGATCCAATTACAGAGAGGGAGGAGTGATGAGCAAAGGGGTCAAGACCAGGCTGGAGAAACCCACAAAAACTGCTGACCTTAAAAAAAGGGGGAGCTCATGGACCCAGGTCTGAGCTGGGAAACCAGCATAGGATGGACCCAGACCCCCTGAATGTGGGTGTTAGGAGATCTGGGCAGTCTATGGGGCCTCTAGTAATGGAGCAGAATTTATCCCTAGTGTATGAATGGACTTTGGGAGCCCATCCCACTTAGAGGAAGACTTTCTCAGCCTAGACACATGGGGGAGGGCCTGGGCCCTGCCCCCAATGATATGATAGACTTTGAAGACTCCCCATGGAAGGCTTCACCCTCCCTGGGGAGCAGAAAGGGGATGGGCTGGGGTTTTATGGGGGAGATAGGGGAGGGTGGAAGGGTGAGGGAACTGGGATTAACATGTAAAACAACCCTGTTTAAATTTAAAATAAAAAAGGAAAAATTCACCAAAGGAAAAACTTACCCAAATTTAAAATAAATCAAGATATAGATCATGTTGTTCAAGTTTTATACTTCAATGAAAATTCTAACTTGAAACATAATGTTCTTTTGAATTACTTGTTTCCTTTTCTATAAGTAAAAATTCCCTCTAGACCAATCTTTGTTTGGTGCTATGGCACTCATCCTACCTTGAAGCCATCACATTTCCTTGTTTTCTCTGTTCTGGAAGGTTTGTCCTCTACTATTTTTCTTGAATGCTGAGTTTTGCCCATGATGGAATAGTGGACGTGATGGGATGGTCTGCAATCACTGTTTGTTGGTAAATGCTTCCGTTGAAATGATCCCCTACAGAGGGAGAAAAGGTGTCATTTATTCGACTTTAACAATATATAATTTAGAAACAAGAAAAGTCATGCCCAAACCAACCTTTCTAATAGTGATGTCTACAAAGATTTTGGCTCTCAACCACTGGACTAGGTAAATTCTGGACACAAAATTGAGAAAGAAAACTACAAATTTCTAACCTGAGGGAGATTTTTAAATTTAAGTTGCTAAATTTATGAAGGAAAATGTAAAACCAGTGAGTTCAATGTGGTTTGTTTATATTTGCAATGAATGAAAACATTGAATTTTAGACACTAGGATTTTGATATCATTCTGCATGTCTTGGTTATATGGCCTAAGAAAAGAAAAAGTGTATATTAAAATTTGTTCTTAAATTTTTATAATGTACCAAAAAGTACCTTACATATAACAGATACTCAATAAACAGATTAAAAAATCATGCTATGACTTGTAACAAGAATGGTGTAAGATGGTTTCACAGAGGGATAGGTTTATGGCAAAAGCTGGTAGAGTTTATGTTTGGTGCACCATGTATGTAGGGTTATGTTCCACATACCTCAGAGACACTGGCCTTATTTGACTTATCTTGAGACGTTATTTATTCCCCAAGAGAAAAGATGATTGAAAACACAAGAGGTTAAGAACAGTCAGAATCCTTCCTTATGCTTTACCACTGTAAACCACATTCCTGCAAGTGTTTGGTGTAAGAAAAACTATATTTTAAGTGTTTTATAGTCCCTATTCCTTTTTCCATTTTTTAAGATATGGTTTCTCTGTGCATCCCTAGCTGTGCTGGAACTTGCTGTGTAGACCAGGCTGGTCTCGAACCCACAGAGACCAGCCTGCCTCTGTCTTCCCAGTGCTGGGATTAAAGGCATGCACCACCAACCAACCATCTTGAGTCTCTATTCTTAAGAATAAGAAAATAAACAAGTTTCTTCCTTCAGTTCATTTATGTCAACTAATGTGTTTTTCATAAGATTTAGGAAGCATACATTTGTTTATATATGTATGCAGAAAGGCATATTTGTGTATCTTAAATATCTGTAGATGAAGAAAATACAAACATGATCTGGACATTATATAGTATGTTTATTACATGGTAAGTATACAGTTGATTGTAACTATTTATGCTGGTTATAGGCTGTAAAATTGATTAGAACATGCAATTTGTAAACATCTAAACACTGATTCTAGAGAATATATCAGGGCAGGTTTATGGGTACCTTGTGTCACAACAGTTTAATCAATTAACTAATAAGTAATTGTTCATCTATATTTCTGTTGAAAATTTCTTGAGCATATGCTCACATCATTAACATTGGAGTAGTAGTGCATAAAATGCTTGGTCAAGCCAGCCTGAAGTTTATTTCACACACACACACACACACACACACACACACACACACACACACACACACACACAGCACACACTCAAATTATAGTTTTACGCTCTGTCAGACACTTTTGCATAAAAGAACCCTTGACTGGGCTTTGCCTTATGGCACAAAAATGCAGAGTATTTACAAGGTACACTGTGAACAGGTCATGCATTGACATTCAAATGACAAAGTGTTGTCTCCCCTCCTATGACTTCCACCAAGAACTCACCTATGCCCTCCACTAAAAGTCTGGTTTGGTTTGCATCATTTGGCTCATGTTGGCCATTGGTCACGAAGCACCTGCAATCTCCATTTTTTTGTGTCATGAGTAGGAAATTTGCTGAAATACTGTCTACAGATAAGGAGGGTCAACTGTGTGTATTACCCATTAATGTTTATTGTTTTCCTTTCCTTGTATGTGAGTGTGTGCACAGTCATCTGTGTGCAAGTGCGTGTGTCTGCATTTAGGTGTATATATTATATGTGTGCATGTCCAAGTACACGCAGGAGCATGTGCATGTGTAGGCTCATATGTGGGGGGTTTGCATGTGGAGATCAGAAGACAACCTCAGCTGTAATTTTGTTATGTTGTTCTTTTCATTTTTTGACATGGTCTCTTACCGGCCTAGAACTCACTAAATAAACTAGGTTAGCTGGCCAGTGAGTCCCACAGTTCTACCTGTCTCCACCATGAAGTTCTGGGACCATGTGCACATACCACCGCATCCAGAATCTTTTTTTATGTAGGTTCTGTGCGACAAACTTGCGTCCTTGTGCTTTCAGACTTATTTATTTGCCAATTGAGCTAGCTCCCTACTGCCCATATATTTAAAAAAAAATTTGTTCCTATCGCATTAATTTGTAACACATGGTTATTGCTGGACTTGGTGGTACATGTCTGTAATCCTAGCAGTTGTGAGGCGGAGGAGTAGGATTTGCAATTCAAGTCCAGCTTTGACAAATATAAACATATGCAGGTCACGGGAATGCATGCTTATGTACATATAACTGAACTCCAGTCACTCCATTTTCTTCGCCTGTTCCAGCTAAACCAACAACTGCTCCTGTTCAGCTCCTGGATGCAGAGGCAGAAGCAGGAAACCAACCTTGTTGTGCTAGGGTCATAAGAAATCCTCTCATAAGTTTCCCAGCATTGTGCCATGATGTCTTTGTTCAATATTATACATTAGGAAATAGCTTTCACAAAGTAATTTTATGTTGGCTTAGCTTGTATAGTAGGTTGCTTTGCTTTGGTTTAAATCTATGTTTTGCACATGTTCTCAAATCCCTGAAAGGCTGCTTTCTCTCCTTCCATCCAGGTCCATCATTGTGAATGAACCTCTTATCGTCCATCCTTGCCTGTCTCCCAATGCACACTCCATCCGGCCTAAGAATCTTTCAGAGATCCATATACCATGCAAAATACAATTGTATTTCCCATTTGCTGGCCTCACAACCTAAGTTCAGCTCTTGTTTAAAGTGTTATTTTCAATCCAGTCACCAAACACTATACATGGAGCCAACATTTCAGGAAGATTGCTCTCTGCCCCTTTTAGGTTTCTTGTAAATAAAATCTTCATTTACAGGTTGTATATCTTCCCCGGTCGTCTCTCTTCAATCTTTTTATTATCTCCACTGAAACAGTCGCTGCTGGTCTGATATTCCAGGGATGCATCATTCAAGCAACCCATTCTGTATCCCCCCCTCCTTTCACAGACATACTAACTTCTGCATACTTCTAGACGTTGAGGGGAAACACACAGCCAAATGGTGGAAAGATAAACCTTTGCTCCTGGTTTCTCGTAAACACTGAACTGATTATAAGTAATCAGTATAAGTAAACTGATTTATAAGTAACCTCGAGGTAGGAGGGTCAGTCTGGTTTGAAACATATGGCATCAGTTTTCTGTATCTGGAAATTTAAAGTCTCATTTGGAGGTGTGAAATGAATTTTTGTCTGAATGTGTTGCTTCTTGTTTCTAAATGACTGAGTATTTCAAACAAAGGGTTTACATATGACCATAAACAGCTAATGTACCATGCCAATCTCTCCTGGGGTGAACGGTCTTCCCAAGTAGATTGAGGGAAGAAGGGTCAGAGTCTCACAGCCTCTGCTGCTGCGTGCCTGCATTAATGTTTCATGAGTCACAGAAATATAACACGGACAAGGATCTGTCAGCCCAAGGGACAGAGGAAGAGGAGGAAAACACCCCTGCCTTCACCGTTTTTGGGGACCTGGAAATCCCCATGGCCCATCTTACTTTGACAGTAACAATTTTCTCATCATCTTCATAACCTGAGGAAGGAAAGTAGCATTCCTGGATGTCTCCTTTGTGCTAGGAGCTACGCTAGCCAGAGTTTGAAAGTCTTTGAGTTGGAAATCAAACTGCCTGGAAAATCTCTTCATGTTCCTTCCTTCTGAATCACATGGAATATGTCACCTGGCAGGAAACAGAGACCAAAGCAGCTCAGGGGCACTGCCTGTCCTGTTTACTGTCTAGCTCTGCAGCTTCATTCTTCCAGGTCAGAGAAAATTTTTTAAAAAAAAAGGCAACAGGGGTGGGGGTCAACTCATCATCCCATATAGTTGGTTAAATAACTGTCCACAATGCACATGAAGGAGGTTCCCTGTCCCAGACTCAAAATTCGAATTGTCTGGACAGAACTGGGGAATTATTTACCAACTCTATTTGTAAATTATCCTTTACTCGCTGTAAGTTGAGCCTGTGGAAACCTGAGCCACATCTATCTCCTGAATGGATGGTGACAGGTTTTGAGAACTGCACTAAAGACACAAGCCATACAATTTGAATCATGCAGCATGAATACCCCCTTTGTATTGTGTAGAAATATTGTACACCAAAAGAAATATTGTACACTAAAGAAATGCTGAAAGCAGTCTCAAAATGTCTTACCTGAACTCAGACGTCTACGGCACTTGTGACATGTCCAGCATCAATCCTCCTGCAAAGTTCCTCCTTAAAGCCATTTGGCTTCTTTTCTTCCCTCGGTCCAATGATGATTAACTATCGTTTCAGGTCACCATCCCCCATAAATTGCAAAAAACAAACAAAGATCTAGCTACAAATTTACCCCTGCATCCTGCGTTTCAAGACTGTACTAAAAAGTCTCAGAATTTATTCGTTATCTTATGCTGATTCTAAAATAATAAGCTTTGTTTTTAGAAGGGCCTTGCAGTTTATCTTCAGTTGAATTCATTGCACATTATTTTCTTTATCTGAGGTATATAAATTTTTCCCAATAGAAACACACACACACATACACACACACAATGTAATTCTGAAAAATGAAGCCAGGTTGTTTTATTTTCAAAAGAAAATTGTTTTACAGCATTGTGTGGTTCTTAGATAGAGTTCTTAAAATACTTTTATGTAATTATAAGATCATTTTATCATAATGAACTGAAAAACAAAGCTATAGTAATTAAACAATAAGACATCATTTATGTGAAGAAAATAGGAAAGAAAGTTATTTCTATTTGCAAATGGTGTGATTTTTACACTTTTAAGATGCTACTGAGTCTACTAGCCAACTCTTAGGTCTAATCAGCATCTAAATTAGAGATTCAGGATGTAAAATCAATATAAAAGCCACCGGCCTTAATATATTCCTTTCTCTTGTTACTGATTTTAGGGTATATATCTTCAGTTTGTCTCCATTTAATTTAACGTTGACTCTATTTGGTGTACATAACCTTTATTGTTCTGAGACATGGGTGGTCTGTTTCTAATGGCTCCAGTACATTCATCATGGGGACACTTGGAACACTGTGAGATGTCTATTCAGCAATTGAAATTATTTTGCTTTCTGTCCTTAAGTCATTCATATTATGTATTACATTTATTAGTTTACATAAGTTGAACTATTCTTACTTTTCTGGAGTAAAACCACTTGGTCACAATGTATGATCTTAATATACACCTGAGTTTAATTTGCAAGTATTTCAGAGAGAACTTTTGTATCTCTGTTCATTAAACTTAGTGTTTTTCTTTTCCATGGTACCAATTCTTGGTTTTGATATCAAGATAACACTAGCTTCATAGGATAAATTTGTCAGTGTAACAAATTCTGAATATTAATCTTATATATATCTGTCAGATGTATAGATGACAAGTTTTCTCTCTATTTCTGTGGGCTTGCTTGTCACCTGGTTGATTATGCAGAATCTTTTTAGTTTTATGAAGTCCCACTTGCCTGTGCTTGGTCTAAATTTTTGGGCAAATGGAGTCCATTCAGGAAGTTCCTTTTTTAATGCCTATATCATGTAAGGATACTGCCTGTGTTTTCTTCTATCGATTTCAATATTAAGGATTCATGTTTAGACCTTTATCTATTGGGAGTTAGTTTTTGTGTAAGACGATAGATATGCATCTAATTTCGTTCTTTTATATGTGGACACCTAGTTCCCCCAACACAATTTGTTGAAGATTCATTAATCAAGTTAATGTTTTTGCTGTCTTTGTCAAATATTAAACAAACTAAGAACCATGCCAAGCTCCAAGAATCCAGGAAAAGGGAGGGAAGAGAGAACATATGAGCAAGGAAGGTCAAGATTATAATGGAGAAACCTACAGAAATGGCTGAACCAAGCTCCCGGAAACTCATGAACTCTACACCTACAACTGTGATGACTCCAGGGAATGGAACTAGGCCCCCTGGAGATGGGGGACGGTTGTGAAGCTTGCACTCTCAGAGGGGACCCTGGCATTAAGGCCACCATACAAACCTGGTGCATGAACTAGCTTGTCGGAGTCCATTCCCTATCGTGGCACGCCATGCTCAGTCTCAATGCAGGGGAGAAGGGCCAGGCCCTGCCCCAACCTATTGTGCCAGACTATGTTAACTCCTCATGGGAGCCCTTACCCAAGTAACTGGGTAAGAGTGGACTGGGCATGAGCTAGCAGAGAGGCGAGGGACGGTGGGAGGTCTTTCAGGGTGTGTGTGGGGGGGGAGAACTGGAATGTAATTTTTTCGGAAATAATTTTTTTAAGTATCTGAAGTTACATGTACTCATGTTTGAATCAGTTTTATTCCATTGATCTATATATCTGTTTTTGTGTCAATACTATATTGTCTTTATTACTACGGCTCTGTGATATATCTTAAAATGTGGAAAGGCAATCTCTTAAGCATTATTCTTTTTGCTCAGAATTATTTTGGCTATCTGGGGTCTTTTGTGGTCCCGTGTGAATTTTAGGATTTTTTTTTTCCTATTTCTGTGAAGAATGAGATACTGATTTCTAAAATATGGTATATTTGTCATCTGCAAATAGAGATAGTTTAACTTCTTCATTCCCTATTTGTAGCCCTTTAATTTCCTTCTTTTGTTTTCTTCTAGCTGGTGTTTCAAAACAACTTGTAACTGGAGTGGGGACAGTGGACATCCCTGTCTCGTTGCTTCAAGCTTCTGTCCATTTAGGGCTATGTTGGCTGAGTGCTTTTTGTACACAGCTTTTATTATGTTGAGCTTTGTTTCTTCTAGTCCTGCATTCTCCAGAACTTTTATCATGAAGGCACACTGGGTTTTATTAAAGAGTTTTGGGGTTTTTATTGAAATGATTATGTGACTTTTATCTGTAAGTCCATTTATGTGGTTTGCTACATTTATTGACTTATGAATGTTGAACCACCTGAGCATTTCAGGGGTAAGGCCAAGTTAGTCTTGGTGTATAGTCTTTTTTAAATGTATGTCTGCATTTTGTTAATAGATGTTTTATAGAGCATTTGTTGAGTCTACAATCATCAGAAATATTAGCCTGTAGTTTTATTTCTTGATTGTGTTACTTTCTTTGGTATTGAAGTGATGCTAGTTTCATGAGAGTTTGGGAGTGATCCTTCTGTTTCTATTCTTTTCAACAGCAGAATTCTGCTGTGAGGCCATCTGACTCTGCATGTTTTTATAGCTGTAAGGTTTTTTTATTATTATTTCAGTCTTCTCATTTGTTATGAGTCTGTTTAAGTCAGCCTAGAGTTGACTTAATTTTGGTGGTTTGGCTGAATCTAACAATTTATCCTTTTTTTTTTTTTTTGGATTTCCAGATTAATGAAATACAGGGTTTTGAACACTCCCTTCTAATATTAAGAATTTCTTTGGTGTCTGTTGCAAATTTTTCCTATTTTTATTATGTTAATTTGAATCCTCTCTTTTTTGTTAGTTGGGCTGAAGGTTGTTTATCTTGTTTATCTTCTCAAAGCACCAGGTCTTAGACCCATTTGACTCTTTCTATTGTATGATTTTCTTTGTTTCTATTTTGTTAATCTCAGCTCTGAATTTTCTATTATTTCTTACCATTAACTTGGTGTGAATTTTTGTTTGTTTTTATTGCTCCAATTTTTTTGAGTTGTATCATTAAGTCATTTTTGTGTTCTGTCTGATTTTTTTTAGCGTAGACACTTAGAGCTATACATTTTCCCAGTAGGACTGCTTCCAGTGTGTCCCAGAAGCTTTTCTGTGCTGTGTTTTCATTTACACTTAGTTCCACAAAATTGTTCATTTCTTTCTTAATTTCTTCATTGACCCATCATCATTTAGTATTGAGGTGTTTAATTTACACGAGTTTGTGTATTTACTAGGAGATTTGTTAGCTGTCAATTTTGTTTTTGTGCATTTGGGTTAGAAGGAAAACAGAATTATTTCAATCTTTTTGAATTTGTAAAGGTTTAGTTTTTGTCTCTAGATATGGAATATTTTTAAAACAATTCCATGTGATGCTGAATAGATTTGGATTCACTGGTTTTTGCATGGAATATTCTGTAGATGTGCCTTATGGCCATTTGATGCTTTTCTTTTTCTTTTTTTGTCTGGATGACCAGTGTATTGGAGAAAGTGGGATATTGAAACTACCTACTATTAAGTGATTGGTATTAACCTATGCTTTTAAATCCAGTAGTAAGATCTTTAATGAAATGGGGCTCCCTAAAGTTTGGTGAATATATGTTTGGAATAGCAATAACTTCTTGGTTAATTGTTCCTTTGATTAGAATGAAGTATTATTTATCAGTTCCTATTAATTTTAGTTTGTAGTCTATTTTGTCAGTTGTTAGGACAGCTAAGCCTGATAGCTTCCTGGTCCCCATTGATAGATGTTCTTAAGCTCAACTTCTTACAATGAGACAGTCCTGACTTTAAAGCTGTGCTTCTTATAGGCAACAGAACAATGGATTTTATTCACACAGCCTGTGTCTTTTGGTTGGAGTTTTGGGACCACTAATTTTTTATTTGATATTTTTTCTTATTTTACATATCAATCCTAGTTCCCTCTCCCTCCCACCTCCCCCCACTCCCATCCCCCCTACAGGCCCCCCCATCCCCTCCACCATCCACTCCCCAGGGAGGGTGAGGCCTTCCATGAGTGATCATTGAAGTCTGTTGAGTTATTTGGGGTAGGACCTAGGACCTCCCCGTGTCTCTAGGCTAAGGTAGTATCCTTCCATGGAAAAGGGGCTCCTGAACTACATTATTGCACTATGGTTACATCCTTGTTCCATTGTCAAAGGTACCATATAGACTACCCAGGCACCCTAACTGAGCCCCAGATACAGGGATTCTGGATCGGACTTATGCTGGTTTTCCAGCTATCAGACTGCAGTCCATGAGCTCCCTTTGTTCAGGTCAGCTGTTTCTGTGGGTTTCTCCAGCCTGGACTTAACCTCTTTTCTCATCACTCCTCCCTCTCTGCAACTGGATTCCAGGAATTCTGCTCAGTGTTTAGCAGTGGGTGTCTGCTTCTGCTTCCATTAGCTACTCGATGAGGGCTCTAGGATGGCATATAAAGTAGTCATCAATCTCATTATTGGTTAGATTGTTAGTTGCGGTCATCCTTGTTGGTCTCTAGACATTTTGTTAGTGCCAGATTTCTCTTTTTCTCTATATTGGCTCCCTTTGTTGTGGTATCTCTTTTCTTGTTCTTTTCTATTCTTCCCCTGACTCAAATTTCCTGCTCTGCCATGTTTTCCTCTCCCCTTCTCTTCTCCCCTTCCTTTTCTTCTAACTTCCTCTCCTCTCCACCTCTGCACTCAATTTGCTCAGGAGATTTGTCCATTCCACTTCTGAGAGGGACCATGTATGTATCTCTTAGGGTCTTCCTTGTTTCCCAGCTTCTCTGGCGGTGTAGACTGTAGGCTGATGATCCTTTATTCTATGTCCAAAATCTGTATATGAGTGAGTATATATCATGTTCTTCTTTCTGTGACTGGGTTACCTCACTCAGGATGGTTTCTTCTAGTTCCATCCATTTGTCTGTGAGTTTCAAGATTTCATTGTTTGGGGCTTTTTGTTTGTTTGATTTTTATTTTTTGCTTTTTTTTCCTGATGAGTAGTACTCCAATGTGTTAATGTACCACATTTTCTTTATCAATTCTTTAGTTGAGGGACATCTAGGTTGCTTGCAGGTTCTGGCTACTACAAGTAATGTTGCTATGAACATAGCTGAACATTCCTTCAAGGGTACTTACCGCTGTCTCTTATAAAAGATTATGTGTGGATGAGTTTATGTTGAGATCTTTGATTCATTTGGACTGGTTTTGTGCGTGGTGATAGATATAGATCTATCTTCTGTCTTCTACACACAACATCCATTTGTGCCAGCACTATATATTGAAGATGCTTCCTTTTTCCATTGTATAATTTTAGTTGCTTTATCAAAAACCAGGTGTTCATAGGTGTGTGGGTTAATATCAGGGTTTTCAACTCAATTCCATTTGTTCCTGTATACTTTTGTGCCAATACCAAGCTGATTTCAGGACTACAGATCTATAGTAGAGCTTGCCAGAGTTCCAGTATTGTACAGGGTTGTTTAGTCTACCCTAAATCTTTTGTTTTCCATGTAAAGTTAAGAGTTGTTCTTTCAAGGTCTGTGAAGAATTGTGCTGGAATTTTGGTTGGGATTGCATTGAATCTGTAGATTGCTTTTGGCAAGATTGCCATTTTTACTATGTTGACCCTACCTATCCAAGAACATTGGAGATCTTTCCATTTTCTGGTATCTTTTTTAATTTCTTTCCTTAAAGACCCGAAGTTCTTGATATATAGGTCTTTCACTTGTTTGGTAAAATGAATGAAAGATATTTTATGTTGTTTGTGGCTATTGTAAATGATGATGTTTCTCTGATTTCTTTCTCAGTCCATTTATCATCTGCATATAGTAGATTTTTTAGTTAATCTGGTATCCTGTCACTTTGCAGAAGGTGTTTATCAGCTGTAGGAGTTCCCTGGTAGAGTTTTTTGGGTTGCTTATGTAAACTATCACATCATCCACAAATAGAGAAAGTTTGACTTCTTCCTTTCCAATTGGTATCCTCTTGATCTCCTTCTGTTGTCTTATTGCTCTAACTAGAACTTCAAGAATAATATTGGAGAGATATGGTGAGAGTGGACAGCCTTGTCTTGTTCTTGATTTTAGAGGAATCACATTGAGTTTCTCTCCATTTAGTTTGATGTTGGCTGTTGGTTTACTGTATATTGCTTTCATTATATTTAGGTGTGTTCCTGTTATTCTTGATCTCTCCAAGACCTTTATCATGAAGGGGTGTTGGATTTTGTCAAAGCTTTTTCAGCATCTAGTGAAATTATCATATGATTTTTCTTTTTCAGTTTGTTTTTATGGTGGATTACATTGATAGATTTTCATATGATGAACTAGATCCCTGGGGATGCCTATTTGGTCATAGTGGATGATTTCTCTGATGTGTTCTTGGATTCTATTTGCTAGTATTTTATTGAGTATTTTTGCATCAATGTTCATGAGGGATAGTGGTCTGTAGTTCTCTTTCTTAATTGTGTCTTTGTGTAGCTTGGGTAACAAGGTAATTGTAGTCTCATAAAAAGAATTTGGCAATGATCCTTCTGCTTCTATTGTGTGAAACAATTTGAAGAATATTGGTGTTACCTCTTCTTTGAATTTCTGGTATATTTCTGCACTGAAGCCATCTGTCCCTGGACTTTTTTGTTTGTTTGTTTGTTTGTTTTTTGTTGTTGTTGTTGTTGCTAGACTTTTTATTTCTGCTTCTATTTAATTAAGGTTTATAGGTCTATTTATATTGCTTATCTGTTCTTGATTTAACTTTGGTAAGTGATCTATCCAGAAAATTATCCATTTCCTTTAAATTTTTGAATTTTGTGGAGTACAGGTTTTCAAAGTATGACATGAAGAGTCTGTGGATTTCCTCAGTGTTCATTGTTATGTCCTCCTTTTCATTTCTGATTGTGTTAGTTTGTGTGTTCTGTCCCTGCTTTTTGGTTAGTTTGGATAAAGTTTTGTCTATCTTGTTGATTTTCTTGAAGGACCAACTCTTCATTACACTGATTCTTTGTATTGTTTTCCTTGTTTCTACTTTATTGATTTCAGCCCTCAGTTTGATTATTTCCTGGTGTGTACTCCTCTGGGTGGATTTGTTTCCTTTTGTTCTAGAGCTTTCAGTTGTGCTGTTAATTCTCTAATGTGACTATCCTCCACTTTCTTAATGTTAGTATCTTAGTGCTATGAACTTTTCTCTTAGTACTGCTTTCAAAGTGTCCCAGAAGTTTGAGTATGTTGTGTCTTCATTTTCATTGAATTCTACGAAGTCTTTAATTTCCTTCTTTATTTCTTCCTTGACCCAGGAATTGTGGAATTGCACATTGTTCAGTTTCCATGTGTTTGTAGGGTTTCTTCAATTTGTGTTGTTGGATTCTAACTTTAAAGCATGGTGGTATGATAAGATACAGGGGAGTTATTCCTTTTTTTTTTTTTTTTTTTTGGTATCTGTTGAAGTTTGCTCTGTTGCCTAGTATGTGGTTGATATTACAGAAGGCTCCATGTGGAGCTGAGAAAAAGGTATAATTTTTTTTGTTTGGATGGAATGTTTTGTAGATGTCTGTTAAACCCAATTGGAACATAACTTCTGCTAGTTTTTTCTTTCTTTGTTAAGTTTCTGTTTGGTGGTCCTGTCTAGTGGTGAGAGTGGGATGTTGAAATCTCCCACTATAAGTGTGTGAGGTTTTATGTGAGATTTAAATTTAGTAATGATTCTTTTATGAATGTGGGTGCCTTTGTGTTTGGAGGACAGATGTTCAGAATTGAGACTTCGTCCTGATGGATTTTTCTTATGAGGAATATGAAATAACCTTCTTCATCTCTTTTGATTGATTTTAGTTTGAAGTCTAATTTGTTAGATGTTAGGATAGGTACACCAGCTTGTTTCTTGGGTCCATTTGATTAGAAAAATCTTTCCCAACCCTTTACTCTGAAGTAACGTCTGCCTTTGGAGTTGAGGTGTGTTTATTGTATGCAGCAGAAGGATGGATTCTGTCTTTGTATCTGCTCTTTTAGCCTGTGTCTTTTTATAGGTGAGTTAAAACATTAATATAGAAGAAAATTAAGAACCATTGATTGTTAATTTTTGTTTATTTTGGATTTGGTGGTGGTGGTGGTATTGTGAGTAGATTTACTCTGCTTTTTCTTTTGGCTTCTAGTAAAGTGGGATTATCTATTGCCTATGTTTTTGTGAGTGCAATTGATGTCTGTGGGTTGGAGTTTCCCTTCTAGGACTTTCCATAGGGCTGGATTTGTGGATATGTATTGTGTTAATCTGGTTTTGTCATGGAATATCTTGTTTCCTCCATCTATAGTTATTGAGAGTTTATTGTGTGTAGTAGTCTGGGCTGGCATCCATGGTCTCTTAGTGTTTGTAGAACATCTATCCAGGACCTTCTGGTTTGCAGGGTTTCCATGGAAAAGTCAGTTGTGATCCTGATAGGCCTGCCTTTATATGTTACTTGACATTTTCATTTGCTGCTCTTAATATTTTACTTTATTCTATATATTTGATGTTTTGAGTATTATGTGGCAAGGGGACTTTTTGTTGTTGTTCAGTCTGTTTTGTGTTCTGTAAGCTTCTTGTACTTCCATGGGCTTGTCCTTCTTCAGGTTGGGAAAGTTTTCTTCTATGATTTTGTTGAATACGTTTTCTGCACCTTTGAGCTGGGCTTCTTTGCCTTCTTCTATACCCCTATTATTCTTAGGTTTGGCCTTTTCACAGTGTCCCACATTTCCTGGATACTTTGGGTTAAAGATTTGTTGGATTTAAGATTTTCTTTGGTTGATGAATCTATTTCTCCTACTTTATCTTCAGCGCCTGAGATTCTCCCTCCCATCTCGTTTATTCTGTTGGTTATGCTTGCATCTGTAGTACCTGGTCATTTACCCAATTCCCTCAGTTTGTGTTTTCTTTATTGTCTCTATTTCAGTTTTCAGGTAATGAAGTGTTTAAAATTTTTCCTTTTTTTTCTTTTTTTTTTTTTTTTTTTTTGCTTTCTTTGTTTTCTTTAAGAGATTTGTTAGTTTCTTGCAATTTTTGGTTTTTTTTTTCTTCCATTTCTTTAAAGGATTTTCTCATATACTATTTGAGAGCCTCTATTACTTTCATAAAGTTGATTGTAAGGTTATTCTCTTTTGCTTCATCTGTGTTGGGATATTCAGGCCTTGCTGGCATAGAATCCCTGGACTCTGGTGGTGCCATATTGGTTTTCTGTTGTTGAATGTGTTCTTATACTGTCATCTTCCCATCTCTTCTTCCAGTGGGTACAGGAGGGGTCTCTCCCTCTCCTCTCTGCCAGAGGGTGGAGGGGCAGGACAGGAATGGTAGCCAATGCTGGGTGCTTTGTTCTGCCTCCAGGTCCCTCTGGGGGATTAGGTGGCAGGAAGGGTCTGACAGTTGCAGGTCAGGGGACTCTTGGGGACCACTGACATTAAAAGTTATTATCAAAATGTGTTGTTGATTAATGTCATCATACTGTTTATTTTTGGTATAAATGTTTCTCTGTGGTACTTTGCATTTTAATAATTCTGACTTCATATTTCTTACCACAACATTTGTCATGGCTGCTTTTATGCTGTGATATATTCTCTCTGTTTTGTTGTTGTTGTTGTTGTTGTTGTTTTGATTTGGTTTGGTTTGTTTGGTTGGTTTTTGTCATGTTTAGCAAATCTACTAGATTCAGGTCATCTTTCAGGTTTAACTTGCCCTTCTTCTGACCCTACTTCTTGTTTGCTGTGAATCTTCCTACAGGAATGTATGCATGAAGTTAAGCTATAAGGACCAGTAAAATTTGCTGTTAATAATCAGATGGAGTTGCTAAAATGGTCTAGTTTTTGTTATGTTGCAACAAGAATAAGGTTAGGACTATATGCTCAATGCTAAATCCACATGATGGAGTTAAAAAATCTGGTAATTCTTAGGATTATGTGAACCCACTGAGGGCAAGGTATAAAATGTGTATTGCCTAGAGCTGTGCTGAAAACCACAGACCAAACCTTTGGCTTCTGGGACAAATATATAGACGTTGGGAGACTCTATACACAAGTATGGACTCTGCCCTGTAATGACCACTGGGACCTCAGAAGTCAAAGCCCTCAACTCACATTGACCTTTGAGCCTGAGTGAGCCAACATTTCAGTTTTTCAGGGGACTTTGGGTCCACTGCCGCTAAAGCTCCAGCTGATCTTTGGGGACACAGGGAATGTAGAGTGCATTGCTTTCTGTGACTCTGGTCTCAACAATCAGAGGTCTGCTCTTACAGTACTGGCTGTGCAAAGTATTGTCTGGTCTAGAGCTAGAGGCCTGGTCTCCTACTGTTTTCTCCTATGTGGAATTTTTAAGTCCCCACCCCACCCCCAATTACAAGCATCTTCTTCAAGACAAAAATCAACACTAGTTTGCTCACATTGAATTCTTACCTCAAAACCAGGAAAGGAATGGTCACTCACTTGTAAGGGTTGTTTTATTTTTGAATATGGATGAAGCTGGTGGTTTGATTAACATAAACATGTTTGTCTTTTACAAATAGCTCAAGTCTGGATTTCTGTTTCAGACTCCTGCCTCCCCTCACCCCCTCTTGTCTGTGGGTATGTGAACATGTACATATCATTACCTTGGATCATTCTTGCATGAAACTTGATAAAACTGTAATAACAAATATTTATCCTATTTCTTGGTCATTTGGCATATTGTTAGTTATCCTTGTTAATTTTTTGAAGTGAAGGAACATTAGAAGGAGGCAAAGAGTGGGGAATAGTAAGAGTTAGGAAGTATGTGGGGAATCTAGAAAGGCTCTAAAACTGGCCCCAAATACACCTCTCTGAGTCCTGAACTCTTGTGTGACCTTTACTAAAATATGTTCCACACAGGAGATTCAGATCGAACAAACCATAGGGCAAGCTTTATTTGTTCTAGACAAGGTCTTCCTATGTATTCCAGGTAGCTCTTAAATGTGTAACCCGCCTACATCAGCCTTCCAAATGCTGGGATCACAAAGCATGTACCACCATATGGAAAAAGTTACAAATTCTAAATAGACACACAGCTGCTTCGTCATCATGTTGGCTTCTGAGAGAGCTGATGCTAAGTCTCAGAAACTGTTTCAAAATTTCAGCGGCTGTGCTTTCATTCAGCATGGGGAGATAGCTTGAGCAAATTCATTATGACATTCGTTGAGGGCAGACAAACATGCTTTGAAAAATATATGTTCACAGAAAAAAGCAAAATCAGGCAAATTAACCAAGACTCTTTCCAACTCCAGACAAAAGCTGTCCTGATGAACCACCAGAATGTTTGCTGAGGCCAAACAGCATTTTCTTCTGTCTCTCTCTCATCAAGTCTTTAAGTCACAAGATTGCTCCTGAGAAAGCAATAGTGGTGAGTGGACAGCCATTACACGAGTCCTTTTGATATTAATATCATGAGAATAGTTGAAGATCAAAGGATTGCAAAAACTTGTTTTTTGAAGACTATCAATATTTATTCCAGAGTAGTCCAGCAGTAGTGATGAAATACTGAGCGTTTCCATGTCTTCCAAGTAACAAGTCAATATCTGGAGTAAGAAACTGGCTCACCTGGCACATTCTACAATGGGCACTGTCACATAAATTTCGTCACATTCGTGTATGACAAATGTTAAAGCAGCCAGTTTCTACAAAATGGATATATAAAAACGTCCCAAGTGTGTTTCTTTTCAGCAGTATTTGAATTCAGTTTCTTGGACAGCTAACTTCACACATCACAAAAGAAAGCTTCCGGGTACCAAGCAATCTTTCGACTACCTAACTCAACACACCTCCCTTGCAATAAGCCTCAGAAAGCTACCTCCTTCTGCATGTGCCCTGTACCTCTATCCACCACTGATGCATCACTGATGCTAATCTCTTGTAGTAATCACCACCATAGCAAGGAACCCCTGGTCACTGTCTTTTCTAATCTCCCTCAGGGCTTCATAGTTTTGGTTTTGTCTCTCATCTTCATGGGTAATTACAACTTCTTCTCAGAATTTTTCAACATCCTCTTTTTGCTGGTACTTAAAAGTTGACCCTTCCCTGAAAAAGACAGCTTTTTCACACTGTGCCCATTGCAGGTGGATGTTTTATTACTATTCAAGACTAAACCTAATTTTCAAACTTACTTCACTCTCCTATTGTCTTTACATTTTTCCTTTACAACCCTGGGTGTTACGAGCAGAGCACATTTTTCCCTGCCGGTTGGGTCCCACCGCCATGCCAGCCCCCAATAACACGCAGAGACTCTGTATTTGATACACTCCTATTGGCCAGTTACTATTATTGCTTATGGTCTAGCTCTGTCTTAATTATTAACCCATTTCTACTATTCTAAGTATTTCCACATGGCTCATCTTACTAGCCAGAGCGGCACTGGTGTTCTACCTCTCCAGGCTCTCCATGCTGACTCCTCCTTCCTACTTCCTCTTTCCTCCTTGTCTCCTAGCCCCACTTATCTTGCTTTCCCATTGGCCACAGTGCTTTATTCATTGACCAGTATGAGAAACATATTTACAGAATAACATCTCCCATCACCAGGGAATCCAGATTTGAATCTCATATCAAAAGAATTCTGTTGAAGAGAGGGAGGATGGATTTTAGGAGTCAAGGGGGTCAAGGGTATTACATGGAAACATCTGGCCTGGTTCATAGGAATTCACAGAATCTGAACCAACAACCAGGAATCCTATACATATATGTGGCAGATTTTTATCTTGGTCTACTTGTGGGACTCCTAACAGTGGGAATAGGAGCTGTCCCTAAGACTTTGGCTGGCTCTTGGGAACTCATTTCTCATAATGAGTTGCCTTGAGGAGACTTAATACAAGGGGAGGTCTTATAGCAACTTGATATGCCTTTCTTTGTTGATAGCCAGGGAATGTCTGCCCCTTTCTGAAAAACAGAGGAGGAATAGATTTGTGGCAGTGAATGAAAGAGAGGTGGGAGATGCAATGGGAGAAAAGGAGAAGGGGAAATTTTGGTCAGTACTTTAAATTAATTAATCAATAGAGTCTATTTCTCCTTTGTTGAAATCATTTGTCAAACTTTAAGTCACTCCCACCCACATGACAAATACAACATGATATAAAGTAAATATATGAAAATATGATTTATATGTCATCTGCGGTGATATATTATTTATGCTTTAATTAATATTGCCTGAAGTATCAGAAACAAAGCCAACTACTCTAGTTAGATATAGAAGTTATGCCGTGGTGGTACACACCTTTAATCCCAGGACTCAGAAGACAGAGATAGATGGATCTCTCTATTTGTCCAAGCCCACCCAGGGCTACACAAGAATGAATTAGTCTAAAAGCTTAACAGAAATCTTGCCTTTAATCCCAGCCCTAGAGAAGGCATATAAAAGACAGGAGCCTAGTGTCTCAAGCTGCATTCTGAGATTCATTCTCTAGCCATGCTGAGGAGAGGCAGCAGCCTGGGACTTGAAGGGGAGAGCATTAACCCTTTCAACCTGAGGTAGAGGTGAGAGCTAGTGGCTGGCTGCTTTACTTCTCTGCTGTTCAGCTTGAATCTTGAACCCCAATAACTGTCTCTGGGTTTTTATTTTTTGTGTTACACATTGCCACCCAATGTTAAGGTACGAATTCATGAAAAAGCTGCTTTGAGGTCAGGATCTTAGGCCCAGGCCTGACCTGCAGGCAGAACTCCTGAGTCCTTGCCCAGCTGTCTAGGTTTTCTTTTCTTTTTCCCCCAAGTCCTTGAGTGACTGTGGGATTTTTCAGCTGTAGCTTTTCTAAACAGCCTTCATGGCCTGTAGTGTCACTGATCTAAGCAGCAATCTGTGGCCAGCTTGGCACCTAAGGGCCATGCCACCACTAAGGCCATGCTGAACTAAGTGACCCTTGCTGTTACCTGTGGCCATGGTGTCATCTGGGCCAGGGATGCTGCTGAGGGCCATGTCTGGGTCAGTGGCCATACTTCAGCCACTGTGCTTATCAGTGGTTCCTGTTATCACTGAGGGCTGTGCAGATCCCCAGGGTATGGAAAGCCACCTGAGACCATGTTGGTGTCTGAGGGCCTTGCTGCTGGTGAGGCCATACTTATCTGGGTGGTCAGTGGCCTGTGCTGATACCAAATCATGGTAATGTATGGGCCTCAGCTGTTCGTTGCCAAGAGCAGTGCTTTGGTCTACATTCCTTCCACAGCTGGGGTCTGTGGCGATGTTTGTGCCCTGTGTTGCCACAGGGAGTCTTAAAAACCATGTATGTTAAAATCTAAGGCCCATGCTGAGCCAGCCCCACCCCTCACTGCCCCTCACTGGACTTCGGCAGAAGAGCTGGCCCTTGCACTAGGGGAGATAACCCACCCCTTAACATGGGTGTAGGAGAGCCGACCACAATGGCATGGGCCTAGGGGAGCTGCCCCTTGTCTAAGGGGGGGCAGTGCCAGTGACCCAAACAGACAAGTTCAGCTGCTACATGAACCCACATCCTGAGCCTTGGGTTGGCCAACCCTGATGTCTACCCCATCTATGACCTGCTGGAGTACATGAAGAGACTGGTCCTATGGACTGGTTACTATTGTCTCAAGGCAACAACAGGATATCTGAGGGGAGTTTGGGTGAGGGTTCACATTATGGTATGCTAGAAGCCTTGAACCAGACCAATGACTCCTTGCAATAAACTTGATGGTAAGGCTGAATGGACAAAAGGGTCTACTGTGTGACACACTTCAGCACCCAAGTCACTAGGATGAATGGAGAGGTGATGGAATGATGGAGAAACAAGGCACGGATTATCCGTTTTGTTTTTAATTGATTGGTGTACGCGCCTGCCCACGCCAGCAAGGAAGACGCGACTCCGGATAGATCTTCTACTCTAATGCAGAAGCAGACAGGCTGAACAGACTTAACCAATTAAGGGCTTGTTTACCCAGAGAGTCTACACCAGCAGGAAGGTGTAAGGTAGAAGCCAGCACCACTTTAAGGCGTGGCACTACACGGCTCTCTACAATTGGGAGGGAGGTTTCTCTTGGGGAGGGATGCCACAGGGGTGAGGGGAGAGGTGGAGGGACTGGGAGATGAGTGAGATTAGGATACATAACATAAAGTTCCAGAAGAATCAATACAGAAGTATGCAATAAAATGGAGAACCTGAATGAATAACTTAAGTACATACTTCAAGGTCTTGGTAAACAAGGACAAAACAGGCATGTGTGTCATTAGCCAGGGGGAGATGAGCATGCATAAGACTGAAAATAGAGAAATAGAATAAAATGTCAATGAAATAAAGTGCTGTTTTCTTTTGAAAAGATAAGCAGCCTATTAATCCCTTAACCAAATTTATAAAAAGAAGAGAAAAGACTCAAATTAACAATATTAGACATGAAAATAGAGAAATTAGAACAGAAACCAGTGAAATTCAGAAAAGCATAAGGAAATACCTTAGAAATCAATATTTGGTATAATTGGAAAATCTTAAAAAATGGATGAATTTCCAAGATCATATAACTTATCAAAATTAAACTATAATGACATAAATAGTTCAAACATATCAGATGCTACAGTGATATTGAAACAAAAATAAAAAAAAATATTTCAATTAGCAAAGGCCCAGAACCAAACAAGTTCACTGCAGAATTCTCTCAGATCTTTAAAGAATACTCAAATTATTCCATAAGACAGAAAAGGAAGGAGAGCTTTCAAAATCTTTGTAAAAAGCCAGGTTGCAAGAAGCAAGAATTGCAAGAAGCCAGAATTGCTGCGGGAGGTCCAAACTCTAATGCCAGGAAGCAGAGATCCATGGGTAGGAGGGAAGGTTGAAGAAGCTTCAGGGAATCATAAGAATTTAAGACAGAGCTTATTGGCTTTTTCCACAGCACCCACTAGTCTGTCAGCTGTGTCAAGGTGGAGCTGAGTATCTCCTTCCCAGAAAATGGCTGTCAGGAACTCCGTGGAGCGGGCAGTGAACACAAACATTCCATGAAAAGCATGTGGCCACGGCCTTGCTAGCCTTGTTCTGCTCTGAGTTATGTGGCCAGCTGTGGGAAGGACAAACAAGGTCTTCCCATGAAGCAAGGGGTCATGACCCATGGAGGAGTGCACCTTTTGCTGAGTAAGGAGCATTCTTGTTACAGAGCAAGGAGAACTGATGGGAGATGTTATTCTGTATATATGTTTCTCATACTAATTAATAAAGCCCTGTTGGCCAATAGAAAACTAGATAGGCGGAGCTAGGAGACAAGGAGGAAAGATGAAGTGGGAAGGAGTAGTCAAGATGTAGAACATGGAGGAAGGAAGACGCCTGCCACAGCTCCCTGATAAGACGACCACGTGGAAATACTCAGATAAGTAGAAATGGGTTAATAATTAAGACAGAGCTAGCCCATAAACAATAATGGTAACTGGCCAACAGGATTGTATCAAATACAGAGTCTCTGAGTGTTATTTGGGGCTGCTGCGGCTGTGGGCCCAGACTGGCGGGCTGCGGGCTAGCAGGCCGGCGCCGGAAAAAACCTGCTGTAACAGAGAACTGGAGAGAAAAAGTGCAGGTCTATTTGTAGATGCACCGTAGATGCTACTCGGAGTGTTCTCAACTCAGTTATTGCAAAAAAGGAGAGAAATATACTGAAGGACTCTCTAACAGGCCAAGCTTGGCAAACATGAACTGGCTGGTTTTGCCTTCTTTTCCCCTTTCCCTCTCCCTTGTAAAATAAACAAACAAACAAAGAAAACAAATAAACAAAGAAAAAAAGAACAAAAAAAAATATATCCTCCAAAGCCTATTCCCTTACTTGGCTACTGACTCATTCCTGAGACAAAGCACCAAGTTCCAAAAATTAAATTCATTATGTGACTAACATAGGATTTGCCAACTCACCCAGCGCAGACTCCCTCTTTCTTCCCTTAAAACCCCACTCCTGGAAAAAAAAACACCTGCTTGCTGCTTGCTATCTGCCCAATCCAGAGTTAGCACCCTCCCATGCTTGCCGCACCAAGGTAATAAACCTTCTGGCTGAGAATTGGGTGTCTGACTGTGTCCTATACCAACTCTTGAGGGGTGGGGATCATTTCTCCTTTACATTTGTTTTGTAACTCAGATCATGAAGGGGGTTATAACTCAAATAGCTCTATAGGACCCCCAACTCGGTTCTCGCACTTTCTGGGCCAGCTGGTGCCCCTTGACTTCATCAAACAGTAGCTAATCTGTGAGTTCTTCCAAGTTTTTCTGTCCTAAACATTCCTCAAGACACATCATTTATGCTGAGAATTTGGTGTCTAGATGTGTGCTGTAACAACTGGGGGTGGGGTATGGTGTTCGTTCACTACAGATATTCCTGATCTAACAGATAATTCTGTGTCTTGGGATTGGGAACCCAGAATGATGGAAAAAAATCCCAAGCTTTTCAATCTCTCTAAAGAAAAAGAGTTATGTCTATATGTTGCCAGAAGGCCCTTAACAAAGAAAGTAAAAAACCCAGGTCTAAAGCACCCAGCATTCAACATCTTGGTACTCAGAGTATTGCAATGCAACACAAATGCCAGTACATTGCTCCAAAACAACAACACACTAAAAGAGACAAGGTAAAGAGAACAAAGGGACAATGACAGGAACGGATACCAATGTTGGCTGTCCTCACTGAGAGTTTCTGCTTCTAAGTCTGCGTACAGTCAAGGTAAGTCTTTAAGAGTAGCAAATAAATGGTCAGACCTTAAAGAAAATACAAAAAATAAAAAAGACTTAGGTAGCTGTCTTTGTTTGCTCTTTATTGCTGTGAAGAGACACCATGGCCCTAACAACTCTTAACAAAGAAAACATTGAATTGAGGTGGCTCACTTACGGTTTCAGAGGTTCATTCCATTATGACAGGGAGCGTGGCAGAGTGCAGGCAGACATGGCGCTGGCTACATCTTGACCAGAAGGCAGGAGGAAGTCAACTGTCTCCCTGTCACACTGTCACACTGAGGGAAGCTTGAGTAAAAGAGACCTCAAAGTCCACCCCTACAGTGACATGCTTCCTCCAACGAGGCCACACCTCCTAATAGTGCCACTCACTTTGGGGGTCATTTTCTTTCAAACCACCACAGTAAGAATACTAGGCAAGCATCCACCAACTGTGCAGGCACCAAGACGGATTCTGGCACATACTGACAACACATATGTGGGCACAAACACACCTATGGATCAGCATACAACATTGAATAAGGCAGAAAGATCTACAGACAGACACTCACAGGAAGGCTCGCAAGGATGTAGGCATGGTCAAAGACTCGAGTGAGCCTCTGACCTCAAGATTAAATTTCTACAGAATCACACAAAAGTGGCACTCTGTCTAAGAGGATCACATCACAGATCGCATCAGTTACTTTTCCTGGACATCAGGTTTCAGTCATTTTTCTGAGCTCACGACATTTCGGGTTATCTCTCTCCTTGGTACTTGTGGATAGGATGTAAGTTCTCAGCTACTGCCACAGTGTTATTCCTACCTACCATGCTCCCTGCCATAATGTTCATAGACTCTAACCCTTCGGAACTCTAAGCCCAAAATTAAATGTTTTCTTTTATTAGCTGTCTTAGTTGTGGTGGTTTTGATGACAATAGAAAAGTAACTATTTTATTACCATTTTAGACAACTGGTACTTTATAGAGGTGTTATCTTGGCTCATAATCCATAGTAAAGGCTTAGAGAACAACACTTATACAAAATATTCTATATCCTTTTAGGTTTTGTATGTCATCTAGACATCTTGGTCTTTTAAGCTCTTAGGCCCATGACCAACTCTCTCAGCTATGTAGGTTTTCTGGCTCTAAGAGCCCCAAGTTCTCATGCCTATTAGTAGTGTAAGGTGATGTAGGCTCTTAGCCCTTGTAGATTCTTAGGGATTTCCCACAGGGGATGTCCCCACAGGGCCTGGAAGCCCACTCCTCAATCCAATACATACACAGAGTAGGGAGAGTTTATTTATGACCCACAGTCACATAGGCCTTAAGTCATCTTAGTGGCTGCTTCATCCAACCTGGGATTTTTCTAAATAACGTTGGTGGACATTTGTACTGACACTGCCGTTAATGTGACATGAGGCCCTCTGTGGTAGTGTGAATTTAATTGGCCCCCATGATCTCATAGAGACTGGCACTTTTAGGAAGTGTAGCTTTTTTGGAATGGGTACGGCCTTGTTGGAGAAAGCGTGTCACTGAGAGCAGGTTTTGAGGTTACCTATGCTTAGGATTATCACCCTGTGTCTCAGGTACTATTCCAGCACCAGGTCTGCCTGCACACCGCCATGCTCCCTGTCATGATGATAATGGGCTGAACCTCTGAAACTGTAACTGAGCCACCCAATTAAATGTTGTCTTTATAAGTGTCTCTTCACAGTGATAGAAACCCAAACTCAGACACCCTCTACTGGAAGTGTCAATAAGCCAACTCTATGTTGTAAACTATTACATATATTCCACTCAACTGAAAGCCTTCTGGAACTGAGCTGTCAGGAAATTACTACATAATACCCTTATTTACCCCTTGATACAGAAAAACATGGCCCTTAAACGCTGGAGCTGTATATCATCCATTTCCAAGATTTTAGGGCAACTATGAAACTCACAACCATAGATTCTAAGTCTGTAAGAGAACCAGACTTAGAGGTTGACAGGATGTCATCAACACAATACAAAATGGTTACCTTGGTCCACTGCCAGGATCACCAAGCCGTGATAATTGGGTAAGGTTAAACAAATATCCCTGGGATAGTGATAGCATGTGAGAAAAACTTGTTGGTCCATTACATGCTGTTACCAATCAAAAGTTAGTATCCATGACTTTTATGATGGATGGCATAGCAGCATGTAGTGACGGAGTCCTCTTATTCAGCTTGTGGTAGTTCATGGTTGCTTTTAAGTTTATTTTATTTAATTTCATTTTGCATTCCAACCACAGTTCTCCTTCCCACCCCTCCTTCCTCCTTTCTTGACTCTCCCCCTCAGCCCATCCCCCATCCACTCCTCCCACAGTAGTTGTGCAGATGGAGCTAACTGAGGGTCCTCTGACTGCAGGACCAGTATCTATCCCTGGTTCATGAACTACCTTGTTGGAGCCCATTCTCTAAGGTGAGATGCCATGCTCAGCCTTAATGCAGGGGGGAGGGACTTAGTCATGCCTCAACTTAATGGGTCAGACTTTGTTGACACCCCCATAGTTATTTTTTCAGATTCCATCTTGTTTTCCCATTGGCCACATGGAGGCATTGTAGGACTATTATAGTACATTGACATGTCACCCTGCCATCACCCCAGGCAACCAGTACTGGTAGAAGCAGACCATTCATTTTGGGCTTGATAGCCTGGATTGGTGAAGGTAGCACTGGCTTCACTCTCCTTGGCTTAAACTCCCTCATGGTTACGTGGAGGGTTACAAGCCCTTACCTTATAGAATCTCCAACCCTAGCATATGACTACCTACAATAGAAATATCCCTATGTAGAGCAGTGTTGGGTGATGGGTCTCAAGGCCACAGATTTTGGTTTGTTCTTGGTCATGAGGTCACCATAGCCATCCATGTACTCTCCTGGATCCCAAGGACTAAAGTAGAGTCAATTGCAGCATCAGCAAGGGTAAAAAAACTATAAATGTACAGTGGAATGTTTTGCTTGGGGTTTCTATAGCTGTGAGGAGATAGCATGACCACAGCAACTGTTATAAAGGAAACATTTAATTGTGTGGCTTACCTTATCATCATGGTGGAACACAGAAGCATGCAGGCAGACATGGTGCTGAAGAAAAAGCTGAGAGTTCTGCATTTTGACCACTGGCAACAGGAAGTGGTCTGTCTACCACATTGGGATTAGCTTGAACATAGGAGACCTCAAAGCCTGCCTCAAGGGTGACACACATCTTCCAACAAGGATACACATACTCCAACAAGGCCACACCTCCTAATAATGGCATTCCTTATGAGCTTATGGGGGCAATTATATTCAAACTACCACAGAGAGGAATCATTAGATTTGGGGAGCCTAGCGCAATGTTTCATTCTCAGACTGTGTTAAATCAATGTCAGTGGCTTGTTTACTCATAATTTCTGCAGTTTGCCAGTGTATGCCCATACCAGATATACCATGGCCATCCCTGGCTCATTATCAAATGTTTCTGAATCTGTGATCTCAGGCCTTTTAGAACTGCCTTGTATGTTGTAATTGATATTATTCACTCCATCTTTTTCATCATCAGCAAGATTCTACATGTCTCCCAGGTGGAAGGGCCAGCTCCCCCAGGATTTGACTTACTGCTTTCCCTTTGATAAGAGGATGTTACAGGGTACATGATTTAGATCAGATACCCCAGCAGTTTGTCCTCCAGAGCCTCTAGTTCTCATACTTTGTCTTCTTACAGTCCTGTTTCCAACATCCCAGATAGAAAAAACAGACAAATACATAACAAAGAAAGTTATAGACCCATCTCCCTCATGTCCTCAATGTAGTTGGAGAATGAATGCTTGATACTGACCTTGCTCCTGTCTTATACACATCCCTAATTCTTGGATTAAAGATATATGATCCCAGGTGCTGGAATCAAAGGCATGAGCTGTTTCTCTTTAGGACCGGATACATCTTGTGTAGATCTGGGTGGTCTTGGACTCACAGAGATCCATCTATCTCTTAATCCTGAGTCCTATGATTAAAAGTATGTATCACTACCTCCTAGCTTCTGGCTGCTGGGATTAAAGATGTGTGCCTTGCTTCTATGATTTGTGGCTCATTTTGATTTCTGAATCCTCAAGAAAACTTTAATAAATCAAATATTATATCACTACAATTCAGTAAAAAAACAACTCAGTTAAATAATGCTCCATAGATCTGAACAGAGAATCTGCAAAAGAAGAAAAGTGAACAGATACTAAACATTTTTAAAGGTATCCAATACCATTAGCAATTACGTAAGTGCAAGTTAAAATTGAGATTCCATTTCACCCCAGTTAGCATGGGGGTCATCAGGAAATTAAAGTATAATAGGTGTTGAAGATGTTGGTAAAGAGGAACCTTTATTCATTGTCAGTGAAAGTATAAACTTATATAGCCACTATAGAAATCCATGTGGGCATTCCTGCAAAAGCTAGAAAAAGAATTATCATTTGACCTAGATATACAATTCCTGGGCATATACCCAGAGGATGCTCTTTCTACAGAGATCTTAACCATGCTCTTTGCTGCTCTATTCAAAAATAACTAGGAAATGGAAACAGCCTAGATACCTATAAACTGATGAATGGAAAATGAAACTGTAGTACATTTCCACAAGGAATTTTGTTTAGCTGTTAAAAAGGGGTTACAAATTTTGCAGGCATATAGAAACTGGAGCAAGGTAACTCAGACTCAGATAAATGCTGCTTGCTCTCTCATCAATGAAACTTATTTAAATATTCCTATCTGTTTTGTGTTCTTAACCTGGAGTAAGTGTGGAAATTATCTTCTCTAAGTCTAGAATTCCTGAGAATCCAAGGAAATGATCATTAATGTTCATATGACTACATGAGAACATATGCATATTAACACGTCTGCGTGTGTTATGAGTAGGTTTCCCCACCATTCTGGTCCCACAGCCATGCCAGATCCAAATAACACACAGAGACATTGTATTAGATATAAAGCTGTTAGCCTGTTATTAGCATTAGCTATTGGCTAGCTCTGTCTTAAATATTAACCCATTTCTATTAATCTAAGTATCTCCATGTGGTCTTATCTTATCTGCTAGAGGATCTGGAATTCTACCCTGTAGGTTCTACATGTTGACTTTCTTCCTACCTCCTCCTCGAATCCTCCTCTCCTAGTCCCACCTATCTTGCTTTCCTATTGGCCAACAGTACTTTATTCATTAACCAATAAGAGAAACATATATACAAAATGACATCTCCCATCATGTGTACATCCAAGTGAATTACTGTTCTGTGTTCTCTGAATGTACCACGCATGCCTGCCTTTCTTATGTCCAGCTCTTTGATGGAATGGCATAAGAAGAAAGTTAGTAGTATGGTATTTTGAGGTCATAAGAAACTCTTCCATGACATTTGTCTATGATGCCTCATTCTGTTTCTTTGTTTAGCATTGGGTACTCTTTTTTAAACTACTGATCCTGTATTTGAAAATGTTTTTGGATGACTTTCAGACTGATATGTTTTAACTTACGACACCTATTTTCAAAACATGAAAGGCCGTTCCTCACCACCTCCAATTCCTGGTTCATACTTAAATGGACTAACTTCTGCTTGCCCCACCCCTGGCTTCCTATTGATGCAGAAGCTAGCTCTGCAGTAGCAGGGGGAAAGACTATGGTAAAAATTTTACATTGCCCCCATATGTTGCCGTGAAATCAGAGGCTGGGATTAAAAGGAAGATTAATAGTTAGCATAGCAAGGTCTGGACCACTGAAGAAGTTGAAGAAAGTTGGGTACATGGTAAATTAGACAGATAAGATGATAGACAGGGCTTTGGGCCACTGAGAGCAGGTTAAGCCCCACACCCACCTCAAAGTCACTCCAAGACTCCCTTAAGCAGTAGATATAAAGAACTATTGTCCTCTCATACATCTTCTCTCTAACACAGATCATTGTAGCAGACTTTCTTGTAAGTAAATGTGGTTTTACACCTATCGTCTCCTTGAATACACCTCAGACCACCTCATAGACAACAAGATGAATGTGAGGTAACTGAGGAAGCCCTCACTACAGCTTCACGGCTGTGGTGGAGTTAACATTCTCTGAAGGTAAAGCTACAAGCAGTCTATGTGAGAACAAAGGTAACATGGTCTAGTTAATAGCTACATACCTGAAAGGTGGTATGTAGAACCACCAGCTGGTAGTAATAGCTAGCATACAGGTAAGTTTAACACACAACAAAGTACAACAAATGAAAATGGAGAGTGAGGCATTCAAACCACAGCCGTCCCTGCCTGGGATGGACAGACACACAAAGAGTTTGGGGGCTTCACACTGCCTTATCCATGTCTAACCTCTGGTCTTCATACTCACTGTAGGTGCATACGCATGTTTTCTCCCAACATCCCCCGCAAGGCTTCCTTTATCTCAGGCTAGTGTTATTGTGACTTACCCTCTGTTTATTTCAGCGTTGAAATGTTTCCCAGTATTTGTGAAGGCCAGGTGTGAAATAGCACTTCGGGGGACCATTTCCATACAGTGAAATCCAGTTGGACTTAGCTGAGATTACATCCTATTGGCAACTCAAGGTCCAGGGCTCAGATGAGAGTCCTGATTTCAACATGTCACATAGGCCCCATCAAAGGGTGAATGGCATATTAACTACCTCATAAAAGGAGACAGAAGTCCTTTACAGGCATTTGCAGGCATGACTGAATGAAAGCCCACGGGAGACAGAAGTGTTGGTAAAGATGAAAAGCCTGGGGCGACATAGAGTGGTGGGAGAGAACACTAAGGAGAATGTCTTCATGGATGCCAAGACAGATGTTAATATAGAAGCTTTGTTCTTTCCTTAAATGAAAAAGTATGGAGCATTAGAAATGAAGGCAGATTTCTTCAGGACCAACAGAATAGACTGTACTATACAGAATGTGTTGTTCTTAGAACAGCATAGGTCAATGGTCCCACAACAATGAGCAGTATAGTTGTGTAGCTGGTTTCTAAAATCAAAACATTGTCTGGTGAAGTGAGACATTTAAGACTGGCCTAGCTGAGTAACCTTCAGAACTTAGCTCAAGAAATGGTTGAGGTTGTGGAGTCATAGAAAGTTAGAAGATTCACTGGAGAGTCTCGTGGAGCCATCTGCTGGTCATGCAGGGAGCTCCAAGACTACAACTTTCTTAAGTCCTCTCCCAGGACTGGGTGGGATTTACAGGGATGAATGGATGCAGGTGCCTCTGAGTTTTTTTTATCAAGCTAGAATTGGGTGCAATCATTTCTTCAGTCTGTTGTTGGTAACCTATCTGGGGTCAACAGACAATTGTTCATGTCTTACCAGGAAAAGTCATACAACAAATGGGAAGCTGAAGTCCATGTCTGCAATTCCATGGAATTACAGGACCACTTCGAGCCCTAGAACCTGGTGAGTAACATGTTCAGAGATTGTGGAGCTGACTAACTATAGGGATCATCAAATATGATAACTACACAGAGGCTACATACAGTGTTACAAACACAGTGCTTGTCAGCATTCTATGAAAATGTTTTTGGAAACCTGTTGTGATAAAATCAGAAAGAGAAAACACACTAGGTGGCACTCTAAGACCAAAGAGTCATTTTTCTTTCATCACTTTTTTTTTTTATTATTCCTGTCTGCTTTCATGTAGGTTATCATGAGATGAGTATTCACTATCTAGTGGGTATGAGATATCAGGAGAACTGAAAACTAAAGAATTTTATTGCATATTTAGGACATTTTTAAAAAGGCCAGCACTTACTCTGCAGAAAGCACCAGTGGCTGGGAGAACCCTGGACCCGCAAGTTGGGAAGGGAGGCATAAAAACAGTGCAGAAGGTCCTCGCGATGAGGGTGGACTGACGCTTACAGTTCCCAGTGTCTTTGGGCAGCTTTGCAACCCCTAGACACCCTGAATGATGTCATTAAAGCCACAAATCAAGGAGCGATGTCCTGAGTAGAATTCTTTCTTGTTCATAGTGAAGAGAGCTGGTGCCACACTCAGGCCCAACCTTTTGCCAGATCACAGGAAACCCAGTACCAGACTTAGAACACTGAGAGTTGCATCCGAAAATGCAAAATATAAAGCATGTGGTAATAAACATGCCACACAGGCAGACTCACAGACAATGCCTGCTTTCAAATGGCCAGGGTTCTGCCACACTTTTAAATGTGTTTCTGAATAAAGGCAATCATGTACTTGTCAGGCTCCCGAGTCCCGGTCTGTCCTAGAGTTAGAGGGCTCAGTTCTTTGCATCATACTTAGGAGACAGTGGCACTAGCCTTAGTCAGGAAATAAATGTTATGTGTGGATTTTCAAAGATGCATTTACTCCAAACCAGACCTGGCCTGGAACACTAAATAACTGAAGCTGGAGAGATGCTGATCAGACACGGAAGGCTGGAAAGTGCCACTTATTAAAGGATCTAATGAGTGGGTGTCCCAGGTTACCTCGGCAATTAATTGTAAATGAAACACAAAGAATGTCTTTTTGTGTGTATGAATAGCCAGTTCTGTAAAAGTTTGGGGTTAGCTGGTAGCCTCCATCTGTGAGTTTTATTCAGGGAAGGCAGACGCTTCTGTAATGAAGAAGACTCCCGGGTCCCAGAGTTTTCCTCACTAGATAGCTTCTTCCATCCAGGGTGTTTCATTCAGTCAGCCACTGGTTCCCACTGTATTCATCTCAACTCAGTGAAGCTCAAACTTCAAATGCCTTGATCTTCAACTCTAGTGAATTCATTGTGGCAGTCCTTGGTGGACAGACCATGAACAGCACACTGGGGGACCTGGTCAGTAATGACAGCACACTGCACCTGTCCCCACTTTATCAATCACCCTTCACTGGGTCCCATCTCTTCTGTATTTCACCACTTCTTAGCATTACCAAAGAAAGAGCTTGAGTTTTAGCATCCCTGCTTTGGAGGATGCTCCAAGTCACCTCTAAATTGTAGCCCATATAGTATTGTCAATGTTACGGAACCAAAAAGCACCACTATGATATCTGAGACTTTTGCAACATCAACACCATTGTCACAGACTACAGAACACAGGATGTGCAAGTGACTTTTGTCTTAATCTGTCAGTAGGTGTCGCTCTAAGTAAGTAACATAACATGCTGTTTAAGAATGGAAAGTAGAGGCTGGAGAGATGTCTTAGTGGTTAAGAGCACTGGTTGCTCTTCCAGAAGATGTGAGCTCAATTCCCAACACCCCAGTGTTGGCTCACCACCATCTGTCCTTTCAGTTGTAGGGAATCTGACACTTTCTGACACAGAAGAAATGTAAAGGATAGGAATAAGGCCATCAGAGAAATATAGTAGCCTGGTTAAATGCTTTTACCTCCAAGGAGAAGAAATGCCATTGAGCCAAAAGACTGTTACTTCTTATTTCAAATAATCTCACCCCACAATTATTAACCTTGTACAGGTTTCAGATTGAGGCAGGGAAGGAATAGATGAGAGAATAAAAACAGAGAGAAAGGCCATTAAAAAAAATGGAGCCATTATAGGTTTGAAGAGAAAACTGACTCTAGGGAAATGTCCAGAGACCTACAAAGATGAACCCAACTAACAATCTGAGCAACAGTGGAAAGGCTACCTTGAATGCCCTTGCCTGATAACAAGATTGATGACTAACTTATCTACCATCATGGAGCCAGAAGCAGACACCCACAGCTAAACACTGAGCCAAACTGGAATCCAGATGTAGAGAGGGAGGAATTATAAGAAAATGGGGACAAGACCAGGCTACAGAAACCCAAAAGACAACTAACCTGAACAAGGGGGAGATAATGGACCCCCAGGCTGACAGCTGGGAATCCAGCATTGGACTGGCTCAGACACCCTGAACATGTGTCTCAGTTAGAAGGCCTGGGCAGTCTAAGGGAACCTCTGACAGTGAAACCAGGATATATCGCTGGTGCATGATAGGACTTTGGGAGCACATTCCCCATGGAGGGATACTCCCTTAGGCTAGAGACAGAGGGGAGGGCCTAGCCCCTACTCCAAATGACTTGACAGATTTTGGTGATCCCTCCTAGAAGGCATCACCCTCCCTGTGGAGTGTGTGTGTGTGGTGGGGGGGAGGAATGGGATGGGATGGTGTGGGGGACATGGGACAGAGGGAGGGAGAGGGAACTGGGATTGATTTGTAAAATAAGATAAATAAATAAATAAGTAAATAGAATGGAGTGGTTTGGGCTATGGGTTAATGCAGAAGCAACATCACCAATTCTGGTGAACCTTAGTTTAAATCTTGGCTCTATCAACTGATGAAACCTGTTGATTTGGGCCAAATCAATAAAACGCTCTCCTTGTCTCTTGACTTTTGAGTCGGGGTCTCATGTAGCTCAGCCTGGCCCAGAACTCAACAGGTAGTGGGGGATGATCTTGAGTGTTGGGATTACACATCTAAGCCACCGTGTCTAGCTATGCAGTGCTGGGGACCCAAGCAAGGGCTACAGCTCCTGCCCCTCAGGTCCTTCTTGTGGAAATATCAGCAACAACACAGAACAGAAACAACTATTTTGACCATTCAAGGTGAGGAAATCTAAAGCCCTTGGCACACGGAGTACTTAAAGTTATAATTATACCCAAGTTATTGTCCACTGTATAAACATTGACAGTAACTCTCAAGTGTAAGTAAGCATTAGCTCACTCCCTAGTCTCCTTTATATATGATAACCTTAATTGTTAAATTTCTCCCCGTGGCCTCAATCATTTCTTTAACCTGCTTTTGGGCCTCTTGATGTCATATGAAGGCTGGCTTTAGTTGGCCTGCCTCTGCCTTGGAGAAATCACTCCATCTGACGTGAGTCACTGCGTCTGTAAAATCGCAGTCTCGGCTCCCAACCTGTTAGAGAGAATCAGGTACTCACTGGAGGAACTGGGCACTGCTAAAGCCATGGCTATGTAATAGAAGAATAATGTGGTTCACCTAGTCAAGAGTGAATCCACACATATCAATCAAGGCCGGGAAGTTTGGGGTTGGGGACAGGAGGATGTCTGTGGCATCTGAAATGGAGTTTTGTTGTTGGTTGTGTTTACTCTTTGCTCTTGACTCTGTTGGGGCCCCACCACCCAGCTCCCACACAAATACACAGAAGTTTATGCTTTCTTATGAACGCCTGGCCTTACCCTGGCTTGTTTTTAGCTAGCTTTTCTTAAATTGTCCCATCTACCTGTTGTCTCTGGGCTTTTCTCTTTCTCCAGTGTATATACCTTTCTTCTTCTCCACGGCTTGCTGTGCAGCTGGGTGTCTGGTCCCTGGTGTTCTCTCTCCTTCTCCTTTTTCTCACCCCCCAAACTTCTCTTCCCATATTTCTGCTCCCATTTATTGTCTCTGCCTCCCAGCCCCACCTATCTTTTCTCCTACCAACTATTGGATGTTCAGATCTTTATTAGACCAATAAGCAAAGCAACACAGCTTCACAGAGTTAAACAAATGCAGCATAAAAGAATGCAACACATCTTTTCATTATTAAACTAATATTCCACAGCATAAACAACTGTAAACCATCTTAAAATAATGTTCCACAACATTCCTCTTCTTGCCTAAATAAAAATAAAAGGTTTTATCTTTAGTATAGTAAAACTATCTATAACAAAAACAGTTAACAAGAATTATTCAGTCTATTTGTATTTAGCATTATCTGTCATATCTTAGAGATTTCAAAATTTTATACCTAATTTACTTGCCATCATAACTAAGGAAACCTAGGGCTTTAACTATTTAGTCTTTAACTCCCTCAATGACCCTAGAGGGATGTAATATTACCTCACAACAGAAACATTTGGCTGCCAGGGAAGTCACCCAAAGTTCCTCTGCAATGTTGGGGCATCCATCTTCAGCCTACAGGCCTAGAATATCTGGCAGGAATTTTGAAGGCCTAACCTGCCTTGTTTTGGCAAAGTTCAACTTTCTTTTTTTCTGTGTCCCTGTTTATACAATGTACACAACATATTTTCAGAAGCCAAGGCAAGAACAGTTTCTTTCCAAATAGCTAGCCTTGCCACATTAAGAGCAAACTCAACAAGAAGTCTCTTAGATGCCTATCAACTGTTTATGAAAAAGATTAGTGCTGCCAGGAGCTTTCTCGGGCCCTGTGGATATATGGATCCACATAGGAACAACAAAATGTTGATTTGCTCTTTAATTCTCTTACTTTTGGAGGACATGCCACTCAGCTCCCAAATAATCACATGGAGTCTTATTTGTTTTTATGAATGCCTGGCCCTAGCTTGGTTTGTTTTAGGCTAGCGCTTCTTAATTTAGATTGTCCCATGTACATTTGCCAATGGGTTTTTATCTTTCTCCATTCTGTATACCTTTCTTTATTCCTTACCCCATGGCTTGCTGTGTGTCTGGGTGGCTGTCCCCGGTGTGCTCGCTTCTCCTCCTTTTCTCGCTCCCCCATCTTTTCTTCCCAGATTTCTCCTCCTATTTATATCGTGTCTGCCTGCCAGCCCCACCTATCCTTTCTCCAGCCCCAGCAAATGACTGTTCAGATCTTTATTAAACCAATCAGCTGTTTTAGACAGGCAAAGTAACAGTTTCACAGAGTTAAACAAATACAACACAGAAGAATCCAATACATCTTTGCATCATTTAAACAAATGTTCTATAGGATAAACAAACATATCTCCAACTAATATTCCACAATGGAGTTTGTTTTAAATTAAGTGTGCTTTGTGTAGCACAGAATGTCTGCTTACCTCTGTTAGGTATGAGTTTAGTTATATAAAATATCTTATTTTTTTCTAATAAATTCACCCCAACACACACCCTCAATGATGCCTTCCTATGCCATAGAGCTGAGCTCCACAGGTGAAATTCTGCTGTGCTTTGAATTGATGGTTTTGTGTAAAATCTTGCTTCTTTTTAGTTGACATTTTGGTCTTTTTATGAAAGAGACATTTTTAAAAATGTGGTTTTTTTAAATTAAAATATAATCACTTTATTTTCTCCTTCCCTTTTCTTTCTCCAAACTTTCCCATGCAACCCCCTGTTCGCTCTCAAATTCACCGGTCCAATTTTCTTAACTGTTGATGCATTTGGAAATTATAGGAATACATTCCAAATTTATAAATACAACCTTGTCAGTCTGTATAATGTTACTTGTGTGTATATGATTTCAAGGGTGAGCACTTGGTATTATATAAGCAATGGGCTATGTCTCCTGCTCTCAGCGTTCCTTAGTTGTCTGTAGTTCTTCTTTCTTTCAAAACATGGTTTTATTTTCCAAATCATTTGAGAGCAAGTTAATTAACATTCTATTGAGATACTTACCTGCAAAGAAGTTATGTGTTAGGATGTTGCTACAAAAAGCTTTTAAAAAGGAAGTGGATGTGGCAGCTAGGGTGAGGGATTTGAATTTTACTTCAGTGTATTAAGACAAGCTGGAGAAGACATCGACTCCTACCATTCACTCTTCATATGGGTCAGATGGGCACAGACAATGGTGAAATGGATTCCTGCTCAGGAGCTGGCAGGGCAGCAGCTCAGTGAACATAGTCCTGTTTACCAGAACAAAGGTCCATCCACATTTTCAAAATCAGTAAATAAAATATAAAACATCCAATGTTACTAGTTTCAGCAAAATGGCAAAGACTATGTGGTATGGTGTGTGTGTGTGTGTGTGTGTGTGTGTGTGTGTGTGTGTGTGTGTGTGTGCGCGTGTATATACACACATGGGGTATGGGTGTTTGCTGAGGTCAAAAGAAGACAACAGATTACCCTGCAGCTGTAGATACAGGTGCCTGTGAGATTCCAGATAAGGGGGCTGGGAACTAACCCTGGTCCATTTGAAGGGAGTCAAGTTGTAACAGCTGATCCGCTTCTGACCCAACATTGCTTGCTGTGTTTTAAAGGACATTTGTCTTTCTCATTCTCAATCTTTCCATCTTTTCCCATTAACATTTGCTAAATAAATAATAACATGCAAAGAAACAATGAAAGGCAGCTGACACTGTACTTGAACCACAGGATTTTTCTGCTGTGGGAGACAAGCAATCATGATTTTGACTGGTGCCTTCCTGCTGGACTTCTAGTCTATGCAGAATTTCAAACACAGTCTTGTGTAGTGCCCTGTTCACGTTTCCTGTAAGTTCTAAAGGTTACTTCAAATTATGTGTCAAGGGCCAATGGGATGGCTCAGTGGGTACAGGTGCCTGCTGCCAAGCCTGGCGGCCCAACTTCCATTCTGGGACCCACATGTTGTAAAGAGAGAATCACCTCCTCGAGCTGCCCTCTCACCTCCACATGTGTCCCACCAAATGAATAAAACAAATGTGAGGAGTATTTTATAAAGAAGTGTATTTGAAGTACAGGTCTCTAAGGCCCTGTCCTTGATCACCTGGCTTAAGTTTAACTAGCATGTTCTGTCTTTATCCACTGAAAAGTCTACTAAACTGAACACAAGACACACCACTTGAGGGGGGGAACCATGCTGATTAAATTCATTCCCTGGCTTACAATGCTTTATAGTGGTTGCTGGCTATCTGTACGATGTTGGAACATACAGTCAGAGATGACGATTGAAGCAATGAGAACGAACGAAATAAAGTAGTTCCAAGACATTACAAATGGCAGGCGCATATGTCCCAGGACAGTGTCAGGTCTGGCCGCTATGGTGGAGAGCCGATTTCATGTAGCACTGAATTTCATTTTGGCTGTGTTCCTCCATTGCTGTAATCTATGCAATCTCTCGCAACATTGCCATACCCTTTATCAAACGGCAATTTTGGTATCGCTAGTGCTGAGAAGATGTGTCAGGTTTTAGTGTGACTGGCGTGTCATTATGATGGATTCCTCGAGTGCCTTTGAAAGTTAAATAAATAAAAACAAGAAGAATAAGGTTTGTGCAGATAGAATATGTATGGCACACACGCCAGTCAAAGGTGGCACTGAGGGGAAGCCAAGAGGGCAAGCCCTGAGCTGTTTACAAAAAAAGATGACTGGTTGCCTAGATGGAACCAGATGAGGTCAATGCATGAACAGCTGGTACTCACTAGGCAAAGCATAAGGGCACCTAAACATGTGATAGACTGACCTTTACAACCATTGGCTGGCTGTTTTCCCACTCTGCGTTTTTTTGGTTTTTGTTGTTTGTTTTGTTTCCTTTAAAAGATGCCTGCTATAGGACAATAAAGGAGTTCCTGTTTAAAAAAGAAAGGAAAGAAAATCCCTTTGGTATGTAAGCGTCCTCCCTCGGGCATCCAAGGCACTCCACTGACTCACTCACACTGAGATACCCCAGTCTCACTCTCTTAGCCCAGCTACCTGGTCTTTGGACTGTCCTGGGCTTTTTAGGACTTACAGAAGGCTGATTGGCTCAGGCTGTCAGCTTGTAAATATGCCTTTTTACAGGTTCTCTGGTTTATCTTTGCATTCCTTAGGGGGACAAGAACTGTGCTTAAATGATGGTGTAGGAAGAAAAACAGTGGTAACCATCTGAAGATTAGAGCATGGACCGTCAAATTTACTAACTGCAGTCAGAGCAGTGCCAAGATACCAGGGCAGGGGGAAGTGTCTGAACTGAAGGTTTCCAATGGATGTACCAGAGGGTTACCTGGTGGAGTCTTTCTAACTTGTCTTGTAAGTGGCAGGTAGAAACCCAAGACACCACACCAGCATTAATATTGCTTAAACCATTCACTTTCTAGCTATAACAGCAGTTACTACTGATTTTCCGAAACTTAACTTTTTGTGAAAGAAAGGGTTTATTTTAACTTGTACCTCTCAGTTCACTCCATCACAGAAGGAGTTTAGGGTGGACATTCAAAGTAGAAATCTGGAGGCAAGAACTGAAGTAGGGGCATGGGAGATTGCTGCTTACTGGCTTGTTCTTCATGGCTGGCTCAGTCTGCTTTTTTATAGAACTCAGGATCACCAGCCCAGGTGGGATGGGCATTTCTACATCAATCATTAATCAAAAGATGCTTGATAGACTCGACTACAGTCCAGTACTGTGGAAGAATTTCCTCAATTGAGAGTCTCCCTTACCAAATGACACTAGCTTGTATCAAGTTGGCAAAAGACTAACCGGGACAAACAAGTGACATCTAGGGTGACAACCTCAAAAGGGTGAAAAGGAGCCATTGGAGTGTCGAAATTTTTGACTGTTTTATAATAAAGTACAAATAAACTATATAGTACATGTGTAGTACACATAAGCATTATATACCACAGATATACTACACAGTAATGCATAGTGCCACAGACATGTACACAATTTGTGGTATTACATTTTTTTCTCTGCATTTTTACTGATTTGGGAATTTCTCATAATGTACCCTGATCACACTCACTTCCCAATCCTCTCAGGGCCACCTCCCCCCCCAAAACTTAACTTTTAAATATATTTCAAAAATATACATGGTGTCTAAGTAAAGAGTTGCCTACATACATGGAAATATGGGCAGCTTGTCTTAAGATATTTTAATCCACTGAATTCATACATAATAAAGCATGGTGACATTATTGACAACATTACCATGAATACCCCTAATGTCATTAGTGGGTTGCTAATAAATGAAACTGCTCTTTCAAGACCATTCAGTCATGAGTCTTTTCTGTATCATTTGCTGCGATCCAAGGAGGATCTAAAACTGAAGGGTCTTCTTAAGAACTGGACAACTGAGTCATTTGAGAGATGGCATGTCATAATCATACATGAGAGACAGTCTTCCCCACAGGAGTACATCTAACATGTTAATGGACACCATGCAGAATGAAGCACAAACAAGAAAACAATTAAAAGGAATGCATAAATAACTTCAGACATTTTCACATCATTTTTCATCTGTATCTTCTATGCTTAGTGATATTTATTAGAGGTCTATCGTCTAATGCTTAGAGTGAAAAAGCAAAAGACATACTTCTGAAAGGAGAGAGAGAAATTACATGTTGAAGCCCTTTGGGTTATAATTTTATTTGTTTACAGAATTTTCAAATATTGGATAAAATGACCTCCATGTTTGTTTGCTTTCCGTGATTTCTCTACAGTCGTGTCTCCTTGCCTGCCCAGTACTTGGGCTGTGGGACATGAACCCTTGCCATGCACGTTTCCTTCCTGAAGCTTGAAGACACCACTGCTTTGTCTCTTGTGGTTATGAAGCTGCTGTGTTTGGAAACACACTTTCTCTTTAAAACAAAAAGCACAGCCATGCTTAGGAAAATGGACACTGTTCCAAGCAGCGTAGTTAATCCCAGGTATATGTGTCTAAAAGAGAAGAGAACCTCAGTTATGAGGATTGCAGCTACTCAACTTGAAATAAAACCTAAAGGCTCCAACAGTGTGATGGTGACTCTTGAAGAACACAGAGTTAGACTGGGCTGGTGGCGCTGAACACAAGTGAACTACGGGCAGCAGTTTACTGCTACATTTCTTAGTAGCACTGCAACTCCTACTTACTGCAAATGAGATAATCAGCTCCAGTTCCTCGGTAAGGAGACCCTGAACTGGAGTAGCCATTTTCCTGCCTGCCCAGGGCAGTCCTAGGTAGGCTTTTGCTGTCCTGAGTATAATTTTAAGTGTCTCTTCCACTTCCCAAAGTGTCTGGGTTTCCCTGAGTCACATGGTGACCCTGACTCAAATATTTCCCCCACACATTCTAAGGAAAAGCTGGGGCAAGCAATATGAAGGAGGGGGTGGGACTCTCCGTGGCACAGAAGTGCCTGGAAATGAACTTGATGTTCAGTTTACTCTTCTCAGAAGCCCTCGGTTCCAGAAGAACACACAGCAGGACAGACTTTGAGCTTTGTGCCGGTCATTTGGTAAATACTCTCACAGTATTTGGATCACAAACTGCCACGTTGCATTGAACACACAGCCTTAGCAAATGAGAGCAGAGACCCAATCATACTCCCTAAACTAGCCCTGGTCATGGACCAAACACACGTCACATCGCAGCCTATTAAAGCTATTTCATTTGAGATGCTCTGCCTAACTCACATTCAACTTAGATGCTGGAGACCCGGCTTCACTTCTCTGAAAGAAAGTGTTGAGCTTGTAAGTCTTTGAAGAAAAGGAAGCCCCTGCTCTGAAGCCATTGGAGTATGGCTTTCAGCAGTAAGGAGAATAAAGGTCTAATGAACAGAACCTGAATGATACCGTAGTGAGAAAATCCCGCTCTCCACCCCAGAAACACTCATACACACAGAATGCCTTTTACTTTTATGCATTTCAAGTACTGGAATAATTGAGCATCAGCTTGGCAATAAGAGCCGGACGGATTGAGAGCCAAATCCAGATCTTGCCCAGGGGATTAGCACTGACGTAAATGGTACAGTTTGGCTCACTTTAAAAAAGAAAAGAATTAAACCCAGAATGTGACCTAAATTTAAATGCATCTGAGTTTCAGAGACTGTCTTGCCATTTGTGTGCATGAACTTTCTAGTGTATTCTAGAAATTTTATCATTTGTCATATGTGTGTGCTCACATGAATACATGTGTGTGTGCATGCGTGTGCATGTGCGTGTGTGTGTGTGTGTGTGTGTGTGTGTGTGTGTGTGTGTGTGTTATGAGTCAGGGTTGCTAGAACTATTATACAGCCCAGGCTGACCTCAAGTGAGCATTAATTCTCTTCTGTTATCCCCCTAAATTCTGCGACTACAGGTCACAGACATTTTTCCTGACTCATTTTCATCATATTAAAAAAAAAAAAAAAAAAAAAAGATCACTACTTGGGAGTAAGGTAAATTAGAACTAAGTATAATGACATATATTTGAAAGTATCATGATTAGATAAATCCATGAAACCTATTAACTTTGTATGGTCAATTTTAAGAATAAAATAATGACATTTAAAATAAAATTCAGTGTTAACAGTGGTAAATATATATATTTATACAGTATATAAATATATATAAGTGTATATATTTATATATATATATATATATAAAGTTAAATATCAAGTAATAGAACTGGTATATGAACCAGCTCCCAGTTTTTAACTGATTTATCTTATGAACATGGAAACCACACATGGAACTCTAGGTTTCAGGGATGCTGCATAAACTGCAGTGGAGCAGCATGGAGATCTGGGAATGTTTGACATGGTACCTGAAAGCATGCGAGTCATACAGTCTGCAGGAGCCTCTGCTTCCACATTTTTTAAATCCCCATTTGAGGCATGAAGTGTCAATCAAAACACCAAAATACACAGGAGCTGGGATTCCTGCTGCAAGAAACACAAATGGTCATGACTAAGTTTTTGGTCACGAATGGTGGTAACACAGAACCACTTACCTTGAATCCAGTAATCTCTGTTTGGGAGATAAAAAGGCATAGTTACTCACCGAGACCTCCTTCTCCGGATCAGTACTCATGCAGTAACTCTAACTGGTCTACCTCCAGGTCCACATCTCCTGGTGTGTCACACTCCACGTGAACACAAGCTCTCCCCCGACTGACTTAGCGAGTGGCCGGGTCATGAAATTGGATGTCATCTTTGAGCCTCTCCTCTCACTTTTAAGACATCCCAAGTGAGGTAACATCTCTGCTTTAGGTGTATAGTCGCCTCTCTCCAATTCTGCTCCAATGTAAAGCCTAGCAAGGGCATGTGTACACGGCTCACTGCTGAGAATTTGCCTAGCATACATCAAGGCCCAGGGTCCAATTCCCAGGAACCCCACCCTCAATAAAACCAATAGCTAAGGACTCTCTTTGCCAACTTCCTTAGCACTCTCTGACCTATTTACTATGCAAATAAATACACAGATAATTGCCTAGGGTATTTATTTGTTTCAGGACCAAACACTACATTTCTGGCCTCATTGCCTTATATTTTGGATCCCAGCTTCACTGAGTGTCTTTCAGTTCTTAAAATGCTCTGTCCTCTTGTCTGATACTTGAGTAGCTTTCTTCCTAGAAAACAAATTTTCTTTTCTTGCCTCCCTCTTCTTATTTTTCTTTTCTTTCTTTATTTTTGGTTTGGGGGGGATTTTTTTTTTTTTTTTTGAGACATGGTTTCTCTGTGCAGCTTTGAAGCCTGTCCTAGCACTCACTCTGTAAACCCAGGAACCCAGGCTGGCCTCCAATTCACAGATAGCATCCTGCCTCTGCCTTTCAACCTCTGGGATTAAAGATTTGCAACCCCACCACCCTGCCTCCCTCTTCATAACGCACACATCCCCTCTGTATCTCAGTTTAAATAACTGCCTTCATAAAGGGCCCTTTCAATGACCTAAAAATGCTTTAATTCTGCTCACCAGTCTATAGTACTTGTTCCCTTTCACAAGCCCTTCATGCCCTTGGAATAACTTGTTTAATTGTGTTTTCTGCTAGGACACAAACTACGCAGGCACAGGAAGTCCCTTTCTTACTCATGCTATGGTGCTCTTCATTTCTCAGTAACTGATCACCAAGGACACCATCCTTCCTATGGAGGAGAGGTAAATCCTCACAATCAAGCTTCAACAAAAGCATTCTGGGAGGATTAAGATGTGTTCATGGCTTCATTTCTATTAGATGTATTACAAAGAGATGGTCCATTAACATCTGTTTTTTGCACCGTTATTGTTATTGTTTATGAGTTGCCAACATTTTTACATCTAACAAAGGAGGGGTATATTCTGGCTCACAGTTGAAGCCATTTGAATCAGCCTTGGTGGGGAAATCATGTCAAAGGGCTTGGCCCATACAGCAGGAGCATACTTGGTAAGTGCCTATAGCAGGAAGCATAGAAAACTCCAGCAAGCAGTTGTCAAGTTATAGATATCAAGTCCCAACCCTTGCATCAGAGATTTCCTCCTCCAGATGGGTCTCACCTTCTAAAGGTACCCAAACCTTCCAAATGGTGACACCGTCTGGGTAGCTGACACTCAGCAAACAGAATATGTGGGGCATATTTCAGATTCAAACCGCAGCATATAGTTATACAAAACTTTCTGACCAAAGTCATCCTAATGCATTTATGATACCATCAAGACAGGCAGGCCTTTGATAACAAACAGGAATCATTTTAAAAATATTGCCTGCTTAAAATTCCATTGGAGTTTTATAAATAATCGTGATATAACTGATGTAATTTAGAATCATTTATAGTCATGTCAGCTTCAGGCAAAGCATATGCCAGGAATGGGATAATGCCCTCATCTCCTCACGGATCATTTATTATTGACAAATGGTCTTTACTGTAGAGATGGGTATGGCCTCATCACCCAGAGGGCATTACCCAGTGATGGTCTACACTAAAGTCATGTCTTCATGGCAGAATGGGCAAATGGCATACTGTGTCAACTACAGAGTTCTCACTTGAAAAAATATTTGGAGGTTTACAAAACAAACAAACAGGTAAATGCTTGGAGGTTTACAAAAAACAATCATGTAAATGCAAATGAAGGGCTAGCCACAAGATGACAGATTTGCCTAATTACAAAAATGAAGGGTTGTTAGAAGCTGAAAAGGACAGGCAACTAAATGCAGTATGTGGTCCTCCCTTCGCTCTGGAATGAGAGTGCATAAGGATGTAGAGAATTAAACTTGGTTATGTAACATACAGAAAATATAGTGGCACACTTGTCCCAACTTTCTTGACTGTGGCGATGTATTGTGGTCACACATAATGATGGCATCTGTGCCTGCAGCACAGGACAAGCTATGTCCTTAAAGAGTGAAGTGCCAGGAGGCCCACACTCATTCGGGAATGTGCTTCAATATAAACCGAGGAGGCTCAGCTTAGAGAAAGCACTGGAGGAATCAGACTTCTTAAACATGTGGACCTATTTCCTTCAAGGGAAGGAAAATAGATGCCTTTTCACCTGGAAGGCTGGAGTGGATGTTGTCTAACAACCTGGTAATCTTTGTTACTGTTATTCTATGGAGCCAGACTTCCTGAATCTCCCCCCCCCTTCAAATTCTGAGCATTGTTTAGGCTCTTATCGTGAGCTTTGTCACAGACTAAATGGAACCCTTCCTTATGAAAAGAGTTGCATGTACTTTGCATCCTCCTATTCTCATGCTTATTACAAATCAGCTTATCAGCCAATAAAACATACCTTTATTATAAAGGTTATAGGTGCTTTGCTAATTTGCAAGGGAGTTTCAATGTAGCCATCCCTAAAGCTTTACTGTGATAATTGTGGAGACTCCCCTCCCCTGCCGGGTTTGTGCTTAAATGTGTGGGAAAAATAAACCATGACGTCAGACTCCAGAAGCTTTGACCAGGTACTGCTAAAGTAGGGCTGACCTGAGTTTCACTCCTCAACTTCCACGGATTATTCCCCTGCTGTCCATGACACTTCCAGGGTTCCTGACAACAAACCAATATAAACACACACGCACATACACACAATGCTTTAGAAAGAGAAAAAGAAACATTGTCCTTTTGGCTTTACTTACCAAGAACTCTTACCGCTAAGGTGTATATACCCAGAGCAAAGGACTTAAGTTGTGGCTGAATGCACCTGAAATAGGCAAAGCACCATTTAGAAGCTATGGCCCGAGACATTTCTCAGTGATTAAAGCACTTATCACGCAAATATGAAGCCTGAAGTTCACACACTCAGACCCCACATAAATACTGAGTGGGCTGCTATTCCAGTCTTAGGAAGCAGAGGCAGGCAAGCATCACAGCACGATGACTAGTAAAACTAACCTCAGTTCTGACTTAGAGATGCTGCCTCGGTGAATTAGGTGAAAGGGCTCATGAGTACACACGTGTGAGCACAGGCAAACATGTACACACCACACATACACCTTTCATACAACTTTTACTCTAGTCATGATCATCTAATTATTCTTTTTCTAAACAGTTTTATTTAAAAGAGTGATACAAAATTTAAAACCCTCCCATTTTTAATTACATGATTTATATATACCAGAAACCAATGCTCACTTCCTATTTAAATTATCCTTTAAACCATATATTCTAATTAAAATATGCAAAGGAGTATATATTTTAGGGCCCTTTGTATAAAATTGTTGTAAGTCATTCAAATAATAGTCATAGATCAGAATCTTCAATTGATTAAAAAAAAATACCCATCATGGAAAATTCCAGCATTAGCAAAATATGTAGAAAATAATAACCTATAGACCAAAGTGATCAATTCAAAACACTCCGTTATTAAACATACCTTAAAGTATGTCACAATTGTTTATTGTCTACATCTGAGAGAAGCAAATTTTTGGGGAGGTAGATTTTATCTGTGTTACTAATACTGTCTCCAACATCAGAAGCCCCACATGGTATTTACTGCAAAAATTCAATGATGTAGGTTTTAACACTGCTCTAGATACAACACATTGAACTAAGAAAACTCTATTTGGCTAGGTTTTTATAATAAAAACTTAAGGTGGATTCATGTGACAGTGGAATCAGAGGCTGGGACCAATCTTTCAAAGAGATATCACCGACCACAGATTGCTTTAGACAAAGACGTTGGAATGAGGAGACTCAGCACTCACCTCAGGAGCAAGATATACCCAGGTATGCCACCTAGAGATAACGTATATGACGTGATGACTGAAATCACAAGGAAATACAGAAACATCTGGGGACATCCATTATCTTTCTGACACCTGCCCATCATGCCTGACCAGTTTCCTGATGTAGGGGCTGCAAGGCCCACACAAGTGCAATTAGAAAATATCTGTAACATAATAGAGAAAAATCCAATGATTGAGGTATATTTAGTGAAATCAGAAGTCGCTTTTTTAAAAGATACTTTTAGTATAACATACATGTATTACATGAGCAATGGGGAAATACTTTTTGCTATTTTAACATGTATTAAGGCGACATCTAACTGAGCATTTTATTATTTAAACCATGACCTATTATTTAAACCATGTACACATGACTTCTATTTTACGCTTTGATTACTGTAATGGTCATCTTTTTGCTCAACACACTTCCTCTCTCACCAGCCATGATCTCTTCTCCACACAGTAACCACGTGAACTTTCAAATTCTCTCACTGCCCTCAACCCTGAAATCAGTATCTATTATATATGTGTAAGAATCCCAAATCACTGTAATAAATTATCCATTCTCTATCATGTAGCTCCCAGACCCCACCCTGATCTCATTGGTCAACAATCTCCCCTATTGCCCTATGTTTGGTTATACGAATGACTCTAACAAGGGCAAATTTGCAGGTCTTTTTTGTCCTAGAGCTACCATCACCCCCAGCTTGAACTCAGTAAGTTCACCTATATCTCATGATGTTGCTACTTCCCATTCCGAAAAGTTTCCTCTTGCCTGCTCTGCTTTCTTTGTCTGCTTGTAAAATTCATTAGAGAGAAGTTCCTTGACCTCCCCTTCTAAACCACAGCCCATCTGTCTGCTCTTGTATCCCAACTTAGTCCCTGTCTCTATGTATAGGGCTATCTATCTTTAAGCTGTAGCTCTGTACTAGAATATAACTTCTGTGAAAACAAGATCACCCTACTTTGTCACTACCACACACAGAGCCCAAAATTTACCTCACTGTAAGTACTTAAGAAAAATGTCATTAAATAAAAGGCAAAATTAGAAAATATGGAAGAATTCACATTGTCTTTTAGGGGAAAAATAATCCCTGTGCATAAAAGTCAACTAAACCTTGAGGATGAAGGAGTAACTGTTATCCTTCATGAGTTGTTTTGGTGCCGTTTATTTATGAAATGGGATTTTCATGATATTTATTATCCATTCATACCATACATTAAAAGATTTCTCATTCTTGTTTTGTTTGTTTTTTTCAACTTGACAGAAGCCCAAGTTGTCTAAGGAAATTGTAACTAAGAAATTGCCTCCACAAGGTTAGCCTGCAGCGCGTGTCCTTAATTAGTCATGGATGTGGGACTGTCCAGCCCACTGTGGGTGGTGCCACCCCATGCAGGAGTCCCTGTACAGTACGAGAAAGGAGTATGAGCATGCCATAGGGAGCACACCCGTGAGCAGCCATGCTTCAGGCCCGCGCTTCAGTGTCTGATTCTAGGCTCCTGCCATGGATGCCTACTCTAGCTCCCTTGGATGATGGACTAAGATGTGAAAGTGCAAGCGAAATAAACTTTCACTCCAAGTTATGCATTTTATCATAGCAATGGGAGTCTAACTAAGAGAAGTTGTCACTTTTATCACTCAAGAAAGAATTTGCAAAGAAGGAATGAAATAAAGTTGACATACTTCCATGACTAAATATATGGACAAATATTTTCAATCCCAATCCCGATTTTTTTTTATGGTTGTTGCTTGGTCCTGTGTCTCACTATCATCTAGGATGTCCTCAAATGTGTAGGGTTAAGCATTCACAACTAGCCAATGAGTATATTTAAATATATATGTGTTGATCAATTTTAAGGAAGATGGCGCTTGGCCTGAAATGCCAAGGTGTGATCGGACGGGGAATGTGCTAATGACTGAAGGACATCAGTCCTTTACAGCTAGTTTCAGTTATGCACTGGGTGCTCATTCCTACTTTACTTATTGAAATACTGAGCTCCTGTGCAATGAAATATGGACATAAGGACTTTGGAAGGTCATGGAGATACCATGCTTAGGAATCAATATCCAAATAAGAAGAAACTCTTTAAAGTTTAAGCAAGAATTGTCCCCCATTGTAGAAGGGATTGGGTTCCCAGTTGACAGAGTTTGTGGAAAAGTCTAGACTGTGAGGGTTCTGAATTAATCAATAGGCTAACTCTTTGATAAGTTCATAATATGATGGTATTATTGGGGGTGGTCGAAAGTGGGAGAAGGGGCTAGGTGGAGGAAGTTCTCTCTGCGGAGCGCCTTGGAAAGATCTAGCCTGTCTCCTGATTCCTTCCCCTTCCAGTTCACTGTGACCACCATCACACAGTCTGCTGCAAGATAAATTGCTGCACCATAGGCCCAGAAACAGCAAGCTTAAGGCCCGTGGCCGGAGACGATGAAAACTGAAGCTGGAACAACACTCTCCTCTCTTTAATATTTCCTCTCAGGTAACTGTGAGAGTGAGTGACAAAAAGCTGAGTGCTACAAATGCACCCCATCCTTCCATTCTGCCCTCTGCCCCCAGGACATCTGTAAACCAGGTAGCCAGCCCTCACCTCACAACGGACCCCTGGTACATTTCTACAATTGTGCTATTCATGCCATTCACCTCAAGAACACCTGGACAGCGAGCTTCCCACCTGGAGTTCTGACTCCACTCCACTCTACAGATGCCCTGCAACCCAGACCATCTACTCTTGATAAAACGGAGCTACCTCAGCACCACCAGCTTCCCCCGGGTCAGTTCTGGGCTCCTGGATTCATATCTTCAGATACAGATCTCTTAACCTCCCTTTTGTGCTGTTCCTAAAACCTTCCAGGTGTACTGGCCCTAAACTGAAGGGGCACAGAGCCGGAAGCAGACCTTAAAAGTGATGATAAGACTTTCTTATCCCAGGCTAAAATTTTTCACAACAGAATGAGAGATGTAGACTAAACAATTATGAAAGTTGTTAAACCTGCTTCATGACTAATTCCTTCCTTAATTCTTTCGCCTTTAGTTCCACATGGATATTTTAAATTCCCTATACTTATATACAAATCCAAGGGTTGGATCAGAACCAGAGCTTCTGTCTGGGTGACCTCCCAAGACCCCAGTGGAGCAACATGGGTCTCCACGATAGTCAGTACATTAGGACAGATTTCTTACAATATTCTTTCCACTCTGACTGGACGACTGACAACCAGCAAGACAAGCTGACGCATAGGTGATCCCATTGTCTCCACACATGGGTTCCCATTTTGACTCTGAGCATTTACATCTCGAGTTGCAATCTGAAAAGAGAGCTCGTTCATGATAAGAGACAGGTTTGGTTCTGAAAAGAAACGTAACAGCATGAAATATTACCTCTTAGCAGGCAAGATCCTAATTTTAAATGTCAACGGTCTTGAGTCATATAAATGCTGTGATAATGGCAATTGTTTGTCTTTTGAAAATACAATTGTTGTGCTAAAGATCTCAATATCTAAGCATTAAATATGAGCTGACTGTTAACTGACTTCCCTTAAGCCCTGTCTTAAGAGGGTTACCCATTCTAGCCACACCCACTGCTTAACGTAAAGGTCTTAGTGAAGTCTTCTGCTTCCACGGTCCTGTAATGAATTTCTGCTTTAACTTCTTTGTGCTATAGTATTGATAACATAATACTATCATAAAAAAGGGCGATATTTAGAGAAAGAACCAGTACTTCGGGCCCTTGCCTCTAACATGTATTTCCTATATGATTAAAGCGGTAATTTCTTAATTAACAGTCCATCTAGTTGGGCTTCTGTGAATTGGACCATCTCAAAGGTCACCCCAAACAGAACAAAAGGGAAGTTAACTAGGTCTCCGAGAACATTTAATATTCTCTTCCGAGAAGTGTTAACTGCTGGCTAACATGAGTGCTTCCATCTGAAGCTTAATAACAACAATGTCTTTGAAAGCCAAGCATCCGTCCTCTAGAGGTCCTCTGAGGTCAAAGTCACAGGTGATTGTACCTCCAATGAACCTTGTTGTGATGGAGACCACCACTCCCACTTAAATCAGGAAGGTCCGGTTAGGCAGGGTACGTGCTCAAACTCACACCCAGGAGTGACAAACCCAGGAGTGGACCCTCCCAGGCCTCTTGCATCTAAATTCTTGTTCTCATATCAACATTATTATCCTTCCTGCAGGGGAGATATTCCCTAGGTTGTCATATTTCAAGCTCATCAGTAGAGGACCTCTTGGGCGTCTAGAATCAAAATAACCTTTTCAAACAAAGCAACACAGGACAGTCCCAGGGAAAGCATTTTGCATTAAAGTTAATTATTTTACATTACTGAAGATATGTTTACTTTGCCATCTAGGACAGACTTTAATTGCAAACACACCTTGTGAAGGATGCGTTTGACAGTAGGGTTGTGGCTTAAATTTTTAATTATAAGAAGAGTTTCAACAAACATGTTAGGGTGTTTACTCCTCAATGAGAATTCTCTTTCACAGAGCCGCTGAGAGGTGAGGCGCTTTCCTACTGGCATTGCCCTTCTTTGGCTGATTTCGATGGCGCAGCTATCCTTAGGGGTTAAATCTGAGCCATTGTGGGAGATGCTTTTAAAAGTATGGAAAGCAATTTTGAAAGAGACGTTTCAGAATGCACCAAACAATGACAGCATGACTACAATTCAGCCACAGTCTCTCAAGGTGACTCTGTCGACGAGGCTAGTACTCAATGGTTAGATCATCTCTAAAATATTTCATCTTTTATTACGGATGTATTCATAATATGAACCTCAGAAGTTTGCAGCTATTGTCTATGCATTTGTTTTTGCCTTAGAAACAGCATAATGTAGAAAGAACAGTATACTTTGAGTCACGCCTGTCTGCAAGGTCAAGATCTACCTCTGATAGTCAAGTTTGGGAAGCAAATTGACTTTTTAAACCTCACTCCTCTTCAAAGAAGGTCAGCCAAACCAACTTGCATAAGAGTATAGAGGATATGCATTAGAAAATAAGTGTTGTGATGTTTTATAAATTGAACACTACAAATGATTCCACCATGCTGGTCTACAATGAATATGAAAGATACAGTCATAGACAGCACAAGGGTTCTATTCTCTGCAATTCATAGTTACCACTAACACTCTTAATGTCCACTGCTGACCACATCATTCTCTTTAGCCTCCCAACCCGCTAGGCATACATTTCTATTTAACTTTGCTCTCACTGTTCTCATTTGAAAAGGAAGAATTTATAGTGTGTGCTCGGTTACAATCAGAAGAAACCATGTTGGTGAAGAAAATGGAGTCTAGAGTATAGAGACAAGGCAGAAAATCAGGAAGAGCAAGCCACCCTCAAGTACAATAGAGGAGAGATACAGAGAATTAAAAATGTCTTCCATAAGCTTATGTGCTTGAATAATTGACTCTACCATGAGGCAGTGGTTTTTTGGGAGGCTGAGAAAATTTGGAGAGTTGAGGTCTCTAGGTCACTGGATCAGGAGGCTTTGAGGTTTGTAACATGGCCTTCCTGTTCCATCTCTTGTCTTCTGGTCTGACGAGATGTGAGCAAGCAGTTCCTATGCACTCACAAAGTCATGGGGTCATCTGCTGCTATGGCTTCCTCTCCAAGATGGGATGTATATGTTTCTTCAAATTGCAAGTCCAAGTAAACACCATGTTTCTTGAATTGCTTCTTGTTTGGGTATTTGGTCCCAAGCATTGAGAACAAGAAACTATAGAACACAAGATCTGGAGAGTTTGCCTTTCCTCTTCTACAGGGATTGAATCTAGATCTTCTGGTAAATGGTAGAGGTTCAATAACATCTGTAGATGAACAGTGTAGACAGAATAACTGAAAGGGTACAGAAACTCCCTCTGGTGGAGTGATAAGGACTCGTGAACAGCATAATGAAATAGGTCTTGCAAGATCCAGTCTTATTAAGAAAGAAGTTAGACATGACAGAATCAAATCACCTACCACATATGAGATAGCATAAAGATGAGGGAGAAACAGGAAACCAGCTATTTTATGGCAAGCAAGTACTAATCGCTATCATGTATATGACATTACTTCCACAATCTTAAAAGACAGTTATTGTTCTATTTTCAAAAGAAAATTATCGCCAAATTGGTTCAACCCATAAATTATCACTTTACTAAGAATTCAAACTCTGCATTCCCACAATTACATTGTTTCATTTGTCAGGTCAGGCTAATTTTCTAACATAAGATGTAGATTTAGCAATTCCATGTCTCTATATTTTTGGTTGTGAGCCTAGCCTTTAATGGCTGAGCCATCTCTCCAGCCCATTTTCTATACGACATTCAAACTCAAATTTAAAATAAACTATAAGTTTTGGTGACTGTAACAGATTCTAAGTTTTAAGTAGTGTCAGTCATTCCATTAAAAAAAACTCCCCTTCTGTGAAAGTTGTGAGACTAAAAACATGAATTAATCTTACTAGAAAACTCCACTGACAATTGAGTTACACTGTCCCATCTCCTCAAATGATATAACAGGGGAACATACCCTTGGTAGGACACAGTCAGTCCCGCCACACCAGGATTTTCACATCCCAGGGCAAACAGAGAGAGGAAGAGGAGGTAGCCAAAGACAGATGATCCCAAGTAGAGTTTCATAGCTTCTAACACACCCAGCCTGAATTTCTTCATAACGATTCCCCCAGAGAATATTCCAAGGGCCACTGCAGGAATGTTGATGAGCCCTGAGGACAAGAAAAACAGGTCATTCAGTGACTGCTCACAAGAGGTCTCTGAGCATCAGACATATGTTCTTAGTGAATGCAAAAACCCACCAGAGGTTTTGATATACTCAACTGTGCTGCCCTTTTAACTTACGAAAACAGTGTTGTTATGACTGGTAAACACATACCGAGAGCTTGTGATAAGAATGAATGTCATGAGCTAACAGTAGTTCAAGTCTAGTCTCGGGGTCTAACATTCCAGATGATACAATGTGCAACTCCATTAATAATGAATGAATTGATGTGGTGAAGCCTTTTCTGGCAGATGCCCAGAACTAACATTGTCCATCAGGCAGCAGCTGGGTAGACATCAATATTCTCTAACACCATCTATATTATAATAGGCACAGAGAACGAAGAGAAGTGCGTTGTTGTTGTTTATGTTTGTTTTCTATTTTTTGGCTCAAACAAAGTCTTGATTGATCCAGATCCTCGGTTTCTTTCTTTGAAACTCTCCTTACACCTTTAACTAAAGTGGTGAAGGCCAACATTTATTTGGTCATGTGCCAGGTACCCAATTAAGCACTCGACACACTGTCCATCACATTTAGTCTTCACTGCAATCTAAAGAATGGGCATATTATTATCCTCTACTTAGGAATTTCTTCATGATTACAGTTAGTAACGACTAAGACTCAATTGAAATGCAAGGAGGTTAAAGCCAAGTCCGCTTTCTTCCAGCATTTGGCTGTACTAGTTACATCTTCTTCCAGGTACTGGAACATGGAATACTAGACTTAAGAATCATGCAGCCTCACAAGTCAGCAAGGAAACATGAATTTAAACCTGCACAGGGAGTGGTCCCACCAGGTGATGGAGAGTATGTACTCAGAGGCCTTGCTACCTGGGTTGAGATGTCATCAGTCCAGCCACTTAACAGCTATAAAACTGCAGGAAATTCTCTAAATGTCTCCAAAGGTGCCCACTCTCAACTATGCATTAGAGCTTGAGTATTCATTTCCTAAATGCTTGGAACTAATTTGTTTTTGAATTTTAAACAATTTTAGAGTATAGACACAAAATGATATGTCCTGGAGATGAGAGCTATATCTCAACAAAACATTTAATTTTATGTATCATATACATAACACTACAAGACAGCCTGGATATTTTTAGTGTGCTCTTATTCTAAATGAGCTCAGTCACTCAGGGTCAGGAGTTTACTCTCACTTCTGTGGAATCATGTTGACAATTCTGATTTCTGCTTTGGAATGTTGAACCTGAAATGGTGTTGAGGTGATAACATGATGTTTTTCATGAGTGGCTCCTAGCACAATGTCTAACAGAGAAGTATTCATTTCTGCCAGATTGGCAAAGATAAAAATAATATATGGGACAGGGAGGTGCACCCTTTGTATTAAAGAAGACCAGGCCTAGGATGTGGGTATTTGATCGCAACTATGCAGGAGACAAATACAGGGAGGTTATGAAGCCTGAGTAGGCTAAAGAGAGAGTTCAAGCCCAACCTGAACACTTTAGTTAGATGCTGTAAAAAAAATTAAAGAGAAGGATTGGTGCTGTTGCTCATCGGCAGAATGCTTGGCTCCCTACACATATTACAAATAAATAAAGCCATCAATCCTTCTCTATGCTTTCTTTAATTTTGTAATTTATTTTGTAATTAAATCTTTTAAGTGATATTCATGACATTAAAAGAAATCACCTTTCTGAATATATTCATTTCTTTGTATTTCTTAAAGAACTGTGGGGAATATTCTCAAAGCCAACCAGTCACAGTTACAAATAATTCTTGTTGCAAAATTAGAATACCATACATATTTACACTACTAGAGTTTTTTAAAACTTGCTATTTTACCTCATCCAAAACCACCAATTACTTTAGGTTAAAAATTGGAGCGATCTAATATTACCAAGAATGTACACAATTCATCAAAGACGGTCTCCATGGAAAACACATGATAGACAGGTGTGCATACCAATGAAAAAGTTGGCCTTGGAGGATGACTGCCCATACTGCTGCTCAATGTATTTTGGTTTATATGTCACCATGCCAAACAGAGAGTTGAACTGAACAGTGCTTGCACACAGGTATAAGATGTACACTGGATTTCTAAGAAGAGTTTTCAGTGATGGAAGAAAATCTGGAAGACAAGAGCCATATGGAGTCCTAAGATAGGGTCTCAGGTGGCAGACAGAGCATCCTTCCGAGCACAGCCTGCCCAGGTTTGAACCCAGGCACACACTCTCCTACAGGAAGACTACACAGGACCCATAGGTGAGACAGGGATACACCCCACCGCCTGATGAGCCAGCAACCAAGGGGCAGAGCATTTCTCCTCATTCTCCCTCTAGGACCCACCCCTAGGCTAGGCATCAAGAAGTGCCAGTGTGAGTCTTTTCTCCCAACATAACTCACAGCTGTGTCTTTAGTGAGTGAACCTTGACATTTGACAAAAGGACCTTTCTCCTACTACTCTCTGCATTCCACGATTCAGGCAATTAATTTCAACAAGTTGAAGACTGTCTATAAATGTAAATACAGGATTGCTTGAAAAGAAAGAGGAGGGAACAATTTCTTAGCCACCAGCTTCCCTGAGGAGAATTCCTGAGGACATGCCTGGCCTTTTCCTGCCTCCCACACACACTTCTATACACTGTTCGATCAGGTGGGTCTTGTGTGAAACAGGCCCTCAGACATGGAGTCAGAGCCTCTCCCTTTCTATCCTCTCAGACTTAGGCTGATTGGCTTCTATGGAGAGGAACAGCAGTGTGTTGAGAGGGTGGGGCCACCCAAAAGGAAAACATGCAAGACTCTTGCTCAAATACCTGCATAACTTTTTCAATAAGAAAGACTTCCCCTCTCCATTTCTGCTTCCTGTGTGGTTTCTTACCTTTTCTTTCAGACAGGGGAGCCAAGTGCTATTATTCATACACTCCCTCAAGTCCCACTAGGGAGATGGACAGTCACCCGTGGCCAAAGGGAATCTGACTTACTTCTTGCCATTTCCATGATTTTCATTTCTTCTCCGGGGGCCATTTGATAATTGACAGGGTCATCTATAATGAACTTGGACTTCTCAGATGAGGATCCAGGGTCCTCTCTACCATGGGATCTTGGTAGGGTCTTGGGTAAGCACCAGAAAGGCACAGCTGCAAGGACACTTAGGAACCCTGCTATCAGGTAACCAAGCCACCAGGCCCCCACCCACTGGGGATCCTTTGGAGTGATGGTGATGTGGTCTGGAAGACAGAGGTTAAGTAGCAAGTTTTTCAGTGGTAGGCTGTTGAAATGAGATACCACAGAAAGACAAGTCCTAGCAACAGTTCTACTGCTCATGAAATCATAAAAAAAAAAAAAAAAACAAACTACCCAACAGGGTCAGGGGTCAGGGAGATGTCTCGGAGCATGAAGACCCAAGTTTAGATTTCCCCAGAACATGAATGCATGCATGCATACGTACATACATACATGAATATATATGCATGTCAGGTGGGCCTGGATGCTAGCCTTATTCCAGACTCCAAGGGAAATGATAGGAGAGTCACAAAGCAGGCTCGACAGCCAATTAGCTATATTGGTGATCTTTGGGTTTAGTTGAATAAGGTAGGATACAAATTTAGGATGATTCCAAGCATCAACTAAGGCACATGCTCACATATATGTATGCCCAGACACAAGAGAACTTGCACACACATACACACACATGAAAATAGAAAACATGTAATAGTTTACACATGCCACCCCCCTTCCCCAGTCTCCAGGAAAGGTGTTTCTGGAGGACTTTAGTTTCTGTTTGAATCATGGGTTAAAAAGTCTAGGGGCTGGAGCAGTTGCTCAGTGGTTAAGAACACTAGGTCATCTTCCAGAGGTCCTGAATTAAATTCCCAGCAACCACATGGTGGCTCACAACCATCTGCAATGAAATCTGGTGCCTTCTTCTGGCCTTCAGGGATACATGCAGACAAAACATTGTATACATGAAGAAGAAAAAGGAGGAGGAGGAGGGGGAGGATGAGGAAGAAGAAGAAGGAAGAAGAAGAAGAATTAATCATCATCATCATCATCATCATCACCATCTTTTTCTTTTTACTTAGACAGAATAGATGAGATGATGAGAGATGTCATTCTGTAAATATGTTTCTGTTATTGGTTAATGAATAAACCCACTGTTGGCCAATAGGAAAGCAAGACAGGTGGGAAAGTGCACATAACACATCTGATTTACTCATTGAATGTCTAAAATTGTCCTTAAAGAATAATGGCTTCCAGTCCCCCAAATTATTGCCCACTTGGGGGAACAAGGCAGGGAGAAAGGCTAAGACTAGGAGAGAGGGAACCATGAGAGACTTTTGCTCCTATAGGTTTGCTGTAACTGTTGACACATCCATGACAGCAAGGGACAGGAGGAGCCACAGCTTTGAGCCTGAACAGTGCTATGTGCATTTGAACTGGCAGCTGCAGTCGAGGACCTGCCTTAATAGCAGAGCACAGGTCACCCTGTTCTAAGTAAGCATTAAAGCCTGCATCTTCAGCATCAATGTGTATTCCAAGGATTGCTTTTTACTTTACAAAAGAATGCCACCTTGACACTGTATTAAAAGCAAACTTTTGGGGCTGGAGAAATGGCTCCATGGTTAAGAACACTTGGTGATTTTGCAGAGGACTGGGGTTGTATTACCAGCACCTATACATGGTAGCTCATAATTGTCTGTAACTATTGTTTCAGGGGATTGGACACCCTCCTCTGTATTCCTCCAGAAATCCAGCAACAGGCAGTCACTTAGTGCACACACACACACACACACACACACACATATACACACACATATATATACATATATATGCACATGCATGAAAATATTTATACACATACAGTTTTTTTAAAAAAAATTCAAAGCACAAAAACAAAATTTGGTATTTTTCTCAGTCCCATTAAAAATTATAGTAATTAAAATTATTGAATAAATAAAAAATGGACTCAAGTTGGCAAGATGGCTTAGTGTGTAAAGGCACTTATACTAAGCCTGGGCAACTGTATACCATCCCAGGAAAGCTGAGAACTGATAGTCATCCACTGATCTTCACAAGTGCATCACGGTATATGCACACACAACGACCTGTAAAAAATTAATTAATTTATTTATTTATTAATAAACCTACTTACCTAGATTCACAAAGCCAATATCAACATACAGCTTGGCACATAATGAACCCAAGAGGAAGCCAAAAATGGGCCCTATAATTGCCACTGTCTGCACACATCCTGTACAAAAAAAAAGCAAACCAAAATGAAATATATTAGAGAGGGAGGGGGAGCAGGAGGAAAAATAAGGCTTTGCCTTGATAAGTTAATAAAATTCTAAGCAAGAAATATACATGAGATGCAGTTGATAGCTGCAAAGCAAAACACTTCAGCACCTCATCTGTGGGCGTGTCATTGGCTAATGTGTCAGTGTACTGACTCAGGAAATAAGTAGCCCCTGTTTGGGGAGAAAAGCCATTTCTTCTAACACATGAACCAGCGTGTGGAAATAACACCAAGACTCTGACAAATGTAAATCGCAAAAATGAAGCAAGCTTTAGTTCTGACCGTTGTAGTGGTCCCATTTAGGAACCCTGGTCCTTGAGAGATGGAGGAGGGACCTAGGGGGTTTTGTGAGACAAAAACAAAAAAACGAAAACGAAATCTGGTAATCTTAAAAATTATGGCCAGTTAAGCATAAGTTCTGTTTTGACATTAAAGTGGATTTTCCAACTGTGGTGATAAAGAACGCTCGCTTGCTCATTCACGAGGAACTGTGAGGAAGCACTGTGGAGAGGGTATTGTCTCCAGAAGCAACTAGCAAAGGAAGCAGATTTTGGAGCAAGCTATGATGTTCTAGAAAGCTCACCACAGGTCAGGGGCAGCCTGAAGGATGATAGAAACAGCTCACCCAGAGGTCACTGTCACTAGTAAGCAGAAAGGCTACCCCACTCAGTGTGTCTCCCACACGCCATCCATTTCCCTGCAGAAGTCAAACATGCATGTTCCTGGGAGATTCCATGAACTAGAGGCATGAAGAACCGAGTGTAAGACCATGTGTAGCCTCTGAGCACTTCCAGGGAAAGGAAAATCCTAGCCAGTCCCTGCTGTGACCATTGTTTAGGGCACCCCAGGTCATCCTTTGCCTTCTGAATTATGCTCCTGTTTTCCATTAGAGCGAAAGCCTGTTCTTAATTTAAGTCTGTATTGGCATATGCAGGATATGGGATTTCTGAGTTACATGCCCAGAAATAGCCTCTCCTTTAATCTCGTTCTTAGTCCCTAAAGGCTATGCACTCAAAAGATCAGAACTCCAAGAAATCAAAACTGATGTGTAAAACACAGGAGACATAGACAGTAACCATGCTTGCAGCTCTGATTCCTAGCTGAATTTCAGGGTGTAAGAGACACCCATTAAATAGTGTGTGCATGTATCTGACCTTAAAATTCACTTCTACTATAAAATTTTGTGTGGAAAATTTTCCACTGCATTGCCCACTGTTTTGTAGTAGACACTGGTGATTGTTGCTGTCCTCCGGACCTGATCTACAGATGGGGTAGCCTCGAGCCTTGCTTGTAGTCTCTTTATATTTCTTTTCAATCATTTATACCCACTCTCAGGGTTCAAGACTTCCTTCATATCTCAAATAAGAAAAATATTCTTTAATTAATCAGGGCTTATATAATGCAAGGCAGTTTCTAGAACTGCAGAAACAACACACACGTGTATACACACATGCACACATATAGTCACATACATGTACACACACACACACACACACACACGCACACACACACACACCTGTGTGTACATATACACAAAAACAAACGTGCAAAACAATCTCTGAAGTCTTAAGGCCCCAGATGACTTTACAGGGTCCCATGCCATTACAGTCGAGGTCACAGCTGTTTTTTTCTAGTCCAGTGCTCTCTTCCTTATGCAACAGACACTGATTACTGATGTGCCTTCGCTGCTCAAATCCTCTGTGTACTTCAGACGTGTGTTAACTGAATGAAAGCATGGAGACTGAGTGTAAAACCTACCACCCTAAATTTGGAATGGATGGAAAGGGGAAAGTCAAGCACCCAACGTGTGGTCCTGCACGAGGTGGGCGTTACCAATGTAGAAGGCAGCATTGTCTTCACTGGCAAAGTCATCCAGATAGGCAATGCCAAGGGGTTGGATGGGAGTTTCCCCTAATCCTCGAAGAAGATTTCCCAAGAAGACATAAACCCACATGGAGGAGCCGGCATCCCCTTCACATTCTGGCAAGGAAGGCAAAGAGAAGACATAGAGATAGGTCACTAGCAGTGTTAGATCTTTATTCAATGCGTCTACACTGGGCTTTCAAACTGAATCAGAGGACAGAATCAAAATCTGCCACACTGCTAATCTCATACAAATTTGGATGAGCCTGAATTTGTGTGTGTGCTTTGCATCCCTTTCACAGATAAATTCAGAGGCGTCAGTAAAGGATTCTCACTTTTTCACGTTCCTTTAACTTATTCTCTCTCTTCATTTGGTACCTACACAGAGATATTTGTCTTTCTATACACTAGCACCTTTCAGCATGTTATCTGAGGCAAAACAGGTCATGAACAAATGCATATCCACATCCACTTTAATAAAAATTGTGTAGTTTTCACTCACAAGTATTTTTCAATGTTGACCAAGTTCTACCTACAGCTCACATGTTGATGTGGTTGACCAACTGGGACACTGGGCTATATTGCCTACAGTTATATGTGGCAGTGGTCATCAACTACTTTTATAACTCTGGAAACAAGTCATACAAAAGTTATACATCTTATATTCCTTAGTTGTCCAAAATGAAACAGAGTTTTGACAATATTTTCAGAGTTGGATCTAGAGCTGACTACTTAAGGGTACAGTAATAAATGTCATGCTGAGATCTGACCGCATGAGGCAGGGCAGTTATGTCGGTCACATAAAAGGACTGTTTCACAGAGATCCGGCACGCTAATAATGAGAGAATGTTAACTGCCTCCAATAATCACCACATCTAAAAGCCCCCTCCCAAGCACATTCTGGGCTAAGTGGTTCTCAGGTATTTATAATTAGAGTCTTCTCATCAACCCTGGGAGGTGGAAGTTATTTTTACCTAGGTGTGAAGGGAATGAAGGAGAAAATTACATTTCTTACCCGACACTTCAGATTGAAGTTTCTAGTTTGGAATTCACTTTATGTTTATTTTAAGACCCATCTTACTAAGAACCACTGGAAGACATTTCTAGTCACCAGCAATTCATTTGTGGTCTTTCCTATAATATTGGATCACTAGGGTATTTTACTGGGATCACATCATACTCTTAAGAGCTGTTTATGTGTGTGAGAGTGTTTGGAGTGCTAACATGAGAATAGCAGGTGTGTGTGCCTGTCCCTATGTCCAAGCAAAGGCCGGAGCATATTGGTACCTTTCTCCATCATTCTGGCCTTATTGTCTCAAGACACAATCCCTCACTGAACCTAAAGCTCGCTGTTTTCGCTGGACTGATTGGCTACTGAATTTTAGGAACCCACCTACCTGTGTCCTCAAGTTTTGAAGTCTATAGGCGTGTGCAGACATGCCTAGATTTTTAAGTGGATGCTAAGTATCTGACGTCAGGTCCTCATTTATGCAAAGCAACCCCTTTTTCCCATTGAGCCATTTCCCCAGCACAACTGTAGAGACTTTTTTTTTTTTTTTAATACTTCAATATTTCAAATACTAATGCTTTTCGGAGGGGGGAAACAATAATGAACTAAAGCACATATAAAAGCTAAAACACTGCTCACTCACACAAGTCAACTTTTAAAGATCACCTTACCATCATTTATGTTGTTTTGTGATTTCCCCATGCCTGAGCTTGGCGGCAGACGGCTGGACTCTAGGTGGCACGGAGAGATGTTGGTGGTTAGGTTGGAGGAGGGAGAGTACTTCTCATATTTCTCATATCTGTACCTGCGCACAAAGAGAAGTTTTAGTCTGACAGGCTAACACCCTGTGGCTTGCTTCACCTCTCATGAGGGTGTCAGGCTGGCACCCTTCCTTCAAACTGGACTCCCTAAAGCAGACTGGCTCTGAGCGGTAGCTTGTTTCACGGCTGGCCAGACGATGCTGCCTGCATCTGCGTGGCTCTTGGGCCATCCACGATCCAGCGACAGAAAATAAAAGCAAGAATCATTTCTAAGACTTACTTTAATAGAAGATAGTGCAATCCCATCACCTGCTCCCTTAGAATCAGAGGTGTCCGTCTACATCTGCTGAAGACCAAGGCTGCCTCCTAGTCGGAGAACAATCAACTCTGTAACACCTTGGGCCACAGCAGAATCACTGTCGGTTCTAGACTATGTTGAAAACGCATCACGGCTCTGGAGTCGTTTGCCCAGAAAGTATTCTGCTTTATTCCTACACATAATGAATCTGACTATACAAACCTACCCTGCCCCACCCCTCCACCTTCCATACCCAACCCACACCACTTTCTGAGTTGCACTGTTAAGCTGATACATGCTTTTGCTAAGTTGCCCTGAGCTTGCCAAGAATTCTTGGTGGTCTACACAGACTGGCCTTGACTTATCTGATCCTCCTGCTTCAGCCTCGGGAATGGTGGGTATTACAGGCCTGTGCCGTAAGGTCCAAATAACTGCAGAAAACTTTTTGCCTTTCTTTTTCCTTTTTTTCCATGCCGGGGGCTGAACCCACTTCCCCTGTGTACGGGAAGGCAATATACTGACAAGCCCCATCCCCAGCCATACATGCTCTTAACTTTAGGGCTTTAGTTCTGAATGGCTTTCAAACCCTGCCTAACGCAGTCTTCACTGAGCATATGAAGTTCTGTATCCGCTTCCTCAGGCCTCACCCCAAGCCTATTCATCAGTGTCAATGTTTCAAACAGTGGTCACAGTCACAATAAACCACTCAAAACCCCACGTCTGGGTCCAGGGAAACACCCCAGTCAGTAAAAGGCCTGAGGTGCAAGATGAGGTTCTGGCTTTGGATCCAGCACCCAGTTAAATGGCAGGTACAGCGCAGGCGCATGGAACCCCAGCTCTGTGGAGGCCGGAAACCACCACGGCTCACTGGTCAACCCATCTGCAAGAGTCTGCTTATCTTCCCATAGTCCTTCCCTCGAGAGTCTTCACTAGCTTGTTGTTCTCTATTATCCGTGTATGCGAGTGTGCGCACGCATGTGCGCATGTTCCTGTGAGCATGTGAATGGGCGCATGCTAGTGTGCATACCTGTGCTCACAGGGAGGCCAGGAGAAGGTGCTGAGTGCTCTGGGCTAAAATTACAGGTATTCTGCAACCCGTAGCTTGCACAGTGCTCTTAAGCCTTGGACAGCTTCTCCAGCCCCGCCCTTACTCTACAATAGGTATCCCTGTTAGACATAGCTCAGCGCTCTGTATTTGTGTGGTCTCCTCCTCCTAAGATCCATGAGCTCAGGGGTTCTTTTCATTACCTTATCCCCAGTGTCTAAAACAACGGTCAGCATAGATCTGTACTTTACCAATGCTAGATGAGTTAGTAGAGGTAAGAGAAATAATGCTCAACTCAGCCAGCCAGGGCGGCCCTTCATAATTACCACTATGACTGAAAAAAATAAAACACCAAGGTCATTGATTTGAAGAACACAGAACAAAACGTGTGTTTGTTGCAAGCGATGCATATTTACAAAAAGCCCATAATCAATGAGCAGTGTTGTGAAAGGCTGTACAGGATGTCCAGTGATGGCACTGGAGACATGGCTCCTGGTGCAGAGCACCGGCTGCTCTCGCAGAGTACCTGGGTTCAATTCCCAACACCCACACGGCAGCTCACAACCAACTGTACGTCCAGTTCAAAGGGATCCAAAGTTCTCTTCTGACCTCCGAGGCATTGCACGCACAGCGTGCACAGAGATACAGGCAGGCAGAACACCCACACATATGTTCTTAAACAAATGCCTATAATCCTAGAACTGGAGGCTGTGAGCTCAGGTTACCTTGGGCTCAGGTCACCTTGGGCTCAGGTCACCTTGGGCTGTCTACTAAATTGTATCTGACTATCCAGAGCCACCTAGCAACACATTATGAAAACAAGAAAAATAAATATGATTTGAAGAAAGGAGGAGGAGACTGTGATTGCAGGAGAAGGCTGGGGAGGGACGGAGGCTTTAGACTTACTTCTCCATGAAGAACTGGGGCATTGCGATGACCATTGTCCCAATTCCCATGACCAGGCAGCCTGCTCCGATGATTTTTGGCCTGTGAAGTTTGGCACCAAAGTAGCTAACAAATGTGATGACCAGGAGATTCCCTTTGGGGGCAAGAAGAAGCATTCATGGTCTAGGAATCAATCAGCAGCACACGTGAACAAGTGACACGCACAAGCTTCGCTCTAAGGAGACCACAAACCCAGCCTTCCCATCGTGTCACTCTTCCTGTGAGTTTAAATGGCTGCTGAAATTATCTGCAGACTCATAGCTTTAATAACCTCAAATATTTGTCAAAATATTCCAGTTACCATCTCCCCCCCACACACACACACTTTGTTTTATCAGTTAATTAAATTGTAGGCAGGGGGCTGGAAGGCTGGCTCCTAATAGAGAGTGTACTGAGGACCAAGTCTGATTCTCAGCATCTATGCTGGATGGCTCACTGCTGCCTATATCTCCAGCTTCAGGGGATTAGATGCCCTTATCAAAACTCCAAGAGCACTTGCATTCAAATGCATACACCTACACACATACACACACACACACACACACACACACACACGTAATTCAAAATTAAAAAGAAATCTAAATTATACAAGGCTTCCTTTAGGCTTAATTTTTCTTAGTGGTTTTGCAGTGAACGTTACTAATTCTCTTCATTAACTTGTGCTTTGGATTAAAGCTTCTAGTAGTTTTCTAGTTGTTCTTGAAACATGCATTTTATATTACCCCTACAGCTGATATTCCTTAAAGAAGAGTCTTACAAAAACATGACTATAGAACACTTTAAATGAAATAAAATATTAAGCTTACATTTACACAAACTATACTTTATCTCACAAGAAAGGCATTTTTAAAAAGGAATGAATAATGTTGGTTTTAAAATAAGAATTACATAATTTAAAACAGCTCTAATGAAACATCATGAGTTACTTTGTGTATATACATTTGTGTGTGTGTGTGTATGTGTGAGTGTGTGTGTGCGTGCGTGTGTGTATGCATGTGTGTGTGTGTGTGGTGTGTGAGTGTGTGTGTGTGTGTGAGTGTGTGTGTGTGAGTGTGTGTGTGAGTGTGTGAGTGTGTGTGTGTGTGTGTGAATGTATCGGTATGTACGTGGAGACTGGAGGTCTAGCTTGGGTGTCAGTCCTCAGATGCTGTCTGCCTTGTTTCATAAGATTAAGCCTCCTTTCAAAGGACCATGGTTTTCTGATTGAGGCTAGTCTGGTGGTCCAGCAAGCTGTGATCTGTCTCTACCCATTCATTCTGCAATAACAAGGAAGGGTCCAATACCATGCCTGGATTTTTGCTGTTGTTGTTTAATATGGATTCAGAAATCAAACTCAGGTCTTAATGCTCACATAAGACTTTATTGAAGGAGCTAACTCCTGACCTTTGTGATTCAACATGTTTTATGGAAAGATTTCTCATGCTCTGTTATATAAAAGAATTCCTAGGAGATGGTTCAAAGAATGACACAAAGCTGTTAAAAATTTAAACTTCTTGGAACATCCAATTTCTGCTGCTATGGAACAGAGTTCAGTCAAGGAACCTACATTTACAATGTAAGTAAGCTCACCACCAGCAATACACCACGAGAAACCCAGCTTACGGGCACACATCTTAAGGACCTTTCCTGCTTTAGCTATAAACATTTGGGAAGTCACATTTGTAAGAACTCCCGTCTAGATAAAGAAGAAAACTATTCACAGTTGGGGGCTGATGGGTGGCCTGGGTTTATGCTCTCCTTGGTGTTTCCCTGTTACAGGAGTGTGTTTCTCATCTGCAAGCAATCATCTGGTTTACTACTGTTCGGACACACTGCCAGACTTAGCCAATTGGAAATGAGTGGTGAATTTTACAGCCCGAAGGATAATAATAAGGACGTGGGAAAAGTAGCTTGAAAAATGAGGTCTGTGTGCTTGACTCGGAAGAATTCAGCTCTTTTAAATTTGCATATTAGAAAAGTAAGCATGGGAACACCCATTTGACATTTAAATAGTGTAAAACACTATACTGGTTACACCTTTCTGCTTGTGAAGCTGTCTTACATTTTAAAGCAATCCTTTTATAGCCCCATGTACCCTGTACCGAACTATGACAATAAGGGATGAGGGTTCGAAGGGCATCTCTGTGCTACATTAATGAAGGGTTCGAAGGGTATCTCTGGGCTACATTAATGAATAATACTATTTTGCCACCTCTTCCATCTCGGGGAGTTTAGGTGTCCTGTATTTGCTACAACAGCAACCTTTCTGAGTTCTCAGGAGACACATGGGAAATACATGGTGCCTAAGATAAATGTGATAGAGCATCTGGGGAGAGGGCTGGGGGTAAAGTGCTGCCTGTGTTCCGCTCTCAACACCAACACAGAAGTTGGCATGAGGCTGGCACCTGTATTCTCATCACGGGACTCAGAGGGGTACGTGTGCAGATTGGCAGATTCCAGTGGCTTTCTGGCCAGGCAGCCTAACTATAATGGTGAGCCAGGATCTCTCTCAAAAGGCAAAGTGGACAGTGATAAAGGAAGGCACTGGATGTCTACCTGTGGCTTCCACAAAAACATGCACAGGCAGAGAGAGCATGTGTGTATACATATGCATGTATATGTTTGCACAGATATCACACACATACATACATGTACACACACACACACACACACACACACACACACACACACACACACACACACTGAATTGGACATAAAACATTCCTTTATAACTCAACAGGACTAATTGATAGTAGATAAGATGTCCAGAGAGTCTAGTGTTTTACCAAACCTGAACATACCCCTCACTTTTTTCCTTTTTATGCACACATATTCAAAATTTCAAATCTTAGAAAAGAAGACAAACAGCTGAAGTTATCTTATATAGCAGAAACAAAAACCAAACAAGGACGGTATAAGGATTGGTAACCGGAGCCCAAGCACAGCTCTGCATTGGAAGGGTACACATCCTATTAACAGATGGCACCGTCAGTGAAGCCTGCCCAGTAAAGCTCATTACAGGAGTGAGAGCGGGAGCTAAGAAGAAATCTGTTAATGAAACTACTATATCACAGGTAGAAGAACCATTTATGCGGAACAGAAGACATGTATGTAGTGAAACACTCAGTGTAGCCAGCCACTGAAACTGAGTCTAGCATGGTGGTGCACACCTTGATATGTGTGGCATCATTAACTAATAGCATTGGTGGCCTCTGACAACAAGAAATAAATGCAGACTTGCTGAAAGACGACTCGACAGGCAAAAGCACTGGCCTCTAAGTTGATGACCTGAACTCAATCCCCAGGGCCAACTAACATCACAGAAGGGGAGAAACGACTGTCAAGGTACCGTCCGACCTCCCATGTGCACCATGGAACACTTGCGTGTGCACATGTAAGCACACGGACTAAATCAGTAAGCAAATAGCTGACTGACTAACTACATGCATTCTGAAACATACACAAACAGAAGCCTTGGTTATGCAGAATCAGCGCCCGCACTTTACTATTCCCCAGATGCTTGTAGGGCCATACAGGTATGATTGGCACAGATTCGGGAACTTTGTGAACAGGTTAGAGCAGGAATGCTCCACCAACAAAGGCTGATGGCCCGCTTAGAACTCCAGTGGTTGAAATTTCATGGGTTCAGACCCAAATTAGCTTGGGTCTTCCTATCCTCTTCATAGCATCTGTCACCCACCTCTCTGTAGGACCTGACATCTTCCCCACCATCACGCAAATCCCTTCGACTGTGTGAACAGATCTCTTAGCTTTCACCTATCCAAAAGCTAATATCGTCCTCCAGTAGCCTCTGTGCCACGGCAGAGGTTTCCCCCTGCTTTGCTCTGACTACCTACCTGGTGTTTCCACCAACATGTTGGAAAGCATCTTGATTTATGCCTGCCATTGTTCTTAAGCAAAACGTTTGTGAAACAGATATTACGTTAGGACACCGCATTTAAAGCATCCTTGGTCTATGGCCTATGGTGATATCTTCTTTGTACTCTAACAGTAAACCTTGCCTGAAGATCAGAGAGAGTCAGGAACAAGGCACAGACACACCTTACCTTGCTTACTTCCCAGCTGAAGAAAGGGTGAGCTCCTGTCTCCTCCCGCCTTATCACTTCCTGTCTGTCTGTACAGACCTCCAGTCCTCTATGGTTAACTAGTGCTAGCTCCACTCTCTGATCTTTAGGCAAGCTTTATTGTTAGAGTACAAACAAGACATCAGCACAATGGCCATGTATTATTTGTCTCCAAAATAAACCGTCTCTTATCCCTTTTGAAGTGAGGGTTGTATTTTTTGCAAAAGCCTGAAAAGGAAATTTATATTTTCATTGTTCCAACTTTTTCTTTGACCTCCCAAGTCACAAATGAAATCAAAATAGCAATTTAAAAAAAAAAAAAACTTGAAGATTTAAATATTCCTCTCACTCCAGGTAAAGTTTGACACTAAAGCAGGTAAGAGACTTCCCCATCATTTTATTTGTCCCAAGTGGCATCAGTGACTGCTGAGGGGATTATTTTATTTACTTTGAAACAGCATTAAATGCCTCCAGTTTGAGGGAGCTGACTAACTAGAACCACACTCTCTTCAATGTTTTCAAATGAGTGGCTGACGTCACCCTTTGAAGAGGGAGTCTAAACAGTCCCCAAATCAAGGATCCCTGAATGTAGAGTTTTTACATTCAATGTAGAATCTGCTCTGCTCTTGTGTTCTAGCTAATAGAATCCCCCTTCTCTCTTTCACTGTTGCCGTGCACAAAAATACAGCGTCTGCTTCTTAAATATTTTTTGGCTACATTTTTGCAGAGCCCCTGTGCATGTTCCCACATTCTCACTCCCCAGAGAGGTGCTCACCACATACCACAGCCACAAACACCCCTCTTCCTCTGAGGAAAGTCTCCCCTGGGATGCGTAACTGACTCATCTAAGGCATACAGTCAGGAACAGCCGGGGCAGGGGAATTGTTATCAGTTGCCTGCTCTGTGAAAGAATGAGTTTCCTTTCCATAGAACAAGGTCCTGGTAGATCTGTCCAAACAGGATTTTACAGGCTGGATCTCAGCAGACAATGAAGGATGGCGTTGAGCGGGTTTCAGAGAAAGACCCTGGAGGTTAAGGGAAAGTCTGGCTTCTGCAATACCTACCGATTTCAAAACTACCATCGATTATTCCCACCAGAGAGGAAGGGATATCGAACCTTCTCTCTATCTGAGTGATGGTGCTCTTCAGATAGCCTTCTGCCAATGCTTTGGCAAAGTAAACAAAAGACAAGGCGCCTAAGAACACCTGGAAAACATGAAAGGGCACATGCAGTCTGGCTAGTTTGGCACAGCTTAGAAGTTACTAAGGAAACAATCAGGAACAGCGATGTCCAACAGCAAGGGTTTGATTCAAGTACTGTTGCGACTCTAATTAGTCTCAAGGCCAGGCTGGGTCCTTCCCCTCCCCGCAAAACAACCCCACTAAACTACTTGGCAGTTGACATGCCTACCGATTTTCATGTAAATTGTGTGCAGAATTCCATCTCTCCCCTGCCCCTCCACAAAAGCCCTTAAAGGGAGTCTAGCTTTGACAATGCCAGTGAGTGACATGGACAGATCCACCGATGGATAATGAAGTATGAGAAGTGACAATCGTGGCCCATGAATGTGCCATCTTCTCCCAAGTCCAACCTTGCCTATTACACATTTTGAAATCACAGTGTTCTGAAGTGGTCTGTCTACTTTTTTTTGTTTGTGACCAAGTCTTTGAGGCATGTACTTGTTAACTTTATTCTTAACTTTCCAGTGGTTCTTCCTTATCTGCTTATATTTTAGTAGACATACGTTTTAATTGTATGTGTACAGCAGTATGCATGTGAATTCAGGTTCATATTCATTAAAAAAAGAATATTATCTTGTTCCAATAATATTATTTGCTAGAAAGAAGGGAGGCTTGCAACACACAGACACCTGTCACTTGCTGTGTTAACAAGAAAGGCCAAAGTTTTCTTCCTCGGAAGGAAAATAGCGTGGGTGTGCTTAGTACCATAACTGTTCAGTGCAGAGCTTTAGCAAATGTCTGCTTTTACAGCTCCCCTGTTTGTCTAGGAAGAACCTTCAAAGAAGCCCAAGAAATTCATCTAGCCTGCATGGCAGGCAAAAAAAAAAAAAAAAAAAAAAAAACGGTTCTATCGCTTGTCAGTGGTCTTCGTAATTTGCAGTTAAGAGCCTATTTTCAAAAAAGAAGGCAATTTCCTCTTCTAGCCGAATTTCTTCTGGAAGGAAGTCAGCATACAAATGGCCCCCAAGCCCTCTACCTTGACTTCGCCACAGCACGGTCGCGCTTCCTCTGGTGCGGGACACCCCACTTTAAGGGATTGTCTTCTGACAGGTCGTGCTGAATTTTTGTGGAACAAAGGGGTGTTTTTCTTGGATGAGGTGTCCATTATGAAAATGTCCCTTGCCTGTCAAAGTTGATTTTAAAAGGAAACAACAATTTAAATCCGATCCACATAATTTAAAAACCATTTTCATTTCATAGTAGACTACAGCTCCATAGGTATGATGTAAGGTGCCGTTATCGCCTCTTACCACAGTGAGTTGGCAACATTTTTCAATTAAAATCGGACAGGATATTTGATTAACGAACCCTGCCATTGAGAGCCTGCAGCCAGGATTCCTTTTCAATCTCTTCACTTTGAGCCTCATTACAGCGGAGAATAAATTTCCATGTTGCCTTTGGAATAAATAACGAGGCAGAATTTTTCTGACTTTGTGGTCTCGCCAGATTAAACTGGGCACAAGCAGGAAGGGGAAGAGAAACCCAACCTCTTGAATATTGATTCATTAGAATTAAGGCTTCCAAGACTCACTGAATAGCAGAAGCTGACACCAGCCCAGACCCTTGAAGCACCTTAGCATTCCCGTGGCACCCGGGTAAGGATTAAAACGAAGCAAGAAGGAAGAGATCCAATTTGTGTACCACTTGGCTAATGAAGAAGGAATGTGAACCATGAACATCTAGGGCCTAGATTGAATTCAGATGAAAGTACAAGCTTTAGTTCGCCTTAGAGGAAGGGAAGCCCTCCTCAGGCTTAATTCCCACCCTCCTCCCTTCTCTTCCTACTGACCAAACTCACAACAGTTTTGCAGTCTGACCCTATTTCTCGCTGTTCACATGAATAGTTACACATCCTGTGCTACACTTTGTTAGCCTTCTACATGAGTCCATTTGTCTGATAATCTAACGCAGGCCACAGGATTTAAAAATTGAAACAGCATGGCTGTCTTTACTGGCTACAAGATGCCCACTCATACACAAATAGATGCCTTCTAAGCCTTATCACACTCACTGCAGAAATGATATTCGGAGTAAAACTCCATGCATGTTGTAGAATTTAGGACTGTTCTACTTATGCATATATGATCTTAACCTTGATAGCTAATTCTTGGTTTATTGGAGTTTCATCATTTGCTCACAGATAGCATTTCATAAAAAAAAAAATAGTCAAGGAATGATGGCAAAACTCATTTTGAAATACAAAAGCAACAGCAGATGACCCAAGCAATTTAGAAATGGAGTAGATGTCTTTACTCTTTGTCTTATGGGAAATGGACAGGGTTTAAAGGGAGGGGCAGGGGCTTTTTAAAGAAATACTATAAGACATAGAGTAAATGACAGGATGCTTTATCAAGGGATCACCTTTAAGGAAAGCAAGCAGAGAATGAAATGGATTCACTGATGTAATTTCTTTGATACAACTGAACTGACCCTCATTAGGAAGTCTCATGAGGTAACATAAAAAGAAAACCTTCAGAAACTTCAGAACCACAAACCAAATGTTACCAAAACCAAATCAATTGCTCAATACTTTAATTGGGATTATCTAAAAGTGTAGCAATTGACTAATAATAGTGTTTAGTAACATTCAGCCTCCATTCCGGATTTGAAAAAACAACAACAACAACAACAATAAAACAACAGTAACAGAATCAAAAGCAGAACGCAAAGAAACACTGTTAGCAGTGTCTAATACCTACTAAATTACTAAAACTGTTTAACCAAAATAATGCTTTGTAAGAACCATCAAACACTGAGAAACTCAGGATTCTGCAATGTTGAGTAGGATTCTTTCCAGTAAGAAGTCTACCCCAGTACCTGATGGAAAACATCTAGAAAGAGTTACTGCTTAGGATGAAAAACATCCAAACAGTCTTCTTGTGTTTGGGAGTGTTGAGACATCATTCTTACTATGACCTGGTGGGGAGGATAAAGAGCAAATATCCCGATCTAGGTCAACATTGTGACCGGACAAAGTGACACTACGTGGTTTCACTGAAGCAAAATTGCATCTTAGTGGCTAATATGCAGATCATCATGACTGCAATATGTTCTAAGCAGGTTTCAGCCTGTGGACACTGTAGGCTTCTCGGGGCTTTGAAAAGATGGGGAGAAAATTGCCATGACAGGAATGGGAAGACGTCTACCGTCCAAGCCCCCTTCTCTTACTCTGCCTTTGTACAGCAGGGCAATATATAGCTGATAAATCCTTCATTCACTAGAGCACATTTATCCAAAAAAAATAAGAAAATAAAAAGGCAGATGGCACAGTTTCATTCAATATCCTGGGTTGGGGCATAGCATATTCCAGATTCCAAAGTGAACAGGTCAAGCTGGTAGTTTCTTTTATAAAGCTCCATTCTCTGTTTACATGGGTTGGTTTGAGAACCTGGTCTTTACAAGTATGTATGGCTGAGATAGATAGACTGCAACACACACATACGCACTGGCCCTGTGCTCTGGACAGGTGATGTGCAGACAACCCCCACGGGCTGTGACAGAGAGGCAACCATACCCAGCTTCCCTTCTTAAACAGATCTGCAGCAGGTGGGTGCTCTCACTCTGAGAACCTTCTCCTGGAGAGGTCGTGACAACTGAACCGTGGTCTTTGCTCAGGAGCAATGTGCCTTACATAGAACTCCAAAGGAATGACTTTACCATCAAACTCACATTTCATAAGCACTATTTCTATTCAGAGTGATATATACATATATTGTAATCTTTAAAATAATCCCAAAACTTCAAAACTATCCTAGCATAAGACGTCAGAGGTTGCCCAACTAATAAACATCAAAGCCCACATTCGAAAGCAGACCTGAGTTTACCTGGCTTCTCTGACACACTCCTTTCCTATTTCACCCAGCTAACAAGGAACCCATTACCATTTACTGAAGCAAAGTGTGGCAGAAGTCAACGTCAAATTATCAACTTCTCTCCTAGGGGAGCAAGGTGCAATGCTCGCATGATCAAAAACAAAAGTAAGTGAAAAAATAATTGAAAATATAAAGAACCCTTTCTCACCTGGAGGTGGAGATCGAAGCTGGCCAGTTCTTCTCAGAGAGTTCAGCAGAAGGCTGGATCCCTGCACACGGCCTGAAAGGGGAAACTGAGTTAAGAGGAATTCTGAGTATTTCTGCCAAGTCAAGGAGTGGTGGACACAGACAGAACAGATTACAGAAAAAGAAAAGACGAGACCTGGGGTCTAGTCTCACCCGGGCAATCTTTCTCGTTCGCCTTTCCAGCTGGCCTCTTTTTTCCTGGCAGTCTGGAGGGAACTGGGCACCCTGGCGAGGGCACTGCCCTTCGTCTCAGCTCCCAGGACACAGAAATAGCTGGAGCGTTTGAGCCATTTCTTTGCAATTTGCAGCAAGTTTAAGGCCACACGTGATAAAGCTTTGTTTATAGGAGAGAGGAAAAAAGAAAAGACCACTTGTGATCCTTTTGCTTGCTGATCCCAGAAAACACAACTCCACAGGGGGTGGGAGGGGTGAGGAAACAGAAGCCAGGGCAGGGGAAGGAAGTTTGTTACAAAGATCCCCCGCCTTCTTCCAAACAGTTTTCCAGCCAGCCATTGGGGATGTCAACTGGCCAGTCTGGATGTCCTGCATTTGTTTGTTTGCTGTCGTTTAAAAGAATATGCTTGGGCTAATACCTGGCATGGTTTCTTCTCCTCTTGGGATTCTAGAATATGCAGGAATACTTTCAGGTCAGGATCAAAGCTCTGCGGGCTCCTTCCAGGTGTAGTTCAGGCTCAAAGTGGAAAAACAAAACAAAACAATAGCTTTCACCCACCCTGGGATTCTTGAAATCTGACAAAATTGCAGTTTAATTTTTGGTATTTATGTGCATATTCTGCTTAATCCTAAGAGAAGGCCTTACACAATTCAAATCATTTTTCCCCCCAAGAGAACAATTTTAGAGGCATTTGAGCAGTATTAGTTTATATTTTGTTTGCACCTGTAAGGGAATTGGCCACCAGGATAATGGAAGGGTCATCTTGCTGTTCCAGAGCTGACTCTGTGCAGACCACTTAATCTCAGCGTGTTCTGCTATGGAACCAAATGTTTGGTCTTAAAATGAGATTCTAGGGACAGTCCAATGATTAAATATGTCATGCCCATTAAATATGAAAATTCCAAATGGACAAACAGTGCCTTTCTCACAGATGTAATCCCAGTTTCCATGGTCAAGATGAGAAACCACCCTATTAAACGGGACATAGAGTAAGGCACCATCTCAACACAAAGAAGAGAAAAGAGAACAGACAATAAAAAGGAAGCAATGGTGTTTGGACATTTTTAAGACTAAGTACTTTATTTTAGCAACCAAATGTTTGATTTTTTATAAAAAGAAAAATTATGTTTGAATTGCTGACTTGAATTTCATTTTTAAAATTCCTTAAATTACTCTTGGTTTGCAATTAGGACAGAATTTCCAGTAACTTCTGAAATAGCCCTAGCATACTTCTGCCATTTTGTTTGTACCATATATATATATATATATATATATATATATATATATATATATATATTATAAATTTTATTTAAGTTAGGAACAATCTTAGTTTACATATCAATCCCAGTTCCCTCTCCCTCCCATTGTCCCATGCTCCCCCCCCCACATATCTTATATTTATATAAAAATCCACTCTCAGCATTGAGTTTTATAAAGTCAAAATTTCAATCAACTCTAAAACTATTGAATATGCTTTCTAGTCTGCAGTATCAAATATTTAGCCAAGATTTGATTTTTATGTAAAACAAACAAGCATCTCATTAGCATGTAAATTTGCTTTAATCTTTCCACATTTGGTGAACTCCTAAGTGTACCAAAGAATTGCTTTGAAATAAAATTCTTTGTGATTTACTACCACTAAATGTTGGGTTTGTTTGATACACATACGTGGGTTTAGTTGATGCGATGCAAATACATATCTGGATCATGTAAAAATTTCCTAGGAAAACAAAGTGTGAGTAGAAAAAATTTAAGCAACTTTCTCTAGGTAGGGCAGAGGTCAAGGAAGAGTCATAGCATCTCTGACACAGCACTAAGCTCAGAAGCCTCCCATGAGTGACTGTAAGTCTAATTCCTAGGGCTGCAATCAAGGTTTGCCCCAAATAAAACAACAGCCATAAGCTGAGTCTCTTGCTCTCTCTTCTGCTGGCTTTCTCGCTCGCTCGCTCGCTCACTCACTCATTCATTCATTCATTCACTCGCTCTTGCTCTTCTGAGTGTGTTTTTGCTTTTTCTTTTAGACTTACATTTCTATATCCCAGTTAATCAACCTTAGTAAGTCCCGACAGAGCAGGAACCTGGAGGCAGCAGCTGATGCAGAGGGCAGGGCACGGAAAAGTGCTGCTTACAGGCTTGCTCTCGCGATGGTTTGCTTCACCTGCTCTCCTATAGAACCCAGGAGTGGCACCACCCACATTGGGCTGGGCCCTCCCCCATCAATCACTAGTTAAGAAAATGCCCTACAGCTGGATTTTGTCAAGGCATTTCCTCAACTGAGATCTCCTCCTCTCAGATGACCCCAGGCTGTCAAGCTGACAAAATTAGCCAGCACAGCTAGTGTGTCCAGGAGCAGGGCTAGCTTCTCTGAGGACCACAGAGGAGGGTCCTTCCTTACCTCTTTCACTTCCTGGGTCCAGCCAGAACTTATGGCTTTCGGTGAATGGCGTGATGGGGTTAATCTCTGCCTCTGTTATTGATATGGGAATATCTGACTGAAAGCAGAGAAACCGTTCTTGGGCCTTGTATTTTGCTTGGGAAGGTAGGGTTCTAGAAACTCAATGGCTACCAAAGCCACTGGAAGCCAGCCAGTGGCTTTTGAGTATCTGTATTGTGAATCTGAAAAATGAAATTCGCAGACCAGAGAAGCTAAGTTTTAGAGCAGCATTTTATTATAGGGATCTTAGGAGAGATAAATAGTGAAGAGCTCTTAAGTAACCGAGGAGTCCCTGGAACAGGGTATCTTGCCTTGGAGTAAGGCTTTAGTGGGTGGAGGAAGGAGGGTGGGGGTAAGCTGGTTCTATTGGTCCAGTTTCCATTCTTTGGTACTCAGGTAACCCCCAGTTTCAGTCATCAGTATAGATTCCAGGAACCATACTGTGGGAGAAAAGAGATAGGAAACACGTCACCTCTTCCTGGCATTTCCAGTCTCTGGCCACGGCAGAACCGGATGCATTTTTGACTTAAATTCGTCTAGCATCTTGGCCTCAGGCATGAACAAGGCTGCAGACATACGCAAGCGCATCGCCAGCGTTTAGACAAGAAAGAAACTGGTCCCAGTTTTGGGTCCTTTTTCTCTAAAGTGCCGAGCCAAGGTCTACCTCCTGTCATCGCTGGGCCACCCTGTCTCCTCTGTTTCTACTTTCTGTTCTGGACACACTCCTGAAACCTTTGGGATTTTCGGCTGGATTTCGCCTGCAAAATCCCTCTTTCCAAGTCAGGGTGCACTCAGAGATACAGGGGATTAGAATCACAGCGTAGAACTGCAAGAGGCAGCTGCAGTTTACCTGTAACACTCATCCTGCCCCCCCCCTCACCTCAGTAGCTTCCGTGTGCTCATTACTCACTGCTTCCTGTAGACTCGCAATTCCCCCATCCCATTTGTTGTCCTTTCTTGGCCAATCCCACGGACTTGAATCCAACTTTCTGTTTATTTTACTTTTATACCTACACTCTCGAAAGTGGAGAACCATTCATTAGCTCTCGGGGTTGATTTTGTATTCATTATCACTAATCTAACTGGACAGCAGATTCATTATTGGGCAAAATACATCTTAATGATCCAATCATGTCCCCTCTTTCTTGAATAACTTCTCTAATCTCCCCCCCCCCCACACACACACACAGACACCCCAGCCCCAAACTTTAGCTAGTGGCCTAATTGAGGGGATTCACTGATGAAATAGGAAGGAAGAGACAGGATAAATATCACAGCCTGCCGCCACCATGTCCATTCTCTACCTTGAAAGCTTTTAATGGTGTCTGCCTCCCCTTTCTTTATCTTGTGGAAGGACTATCCATGTTTCTAATCTCTGGCTAAGGTACATATTCCTCAATTTTTTTTCCTTCTTTCAAAACATCACTGTTTATTTTTTTTCCATCACAACTATTTCTATCATTAACATCAAAGATATTTGAACTAATAAATGTTGTAATAAATTTTTATGTATGAATTTAATGACTTAGTATTACAGTTGTCTAGTTACCATTGGTCACGTGGCTTTTTATTTTATTTCTTTTATTCTTCTTCTTCACTTTGGTTTCAGGATGGCCTCATCCCTTGATCTTTTTAATGAGCAATGCCTTCCACAACAGCCATAGACTATCTAACAAAAACCCTAGTACCAGGCATGAGAGACCCCCTTACTAGCAGTGACTTCCAAAACAATATAGGTACATTTCTCCTACCTCAGTGACCCTATACTTTCAATCTTCAGCCTGGCATACCCTATAATTCTGTGCTTGAATTATCTTCTTTGCTCTGTCTCTATTTGCTCCCCATATTAGCCATTTTCCTGCTGTTAAGATGAACACCAGGACTAAGAGCAGCTTATGGAAGAAAGAGTTAATTAGCTTACTATTCCAGAGGGAATGGGGTCCACAATGATGTACAAAGCAAGGCAGCAATAAGTAGCTGAAGAAAGCTGAGAGATCATGATGTCCACAGAAAACAAAACAGAGAAAGCCAACTGGAAGGGGGCAAGTCTTCTGTGAAACAGTCTCTGCTACGGAAGGGGCTACGTAAGTAGGATGTGGCCAATGGCAGTATCAATAGGCCTGCTAACACGGAAGGGAAAAAATTTCCCAGGGTTCCACCCCTAGACAAAGAACTACAAGTAGCTGACTGCTGGAATGAGAATTAGCCTCTCACAGGGATAATCCCCCTTCCTGGTTAGCTAATACAGAGCCCCGAAACAATATACACAGAGACAAGAAAAACAGACTCAGCAAGTATTGTGTGTATTTCTACATACACGTACATAAACATACATGTATGTAACAATAACAATGAAAGGAAAGTAGACTAAATCAGATTGAGGTGGGAGGCATGAGAGTGTTTGGAGGGAGGAGACCTGGGAGGCACCAGGGGGAGAAAAGGGAAGAGGGAAAGTGATGTAACTCTCTTTTAATTTAAGGTGTATGAAAGATTTTTAAATGGAAAAAGAATCACCAGTAATGTCACACTCAAAAAAGGAAACATCCACTGAGACCATCTGCATGAGACTCTGCGGCTTGAACTGTGCCTGTTACCTTAGTCCTCTTCAGAGCAAAGTTAGTTCTTTCAAGCCTTGGTATGAATAGGAGCCTCATCGGGAATTTATTATGAAAACCAGCTCATGGGAAATCCAGGGTCTAAAGAGCACAGCACATATTAGAACCATCAAAGGGTAAAGTGCAAAATCATATTAGGATAATAATTCTAGGCTATCTCCCATCAAAAAGTGTAAGGGTAATAAATTCCATATTAAAGCATAAGGAATGAATCAGCCAATGGCAATAAATGTTTGCATCCCTATTCTGTAATCTTGAAATAGTGATAAATGCAGACACTATAAATTTCCCGTTTTGAGACATTTATATCACTTTTCTTTGTTATTTTTGTGAGAACTAATGGATTGTGTTGTCTGAGCACAAATATTTTAGAGAGAAACACAATTCTTTATTTTTAAAATTATTTACCAATATAAATATATGTTCCATTGTCTTGAAAACAACTTGGGGGTGTATGTGCTAAAATGTTCAAATAGATTGGTGAATCTACGTGATCTAAGCCATGTATAGACCACACAGATTGTCCTCTGTGTGTCTAGTTTGAACATATTTGACAGCTTCTGAAATTACATTTCAGTCAATGATAGGATAGGTAGGTAAAGTGTTTGGAGATGAAGTTTGCATTAATCTCTATCTGTTACAAAGCCCAGAGTGACACATAATGACTATCTGTGTAGTTGTCCATACACGCAATCCTGAGATTTGAGAGACAGCTCAATAGAACGAACCCCTGCTGTAACTCCAAGGGACCCATGGTGCCTTCTGGCCTCTGTGGGCACCCACACACATGTGATGTTTACCCACACAGACAATACAGATAAATAAAAACAATACACATAGATCCTAAAACCGAAATTCTGCTCCCTGTGTTTTTTTGTTCTCTGTCTGTACCTCCCTTGGTTGAGAGCTCTTAGTTATAACATGATCCGAAAATCCTCATTCCTTCAGGGTCAGGCTTTTCAGGGACCTTGTTTTTATTGGGTGTCTCTAGTTTCTCATTGCATTCACCATTCGATGTAGAAACACCCACAGGGAGTTCTCTAAGTTCTAAAAGTGATCTTTCTTGCCAAGAGTTTGTATCTGAAACCATATCTCAGCTTCCATCCTGGGTTCCATCCTGTCATCTGTGGGTGGGTTAGTAACGAGAGAAGTGGCCTAATGACTTCAGTTCCAGGGTGACAAAAACGATTCCATGATTAGAAACTGTCGTCTCTAAACAATCCTGAAGATATATTTGTGGAGAGCAAGGACATCAACATGAGGAGCAAGGGGCCCCGGGGGAGGTCAAAGGTCAAATAAGGCAAGTCATAATAATATAAAACCATGGAAATATGAGGCCCATTTCTTTGCATATTAATTATGTATATATATATATGTACATATATATATATATATATATATATATATATATATATATATATATATATGAAGCAGGCATAATCAAGTTTCAAAGACAGGAACTAAAGTAAGTGGGGAAGTAGCTAAGATAGTGAGGGTGCACTTCCTGTTTTCAACCTGTAAGTGTAACATCTCTGTATCTGGTGCTGTGCTTGGCCACAAAGGGCACTCAGTAGACTCATGGTTCCCTAGAATGAGCTCTGTTGGAAGCTTGTCTTGGTTCATCACTGAAATCTTAGGGAACGTGGTAGATGTTGCTTATGTGTCTTGTTCATGACAGACCATGCATGAGCTTGGCAGTTGCAATGCCAGGTGTTTGAACTCAACTTTACAATCATTCAGCAAATTGCTGAAAGCCAGACTTTTATTTATGTCCTTGCTTTCTCTGCCCTTTCTACCTTTTGTACTGAAACACCAATTTCCTCGTGGGTATGATGGAACAAGGTGTTCTTCGTTTATTCTTTTTCTTATTTTGATTGGTTGAACACAGAATGATAATTCCCCAGATACCTGTGCCCTAATTCATAGGAACTGTAAATATATCCTATCATTCCCGAGGTGACTCTATATATGTCTTTAAGATTAGAGATCTTAAAATAAAGAAATCGTGTTGGTGTATTTACTTCATATGAATCTATACAAGCTTGGTTGTTGAATGTTTGTCTTACATGGGTAAAGCCCCATGTTTGATCCGTAAACAGCCTGTGGTGGTGCATCTCTCTAATCCAGAAGTTGGGATGTGGAACCAGTGGGAGGTTCTGGGTCATCCTCAGCTACATAGTGAGTTTGAGGATAGCCTCAAATATTCGAGACCTAGTCTCACGAAATTACTACCTCTACTTCTAAATACTGAAGTGTTCGGTCCACTTGGAGTTAGTTTTGTGTAAGGTGATAGATGTGGGTCATATTTCATTCTACTGCATGTGGACAGTTTTCCCAGCACTATTTCTTAAAGATGCCGTCTTTCACCTAGTTTGTGTTTTGGGTATCCTTGTCAAATACCAGATAGATGGCTGTGGTTTTTGTATTTATGTTTGAGTCTTCTGTTCTATTGGTCTACATGTCTAATTTTGTGCCAGTACTATACGGTTTTAATTGTTCTGGCTCTGTATTAGATCTTGAAATCTGGAACGGTAATTTTTTAAACATTGTTCTTTTTATTAGGATTGCTTCAACATTTTCTCAATTTCAAATGATACTGTGTGTAGGTTTCCCATACATATGTTCCCTCTGGTCCTACTCTCTAGGACTTCTATCACAATGTCATATTGGACCCAGTCAAAGGCTTTTCTCTGTTTCTATTGAAATGTCATGTGATTTTTGTTTTAAGTCCATTGACATGATTTATTAAATTTCTTGACTTACATATGTTGAAACATCCCTGCATCTCCAGATAAAGCCAATTTGGTCATGGTGCATAATCTTTTTGATATATAGCTGTGTATGGACTGCAAGCATTTTATTGAGGATTTTTTCAATCTATGTTCATCAGGGGTATTGGCCTGTAGTTTTCTCTTTTTGTTGTGTCATTACCTGCATTGGGTAATGCAGAATAATACTGGCTTCATAGAAGGAGTTTGGGCATAGTCTTCTGTTTCTATTCTATTGAATAATTTGAGAGGAATGGCTGTAGATTTTCTTTGAAAGTCGGGTGGTATTAAGCTGTGATTCCTTCTGAGTCTGAGATATTCTGTCTTTCTCTCTCTCAGTGGAAGGGCTTTTATTACAGTTTCAAATTCCTCCTGTGTTATAGTTCTGTTTGGTTGTTGATCTCTTATTGCTTTAACTTTTGTGGTTTGGATGGATCTAGAAACCAGCCATTTCTTTTAGACTTTCCTTAATGGAATTTTTAAATTATTTACTAGTATTTAGAATTTCTTTGGTGTCTGCTGTAGTCTTCCTATGCTCACTTGTGATTCTGCTAATTTGGGCCCTCTTTTTCCTTCTTTTGATTAGTTGGGACAAGGGTCTTTTGATAATATTACATCATCAAAGAATGATAACCGATTCAATTATTCTTTATATCATTTTTTTTGTTTCTATGTCATTAATTTCTGATAATTTTTGTTTCTTTCCACTTACATCATTTGGGCTAATTTTATTATTAATTTTCCAAATTCTTGAGTTGCATTATTAAATCATTTGTTCTCTTTTTAAGTTTTTATATAGATATTTAGAGCTATACATTCCCTCATAGGGCAGTTTTTAATGTGTTCCCAAGGACTTGCTTTTTGCTGTATTCTTTTCAATTTCACTTAGTTCCAAGAATGATTTTTTTAACTTGATTTCTTCTTTGATCCATTCACCATTAGTGAGTTGTTTAATAGCTCTGAGTATGCCTGAATTTGTGTAATTATGAGGGATATGCTGACTGTTGGTTTCAAGTTTCATTACAGTGTGGTTAGGTAGGATACACAGAGTTATTTAAAATATTCTGAATTTGTTAAAGATTTTAGGGTTTTATTCCAGTATGTGGTATATGTTAGAGATGCTTCTGTGGGCTGCTGAGTAGACTGTCTATGCTTTGGTGTCTGAGTGGAATAGTTTAACTATCTGTAAAGTCCATTTGGTGTATAATGTCGCTTAATTATAATATTTATCTATTCTGTTTATCTTTTGTTCAGATGACCCATTTATTAGCAAATGTGTGGTACTGAAATCACCTATTAATGGATTGATGTTTATATTCATCTTTAATTCCAAAGAATTTGTTTTTTGAATTTAGGAGCAGCAGTTTGGTGTACATATGTTTAAGATTGTGATGTGTTGGTTAACTGCTCTCTCAATCAAAGTCAAGTGTCTTTCTTATCCCTTCTGATTAATTTTAACTTGAAGTCTATTTAGTGTGACATTAGGATAGCAATAACTGCTTGCTTTCTCTCCTCATTTGATTGGAGTACTTTCCCTCCATTCTTTCATTTTAAGGTAGTTTCTATCTTTAAATTGAGTTTCTTGTAGGCAGCAGAAACATGATTTTGTTTATTAATTCAATCAACCATGCTATATCTTTTGGAGATTCAAGGCCAATAATATTTAAACTTGTTAAATGGTGTATATTTACTTTATCCTCTTTGTGTTTATACTATTAGCCATACATTATGCTTCAGTAATTATAACTTCATTTGTGTCCTTTCTAATCTCTTGACTATACATAATCCTCTGTTCAATCTGAGGTATTACTTCCCACATTCTGTTTAGGGGTGGTCTGTTGGATATGCATTTTTAAAGGCTGTATTACAGAAAATTTTCCTTTCTCTTTCAACTACAGCAGATAGTTTTGTTGGGTACAGTAGTCTAGGCTGTCAGGTATGGTCTTTTAGAATTTGCATTACATTGCCCAGGCTTTTCCGACTTTCAGAGTTTCTATTGAGTAGTCAGCAATAATTCTGATGGGTTTGCTTTTATATTTGACTTGTGTTCTTCTCTTGCAGCTTTCAAAACTTTGTTCTGTTTTACTTAATGTTCTAACTACAATATGCTATGGGAGTTTCTTTTCTGGTTTTGTCTATTTGGTGTCCTGTGCATTTCTTGTATTATCTGTATAGATGTGTTTTTCATTGGTTTTTAAGAAGTTTCCTTTTATGGTCTTGAAGACTTGGTCTATGTCATTAACCTAGGAATTTTTTCTAACATCAATACCTACATTTGAAGATTTGGACTTTTCATTGTATCACACAGTTCCTATCCTGTGTTTTAGAATTGTTCTCATATTATTTGCTTGTGTAATTGAATTCCTCTGTTTTTATCTCTGAACCCAAAAATTCTATCTTAGTCTGCTTATAAGTCTTTCCATTGAGTTTTCTAGTTGGATTGTTGAGTTTTTCAAGTCCATCTTTATTTCAGTTTGAGTTCTCTTTAATATTTCTTTACTAAGTTCATGTCTCAAATTTCTAATCATCATTTTATTCAACCTTTTTCTGCATATTTGTATTTTTTGGACACCATGCAGGCATTTATTAAAGAAGTTTAATAAGGTGGGGGGATTGGGTGTCTTTTTAAAACTCATTGACTTCTTTGATAAAATTTATGATTTTAAATTTTAAATTCTATGTCCTGAGGCTTATTTAGGCAAGCTTTATTAGAGAACATTTCTATAGGACTACAGGTTTGATGGGAGACATTCTGTTTTAGCATTGTTTAACAATGTGATGTGGGCTTGTGGATCCCTTTTTTCGGTTGTGTGTCCATTATGATATTCTGGCCTGCTTTAGACAAGCTCCAATGCAAGTGCTGCATGTCTAGAACTATGCCAGATAAAGCCAAAATGAAGTCTTTGGTCTATATCTCAATAATACAATTACAAAACTCAATGGAAACCCTCACAAGTAGACTAAGAATTTTGGGGAAAATCCTAAATTCTGTGTATGTATTATTACCATGCTCCATTTTGTATATCCAGTATTCATAGAACTATTTATAGTATACGCAAAATCATTTGATTGCATATTATCCTGAATCCGAATGCTTGAAGCTGGGTATTTTGGGTTGACACTATTTGATTAAGGAAAGAATACAGCTTAATGTTAAAAAGTTAGGTGATGACAATGACTAAGAATTTATTAGCAACAGTGATGGAGATCTTGCCATGGGAATTCAACACCCACCAAGAATCTGTGGAACTTCTATCGCAGTGAGTGCATGTCTTACTAAAGAGTACGGATGCTACACCCTTGTGTTTGGATATAAGAAGACTGGAGTACTCAGGATGCACAAATAACTACATCAAGAATGATACCACAGAATCACTTTTATATAATACAATCATGTTCACATTGTAGCATATATATTGATGGTCTATGACACAATTTGAATAATTTTGAATATGCATGTAAATATATAAAACCAAGAGGCACTTCCAGTAATTCTGGCAAAAGAGAGTATCAATATAGTCTCTAAGCTAAAAAACATTAGAAATAAATATAATTTATCTAAGTTTCTTTCTGTACAGATACTACTTTTTTACAAAACTTTTATCAGCTATTAACTATGTCACTTAATAAATACTTGTGGTGGAATGAGACTAAATATTGCTACACACGTTAAGTGCAAGATACAAGTGGCAAGATCAAATTGATTTCAAATGCAAAACAATCACTTAAGCTCCAAGTGTTTGCGTTTCTAAAAATGGATAAACTTGGCAAAGATGCTAATTAATGAACATATTCAGGCTGAGTGCTAAGGAAAGACCTGTTAAAAACTGTAATTTACAGATGATAACCCCACCACTACCACTTCAGTCATTTGAAAATAATGGGCAGTTTAAGGAACACCAGATTAAACCACTCCTGTCCCCCTTTAGATTGGAAATATTATTACTCAGGGTCGAATACTTCTGCTATAGAGAGCCACTCAATGCTTTTTTCTTTTCACAATGCAACAACAACAGATCAAATCAACCACTCAGTCAGGAATCAGAATGCATTTTCTACAAGAAGAAATACTTACCCAAATCAAACCCATTGGATTCAGATTAAAGTTTCTAACATCATTACAGAAAGGGAAGAGACTCTTCCATGATTTTGCATCCAGAGCTCATAATATGTGTAAAAGCACCAATTTGCATTTTGTGATTAGCTGGATAAAAATCTCCAGAAAGGAGCCCACAGGACTGTGTGTATTCAGAGATATTTCCAGTGCTTGTTGGCTAACAGATCAGCCTCACTGGTGCAAAAAAATATGCTATATGTCCTACCGTGAGCATACATGCAGTCAACTGACACAAATGCAAAACCAAGCAAATAAAATATGTTAAAAATCTCATGCAAATATTTTACAGAGTACTCAAAATTAGTGATTAGTGAATAAATATATATTAAAAGTTATTGAAAACCCCCTCCATTAACATGTAATACATAGATATGTTAGGGTTATTTTTTAAATGGCAGAAACTGTATAATTCCAGACTATGTTTATAAATAGCTAGAGTAAAATATCTGAGATCATGGAGGTTTGTTCTGAACTACAAAAATAACCAATTGAAATTTTTAAAGGAAAGGTGGTAGGACCCTTATTCACCAGCAAGTTATATATACAAATAAGACAATTTAAAATAGTTATTGTTGATTTCACATTACCATCTGCATATTTTGCTATATCAAAGTTCCTTCTCTACAGCAGCAGATGCTCTTGACCACCAACGATTCACACTCAGCAGTGGGTAGAAGTGCTTGTCACGGTAAGCAGAGTCAGGGGGGAATCATCGACCCTCAAGGTCATTTCAAGGTCATTTCACTCCAGAGCAGATACTTAAGTTGACTTGGGAGAAGGTTGGGCAAGGGTCTGGCAGTGTATTGAGGGTTATATGTGGTTCTGCTGTTATCTGCTGCTTTGTCCCATGGGTTTCATTATAGAATGGGATGGAGGGTGACTTGAACCCTGGCACTAAAAACATTCCTTTCTCTGTTCCAAGAGAAGAGCATTTCTGATGGCACTGTCTTTGCTAATACTGATTCAGAGAAGTAAAAATTTCTGAGAAACTCCTTGTTTTCCCCTTCGAGCCAGACTTTTTTTTTTCCTGTTGTTAAGAAGGGAGAAATTCCTGCAATAGTCTATCTCAATTGAATGAAGCAAATCTGATAAAACTGTAAAATGTAAAGTTTACAAAACATGTTTCTGTTACTTTTTTATAAAGGAACCCATATATTACTCTACCATTTGGTTTAAAATGATGGATGAATACACTAGGATGGTTAACACAAGGTCAGCCCTTCATCTGGGAAAGCTAAAGTGAATAATGTTTAATTTCCTTAGTGTTGGAGAATTCGACTTTTGACTTTATTAGAATTGGGTTAATAAGATGTATGGTAATAGGTCATTTATCATTTTTTAATGTATAGTGATAAATTACTGGATGATATTTTCTTTTGCATTGAGATAACTCAGAGGAACTTCAACTGTAACTTGGGCACTTGGATTCTTCGGGTTTTTTGTACAAATGCATTTTATGTAGATGGGTGTTTGGCCTGCATGCCTGTGCACTATGCATAGGCAGTGCTCCCGGAGGCCAGAAGAGGGTGTCAGATCCCCTGTAAATGCATTGATGCACTTATTGATCCCTCTATAATGCACTTTCTCTTGGGAGCATTAGGAAAGCATTCAATCCTGCAAGTTTTCGCTTTCATAATATTAGTCTTGATTAGTCTTGGCTATGTCAAACTGAGTATTTTGGTACCAAGAAGCAGCAGTTCATGGGTTTAATTTTAATCATAAAAAAAAAAAACTTACAAGTGTGGTGGTTCAAGAAAACAAATCAATAAGTACTCCTGTCAGTATTGACACACAGAGAATTAACATTACTTTTTGCTAGTTTTCATGATTAAAGAGCCACTTTCTTAAATGCAGACCAAGAAGTCTAGGCTGAACATGGCCACACTGAACATTTACCTGTAAGAAAAGGCTATCTTTCCCCTGTGTGTCATGCCTAAGATGCTAACACATGATGCTAAGAAATGTGAAGACTTCAACCCTGCTCAAAAGTACACCATCTGTATACTGGTGGTCTTTTCTACATTTAAAAACTCAAGGATCAATATTAAGGAAGCAGATTGCTGCTTCCTTACCAGTTATTAGGGTAATCTACTAGTGTGAGTATAAAGACCAATCCTTAGGCAAGGCAAAAGAAACCCCAAACAAACAAAAAACAAAAAACAAAAACAAAAAAACCACTATTCAGTATTAAGTAATGCAAAATTAACATCATTTCAACAATGCAGTATGTAAGGTAGTGACACAGACTACTAGTATCCATAATGCATAATTGCATAATGCATACTAGTATTTCCTTATTCTCTAATCATGGTTCCCTCATGTGACATATAAAAATACTCATAAAAAGCTCAGTTCAAACCACCCAGACCATAGTGTATGCTTTAGTTCAGCCAGTGATTGATAATAGAAGTGATTAATTTACTTCTAATTTAACTTTCAATAAGTATCAGAGAATTGGTCAGAGGAACAATTGAGATGATATGGATACAGAACCACAAACTGATGACCTTGGTTAGACATTCCAAGAGTAATTTAATTCTGAGATCTCTTCTGTTTGAAATGCTGAATTGTTTTCTCTATCCTCAGCAGCATCGACAAATTCATAGTTTTCCTTTACAAATTCATGAAAGAAGTGAATGACCCAGAACAAGGATCATGTAGTATTTCATTGCTCGGGTGGCATGATGATGCTAGAAAAGGACTTCAGTTTCAAAGCACATGGTTATTGTGGCATTTAGTTATCTGAGCTAAACTACTGATGTGCAAACTTTTGTTGTTTTATCCCCCCCCCACACACACACATATTAGGGCCTCAAGAGTCAAGAAGAATCTTTGTTTAGTTTGTAGATCACAGAACCTTCTTACTGTAGCCTTTGGATACTCGAAAAGGCAGTTCATCTGCTCATGGCACAAAACTCAAGACAGGAGTCTAATGGGAATCAGGATTAGGAAGGAGAGAAGGCTAACAAGCCCCTCCTCATGGTCTTCGCTATGCTTCTAAGAGCTACCCTAAGAGAGTTCAGTGGAGGCCCCTGCTTCATAGAAGCACCATGCGTGTGTCCCAAAGCAGATTGGACAGGACTTCTGGATTGTTCATTTCCCATTGTTCAGGAGTTGTCCACCACACAAATACTTCACTTTTATAAAGGAGTCATTTCAAGCTTTAGACTTTATTTACAATGATAATTTTCATATTTTTATTATTTAGAAAATAATTTATACTTTTCCATCATTTAAACAAAGAATAGGCCTGAGTCTCACGCCTTTTGCACAGCTTTTACCTTCAAGAGAGTTCTCTGGGAAAGAAAGGCAGAGGACACAGGGAAACTGCAAATATATACATCTACCAAACAGTCGGCAGGGGTACTCAGTTCTTCTCCTTACGTTACTGGGATTGCAATGGCTAATGTTTGTTCTGGAGTAACACCCAAACAGGACAGAACAGGGGATGGGGAGAGTAGGAAGCTGACACTTTCTCACACAGGAGAGCATTTTCTCAATGCCTGGTGAGGACAACTAGAGAAAACGCAGAACCACTGAGCTCATCTCCTACTGATAACAAAACCAGGTCTTACATAAATAAGAACATTTTTTTTTTCTTACAGATAATTAAAACAGCAAAAGTGGTATTTCTGCTTAGGAAATAGTATTCAAAAGACCAACTGGCACTGATCACTATAAAGATATTCAATTAGTATGCTGAAAACGGCATGGGTAACATGCAGTATGCACTTCTGCTTTTACTCCACAGAGAGCAGCTGGTTCCAATTTCTCCTACCATTGATGCGTTATGGCTGTCTATGAAACTATCCTTTCCCTAAGTGGGAAAACCCTCCGCTGGGAGACCTGAGTTTGTCGAATGGCACCTGTATAGGTTCATATAAATCTGTAGTAAATCACATGGGACACATTGGCACCACAGGAAGTTAACTCTGAAGTTGGAGGTGAAGACAGGATATTGCTGTCACCGGGAAGCTGAACAACATCATTCATTGTAAACACTTTGGATGTTGTTTGGTAACCTTTGAGATTTATCAGGGTGGGTCTTTAGGTCGCATGCTTGGCGGGTCTCCATGCTTTCCAGGTTGTTGCTTTTTGGTTTGACTAGAATGACAACTTGTTTGCTAAGACAAATAATAATAATAATTAATAATAATAATAATAATCTGTCTGGATGAATGAGTATCTGGAACAAATAGGTTAAGATTGCTTTGGTCATTATCCTGTAACTTCATGTACCTTAAAACAAACAAAACTAGGCAGTTTTCTGACACACACACACACACACACACACACCCACCCACACCCATCAATGATGTAACCAGCCGGCTCCTACTCAGATTCTGTGGCTTTATTCAAACTGCATATATATTCACAATGGATGCCAATCCACTCACTTCATACCTAGCTTGTTTGACTATTTATATGCATGGCATAGACATATCTCATCTGCAGATGGAGATGAGAACTGAGTAGATGTGAAAGGTATGAATGTAAGTGCTTTGTCTATCATTTTTTACTGCAGGGAAGGGTAGCTTCACCAAGAGGGGTTCTTGCTTCTAAGTAGATTTATAGAGAAACACAAACACAATGAAGAAAGAAGAAATGATTCAGGACTTGCTAAATGCTGAAGACCTGGTATTAACTCAGAAATATACTGAAACATATTCTACTTGTTTGGATGAAGCCTTAATCTTTCCAATCCTTTTTGCATTGTGCTATTAAATAGAAAATCTGCCTTGAAATATTTGATTTCATCTTTGTCTGTTTTGAAAAAAATGCTGTGAATTACCATGAAATCATGCTTTTGACGGGAAGGGTATACTACCCATGGATGGGAGACGAAAGACAGGGATTTTTAATGTCAAACAATCAGGGATGCGAAAGGGCAGAAACCAATGCACAGGTCGTAGGGGCTAAGACGAGTAGAAGTCTGTGAACACAGAAATTAACCGGGAGCTTCAAAGTCCAGCAAGAAACGTCAAAATTGGGTTAAGAAAGGCTTTCATCGTGGAGGGAAAGACTTCAAACTAAGTCAGTTATCGAAAGCTGTTGTCTTTGCAATACCTTAATTCAACAGCAAAACAACTGTATCAGATCGTGACTCAAACTAGAGTAGGCAGATGACAGATGGCCCTCAGACTCCACTATGAAGCCTCCCCCAGCTCCTGAGCTTGGAGATAGCTACAATGTATAAGATGGTGATTAAAATATAACTATAAAATGTTTCCCTTTCCCCCCTTTTTTTCTTAAAAAAGTTTACTATCTACAGAAACAAAAACAAAAACAAAAAAAAAACATTCTTTATATTTACATCACGATAACTAGTCATGACATACGTAATAATATCCAATAAAATATTGAAAGTGAGTATCAACTTTTTAAATAGAGGTTTGGCTCACAGCATAAACAAGTGTAGAAAACAAAAGAAAACAACTCAAACAGCTTTCAATGGCCTAGCCACAAACAATAATCAACCTCCCTATAACCTTCCCTTCAAAAAGGAGCATGACCACAGACCAGGCTGCAAAGCCATGCTATGCCATCACACAGTGTATGGAAGACCACAAGAGACAACGTCAGAGCAAACAATCTTCAACAGTTACCAAGGGTCAGCTTTCCCCAGGCCAACTTTGAAACCACAAGCTGGCATTTCACCTTCATCTCTTGGTATAAAACCCATGGTGAGGTTTCTTTTTACTTTCTTTTATACTACAACATATCTTGCAGTAAATTGAGAAGACACAGGGTATCATCACTAAAGGTAATTTCCTGGGCCTTTCCCAGCACCCTTTTAGAACTCTTACCTGATGAGGAGCTGATGTCAGCTCCTCTTGGGTGTCCACCACTAAAGAACACCATCCCCTTCCGTGGCTATTTGATCATAGGTGAGTGACATGTGTACTCACATACACCCCTTTATACATTCATTAGGCGGGTAGACCAGAAAGCCTCAGTCTTGTGAGTGTGAGGCTGGTGGTGGAGCGCCTCCAAGTGGCAAGTAGCAGTGGTGCCAATCATGTGGCCCACACAAGCCCCCCCTCTGAAAAAGAACTTTTGTGGAAGCAAAATGGAGGGGGGCTGCCATTCAAAGACACTCCAGAAAGAAATTCCTTCTGTAAGTTCACATGTACTTTGTCACCTGCTACAGCTATTCCATGAACAACTAAAGTCACAAACATCTCCCTTTACACACATGTATACAAACATATCTCTCTTCGGTCTCATGCATACACACATGCACAGCCATGCACGAACACACACACACACACACACACACACACACACACACACACACACACACACACACTTACACACACATACAGTTGGCAGGATGCATTGGAATTCCAACAATGCTCCATAACGTTCACCCCTCAGTAGGGAGAACAAAAGCTGGTCACTCTCGAGCCTACATTTATTTCCTTGCTAAGCTGCACATTTCCTCGTGACTTCTTGCCCTTTGTGATCTCTTACGTCACAGTGACCTCTATATATCTTAATATGACTGTTTTGTGGAGTCAGGCATCCAGGCTATCAGTGTGCATGTGTTACACGTGACGATAAGTCTTACATGAGCCTATGTGGGAATTTATACATACACACATATATGTCTTCCTTATAAACAATCCGTAGACGCTGGTGTTGCAAAGTGAAAGCTTTGAGCGGAGTCTTCAGCGCTGTCCCTTACTATAAAAGTAAACACACAAAATATGACGAATTCCCCAAATGCTTTAGCCATTTGCCCATCTTCTGGTGTTCTACAGTGTTGTGTCTAAGTGTTGTGCTGGCTTGGAAAGTGTCTGGGACAAGTCATTCTGTCTGCAAACACAGCTCGCTCTACCCGCAGTCACAGGTCTGGCTGTGGAGCCGGGGTCTCATCTGCTCTTGGCTTCCCCTTCTCTTCGTCTTCCTCTTTGATAGCCTGGATCTGCTCTGAGGGATGCGGCACAGCAGCCTGGTCCAGGGACTGGTTCTCTATGCCTGCTAAGCACTGTTCCTCTTCAATCACTTTCTTCCACATCGTGTGGTTCTGCAGGAGGTGCTGTGTTATTTGGCAGTAGATTTTCTTCCTTTTGAAAGTTTTCTTTCCTGCAAAACACAGACCATCAAATTGAACTACCTGTGAGTTACACATATAAAGGCTATTGCTTTTTGCTTTATAACTGGGAGTTAAGTATCAAAGAGACAATTATCTTTCTATTTGTCCGTCTACCTCGCTTGCTTTACATGTGCTAACAATGCAGCTTCTCTAGAAAGGGAAAGAGATGGCACACGGCAAGAAACTATCATTGAGGTAAACGTGAACAATATTTCATATTTAGTAATGTCCACATCAGGTTCTGCTTATATTATTTTGTCGTAAATATCTGGGGTGTCTGTGTGTATGTGTAGTGTAAGCGTTCCTGTGTACATGGATGTACAGGTGTGGTGGTTGGAAGTTGACATCACAAGCTTTTCAGAGGACAGAGCGATAACCACTGTCATGGAACCCTCAAACACAAGCCTTTCTCTGTCACTCTCAAACTTATTCTTTAAGATAGAATCTCTCACTGAAGCTGGAGGCTGGCAGTGGTCATGGGATGTTCCAGCCATGCTAGACCTCTTGAGATCCATCTATAGACATCTTTTTTGGAAGAAATAATACATCTTTCGATGGTTTTATTATAAAAGGAAGCAGAAATTTCTTGCACCATAGAACACTAAGACCTAACTGTAAAATGTACAGAAAAAAAAAAAAAAGATTTCAGTTAAATTATTTTGAATTATTTTTGAACCACAAAGAAAAATACAAATATTAAATTAAATAAATGCCAGGAGATAGTAACATAGGCACAGAGTTATAAAAGTAATTTAAATTTAAGTTCTTCCTGTAGTCATCATTTGTTGATGAGATAAATTCATCAATCAAACTGATATTGACCAATGGACAAGCACTTTTCTGCTTTCTGCGTAGTTTAAACAAAGGTTGATTGGGCTCAACATTTGCTTTCAAAGCACTTATACTCTGCAAGTATACTTAGGAGGGCGAAACTGAGTAAGTGTGTTTGGGACAGAGATACACTTGTGACAGACAGCTCTATTATTTGTGATAATTAGTGTTAACTATTAGCTTCACAGACATTTGAATCACCTGGGAGATGGGATTTTGGGCATATCTGTAGGGACGGTGGATGGGTAATAGTTGGAAGCCCACCCACTATGAGTGGCACCATTCCCTGTGCAGGAACCTTGTAATCACTGATTCACACAATCACTGATTCAATGCTCTCTAATTCTTGACTATGGATGCTATATGACCAGCACTCTACAGACCTTGGCGATGTGACTTTACCACAATGAAGAACTATAACCTGAAATTCTGAGATTATATACACTGATTCTCCCTGACTTTTTTGTTGTTGTTGTTTGTTTGTTTTGTTTTTCGTTGTTGTTGCTGCTGTTTGTTTGTTTTTTGTTTTAATTTTTTGTTGTTGTTGTTTTTGTTTTTTGTGAGAGTATTTTATGCAGCAATGAGAAAGTAACCAAGACACTGATGGTCTTAGCTTGATTGCATTTTAGATAGGGGACTCACCCCTACTCACACCTGAAGACCCTGATCTCCTTCCTCTTAGGAGTTTCAGTTTAGAAATCTTCTGATTGGAAATAAATTCTCTAGTACGTTGCAGCATCTCCCAAAATGGGACCATCCTTTGGCAAGGTGACCACAGAGAAAGAAGGTGCTAATACATCCGTGTGACGGGAAATGCAATGTGCACATCAGATCTCTAGTTCGCTGGCCCTAAATGTTGTTAGAATATAATGCTAAATGGCCTTACCAGCCTGCATTCCTTAAACAGAAAGGAAGAAGAAAGGGGTGGGGTGGGGGTGAAGAGATGAGTCAGAGATAGATAGGAGGGGAAGGGAGAAAAGACAGAAGGAAGGGATAACAGACGGGAGGCAGGGGAAGTAAGGGATAGAGTCAGAGATAGGAGGGGAAGGGAGAAAAGACAGAAGGAAGGGATAACAGACGGGAGGCAGGGGAAGTAAGGGATAGACAAGCAAGAACAAATGAGGGTAAGGGGAAAAGAAGGGAGCTGCCCAGGCTAGGTTAGCTGGCCAGGAGCTTCCAAATGATTTTCTGTTCCCAACTACCCATCTCACAGTAGGAGTGCTGTGATTACAAATTCTAGGCCTTCCACCACCACCACATCTGGCTTTTTTTTTTTTTTTTTTTTTTTTTTTTTTCCTGCATGGGTCCTGGGTTCAGCCTTGTGTGGGGAGATTTCCATGTGCTAGGCTATCACAGCCCCAACTTGGCTTTTTTAATTGGCTTTTTAAATTGGCTTTTTAAAGATCTGTGACTGAATTTGGCTTCTCATGGCTGCCAAAGCACGGGCTCTGACTCCCAGTAACTCTATCAAGACACCTCCAAAAAAATATCACCGACATTTGCTGGCTAACATTGCAAACCTAGCAGGACCTAGACTCACCAGTGAAAGGGAAACTTCTGTGCATGTCAGTGTGAGAATTTCCAGAGCAGGTTGAGATGGGGAGACCCTCCTAAATGTGGGGGCACCATTCTGTGGGCCGGGGTCCCAGGCTGAATATAAAGGAGGAATCCCGCAGAGCACTGGCACGCACTGGCCTCTGCTCGCCTATTGCAGATGTCATGTGCCACACCTCTTCAGGCTCTCCTGTTGGAAACCAGGTGTTCCCCAGCCTGCATTCAGTGACTCTGCACCAGTAGCCACATCATCACCAGCCACTCTACCCTTGAAAAGGTCCTCACCGTCTCTCTTGGTCTCTCAAGTTCTCTTGCCCCCCCTACTCTGTCTCTCCTGTCTCTGCTCTCTTTTGTCCCCACCCCAAGATGGCCTTTCACCCGCCTCCCCCATAAATCTCTTGCATGAGATCTCTTGCATGGTGTGAGCTCCAAAGCATTCCTTCCCTCTGATTTGCCAAGGTACCCTGCCACATACATCCTAACATTGATGCCTGAGACTCAGCAGGATAGCCCAGAGCCTGCCCACTCCTCCCACCCCACCCACTGGCCGCCTAAGCTGCACTGGGACCCTATCCCTCCTCTCCAGGGCATCCAGATCAGATTCACCTCTGGCTTGCTGAACACAGGCACCCCCTTCCCACAATAGCCATTGTTAAGTTTTCCCCTTGGTCAGGGTAAATGCTTCCCCGAATCTGAGAGAGAGCCCGTTGAGTGTCCTTTCTCGTCTGGTACTCTTGGAGGTGGTGGTATACCCAGTCACAGGCTTTAAGGCTGTGAGGGACTCCCTTCAATTTCATTTCTGTTGGGTAAGCCTTCATTTCTGAGCTTTTTCATTTTCTTTCTTATTTCTTCTTTCCTTTCCCTTCCTCCCTCTCTCCTTCCCTCCCTCCCTCCCTCCCTCCCCCCCCTTCCTTCCTTTCTGATTTTTGGCTTCACTCTAAAATCCCGATACCAAGCACGATGTCTCCCTCAGTCTTTTAGCTCTGACCCTGTCCAGGTCGACAATCCACAGAGCAGCACGTGTCTCCCTCATTCGGTCCCCCTGAGTCCTTGGGTTGCCTTGGACTTCGAGCTGTGGATCTTCCCCTCTACCTCACATATGAGAACTGTGTTATCCATACCTCCTGGCTTCCCTTTGGGATGCATCTTGGAGAAACTCCAAGACTGCTGAACTTACCGGCCTTTGCAGCTGAATCTGACCGCAAAACCCCTTAGACAATCAACCAAAACGGCTTGCCCCGAGGCAAAACTAGATCCTGGCCTTACTAGGGAACTCTACAGCTAATGCCAGCAATCAAGGAAAAGAAAATTCCCCATTACTTATTTGCTTTTTCTCCTCTCCCAAGCCCTGTTTGTTTTTGCTGGGTCTTCCTGACACTGTAAATGTCTGGTCTTTTAAGGTAAGGTTGATAGATCTGTAACTTTGTTGAGAAGTGGGAGGTGCAAATGGAGAGCTGAGCTAGGGCGAGGGTGGGGAGAGGGGAGGCAGCGTGAAAAGGACCTGCATTCTTAACCCAGGTGCTAATCTAACTCTCCTAAGGATACACAGCGGTCATTTGTTTGTGATTTTGACTAAATTCTACAGACTAATCTGATTCTTCAGCTGCTACTCCCCTCTGACCTGCTGCCCTCCACGCAGGCACCCACCTGCTTCTGTGGCCTGAGGGACCATTTGCCTGCTGCAATCTCCTGGGTCCTAACTCTCTCTTGCCTTCCCTTAGGAACTGCAGTCCACTTAGCCTGGTCCAGGAGCTGCAGCCCCACCTGCAGCAGATCGGGACTCTTTCGTTTTTTTTCTTTCTTCTTCCCACTTAGAGCTACCCATTCTATGTCTTTGTGCCTTTCTGGGCTGATATTTTGTGGATTTCCTTGCCTCCTCCTGTGTCCTATGCCATAGTGTCTCTCTGGCTTGTGGAGCCAGCTTCTATGGTTCGGAGCTCTCACCACTGAACAACTTTCTCAGCTCTGGCTTTCTGCACCCCTGGGGTGTCTCTACTAAAGACACTTCCTGACCCCCTTTCCCCCTGCACTTTCGGGGCTGTCTCTGGCTCCAGTGGGCCATCCCACAGCTTTAGCTCTTAGCTCCCTCTTGGAGCTTGTAGGAATACAACAGCACAACGTTCTGCTTTGCAAATATCTCTTGCTCTAGCGACTCATATTTGATTACAACAGCCCGGTCTCGGATCAGATCAATGGCCAAGAAATTGGCTAAGTTGGTTTCCAAATTCTCACAAGTCATAACTACTGCTACTGCACAGAAAGCTGACCCACAGACATCTCACATCTTTACCTTGCTCAGTCTGCTCCACACTTCTACAAGCCTTTTGTCGCTATGATTTCTCTGTACTCTGCTCTCAAAATGATCCCTTAAGATTATGCTGTAGACTCGACCTCATGTTTTAAAACTCATTGAGCACCATTTAAAGTCTATAAAATCTGCAACAAACTTTGGCTTTAAATTTATAACAGTGCCAGGACCCATAGAAGTAGCTCTCCAGTCCATATTGACTTAAGGTCTGAGAGTTCAAGCCTATCATTGCTCTTTCAAGGTTAAAGGCTTAAAACCTAAAGGTCTAAGGTGTGGCTACTGAAGGATGTTTGGCCTAAGGTGTGGCCACTGGATGTCTTGCTTAGATAACAGAATACTTGATCTAAGTGTGGCTATTGACTGTCTTAATCCTCAAGGTCCGATAACAAGAGGTTTAATCTAAGGTGTGGTTGCTGGATATCTTGAGAATTAAGGAAGTGATTACATCTGTTTCCTCCTTGTCTCATTGGTAAGGAAGTCCTTTTGCCTTTCCTCTACTTTTGTTTACCATACAAAAGAACTTGGAGCAATAAATTTAGGATGGATACCAGTATTCATTGGATGCCCTCCTTATCTTCTGTCTCTTGTCTGTTTCTTTCTTCAATTTATAGGTAGAAATGTGTTTGTGTGCAAATATATGTGTGTAACTTGTATTCAACTCATTAAAAAAAAAATAGAGACCTACTAGGAAATCATGTTTTAAATATCAATCATGCGTCTCTCTTCCTTCTTCGCTGATGACCTCATCAGGATAAAAGCAACCACATGGCTGGCAATCATCTTTACTAAGGATAATCAGTGCATATCATGTGACTTCTCCATCTTGAGAAAACCACATACCATAAAGCAAAACTATAAAACTTCTTAGTCCTAATAAGCTATTTATCATTATACCTTTTAGATGAATGAAGCAGCAATTCCCAAATATTTGGGATTGGTATGGATTATTTTTATGAAGATAGTATTTGCTACAAAG